>CM070549.1:70510061-71710061 GCA_036346405.1 Phyllostachys edulis | reverse complement strand
CCTTCTTAGAAAGAAAAACGAGGAATCATATGCTAGGAAAGCAATTACAACGTTGCACATTTAGATGTGCACGTATAGTATATTCTAGTACATATATTGAAAGTAACCAAAACATAGTCAAATACTAGGTTACCATATAAATGATGATAACTCTAGCAAATTTTTTTACTAATATGATCATTTGTATATATACTACCATTGTGTGCAAAATAAATCAGCTTCAAATCTTATATAGCTTCGATAAACACACAGTATTATACATAAGATGTATGCAAACACAATTCTCAAGTAGAAATGTTCCTAAGGATAAATAAAACACCATAGAATCATGTTTGGAGAATAATACAATAAAGTTACATCATCTTGGTTAATTACTTCTCAACATTTCAAGCACAATCAAGGCTAGAAAACATGTATACCAGCCGAGAAATCAAGTTAATTCCAAAAAAGAATTACATGATGTCCTTGAAGGCAACACCATTAATTTGCTAGTTGAAAATTGGGTGGTTTGTGTAGACACATGGTGAGGATGAAGCAATACACATGGCCCAAATCTCCTCCTAAAACCCCATGGTATAATTATTGCCTAATCATCCTTAAATGCTCACCACTTATAAAACACCCAAAAACCTCTTTCCCAGCTTCTCCTCTCCAATAAACATGGCTCTTCCCTCTCCAAGAGAGAAGAGAGAAGGGAGAGAGATGAGTCTCATCAGCCCTCTCCTTGCAGTCAATTAGGTTCCTCTATCTCCCAACACAAAGCCGAAGCCAAGAACAAGTCGCAATCTTTAGCCCCTAGGTACCAATTTCCCGGCCGAATAGGACCAAGGTGCAAGAATTGCTAAGGACAAGCGTAATCTTTAGCCCCTAGGTGCCAATTTCCTAACCAAATAGGACAAAGGTCCAAGAATTGCCAAGAAACAATCATTTCTTGCGGCTGTCTTGCCATGGGATTCCTATGCATCGGTGACTCCTCCTTCTCCCTGTTGTGTGCGGAGGACAGGGACAACATCCTTGGGTGCGATGAAGATGAGGGGGAGGCGCAGGAGTTGGGGAGGAATCTTGATTTCTCGGGCTTTGTTGGATTGCAATTGGAGAGCGATGAGCTTGTGGAGTCCCTCATGGTGAAGGAGAAGGAGCAATTGATTGAAGCTGCAACTGGCGATTATCTGGAGAGGTTGAATATTGGAGGATTGGAGCTTTCTTGGAGGATTGAGGCCATTGATTGGATTTGCAAGGTGAGGAAAAAAATCATTACACAATCTGTTGCAGATTTATTTCCCTTTAGGACGTATTAATGTTGTGTGTGTGTGTGTGTTTCATTAATATTCTTGAGAATTTAGGATTCTTTTGTGATTCATGTTACAGCTATCTCTATATAGTTATTACTTATTAGG
The DNA here is from genome assembly GCA_036346405.1 of Phyllostachys edulis. Classification (NCBI taxonomy): domain Eukaryota; kingdom Viridiplantae; phylum Streptophyta; class Magnoliopsida; order Poales; family Poaceae; genus Phyllostachys; species Phyllostachys edulis. Next base: position 71,708,664 of record CM070549.1, on the reverse strand, counting down.
TTATGTGGTTTACAGCATGCTGCTTTTTAGTTTTACAACATGATAATTGCCAAGATATAGCATTGACTCTTACTTTGCTCTCATTTGATCAACTTTGTTTTCATGGTAGCTGAAATGCATTGCTTGTCTCCATCATGTGCTACGGCAGGTCCGGGCTCACTACAATTTTGGACCACTATGTGTTTACCTCGCTGTGAACTATCTGGATAGGTTCCTCTCCTCAAAACAACTACTCCCAGTAAGAAGCTAAGCCACAATTGTACATTGTTATTTCTTTATCAAGTCAATCAGCGTATGTTTGTCTGGAGATCATTGCATTCTTACCGACCTTCGATGTTAAGAAGGTGTGATTTTTGTTTGTGTCGTGTTGCTGTAGGATGACACCCCCTGGATGCAGCAGCTGTTGGCAGTTGCTTGCCTATGTCTTGCTACCAATATGGATGAGACTGAGGTTCCTCAATCTCTAGACATTCAGGTGAAGAAGAAATAGCAGCCTTACATGAGATCGATAATTGTTTAACGACTAATCAGTGGATTTTCTAATGTTTGATCATTGTGTCACAGGTTTATGATGCAAAGTATGTGTTTGAAGCAAAGACTATTAAGAGGATGGAGATTCTTGTGCTAAGCACTCTGAAATGGAGGATGGATGGTAATTCAAAAAGAAACAGTAGGCATTGTAAACAACAGAGAAAAGGTGGAACTAATAAGAGCAAGAGCAACTTGTGTTTTGTAAGAAGAGAGAAGGGTGTGTGTGTTGAAGAGAGGAGGAAGCCTATCTCCTCTTCCAATCCTATTGTCCCCTAGCTTTTCCACCCCTTATTTATATATTTTCTTCTTCTGAAGATGGTATATGATATCCTCTATGTGAAGACATAGTGTGAAAGAAGCTTCACAAAAGAAAACATTCATTTGTTTCTTTGTTCTTTGTCCATATGGAAAAACAAACTTGCTTCTGTGAGAAACTGTTTGTTGATTTCTCAGTCACTCCTTTTCTTTTCTTTTTTTTTTTAAAATTCAATTTCCCTATTTTTTGCTTCTCAAAGCATTTTGCTTTTACTGAGTTGACTCTTAACAGGCTTTACATTGCCTCACTATATGAAAAGAAGAGTCAATCATAAGTACAAATCTGGCGATCGTTGGTTTTTCACATCAAAACAAAATGTACTATTTGTTACTTGGGTCCCTTTGCTGTTTGTCACAATTAATAATCCATGTGATCACAAAAAAACTGAAAACAAATAGGTCCAATAATCCCTATCAGCAATGGCGTTTGTTTCTACTTTGGTCTTTAGTGGGTTTTGTTGAGCATTTGTAGTATCAAACATTGCGAAGCAAGCCGTCAAAAAGCTCTAACCTCTGAATGCATGCAGCAGGTGCAGGACTTCCTAGCTACTAGCTAACACCGTAATTGTTCATCAGTTACAAAACTAACCATGACACATCACCTCTTATAAACCGCGATAATCGATGAACCTTTTCTTTTTCTTATTACAATTATCTCTTGCCTGAATTTACACCGAAACGGTACTCCACGGGGATCATACTTCAACATTGCAGTGCTTAGTACTCGGACCGCAAGAAGTGGAGGACATTGGACAATAGCGACGCATAGAGCACATACAAAAATTAGACTTGTGGACTTGAGCAATAGAGCAATACAGTACAACTCAAGAAAGATATTGAAGTGATCGTCAACCTTGTACTAGGATGTATCTCCTGAATCTTGATCAGAGTCAACATAGTCTGCTCACTTGAATCTCTGAGAACATGATCTTCAGGTAACAGTAACACAAGTGATGGGACATGCTCCTCGTTTTGCTACAACATAGTCAAGTAACCCCTAAGTAATAAAGTCCTGAAAGCTACTCAAGGAAATGGTTCAGGTAAGGTAACATGCCATGGTTGATGATGGCTAGCTGAGCTCCATTTTCCTCTCATGCATGGTGCCTGCAGTGTGGGCCTAGGTTAAACATGGCTGCATGTTTCTCATCAAGTTCTGACACTGCAAGACCAAACCTGACCATCCAATGGATTATGGTATTGAATGCAAACCTCGAAGACCCTAAAATTTGCTGGAACTGCCTCTTATCACAATGGACACAAGTGAAGTGACAGGCTAGATTTTCTTTTGAACCTACTCCCTTTTTTTTTTTATGTTTCCCATGATGCCACTTGGCATCCTTGTTTATAGTCCTTTCTAGAAGGAAGCTTCTTAAATTCCAATGATCTAACTAGGTTTTCTCTATCATTTAGTTGCGGTAGTACTAATGTATCATATGAAGATATTGTAATGCCCTGTTTTTCTGAGCCTTTTTGGAGTTTTCAAAATAAAAAGAACCATTTGGTTTCGTTGAGATCCCAAAGCTTAACTTGAGACTTTCGGAATCTGAGTGCTTTAAAATGACTAAGTCAAACTTCAACTAATGCGAGAGTTTGGTTTGCTTCGGGCTTGTTGGAGTTGCTCGAGTTCTGGAGCTATCCTTCCCCTTCTCTGTTCATTTCGAGCTCTCTCGTGTTTGGACCTCCCCTTGTGTCCAGACCTCTCTCGTGTTTGGACATCCCCTTGTGTCCAGACCTCTCTCGTGTTTGGACCTCCCCTTGTGTCCAGACCTCCCTTGTGTTTGGACCTCCCCCTTTGGTTTTGACCTCCTCTTGGGTCACGACCACCCCCGAGGTGTCAAGCTCAGGTTTGTGTTTCCAACATCCTTGATTTTTGAAATTCAAGTTCGGGTTGAATTCCTCCTTCCAAGACCTCCCTTGAGTCCATCTTGACCGTTAAGATCTTCCTTGAGTTCATCTTGACCGTCAGAACCTCCCTTGAGTCCATCTTGACCGTCAGGATCTCCCTTTAGTTCATCTTGACCGTCAGGGCCTCCCTTGAGTTCATCTTGACCGTCAGGACCTCTCTGTCCACAGGACCTCCTTGTCCTCAGGACCTCTTCGTCCTCGGGACCTCCGTGTGGTCTTTTGCAAAGACCACCCTTCATGGTCTTTTTGCAAAGACCATCTGTCTTGGTCTTTTTGCAAAGACCACCTTTGCGGTCAAGACTACCCTTTTTGGTCGCGACCTCCTTTCTGGTCATGATCACCCTGTTGACTGGACTATTCTCCTGAGTTTGACCAGCTCCACTTGTCGTCCTGCTCATCCCTCCTTTCTCTGCCATATGAGCCTTTTGTGCATTTAATGCCGGTTGTATCACATTAAATGCAGTCACTTACATGGTTACTTGCGTGGCACCTTGTTTTCTCTCCTTGTCTCCTCTGTTCTCAGCATATCTTGTCCTGTTTGTACTTCACCAGACCGGTCGTGACAATTGTCCTGTCTCCCACCTACCTTTGACTCGTGCGTCTCTGAGTTTCTCAGTGACTCTCTTTCCCTTCTCACTCAGGCTATGAATAGCTTGAGTAACCTTTCTTCACCACCTTTTTCACACTCAATTCTTCTTGCTCTTACCTAGTTGCACTGTGTTGAAGCTTCGTCACCGAGAAGTTCACCTGAGCCTTCCTCGCCGTCGAGGGTTTCACTGGAGCGTCGGCGCCGGCCTCAACCACCACACCGTTCATCGACCTCTCCCTCCTTCCTCCGCCTTTCTCGGCCTTGGTGAGTTCCCTTGTGCCCTGTTCTTTCCCTCGCTCATGCGACCACATTGAAGTAGTCGTATCTTCCTTAAGACCTCCTCCTCAGGATCTTCCTCAAGACCTCGCGTGGTCTTTTTGCAAACACCACCCACTCGGTCTGTGCGCAAAGACCACCTTCCTGGGTCTTTCGCAAAGACCACCTCTTTGGTTCTTTTGCAAAGACCACCCTTCTGGGTCCTTTTGCAAAGACCACCCTTTCGGTCGTTGCTGGCCTTTTTGCAAAGACCACCCTCTTGGTCTTTGCTGGTCTTTTGCAAAGACCACCCTGTTCGGTCATTTTGCAAGGACCACCCCCTCTGTTGGATCTCCTCCCGAGCGAGTCAAGCCTCTTCCCGAGGAGCCCGATTCTAGTGCAGTGTTTTCCTGCTGGTTTGAGTTTTGAGCTTCTTTCGGAGTTCTTTAGGGTTTTATTTGAGCTTTGTTTGAGTTTGTCTCTTTCTCTCGTGTAGATTGCGATGACACTGAGGAGCCCAAGTTCTTTGAGGAAGAAGACCCTCAAGCTATTGAGCAAGGCAAGTCATACCCTTGATCATGTTGAGCTCAATATTTCAAGTTATTTAAGTTCCATTTCAAATTAATATTGCATGCTTATTTCAATTCAAGTAATTTAATCCCTGTTTTTAAACTTTATAGTTATCCCTGTCTCCTTTGTACATCCAGACTTGTCATTCATTTGTTCACCCTTGATACCATAGATGAAAATCTAGCCGATATGATAGTATGAGCTAGAACTTGTTGCAAAACTTTATGCTTAGCCATGCTTAGACCAAAATTCTTGTTTCGAGAGATCTTGCTGCCAGAGACAATGTTATCAAATGTTTTAATCCATGACATTGGGTTGTCGTGGAGGTTTTGAAAATGTTTGAAAAGCAAAGGAAATGAAAACTAGTTTAGACTTGGGCGAATTGGTTGTTTGGCTGGTGCATGTTCATGCACGGGCTCAATCTGGTTAGGGTTGAGGCCCAGGGTTTTGTGGTGGTCGCCCGGGTTAGTTAAGGACCGGTCTGTGAGCCGCATCTTGCTAGCCACATCGTATAACCACACGTCCTGAATGGGCGGGACCTGATTGACTAATTTGCAAAGTTCCACCGTGGTTGTTCCATTTGGTTGTGTGGGTGGTCTTTCATGACCTACAGTCCCACTGGCGCAAGAGGGGGCCTGAACCCTACGGATGGTTAGTCCAAAGGGGGTGAAACCTTAGCGAGGAGGGACTACGGTGGAATGGCGTCTTGTAAAGGCCTTGTGATAATCTCTTAGTCGCACACCATGGCAGTGTGTGAGCGGACAATATAAGATGATTATCTCATGTGGGTAAAGCTGTACACCTCTGCAGAGTGTAAAACTATTCGAATAGTCGTGTCCACAGTCAAGGACATGCTAGCAAAGCCACTCAAAGTTAGACTCGGTTTTGTTTTGAAAAGATTTGATAAAATGGTTTTGGATGTCTATCCAATGGGAATTTGGGCAGGGAGCCTTGTGATAGGAGGGTATCCTTCACCACTTCCTGATGAAACTTATTCAACTATAAAAATTGAGATTTGGAAAATGAATTTTAATTATAAGTGTAACTGCCTTGGAACTTAGAATGAGTATTTCAAAGAAACTTGGCTTTGTGCAAACCAACCCTATAAGACCTCCTTTGAAATATCCATGCATGCATTATACTCTGTTACCTCACGGGTATAACTTGTGAGCACGGTTGTTGTGCTCACTCTTTCTTGATGTAATCTTTGAGCAGGGGACGACGTCTTCAACGAGGAGGACAACCAGGATGACTAGGTTGAGCCCTCCAGCCAATTGCCTGTGGCGTGTTGGATGGACTGCCCGCTCTTTTGTTTCACTGTACTTTATGTTCGGCCCTTAAGCCGCATTTGTAAGCAACTCTGATGATATTTTAATAATAAAGTTCACATTGTGGATGTCACCACTTTTGTTCACTGTGTGAGCTAGCAACTAATCTTGGGACTAGCTCGGTTTACACAGAGGTCTTAGGGTCATTCCTAGTCTCACGACCACCTACGGGCTTGGTCGTGGACATGGGGGCGATCCTGAGCCTCGCGACCACTCTCGGACCTCCGGGAGGCCTCGAAAGACCTCCGGGTGGTCTTGATGGACCTCTCGGGAGGTCTTGGTGGACTCTCGGGTGGTCCTGAGGGACCTCTCGGGGGGTTCTAGGGACCTCCGAGTGGGCCTGGGAGATCTGGTCGTGACAAGAAGTGGTATCAGAGCATCCTGACTGTAGGACGCAACCTGGAAGAATGGCCGTAGGATTTCAGTGCCTATTTTATATAACAAAGAAGAATAATTTGTTCTCTTCTCACCTTGGTCATCTTTCTGTTCTTACCTCCCTTCTGGTATTCTTTCTTACCTCAATCTTATCTTATCTTAATTTCTTTCATTTCACCATTTTACAATGTCGAATGGATCCTCTTACCCCTGGAAGTTCTATAGGTGGTCTCTCGGATAGGCCCTGGTGTCCAAGCCCCCCCCCCCTCGAAAGCAGTAAGTATCAAGTAGAACGATATTTAGCTATTATAGTTTTTTGAAAGCTTTTTGTGTTGGTCCCTGTGTTGGGTGGGTAGTTTTCCCTGTCCCCCTTAGTTTCTTCTTTTCTTTTCTCAGCTTCTAGAGCTCAGGCAAGATGGTGACCACCCGCAACGACAGTGGCAGCTCAAGTAATCAGAACAGAGGAGTGGAGAATGTGCCGGAGAACCCAACTTCACAGCCACCACCTCCTCCAGCTGAGGGTCCCAGCTGGGCTCAAATGATGGCCAACCAAGCCCAGCTAATTAATTTGCTCTCCCAATCAATTGCCAACACCCAGTCATTGCAAGTAGCAGCTGCAGCTCAGCCACAAGCTCCGGCTCCACCTCCTCCAAGGGCCAACATAGCAGAGTTTATGATGTTGCGCCCTCCGACCTTTTCCAGTAGCATCGAGCCAATGGAAGCCGACGGCTGGCTCAGGGCAGTGGGCAGAAAACTGGACATGGTCCAATGCTTAGATCATGATAGAGTCTTATTTGCCTCTCACCAGCTCAGTGGACCAGCTTCTGAGTGGTGGGACAACTTTAGCCAGTCTCATGTTGATGCTCAGACCATCGCGTGGGACAAGTTTGTGCAAGCCTTTCGCCGTGCTCATACTCCACCGGGCATGATGTCCTTGAAGAGGAAAGAGTTCCGCTCTTTGCGACAGGGCAACCGCTCCGTCAATGAATATTTACACAAGTTCAACCAATTGGCTTTGTATGCCCCAAAGGATGTTGCTTTGGATGAATCCAAACAAGAGTGCTTCCTGGAGGGGCTCAATGATGGGATCTCAGTCCTCCTTATTGCCCAGGACCATTAAGACTTCTAGCAGCTTGTAAGCAAAGCCATTCGAAACGCCAACATGCATGAATCAACAAACCGAAATACACCTACGATACATGTGCACCTTTTTGGAATCCAAAAAATGTTGATTGGAACGAAATCGATTAGTCATGGCGGCTCATCGGTCCCTTCTCCTTATCTCTGGTCTGCCCACGGCGGTGGTCAGTCTTGAAGTCAGCCATGTTCTGCGAGACGGGCTGGACGATTGGATGATGTTAGCATAGCACAACGTAGGGACAAATTAATAATCATCATGCAAACTGAGCATAACTTACCTCTTCGATCCAGACTACACTCGAGCAACAGGGAGCGCAAGGATGGCCACCAATCTCATTAGCAGGAACCTTCCGCTTGTGCGTCGAGCGCTCGGGCTCCTCCGGTGCCACTTCAGTAGGGTCGGGTATGTAAGGTTTCCAGCGTTTGAAGGTATCAGCTCACATCGCATAGTTCAACATGCACTTCTGCTGGATGAACGTCCTATCGTACATGTCCAGGCTGTCGATCCATTGGAAGAAGTTGCATAGCATCTCCGGTTGCCATTGTGCGCGGGTGTAGTTAGGGATTTGTGTAATGGAACTTAAGATATGAAAAATCTATGTGTGTGCAAGATATGCTTACGAGGTGGTGTCCGCACGTGTAGTACACTCATCGGGTGTGTGGACTGGATGATCTTTACCGGTTCTTCGCACACACATTGCGTGCGTGGGAATTCCGGTGGTACCGGCGCATCCTTCCTAGAACAAACTGGGTAGGGTTTAGCCCTCTCGGCAAGCCACTTGCCCTTTTGTAGGATCCTCACGTAGAATTAAGTTTGTCGACGAGTCTGACATCTCCTTCCTCACAATTGTGTGAATCCAGCTTTGATGAAGTGTTGGGTGTGGTGGTGTAGTGTTATCCTACAGCTCTCTTCTCCTTCACTTCTCTTCTCCCTCCTTTTATAATGGGCTATTTCGGCCTGAAAAAGCAGCGTGGCCTAGTGTAGTCTTTTCGGTTTGAAAATGTGGTGTGGCATAGTGTGGCCTTGTCGGTCTGATAAGGTAGCATCGCAGTGTGTTGTCATCTTGGTCTGCAAAAGTTACAATGAGTGGCGTGACAGGGTGCGGTCCCTTTCGGCCTAAAAAGGGGGCGTGGCCGAGTGTGCTCTTTTCGGTCTAAAAAGGTGGTGTGGCATAAAATGGCTTTGTCGGTCTGATAAGGTAGCGTCGCAGTGTGTTGTCATCTCGGTTTGCAAAAGTGCAGCGTGTGGCATGACAGGGTGTGGTCTTTTTGGTCTGAAAAGAGGACATGGTGTAGCGTGGTCTTTTCGGTCTGAAAAGGTGGTTTGGCATAGTGTAGTGTCATCTCGGTCTACTAAAGTGGTAGTGTGTAGCGTGACCCTGTGCGGTCCTTAAGGTACGAAATGAAGGGTGTCATGATGATGACTCCCTCACGTGGTTACCTATGCACACAAGAATAGTCAGTATCGGAACATGACAGTACAATAATGTAAGTTTTACATACATTTATATTTATATGGCATGACTGATATTTACAACTAGTACCTACTCACGGGCCCTCTTGGGGCGTACCCCATGCGTGGCTCCTGGCCTCGTCCGGGCCACTGTGGGCGCTGGTACAAGTAGGTCAAAGGCTCAGGCGGTCGAGGCACCCTACCGGCGCGAGTATCCTGAGGGGGTGTCCCGAGAGGATCTTGCGGTCAGCTGTGTCGCTCCGGGCACACCGTGTAGCTGTGATGCCCCCACGAAGACCTGGCTACTCTCTCCGCATGAAGGCCTACCGCCACCCAGATCGAAATCGTAGTCCCCCGAGCGTGACTCCTCGTGCGACACCAGCTCCTCCTCCCTAAGGGGTGCGTGGGCTATGAAATAGTTAGTTAAGCATGTAAACATGGTGGACATACCAATATAATACATTGTGCACACGTGTAAACAAGAGAGACATACCTAGGTGCATGAAGGTAGAAGAATGCTCTGCATACTCATGCCGTGTGTACGGGTGGTACTCAGGACCTGCTAGAGAAAATTACCATTAGTAACTACGGGGGTTCGAAATAAACAACTAGACATGAGTGTGTCATGCTAACTTGCAAACTGTGTCAGGGTACTCCCAGCTCGGTGCCACAAGGACCCGTTGGCCACGTTTGGGTGAGGAGCCGTGGTGCGTGACGCACCGTGGCTCACCCCCCATCCACGCATAGGTGGGTCCTCCACAACCCTCGGCCTACGGCAGGACGCCAATTCGATGCCTCGTCTCATCTTCTTGACGAACTGGTCCATGAGACCTTTGATCTCCTGTGATGTCATGCTAATGTGCTCCCCGAGCGTCATACAATGCATGGAGGTCATCAACTCGTGCTCCCAATGTAGATCGACCTGTACACGTAATTAACAAGTTAGGAACCAAAAACTTGCAAAGAAAATAATATATACATACCTTTCAGTACGTACCACACGATGGAATGCAGAGTCTAGCTAGGTGGGGTACGTGTTGGGTGTCGCGGCCTCGTGTCATGGTGGGTCATCCACGACCCTAACGCTGCGAACCCTTGTCCGACTAGAGTACCACTCGATGTATTCCTCGTACGTCCTGTGGTCGTAAGGAGCATCAAAGGCGTTGATCCAACCCTGAACCCAAGGGAACATCATCTCTGTCCAGGAAGTCGTAGCAGGTATGTAAGACCGGAAAGGCGACTAGAGGGGGGGGGTGAATAGACGCTTTCTCTATTTTTCACCTCAATCGAACTCAACACTACTTTCACTCCAATAGCTATAAAAGCTATGAAGAGCTGTATACAGGCACATCGGATGACCTGTGTTGAATCCGATCAAACCCCGACACAAAAGATCAAAAGCCGATCAACTACAGCCAAGTAAAAACAGCAGCTGCCAAACAATCGAGCAGCAAGGGCACAGCTACAAGAAACAGACACGCAAGAGAAAAACTGGCGATCACTACTGCTGCCGCAAAATCCACAAGAATCGATTTTTCTCTCGATCTACATCACTTCAAGCGGCGCCAGAGGATCGTGTTTTTTCAGCAAGCAGAGCGCCGCCACGAGCTCTTGAAGTTGCGGTGAATAAATACTAATCCGCCACCGCAAGGATTCAAACGAGACAAGAAAAATGGCAATCAAAAACAGCTGCTACAATGACCCTACTGCCGCACCAACCAGATGAATTTGCTGGGAAACAGGCACTCAGGCGCTGCGATTTTTTGCAGGAGAGAGGCCGCCGCAGCTACGATTTCTACAGGGGAGCTCTCCAGTTGCTCGGCTTTTTCCTGGGGCATGCGAGAAGCAAAAACGGCGATACACAAATCAACAGGTTCTCTGTCTGCTCATTACGCTCCAGGCGGCCGCCGCCAGATCCGGATTTTGCAAGGCAGCCAAAAACAGGATCAGCGCTCAAGATTAATAAAGAACTAAACAGATCTGCCACAGAGCAATCAAAACAGCTAAACGAGATTACTACTGCCGATCGGATCATGTCACACGGATGAGGCCGGCCATCAATTACAGAAGATGCTCAAAGCCGCCTGATTTTTGTGTCTACATGGGACTCGGAACCCCGAGCATGTCATCACACGCACAGACAACAATCCGCTCACAAGCAGAGGCAAAAGGCCGGCGATCTCTTACAGAAACGGTTTTTGCGGAGGGACTCAACAGGCGCCGCGAAGTCCTCCTGTTTTTTCGGGTCTTGCAAGCAGCGCCGCCTCCTATTTTCTGGAGTGGGAACAAGCCGCACCAAACAGCAAGGCGTCGAGCTCACTCATATCATTGAATGCAGCTGAATAAAAAAAACTTTAAGACAGTGAACACCGGATTTTTCTCTGGGGAACATGCCGCCGCCCGGATACAGTTTCTACAGGGAGGCTCTCCAGGCGCTCCAAGAGGCCGCCGGGGCTCTCAGATTTTTTCCAGGAGGACAACACAAGCCGCCGTCTCTCTTTTTCTCAGTGGCTGCCCTATTCTCCAGCAGCAGCCGGCTGCTTTTTCCTCACAAGCAGCAACCCTAAATGATCCATCTACAGTTCCTTTTATAGGGCAACAACAAACCCTAAAAACCTTCTAGATGATTTACCCTAATGGGCTTCCGTTAGGGCCCAACAACAACGGAACACACACGCACGCAAATTAAAGCGCCGTCTTCAATTCTCTTGACTTAAATCACTTCCTTTGCGCCGTCCTGCGCCGTGGTTTAGCCAAAAGGTCACCAAGATGGTATTTGGTAAAATTACCAAAATACCCCTTCTCGATCATTCTCCAAAAGACCGAGTCCACAGATCGTGAAGCAATCCCATGCTTCGCCACGTGTAGGTTGATCAACGGCTCCATGTCGTCAAGTCTCTCTCGTCCGGATCCCACCGGCACCACTGAGCATCTACAACGACTCCCGCGCCGCTTGATCCAACCAGTCGCACCGAACCGCCCGTTCGGTCATCCTTGTCCATTCTGCGCCATGCTTGAGTCACCTGACCTCACCCGGCATCCATGATCGTTCTGGACCTCAGCTCTCCAAGCTTAGTCCCGATCCTCCTCGCCGTTGACCGTCATTGACCTGCAAGCCACCTGCACAGCAATAGACAAGCAAACACGAATCCAAGAACAAGTTCTTCACAACTTGACCCACGTTAGCCAAAACATGCAATATGCAACACATATGCATTAACAAATATGGATATGACCTAACCCATAATCAACTCACCACTTAAATCAACAATCAGCACAAAAGCTGGTCAGACCGCCGCTGACCTGACAGATCTGAAACTTTGTCGAAAACATATGAAACTTCAAACCAAAAGCCACATTGCCAATTGTTTCATCATCCTAAGATCATGGACATATCCCCATGATATCCACAATCTCCCCCTTGATGAACACATTGGCAATCTCTCAGAAAATGTAGGTTTGTGGTTTGAAAAGTAAAGTACTCGACGTTTTCGCACAAAGGCACAACTTGGTCCATTAGCAAGAGAAAGCAATGGAAATGACCAAGCTGGCTTCAGAATAGCACAGGCAAGTGAGATAAGGCAAAAAGAAGCAAGAAAGCTTCAAATTCCAGAGAATCGACAAAAATCTCACTTCAGGTCCATATGAAAGAACAATTATTCTATTTGACCTTAGATCATTGTGAGGCTTCAAGATTTGCAATTCAAGTTCAAATAAGGCAATAAGACCAAAAGAGAGAATATGAAATTTCAATTTCTCCAATTCTCCCCCTTACAAAACTTCTCCCCCATAACCAAAAAGCTCTTTATTAACATTACATTTTCACTATAACTTCTCCCCCTTTGACAATGGATTCATCAAGGAATCATCCCTTCCTCTCATCCAGAGATGACAAATGCACTAGCAAGGAAGAAGCAAAAGAAAGAGCATGCATGAAATGCAATGGGGTGGCTTCATTTTTGTTTTGATTTTTCAATTTTTAGGTAAAAGAAGCTTTGGAGATTACTCAATTGAACAGGCTAGCATTTCTACCATTACTCAAGATACAACAAGCCTGACAAAGCTAGCAAGATCATGTTAAGACATATATAACAAAGCTAGGCTAATGAGCTCAATATATCACATGTTGTTGGGTAAAGTTAAGCAACGCTTCAAAATTAGCAAGTTCAACAACAGATATCCTAAAGTGATAATGGCCATATCAGAATATCATTGTGAGATCCAGAAGCTAGCAAAGACCATCTTAGAGACAAAAAGTCCTAAATTGAATCATTTAGCTCAATTTTTGTCAAAAGCCCAAATTTCAACTATTCCTCATTTACAAAGAATATTCAAGTTGATAAAAGGTCTATCTTAGTAAAGAAGATTCTGGACTAGGAGCCATCCACAATCTCTTCCTAAGCTTCAACCACATTTGACAAATTGCATTTTTAGCCATGTGCTAGATCTCAAGCCTTGCCGCGACCATCTCAAGCACAAAAAGCTTAAAAGAGTGGTCTAGGTCATCCAAAACTCCCCCTGAGTTCATGCCTAGTACAATGGCAAGCCGTCTCATGAGAAAGAATTGGTGAGATCAGTTTTTTCGCACAAAAGAGATCATTTTTCATTTTGCACAAGGACTGTTTTAGATTCTTTAATGAACTGAAAGCTCAAAGATCATTTTTCATTTTTCATAGTGCACATCGTACTCCTCCACGAAGACATCGTGAACCAAGAACCTCCGTGTGTAGCAGTAAGCGTGGTCTCGCGTGCAAAGGCTCGACAGCCCTCGGGGTGCACGCGCGTACACCCTGTCAGGAGTGTACAATGTCCAAATGACGCGGTCATCCATCAACTAATCGAACATCGCAACATAGTCTGGGTAGGATGTGTGCGTAGTGATCAGAGTGAAGGTGACTTGTCTAATGCAACAACGGATACTTAGCATAAGAAATTGAATTACATTATGGAAAATAATAAATGTTCAAAAAACTTACCCGTCGGCGACACCACATCGTACCCATGGTCGGTCGGTCCACGTCATCGTCCTCGAGGTACATGGCCACTGAGTAGGCGCCTAGGTCCAGCTTGTTGAATAATCCTTGATGCTGGTTAGTTATTTCAGTTTCTTGTAGTAGTAAGTAGCAGTGGTTTCAGTTTCTTGTTTGCATTAGAAGCCAGTCATGATGGCATTCATTGCATTAGCAGTCATTTCTTTGCATGTGGCATCAAGCTAGGACTAGAAACGGCCTAGTGGGTGGTTATTGCCGTAGTGGCGTATTAGCAGAATTAGTAGCGCTTTATTAGTTTGCATGTAACGTATGAAGTTTTTGTTCAGTGTAAGAGTAGAAGAAAAACAAGAAGATGCTACGGCAGTTTAGTAGCACCAAATATTGTTGTCTTTTGTTTGCTATCCAGAGTGCGTGTGTGTGTTTGTTCAGTTCCAATGTGTTCATGTGCGTAGACACCAGTGAGTGGGCTAACACAGCTGTGGTCGTCCGATCTAGAAATGTTCGAAGCACCACAACTGAAGAAACAGCGGGCATCAAGAGAGGACGGAGCTGTCTTGAACCCGGTGGAATGTGTCACACAGTCTGCGATACGTCACGCATAGCACCGCCGGGCCCCAGGAGAGCGGCTGGATGTCCTCCACCTCCCAACCCACCAGTCATCCCAAGAGAGCGTCAAGAGCCTATCGCCATTCCAAATGGCGACAAACACCTACTTGTGCAATTTTTTGGACTATTTAATTTTGTAATTATCTTTTAAATTAATATTATTTTAAAAAAATTCAGAACATAGCTACATGTTTTTGATTAAAAATTGGATGGTCCTAATTAAATATCATGATTCTAGTGTTGCACCAGCCTAGCTAGCTGTGTTTAACTTAATTTGTTTCTGAAGTGATCAGAAATGTGATGTGGAACTCCATTATTTAAAGCAATTTGTTTTTTTTTGTATTTGTTATGTTTTTTCTTCAAATTAATCTCACCTAATGATAGCAGAGCTCAAATGAGTGCTTGTTTTTTCACTCATGAAATCACATGGAAATGTAATCTACTCAAGTTCTAAACCCACATTTGATATATTTTCAGGCTCACTTACATTTTGCTTTCTAAATTTATGTGGTGATATCTTAACTACTGAAAATTGGAGTTTACCCCCGCAGGGGGACAATCATTCACCTCTATTGAAAACACAGCACCAATGTCTCTCCCTCTTCTCACAACTGCTCTTCCTCCCCACGATCTCCTGCCATTCCCCCTTTCCACCCTTGCCATTCCCCTCCCGTTTCCCCCTTCACCATCGAAAGCAAGAGCAGGCGAGACGCAAAGCCTTTGCATCGGGCCGCCGCACCGCCAACACTGCCCTCACTGTGCCACCATCTCGGTAAGCCCCTCCCCTCACCGTGTGTGTCAACACGTGTTTCGGGACACGATGATCCATTCCCCTCCACTAATTTTGCCCTTCGTCTAGAGGTGCTCGCTAACAACTGCCATTCCCACCGCCACACCTCCTTCGGTAAGCACCGATCCAATTCCTCCTCCTCCTACCATCTCCTCACACCCCTTGAGCTATCCCGACGGTTAATAGCACCTCCCTTCTCTCAGGTTGGCGCCGCCATGCGAAGACCGCTGCGTCGCCTCGAGACCACATCGTCGGCCATCCTCCGACCACCTCTGACGCCCCTCCCCTCCGCTCGGGTTGGTTCCCTATACCCTCTAGATGCTTGTGCACACATTCATTAGCTTAGGGCGTGTCGGGACCCAAAAATGCAATTCTGAACTCTCTGTGTATACTGCACTAGTCCAGAATCACGCTAGTGCACACAGTGGCAACATCAGTGAAATATCATTTCCATATACAAAGATGACTAATAAATAGGCAAATAACAATAAATATCAGAGTAAATACATTAAGATCAAAGCTTACAATTAAT
Organism: Phyllostachys edulis; assembly: GCA_036346405.1. NCBI lineage: Eukaryota > Viridiplantae > Streptophyta > Magnoliopsida > Poales > Poaceae > Phyllostachys > Phyllostachys edulis. The sequence goes on along the minus strand of CM070549.1, from coordinate 71,693,284 downwards.
GCATCAGAAGGCAAATAGCTCAATGAAACTGCAGCGGAACGTAATGGAATAATTTCAGTGAAGCCCATCCATATTCCCACAGGCAATAAGTTGGGGTAGCGTGACCTAGTTCTCCACGATCCTTGAAGTAGACCTTGCTGATTGATGATTCCTCCACTTCTATTGATTGATTATAGCAAGCATGAGTACACAATCGTACTCGCAAGTCATACCACAGAATGCAATTTATACATCAAGGTTTATTCCAAAGGAATGGCTTCTGTGGTTCTTTTGCAGAAATGCAACATTTGCAGTTTGAATATGAATAATAGATTAAACACATTGTAAAACAAGTAAACAATAATAATTTCACAGTTCGGTTTCACAAAGAACACAAAGCCTAAACAAGTTATCCACACAGCCATATGACTTAGATCACACATCTGTCCCTTCCCAATTGTTTTATGAAAATCTACCCCTCATGTGAAATCCCCGAGCATGTCCACGATTGCGGACGCGGCTATTCGAATAGATTAATTAACACTCTGCAGAGTTTGTACACTTTACCCATAAGATACAATTAACTCATCATGTCTTCCATGACTCGCCCTACAGAAGTATGCGATTGAGCAATCATAACAAAACATTTCAGAAACTTCATCTCAAGCATTGATACTCTTGATGTGCTTTACCGCCAGACTACCCCACACAGGAAGTTAGTCTGACACACATCGTTGGATAGGGAAGCGGCGAACCGTCCCACGATGCGTCTACCTGGTAGCTCACACCTCCACCCATGCACATAGCCTAACCTACTACCTGAGTAATCAATGTCAATAATCCATAACTTACTAAGTTAGGCCCGTCCCATCAGGCATGTGGTTGTACGAAAGGCCCAGTTCAATGGTGCACAAAGTTGAGTCCTTAATTGACTAAGGCAAGACTTCCAATTTCTAACTATGTCACATAGATTATTGTTCCCACGCACACAGCTCCACCATATTACTTAATGTCCACCACTTGCCTCAATCTAAATCTTTATCACCCAGTTGGTTAAGTGCAACACATGTCATCAACAAGTAATAGCACACAATACACATAATTTTATCACAAAGTTCCATAATCACTTAGTTAAGTTTACATTTGCAACTCACATGAGATGATGACTTGTGGCATGGCTAAGCAAACTAATCGTATCTAACCAACCCACGTTGGTGCTACAATAATACCAACTAAATAATGAACCAATCTAGGGTGACAAAACGTTATGACATAAGAATAGACAAGGTGGATATAACAAATTGGATAATAACTACACCCAAAAATATTTAAATAAATACTTAAAGTAAATGCAATAATTTAAATCAAAGTAATTTTAGAAAACTGGGTTCAATATGATCAAAGGTATAACTTGCCTTGCTATAGCAATGATGATCTTATTTAATCTTCAATCTTCTACTTTCTTGATCTCCAGCTCCTTCGGATGATTCCGGGACTTCAACGTCTATCGAAAAAGAAAACGCAAAACAAACAAAATTCAAAAGACAAATCAAATAAACTACAAACTGAAATTGAATGGTACTGGAAGATAGATAATGAATTTAGAAACTTGAATGGGTTCAATCGGAATTCGGATGAAAAAGATATGGCTCTCGGAAGATTGAAATTGACATGAAATGATGAAAAAGGAAAATGGAGAGAGAAACTGACAAGTGGGGTCCATGGAATATTCTCAGAATATTCTATTCCAAAAATATTGGAAAATAGGTGAGTGTATGACATGTGGGACCTACTGATATTTATGAATTTCTAGAATTAAAATAATTCTAGAAATAAGGTAGAGAGAGAGTGACATTTGGGACCAATAAGATAAAAGGATTTTTCAATAATTAAATTCATTCCCGAAAATAGGATTAGAGGTTGACATGTGGGCCACTGGTCCATGGACCAAGTCCACGGTGGACCAAGCTCATGCACCAGGGTTGACCAAAGTTGACTGACATGCGGGACCCGCATGTAAGAGAGAGAAATAATTAGGGTTTTTAACTAGGAGGATGACATGTGGGGTCTACATGTAATATATATATATATATATATATATATTTATTTATTTTTCTTGTACTGACATATGGGTCTACTCAACCAAGAGAAAGAAAACATTACTTTGTTTTACTCGTGGGATCAACATGGAAGTGGGAGAGCAATATAGAAACAGAGAAGCATCAAGCATAGCTAACACAACCAAGAACGGAAGAACTGAACAGAATAGAGAGGAGCAGGGAACTGCTGCCGTTCGGTTATGGCACAAGGAGGTGGCAGCTTGATGACATGAGATGGCAAAGCTAGAGCTGAGAATAGATAGAGATTTGAGGCTTCACAGCAAGGAAAGAAAGGAAGACAAAAGGGCTTTCATGTTCTAGACAACAAGAATGAAGCTATGAACGAAGCAATCAGAAAAGATGAAACGCACAGTGAACAGAGGGCATGGCCGACTCATGCGCACGGGGTGGACGATGAATGGAGGTGAACCAGCACTAGCGAAGGGGCAAAACGGAAAGGCAATGACGAGGCAGACAAGATGACGCGGTCAAAACGATGAGAAACTGCACTGACGAGGCAGACAAGATGACGCGATCAAAATGATGAGAAACTGCACCATGCGCTGTCGGCAGGGTGAAGAACAGCGAGGGCGGTGGCCTCACGGCGCGTACCACTTCGGGCAATGCTCTGTGAAAAGGGAGGTAAGCACGGCGTAGAACGCAATGATACGAACTCAACGGTGGTGGAGTTGAAGGCAGGGGATCAACGGTTGCGAAGTAATTGGCCAGAGAAGGGAGACGTATAAGAGGCGGGAGAACGGTCGATTCTCAGCGCACGTTGGATGAAAATTGAATCTAAAAGATGTGAAAAATAGGTATCAACGAGGGGCACAAGATGACGTGAACGGATTTTGGAAAAACTCACCGAGGAGGCGTGGCGCTCGACGTACGCGTTTTAGCGACATGGCTCGATATAGCCGACGGTGCTCCGGCGATCTTCGAGTGAAGGGGAAGGAAGCATGACATAGAATGTGATGACGCGAACCCAACGCCGTAGACGGTTCGTCCGGGGAATGTCGGATGAAGGCGCAACTCGCTGGAGAAGACCTTCGGTTGGAGCTCGGTATTTCGCCGATTGCGACGAAAATAGATTGATTTAGAGGAAACCAAATCAGGGGATTGAAAGAGGAGATCAAGACGGACGTTTGGACGTGAACGGTTTGCTTTTATATGTACCGTAGAGGGAGATATCAATTTTGGAAGCTACGGTTGTCTCACGTACACGTACTGGATTTTTGTGTTCGGTTGGAAGGGAAACATGTTTTGTTCGGCCGTTGAAGATAATGAACAGTAACCACGAGGTACTGCAGCACGTGGTATGAGAGAGAAAGAAAAGATTTTCGGAATTACAGAAAATCCCAAAAATCAAGGAGACCAAATAAATAGCAGACAAATTCAGAAAAATCTCAAAAAATAACAGAAAATTCCTTGGAACACAAGGAAGCCAAATAACACATGTTTTTAATTTAATTAATATTTAGATTAGTCAAAATAAATATTTTTAATTTAGAAAATCCTAATTAAGCTTTATTAATTCAAATAAAATTGTTGAAATTTTCCAGCGACCTAAACTACTCAAAAGATTTTTGAAAAGCCAAAGTTTGGGACGTTATAGGGCATCACCAGTGTGTGAGAGCCGCATGAGCCCTAGCTCCACGGCCGCTAGAGTTCGTCGCACCGCGGCTATGAGCCACCCTGTACCTAGCCGCCAGCACCAATGGGGTCGCATGCATTTGGGGAACCCATTTTGGGCCTCCCCGGCTGACATTGTGGCCTAGCTCGTCGGCGTCGAGCGCGGCAAGAGCTGCCAAGAGCTTCCTCTGCTTTGGGGACAACACTGTCGCATACTGTAGCTCGGTCATTTCTTATCTTAAAAATTGGGGTTTCACCTGTCTATATGGAAAATGCAGCGCCGACAGGTGGCCCTGTTAGGACTCACCTCCACCCCGATGTCTCTCCCTCTTCTGAATTGCTGAATTATCTGAGTATGATCAAAATATCAATGTCCAAAGTCCAAGATCAGAAACTTACAGATGTTCCCGATGCCATCAAAAGGAAAATATATATCAGGTAATTCAGTCAACAAATTTATGTCAACTATCAAGGGAAATAAACGTATTTATTCTGTGCAGAAAATTCATGCACATGATTTGATTGCGTTCGGAAGATGTAAATCACTGTAGAAAAGCTAATGCAGATACATAGAGAAATGTCAGGTTACTAGCGATGTTAAGTTTTCCTATTAAGTGATGAAGCTGCTAAGGAAAGACAGTACGGAAGCTAATGCACATTCTATTTCCACATATTTAGAATATCAGATGATACATCATCATCCATGTTCAATACTTGCTGATCTTCCAAATGTTAGAGATTCTCTACATGCCTTACTAAACAACTGTTGCTCCTTTTACTTCTTCCATGCATCTTTTTCACTCTAATCAGAAACTATGGGCAGCAAGATGTGATGTGAGATTAGCATAAATGTATACAATAACCACTAACCAATGGGTGGATGGCACGACACCGTCATCGCTCCACTCAAGCCAGACATGCTCGAATGGCTTGCTCGTGTTGTCCACCACAATGCGTTACACGTCCTGTGGTCACAGGATGGTGGGGATGTGGAAGGGCACCTTCTCCTTTGTCCCTGGCACGACCAACTTGTCCTTGGTAGCCATCCTCACCGAGCCAGAACCCCTAAAGGCCTCACCTTTACCAACGCCTTCCTTGCCACTACCCATCTTCTTCTTCTTCTTCTTGCCGTAAACAACCTGGAACCCGTCCCCTGCCGCCTCCTCTGGCCGGCGGCCTCCTCCTCCTCCCGTAGCGCCATGAACTCGTCCATTGACGATGACAACCCAGTTGTGGCCGTCGTCTAGGTTGTCCTGGGGGAATGGCGGCTGCTGGTTCAAGAGGAGTGAGGTGGCACTGATAATGTCGAGGGAGGAGTCAGCCCTGGCGACGGTGGCGCCTAGGGGGGACTTGAAGGAGGGGAAGTTGTTATAGAAGTGGAAGTCGCGGGAGGATGGGAGCGGCCGGCAACCACCGCGAGGGGCCCTAACCAGGCCTCAATGGTCACAAGGACTTATTCTGCTTCCATGGCGGTGGGTTGGGGCGATGAACCACCGGGAAGCCAGGCACGCCTGGTCTCCCGAGCACCACCCCCACCCGCCCGCCTTGCCATGGCCGCCCACGCCCTACCAAACCTCCATCTCCATTCTTGACGGCTTGAGCAAGCAACAGCAAGCCTTGGCGTCTGCCGTGGGCCGGGTCAAGCGAGGCAGGCGGCCCAAGGCCCAAGCCAACAACCCTAAAGGAGGCAAGGAGCTAAACCCTAATTCAGAATCCCCAATTCCCCATTTGGCATTTCTGATTTCTTTCCCCAATCCTCTTCTTCGGTACTTCTTCGATTCTTCCTCCTCCTCACGTCGGGGTGGTGGACTCTGATGCGGCAGCAGGGAGCTCTGACGTCGGCCAGCAGCAGGCAGGCTGTGGTGCCAGGCGTGGCTGGTCTTGTGAGGAGCTAGCTTGTGTGCCTGCCAGGGCAGCCGTGGCGGGGTGAGGGGCGGAGGCCGCAGACGGTAGGAGCTTGGCCTTGATCCTTGAGCAGCAGGTGCACACCGCGACAAAGACACCGAGCCGGGCGAGCCACGAGCCACGTACCACGGAAACACGGAGGTGACGAGGTCCGAGACGACAACAAATGCTAATGCTATGCTTGATTGCTTGAATGCTTATGCTCATCTTAGTAGATGACAATGCTTGATTGCTTGATTTCTTGATTGTTGATTCCATAGTTCCATGTTCAGTTCTGTGATGAAGAAAGTTTCCAGGATACAATCGGTTGACTCGACTGAGGCAATTGCTGTCACGCACATGCCTAAGTATTTCTGCAACCTTGGCAGCCATGAGGGTGGAGCTGTTCTTTATGGGTTGTTCCATTCTCCAAAGAGGATTGTAGTCCTTGATGGCATTCAAGTGAAGATATGCAATATCCCACATTCCCACCATTATCCAGAGACCAGAGGCAATTGCTGTCATTTTGTGTATAAAAGGAAAATAATACGATGATTCGTTTGTTTGGATTCTGAACTAGTCTATTCAATACAACTTACAAGCATGGCTTCGAATTTTGTACAATGCTTTTGATGCTGATCATGATGCCAATACTTTGCAGGGTCCCCGCAACCTTGGAACATTGATAAGATTGGCTTGCGCTTTCAAATGGGTATGCCATTTTCTCCTTTAACTTTAGTTGTTGAAGCATGCTTAATTGTGTTACAACTGACAACACATAGTACCTCAACAATTGTACATGCTTTCTGGAATTTACAAGATTCACACATCACACTGTTCTTGTTGCGTATAAAAGCTATTATGAGAACTTCCGTTTTATTCTTTGTCATTGGGCCGCGGTCATGGCATGAGGGGGCTTGCGCGCGGGCAAAGACGCTGGTCTTGTGGCGCGCTGGCGAGCGGGGGGCAGCGCGGCCGTCGGCAAGGCTTGGAGACCGAGCCACCATCCAGTGTGAGGCGCCCACGGTCCACCGAGGTATTTTTTACAGTACATGTTCGCCCCGGGTCGATCGAATTCCTGGTTCCGCCACTGGTTGGAGGGGGGGATGGGGCTCGTTCGCGAGGGGCGGGCGCGGAGGCGAGGGAGACACGGCGCGGCGCGGATGGGAGGATGGGTTAGGGCGGTGGTTTGTCGTATTTTAATAGTACATAGGGTGGTGTGGGGTGGGACAATTGCCCTCACTGCGCGGTGGTAAACCCCAATCTTTATTACTTAAGATAAGATATATATAACTAAAGTCTTGTATATAATTAGAATTTGGATCAGATGTACGTAGCTCTCAGATTCAAAATCATGGCTAAAATTAAACCGTTTCCAATGAAGACTGCCAACTCTTTTACACAAGGGCGGTGTCCCGGACATATAATTCTTTGAAATGACCTACAAATTAGTACAGTCGCTACTAGTAAGATTTGTCCAAAATTCAGTACACTGATTTATCACGTCAGTGAATTTGGAGAGAGAAAAATAACACTGCGAAAACCACAAAGCGAGATAGATGGAATATATCTACATGAATTTTCTTAAAAGTGCCTGCCAATTTAATTTACACAACACCCTCTGTTCCTGGATAGATGTCATTCTAGGTTCTTGCACATCCACCAGAGCACCAAGGCATATATACAAAAGACTGCATTGTCCTCCTTAATTAGATCACTTATTGCTCTTTGGATAGTGTGTTACTTTAGTCTATGATAGTAAATGACTTTGGAAATAACTAAGGGAGACAGTATATAAGAAAAAGATGGTAAAAAGTCACGTTGAAATTGTAGAATGACATGTATTAGGAACAAAATTTGAAAGCTAGAATGACATATATATTTGGGAACAAAGGGAGTAACCTTCCTTCTTCGACAATCTCTCTCCTTTTTAAGGCCTATAATATGTTGCTTCATTTTTCAATGCAACATTTTCGATCCTTGTTCAAGACTAATATTCTATTTGTTTCACTATATTTGTCTATTGCCTTGGAAGTATTTGTTTCAATATATTTATCTATTGAGGGAATCTAGAGTGTAGTTATTCTAATTTTTCCTCTCTACCCTATTTAGATGTTTTGGAAAAGAATAAGTGGTTGCGATATAGCATCTAATAAAGGTATATACAGTCATTTCTCATTAAATATTTTTTTATATTTAGTGTTTTTTTAGTCTCTGCGTATCATAGACATAGACAAATACAACGCAATGGAGATAGCTGCAAGAAGCACTATTGCAAAAACGCATTGCGATTTGTAGCACATTACACGATGGATCCATCGTCTCATCGGCTTGTTGACTAGTGACGTGGTTAACGTGACGCAACCAAGAGCTAGCTAGTGTACGTACGTGCGTGCTTCATCTTGACTTCGATTGGGGAGACTTCAATTGAGTCCTATATATGTCATTTAATTAATTAATTAGTTGATCTCGACTCGATCGCATTACGAGTCGAATAGTCGTAATTAATTACACGGTTATATAGTATTTTTACGGTGATATCGATTGAAAAAAAAAAGTGATCCAACGCAACCTGCATACTTTTTTGTTGGAAATATGAGTAAACTGTAAGTTGCAACTGACCTAAGTTAATTGATGGCCGACTTGGTACTTGTTTGCATTTCCTCTTTGAGCTGTCTGACTCTCTCTGACAGATGATTGAGACGAGTAGTTGTACAGGTGACCAGTAGCAGTTAGATTCAGATCTCATACATTACGATTGGAGGATTTCAAAATTTGTTTTTCCTATGTGCATATAATATGTGAGTTCAGAGTTTATATTGCATAGACATATATGGGATAAATTCTAAAATTCATCTATTCACTAAGGCAAATTCTAAATTATTCCTTATGATTGAGACGAGTAGTTGTACAGGCGGAGCGTCCAGTTGTTTGATCGAACTCGAATATTTGATGATTTTATGAAATATTTTTATCAACTTCAACACTACTAAGATTTTCAAAACTTAGGTTATAGCCCATTCAGCCTGAGGTCTAGATCCGCCCCTTATACAACTAAAGTCTTGTATATAGTTAGAATTTGGATCAATGTGCTCTAAGATTCAAAATCATGGCTAAAATTAAACCGTTTTCAAAGAAGACAGCCAACTCTTTTACACAAGGGCAGAGTGCCGGACATATAATTCTTTGAAATGTCCTACAGATTAGCACTCACTGCTAGTAAGATTTGTCCAAAATTCAGTACACAGATTTATCACGTCAGTGAATTTGGGAGGAAAAAAAAACAACACTGCACGTTCGTTTAATACTACTCGTGAAAAAAGCGTAATTGTTAGGCCACCAACCTGGCCAACCACCAAAATGAGCTTTCAACATTTAATCGTCCTTCTGCACCACATGACAGATCAAGATGCATGTATGGTTCAGGGATTCCTTGAAGCAGCTGAAATAATGTTGTTAAATAGTCAAATACTAGGTAACCATATAAATGATCATAACTCTAGCAAATTTTTTTTACTAATATAATCATTTGTATATATACTACCATTGTGTGCAAAATAAATCAGCTTCAAGTCTCATATAGCTTCGACAAACACACAATATTAAACATAAGATGCATGCAAACACAATTCTCAAGTACAAATGTTCCCAAGGATAAATACAACACCATAGAATCATGTTTGGAGAATAATACAATAAAGTTACATCATCTTGCCGTCTTGGTTAATTACTTCTCTACATTTCAAGCACAATCAAGGCTAGCAAACATGTATACCAGTCAAGAAATCAAGTTAATTCCATAAAAGGATTACATGATGTCCTTGAAGGCAACACCATTAATTTGTTGGCTGTCGATGGGGTGGTTTGTGCAGACACATGGTGGGGATGAAGCAATACACATGGCCCAAATCTCCACCTAAAAACCCATGGTATAATTATTGCCTAATCATCCTTAAATGCTCACCCCTTATAAAACACCCAAAACCTCTTTCCTAGCTTTTCCTCTCCAATAAAAACAACCCTCCCTCTCCAAGAGAGAAGAGAGAAGGGAAAGAGATGAGTCTCATCAGCCCTCCTTGCAGTCAATTAGGTTCCTCTATCTCCCAACACAAAGCCGAAGCCAAGAACAAGTCGCAATCTTTAGCCCCTAGGTACCAATTTCCTGACCAAATAGAACCAAGGTCCAAGAATTGCTAAGAACAATTCGCAATCTTTAGCCCCTAGGTGCCAATTTCCTAACTAAATAGGACCAAGGTCGAAGAATTGCCAAGAAACAATCATTTCTTGCGGCAGTCTTGCCATGGGATTCCTATGCATCGGTGACTCCTCCTTATCCCTGCTGTGTGCGGAGGACAAGGACAACATCCTTGGGTGCGATGAAGATGAGGGGGAGGCGCGGGAGTTGGGGAGGAATCTTGATTTCTCTGGCTTTGTTGGATTGCAATTGGAGAGCAATTTAAATTCTAAGATAACAATTTAAAACCTAAGGTATTACACTAAATTTCGGCAGAACCTCCTTTGTATAGTTAACCATACAAGAGGTTCCAACAATTATCAATAACGTAATCAATTATTTCCAACATCCAACTTAAATCATAACCATAGAAACTTCCATGCAACGCTAGTCAATTCTATTACAAAGCAACGGGTGCATAAAGACATAACCAATAAGAATCATCTTAGTAGTTTGCACAATTATAAAATTATTATTCCAAAATTTATCATTCATGAGGTTGCTCATGGTAGAGTGCATCAATTCTTATTACTAGCCTTTCCCATGCATGACGTCCATGTATTACGTACCTAAAAGATAAACAAACAACAAGTGTGAGTCCATGACTTATCAAAGTACAAATAAGTCAGTATTCCAACATTCATCTTTAACACAATCTCTCAATCACAATTCTTCATATCAAAACAACTCATATGCTTATGCAATGCAAATGCCACAAAATGCACCTTTTCTTTTCTCTTTGCATTTACCGGTAATGCGGAGCATGCATCCGTCGATGGATACCCATGCATGTGCCTTCTAGCACAAGGACCATAAGCTCACACTCCACGAGTGTGGGGAGCTCAAGCCCGTCTAAAACATGACGGGGACCTCAAAATCAATACTTGGCCACCACGTGGCCAAGTCTCAAGGATAATGACATGATGCATATGAGTCTATTCAATTATCCAACATAAGAATGTAACGACCAGCAGCGACATTTATGAGTAAAGAACATAATCATAATACAAGCATTCATGAGCATTCACTTCAATTTTTCTACCCACTAATTGCACCTCAACCGTGTGAAGCTTGATGACGCGAAGAGGACGCTACCCCCCGAAATCAACCACCACCTGAACATTTTTAACAACCACCCTAAGAGGATATTTATGAACATGACATTGCTCAAAAAAAGTATACAATTAACTACACTCTCTAGTGCAACCGAAAACACCAACTCCCATGAACATCGATCTATCCCAAAATAGAATAGTCTTCTTCAAAAAATCATAACTTTTCGTCTATTTACCCAAAAATAGTGTTATTTGATTCTCTGGAAAGCTTACTGAATTACCCACATAAAACTAGTTGGTGAGATTCCCAGATTCTGTCACTCTCTATCTCTACTAAATAGATTACTAAAACTGCTAAACCTTGGCAGAGGTTCTGGACAGCAGAACTAAAACTTACATAACTTTCAATACAATCGTCCAAAAATTATGTTCTCTAGCTTTATGGAAATCTTATTAAATAGCCTACAACTTTAATGTTGGTGAAATACTCTAAATAATTCGCTAGCTAATTTCTAATATCTAGTTAATACAGGCTGCCAAAATCCCGACAGAGCTTCTGGACAGCGACGTTGCAAAATCCATAACTAATGATACGTTCATCCAAATGACTTGATCCAAGATCCTACGGAAAGCTAGAGATGCTACACACAAATATCTAGGAGATGGCCAGATCGAATTTCACAGTTAACAACCCTAAAACTGCCAAGCCTTACAGACTGCCAGAACACGATCTAATACCGATATCGCCAAAACACAAAACTACAAGACTAAGCGAACGAAATTGAGGGTTACCCTTGGAGAATACACTGAAGGTTGCAAGATCCACCACGAGATTCCTCTGCCTTCTCTTCTCCCTTCTCCCCCCCTTCTTCTTGGCCGGCCACCACCAATGGAGATCCTTCCCCCTTCCTTTACTTGGTCGATAGTAGGGAGGAACGACTTGGCCGACAGCAAGGAGGTACCCCAGGGGAGGGAGGCGCAGCAAGGGTGCTGGCCAGAGGGGAGGAGGCACAGGGAGGAGTTGGGAGTGGCGGCCAAGGGAGGGGGAAAGGGCGCCTAGGGTCTCCCCCCTTTAAGTGGCCGACTGCCTTCCCCCTTGGGCCTAAATGGAGCCCAGGTTGTTTGAAATACTCATAAACCCCCTGAACACCTGTTAAATCCACTCTCTCTAATTAGTTCTCCTCCCTAAAGTCTTTCTTCTCATTTAAATATATTTGGGGTATTACATTCTACCCCCTTAAACATGATTCGACCTCGAATCTTCACACCGATCTAAGCGAAAAAAACAATCACAACAGAAATTAATCGCAATTAACATGTACCCGACGTGAACCACTCCGGGTTTTGCTCACCATGCGAAACTTTGACTCCCAAGTTGCTTTCCCCCGGACTTATGGAACCACCTCACCTTGATGTAATTGATGTATTACGCCTCATCACTCGTACTGACATGACCAGAACCACTCAACGGACATGACTCGAAGATGCGGTATTTCTCACTGGTCAACGACCCTTACAGAACCCCACACTCCAAATACCTCAAGCATTCTCTCAACACCGATTCATACAAAATGTTATATACCCCGCTCTAGGACTTGAGACGGCTCTAGCGAATTGCTATTTTCCAAAATCCCCGCAACTTCCAGAACAAACCAAATATACTTTGGCTATCATTCCCTTTGGGACCAAACCATAGAACTTGCACACAAGCATATGGAACTCTTGTTCCATCTCTCAGTCGATCTCTTCATCCTAATAAGGAGAACCTTCGTTAAGCAGGAACGCGCAACACATCTTATTTTAAACAAACTTTAATAATCAAAACTCAACTGAAAACAAAATATTCACAATGCAACCCATTCATAACCAACTTCCTCCAAAACACTTAAATCCAAAATCGAAGATTCAACATGAAAACCTTTCCACATTCCAACTAGGCAGTTTGCAAATAAACACCACATAAGCCAAAAGAGAAATCACTCGAATGCCCAAATCAAACACTTCCTTTATGTTTCCTGAACCGGAAAGAACCACCATGCCAACATAAAGCCAACTCAAATTGTACATGATCTCTGTCATAAACACTCAGCTCAAATAAGAATCAAGAAAGCACTTCTCTACTCGAGAAAATATTCTTTTCTCAGATGCTCTTTTAAAAAATAAACCTTCTCCCAAATTATGGGTTTTCAAAGCATCACACTAACTCCTTCCTCTTAACTGACAGCCCCAAAATGATCCTCAAACCAAAAAAACAACCACACTTATTTAGAGGGACTCTACTAATCCACAAAAGGATTCTCTAGTCCACTCCTATACCAAAGGAATTATTTGACAATTGGTTTCCAACACCTCAATAAAGATTTTTCACCCACAACCACATCACCTCATTCTGTTAAGGATAATCAACTTGAAATTCTCGACAGACATGCTCATTTACTATCCCCAAAGGATTCTATCAATGATCAACACACTATTCAGAATCCATTTTTGTTCTTCTACTTCTACACATAATATTGGGCCTCCAAGGTTCTAGCATAAAAATGCAAAGCCCAAATTCAACCTCTAAGTCTCCTATAATGAATTTCTGGTATAATTGATAGGAAATCCTCAAATTCGTTTTTTTTTCTAAGATTCCACACAACTCAAACAATAACCTCAGTCATTAATATTAACATTCCTCACTAATCAAGTAACCGCCCAAGGAGATTCACTTCACCAATCTTGGACCTTCAGTAAACCACACCATTCAAATTCACCTATACAACCACAATATACCAATTCGCTATACCTTAACTAATTGACCAAGATTCAACATACACAATCAGTAACGTCAATAAATAAATATATTCTTGACCAAATTATCCTTAGAGATAATCTAATTCCTAGAGGGTCACTCACTAAGGCCGAATCATACTTGACAATAACTCAACAATCCCTGCTATCCCATTAATTAACACAACGATTAGATTTCTCCACACTGCGACTCTTCTTAAACTACACCATCATAATTCTTCTACACATTCTTACCAGGTACCCCATTTGTGATACTCTAATAAATTGATCAAGATTTCCATACATTCTAATTATAATGTTCTGTCCAAATGAACAAAAGATCTTGGACCACATCTCTCTATAGGTTCTACTAGTTGCAACAACGTAATCAGTTAGCTCCAAAGACAGACATTCTATTTAAATCAAATCCTCTCCAAGGATTATTCTAATAAATCAATTTATCACTCAATGCATCTCAAACAACTTGACTCCTAAAGGCTCACAAAAAATCATCTACTAGACCACCAATATCTAGTTGCCATTACACATCCGAAAAAACCTTGCAACACAAATCGATTAACCCTTTCTTAAAAGAAGAGGCAAATAGAAATAAGATTCAGCACATAGGAAAACGTTACCACTTACAGTAGATACAAGACCAAGGAAAATAGTCAAATAGCAATGATCTCGAAAAATAAAAGATAAGATCATAGTTGAGGGCACACGTCCCACAAGCAGAGGATATCAAACCTCAAACGAGAATAAAACATTGCTTTCGAAGTTCAGGAAACTCTTACAGGCAAAAACAGAAAGTTTAGGCACAATTCAATAAACTGCAAGTTACAAAACTTGACTTTAATCTCAGATACTTCTACTTCACTCGTTCCTTTAACAAACAAAGAAACTTTCTTTGATTATAGCATCACCATGCCAACTCCGACAAGAAGAGATTTGGAGACTACAACACATGAATCACTTAAGAACTAATAAAACCCTTCAACACGTCACTTTGCTCAAAACAATTTTAGCTTTCACATCATCGTGAGGTCCAAAAGATCACAAATGCAAAACTTCAACATTTTTCATTTAACCGATATTATGAAAGACGATCAAATTACTTTCTTTCTAAAAGAATCATCATCACTACCACAAGTCACAATCCCTTGCAGATAATCTTACTAACATCAAGAATAATTCACTCTTAACATGAATCGCCAGTGTCTACTCTTCCATTATGAAGCCCCCAAAGGCTCACAAAATTGTTACATACTACTTTATCATCTCATCCTCAAATTGAGAGTATACCAAAATCTTACAATCTCACTACAACAACCACTTTATTTCAGAGGGAATCTACTACACAATTTAAAAGGTTAAACCAAAACCCTTTCATCATGTACATGCTATCATCCGACTATTTCACAACCATGTAAGCATAAGCCATCTATTAAATCACATTAGTTCAACTCTTATAGATGTTCAACACCACACGTCAACACACAATAGGTGCATTCCAACCATTGTTGCTATTAACTAGCTTCATCATGAAATCTATATGCTACATACTTTCCTTGCCAAATCACATGAACAGTTACAAACACATATTCAACCGTTCTACCTCACATTCATAATTTGGTACAAAATCGCAATAAAACTTCAAGAATCGAAATCTTCCATCATTCAAAAGTATCAACAACACTACAACCAAATTCATCCCATCGTTCTATATAGAAGAGCTATCCAGAACTCCTCCTATAATATTATACATCCACTAGTTTCTATCATTTCAATCTTTTTTAGGCAAATCCAATTATTAATCATGGTAAGAAATATGTAGATCTAATAACTATATATGTTCACCAAGTATCCATATAAAAGATAATTCTAGTATCTCCTCAACTTTCCCTTCTCATACAGTTAATTTCATCCATTGAGACCAAATAATCCAACAAGTTTAGCAAACTAAATAATTTTAATGGTCAAACCAGTTCATCAATATTCCACACTTCTTAATAACTCCTTTGACTCCAATTAGGTATAGCCACACTCTTAATAACAGTTCATCAAGAACTACTACAAGACACCATCAAATTAATCAACTTCCGTTCCAAGGATCTTGGTTAAGATCGAGTATGCACCATACTACAGACCTAACTTGATAACCCATACCATATCCATTAATTTATTTAATTATAACCTCTCACTTAACCACGACAAGACATCGCTAAAGGGTTTAACATTTTCTTTCATAAAAGAGAAGCATTCAACTTCAACACTCAAAATGCCCAAAAGAGATACATTAGGTCAAAGTTTCCACATGCTAAATTCTTTCATAAAAGAGAAGCATTCAACTTCAACACTCAAAATGCCCAAAAGAGATACATTAGGTCAAAGTTTCCACATGCTAAAGGACTTGCAAAAGGAAACTTTCATTATTCAAAACATCAAGCGAATAAATGAGTCATGTTTTCCAATAAGAAAGATAGAACTCCAATACAAAGGACCATCTTGACAATTAACCAGGTTCACCAGCCACAAGAGTAACTCAACAGTTGGGAAACAATAATTGCTTTAAGGGACAAATTAAACCAATGGAAACACATCAACTACTTTGTAACCACTAACCTAAGAAAATTCATCAACCAACAACGAGTAATCAGAATAACCAAATATATAAACTCAAGGAAAAACATCAACCTTTCTCAAAGAAACCCATCCCCAACATTTGTAACTAAGTTACCCGGGGTAAACACTTCTCCTTCCCCATACCACAAACGGTGGTACAACCTGGCCATCATGCCCATGGCCTCAACCCATCTCTACCTCTCGACAGCGTCTAATATCACACATAACAGTCATGCAATCAAATCATAAGCAGTCATAATCAATCCTCATCAGCAATCATCAATGTGATATATTAGAAACGTAAATGCTATGCTTTGCCCATTCCCATTCTACTGTGCACCAGTGTGTCAAATTTTAAGTTGATTAGCCATTAGCAATTTTTTTTAATCTATTCATCACAGACCTAAAGCCCACTCTGATACCAACTATAACACCCCAGCCCAACCGGAGCCTAGAATGTTACTAAAACAATAAGGTAACAATTTAAATTCTAAGATAACAATTTAAAATCCAAGGTATTACACTAAATTTCGGCAGAACCTCCTTTGTATAGTTAACCATACAAGAGGTTCCAACAATTATCAATAGCGTAATCAATTATTTCTAACATCCAATTTAAATCATAACCACAGAAACTTCCATGCAATGCTAGTTAATTCTATTACAAAGCAATGGGTGCATAAAGACATAACCAATAAGAATCATCTTAGTAGTTTGCACAATTATAAAATCATTATTCCAAAATTTGTCATTCATGAGGTTGCTCGTGGTAGAGTGCATCAATTCTTATTACTAGCCCTTCCCATGCATGACGTCCATGTATTAGGTACCTAAAAGATAAACAAACAACAAGTGTGAGTCCATGACTCAGCAAAGTACAAATAAGTCAGCATTCCAACATTCATCTTTAAAATAATCTCTCAATCACAATTCTTCATATCAAACCAGCTCATATGCTTATACAATGCAAATGCCACAAATGCACCATTTCTTTCCTCTTTGCATTTACCGGTAATGCGGAGTATGTATCCGTCGATGCATACCCATACTTGTGCCTTCTAGCACATGGACCATAAGCCCACACTCCACGAGTGTGGGGACCTCAAGCCCATCTAAAACATGATGGGGACCTCAAAATCAATACTTGGCCACCATGTGGCCAAGTCTCAGGGATAATAACATGATGCATATGAGTCTATTCAATTATCCAACATAAGAATGTAACGATCAGCAGCGACATTCATGAGTAAAGAACATAATCATAATACAAGCATTCATGAGCATTCACTTCAATTTTTCTACCCACTAATTGCACTTGCCTCAACCATGTGAAGCTTGATGACGCGAAGAGGGCGCTGCCCCCGGAATCAACCACTACCTGAACATTTTTAACAACCACTCTAAGAGGATATTTATGAACATGGCATTGCTAAAAAAGTATACGATTAACTACACTCCCTAGCGCAACCCAAAACACCAACTCCCATGAACATCGATCTGTCTCAAAACAGAACAGTCTTCTTATAAAAATCATAACTTTTCGTCTATTTACCCAAAAAATGGTGTTCTTTGATTATCTAGAATGCTTACTAAATTATCCATATAAAACTAGTTAGTGAGATTCCCAGATTCTGTCACTCTCTAGCTATACTAAAAGGATTACTAAAACTGCTAAACCCTGGCAGAGGTTTTGGACTGTAGAACTAAAACTTACATAACCTTCAGTAAGATCGTCCACAAATTATGCTCTCTAGCTTTCTAGAAACCTTTTTAAATAGCCTACAACTTTCATGTTGGTGAAATTCTCTAAATAATTCGTTAGCTAATTTCTAATATCCAATTAATACAGGCTGCCAGAATCCTGACAGAGCTTATGGACAGCGACATTACAAAATCCATAACTAATGATCCGTTCATCCAAATGACTTGATCCAAAATCCTACGGAAATCTAGTGACACTACCCACAAATCTCTAGGAGATGGCCAAAAATTGCCGAGCCTTACAGACTGCCAGAACACGATCTAATACCGATATCGCCAAAACACAAAACTACAAGACTAAGCGAACGAAATTGAGGGTTACCCTTGGAGAATACACTGAAGGTTGCTTGATCCACCACGAGATCCCTCTCCCTTCTATTCTCTCTTCTCCCCCCTTCTTCTTGGCTAGCCACCACCAATGGAGATCCTTCCCCCTTCCTTTACTTGGCTGACTGCAGGGAGGAACGACTTGGCCGGCAGTAGGGTGGTACACCAGGGGAAGGAGGTGCAGCAAGGGTGCTGGCCAGAGGGGAGGAGGTGTAGGGAAGAGTGGGGAGTGGCGGCCAAGGGAGGGGGAAAGGGCACCTAGGGTTTCCCCCCCCCTTTAAGTGGCTGGCTGCCTTCCCCCTTAGGCCCAAATGCTGTGGGTCGAGAGCCCACAGTCCAGGTTGTTTGAAATACTCATTAACCCCCCTAAACACCTGTTAAATACACTCTCTCTAATTAGTTCTCCTCCCTAAAGTCTTTCTTCTTATTTAAATATATTTGGGGTATTACAGCGATGAGCTTGTGGAGTCCCTCATGGTGAAGGAGAAGGAGCAGTGTATTGAAACTGCAACCGAGGATTATCTGGAGAGGTTGAACAATGGAGGATTGGAGCTTTCTTGGAGGATTGAGGCCATTGATTGGATTTGCAAGGTGAGGAAAAAATCATCACACAATCTGTTGCAGATTTATTTCCCTTTGGGACATATTAATGTTGTGTGTGTGTGTTTCATTAATATTCTTGAGAATTTAGGATTCTTTCGTGATTCATTTTACCTGTCTCTATGTAGTTATTACTTACTAGGTTATGTGGTTTACAGCATGTTGCTTTTTAGTTTTACAACATGATAACAACCAAGATATAGCATTGACTCCTACTTTACCCTCATTTGATCAACTTTGTTTTCATGGTAGCTGAAATGCTCTGCTTGTCTCCATCATGTGCTACTGCAGGCTCGGGCTCACAACAATTTTGGACCACTGTGTGTTTACTTCGCTGTGAACTATCTGGATAGGTTCCTCTCCTCAAAACAACTACTCCTCGTAAGAAGCTAAGCCACAATTGTTCATTGTTATTTCTTTATCAAATCAATCAACATATGTTTGTTTGGAGATCGTTGCATTCTTTCCAACCATAGATGTTAAGAAGGTGCGATTTTTTGTTTGTGTCTTGTTGCTGTAGGATGACACCCCCTGGATACAGAAGCTGTTGGCAGTTGCTTGCCTATGTCTTGCTGCCAAGATGGACGAGACTGAGGTTCCTCAATCTCTAGACATTCAGATGAAGAAGAAATAGCAGCCTTAGATGAGATCGATAATTGTTTAACGACTAATAAATGGATTTTCTAAAGTTTGATCATTGTGTCACAAGTTTATGATGCAAAGTGTGTGTTTGAAGCAAAGACTATTAAGAGGATGGAGATTCTTGTTCTAAGCACTCTGAAATGGAGGATGCATTCAGTTACCTCATTCTCTTACATTGATTACTTCCTGGACAAGTTCAGTGAGGGAAAGCCGCTAACTAATAATTTGGTCTCTTGGTGCATCGAGCTAATACTCGACACTCTAAAAGGTAAATTACTTGATGAATCAATCCAAACTCACCCACATTGTTAATTCAAGTATGAGATAGCAAGTGATTAGAATATTTGTCTCATTTGATTCACAAAGAACTAAGTTCTGCAATTGCACCTTCGAGATTGCAACGATCGTGTCTCTTTCAAATAGCTCTTGACGCCACGTTGTTGACATTGGCTGTGCTCTTGTAGCTTCTAAAATCCCTGTAGATAAGGTGTGGATCCTCTACCAGAAGAATTAGATTATGTATTACAAATATATTGTCTAAAATATCTACTAAATATGCACTTGTAGGAAAATGTAGAGAGATGCCATGAAGCGATGCAAGAGATGGCGTTAGTGAAGAAGAATGCACACACCAGCGCAAGTCCTTCTGGTGTGTTGTATACCTGATGCTCCTTTAGGAGTGATGACACCAGAACACCAGGATCATCACTAACAAACAACATCAACAATGACAACAACCACCAGGCCTGCACTCCTGCTTCCAAGAGGACAAGGCTAGACTCAGCACCAATGTCATAAGATCACATAAATAGACATACAGAATTGGCCTTTTTTTTCATTGGTTTTTTGTGGGATTATCACTTGAATGCCCAATCCGACAGTAGAGGTAATTCAAAAAGAAACAGTAGGCATTGTAAACAGTAGAGAAAAGGTGGAACTAATAAGAGCAAGTAGCAACTTGTGTTTTGTAAGAAGAGAGAAGGGGGTGTGTTGAAGATAGGAGGATGCCTATCTCCTCTTCCAATCCTGTTGTCCCCTAGCTTTTCCACCCCTTGTTTATATATTTTCTTCTTCTGAAGATGGTATATGATATTCTCTATGTGAAGACAAAGCGTGAAAGAAGCTTCACAAAAGTGAACATTCATTTGTTTCTTTGTTCTTTGACTATATGGAAAAACAAACTTGCTTCTATGAGAAACTGTTTGTTGATTTCTCAATCTCTCCTTTTCTTTTCTTTAAAAAAAAAAATCAATTTCTCTATTTTTTGCTTCTCAAAGCATTTTGCTTTTACTGAGTCAACCTCTTCTCGGGTTTTATATTGCCTCACTATATGAAAAGAAGAGTCAGTCATAAGTACAAATCAGGTGATCGTTGGTTTTTCACATCAAATCATTTTGCTTTTACTGAGTCAACCTGTTTGTTACCTAGGCCCCTTTGCCCTTTGTCACAATTAATAGTCCATGTGATCACAAAAAACTAAAAACAAATTGCTCCAATAATCCCTATCAGCAATGGCGTCGTTTCTACTTTCGTCTTTGGTGGGTTTTGTTGAGCATTTGTAGTATCAAACATTGCGAAGCAAGCAGTCAAAAAGCTCTAACCTCCGAATGCATGCAGCAGGTGTAGGACAAAAGTAATCTTGACACATCACCTCTTATAAACCGCGATAATTGATGAACCTTTTGTTGTTCTTATTACAATTATCTCTTGCCTTAATTTACACCGAAATGGTACTCTAGGGGGATCATACTTCACCATTGCAGCGCTTAGTACTCGGACCGCAAGCAGTGTGGGACACTGGACAATAGCGACGCATAGCGCACATACAAATATTAGACTTGTGGACTTGAACAATAGAATAGTACAGTATAGCTCAAGAAAGATATTGAAGTGATCGTCCATCTTGTACTAGGATGTATCTCCTGAATCCTGATCAGAGTCAACACAGTCTGCTCACTTGAATCTCTGAGAACATGATCTTCAGGTAACAGTATCACAAGTGATGGGACCTGCTCCTCCTTTTGCTACAACATAGTCAAGTAACCCCGGAGTAATAAAATCCTGAAAGCTACTCAAGGAAATGGTTCAGGTAAGGTAACATGCCATGGTTGATGCTGGCTAGCTGAGCTCCATTTTCCTTTCATGCATGGTGCCTGTAGTGTGGGCCCAGGTTACACATGGTTGCAAGTTTCTCATCAAGTCCTGACACTACAAGACCAAACCTGTCCATCCAATGGATTATGGAATTGAATGCAAACCTCGAAGACCCTAAAATTTGTTGGAATTGCCTCTTGTCACAATGGACACAAGTGAAGTGATAGGCTAGATTTTCTTTTGAACCTACTCCCTATTTCGTATGTTTCCCATGATGTCACTTGGCGATTTTTTTTTAAAAAATATTATTTTAAAATATAATTACAAAAATAAATAACAGCCCCAAAAAATTACAAAAATGGCTCCTTGTCGCTAGTTCAACTGGCGATAGGTAGCTATCACTAGATGAACTGGCGACACGAACCCTTGTCGCTGGCCCTGTCGCCAGTTGAACTGGTGACATGATGCCATCTATAAAATCCCCAAAAAATTCCTCCAAAACTCATTTTAATTCTAGAAAAAAAACAAAGAGTGGAGGAGAGGGAGAGAAGAAAGGTAGCGAAGCTCTACTAGTTCGTCGCAGAGAAGAAAGATTGACAAAGCATCAGATCCAATCGGCCGGTTGATAGAGCATCAAATCCGATCGGCCGGTTATCTTGTAGGTACATTTTTTTTTGCAACTTTGTACATTATGTCAAATTATGTGGAATTAAGTACATCATTTAAGCTGTAGCGAGTAGAATAAAGTAGAATAGTAGGTAGAATTAAGTACATAGAATTCAATTGAATAGCGACATAGAATTAAGTAGAATAGCGAGTAGAATTTAATACATTAGATAATTGTAGTAAAATTATATACTACATTATTTGAGCTATGTATAGTGTTGTTCGTCGTACACATATTATGAATGTTACAGCAATCAAACGATTTAGGATAAATTAGCAGAAATAGGAAGACGCCTATTAGAAATATGTAAAAAAAATAATCCCAGCTTTGTTTAGCTTTCCATTGGTGCATGGTAATTATATTGGTAATGTTGAAAATTAATTTTAAACTACGAACCTAGGAAAATTGGAAGAAATTTGTTTATTGTTTATATTTGCACTTGGAAAATATTAAAAAATATCCTCTAAATAGGAAGACCCTATCACAAATCTGTTTAAATTGTTGAGTAGCCTAAATTTGGTTTACATTTTTGTGTGGTAATTATTCTATTCACGCCAAAAATTATTTTTAAAGTAGGAATTTTGGTTTTTGTACATGTTTCGTAGTCTTTACAATGCATGCACTTAATTTGTAGGTATGGCGGATGCAGGCCACTACGAGTTGCTTGACCCAGTGATTGACACGCATCACCGTAGCCGCCTCAGTACCATGCTCCCCCCAGAGGGCGAGGCGCCGATTGAGCTTGGCGCATTGCGGCTACGCATGCCCATCAGGTCATGAAGGCTATACCCAGACTGGGTTCCGAGGTACGTGTAGTTCTGACCTTCATGCACTCAATCGCAGTCTGACTACTTTGTGTGCAGTCACGTTTGTTCTTAATCATTTCGACGTAGGTTGAGAACGGTAGGCCTCCTTCCACTAGCAAGGATGTGGAAGTGACGTGGGAAGACGACCAGGACCACGGTCCTAGTCGTACGTCTAGGCGTTTTCCATACAGCCGAGCCCTACTGATGGCGCTGGTTGACCGCTGGAGGCCAGAGACGCACACGTTCCACCTTCTGTGCGGGTAGATGGAGTCGACCGTTTAGGACGACTCCTTCCTGATCGGGTTGCCCTGCACTAGCTTCCCTATGGCAGCGTACGACATCCTGGCCACGTGGCGCATGGACCTGGTAGCGAGGTTCCACGATGTGCTGTCGTCGGGCAGTAGGTACATGGAGTTCAGCAGCCCGCACGGGCCGACGTTGAGGTGGATCTGCCAGTTCTACGTAAGTCTTCGTAACTATTATCCTCTCGCATCAATTCATATGTGAACCTTGTTGACGTGTACATGTCTTCTTTCAGCCTGAGCGTATGGCAGAGAACACAGGGGACGTCATTGTTAGGAGGCACCTCGAGGCCTACCTGCTGTGGCTATTTGAGTGGGTCATGTTTCTGGGGTCCCACGGCGATAGCATCGACAAGCACTACGTACGGTACGCACATGAGCTGGCAGACTTGCCAGTGGCCGATATCCAGCCCTATGCCTAGGGTTCGGCCATGTTGTGCGCGACGAACCGTGCACTGTGCGACGCGTGCCGTCATGCCCAAGACAGCTCCATCCTCTCCGGATGTCCGCTACTTCTGCAGCTATGGTCCTTCAAGCGCTTCCAGATCGGACGACCACAGCTGGACTTGGGAACGTACACAGTCAGCTTGTATGCCTAGGACGACGATGTGGACCAGCCGACCATGGGCACAGTGTGGTGTCGCCAACGGGTTAGTTTCATGATCATTTATTATTTTTCGTATTGTAATCACAATTTCGTATGCTAAGTTTCTGGTGTTCTATTCCACAGGTCACCTACACGCCGATCACTTCGCAGGGGTCCTACCCGGAGTACGTTGTGATGTTCGATCAGCTGACGGATGACTGCGTCATCTGGACACCATACACTTAGAAGAGGGTGAACACACGCGCACCCAATGGTCTGTCGAGCCTATGCACGTGAGACTACGTGTACTGGTACATGCGGAGGGCCTTGGCGCATAATGTTTTTGTGGAGGAGTACCAGGTGCAGCGGGTCATGCGCCAGTTCGGTCTGCGACAAGAGGTCCTAGCCCCTTGGGGAGGGGGACGCATGTGTCGGCGCACGTCCACGCGTAAGTTCACGCTTTACTTCTTTCGTACAATGTGCATTACGTGATGACTAAATAATCGTCTTGCCGTCCACAAGTACACTAGGAAGGGAGTACGTGGCACGATGTCCTGGTTGGACAAGATGTCCTCTTGGGTTGAGGCTTGGAGTGGCGCATACGGTGACCTCATCCAGTGTACGAATGCTCCCTACGACCCCAAGACATACGAGGAGTACATGGAGTAATACGCTAGTCGAATGAGGCTTCACTACGTCCGGGTCATGGTTGACCCACCACGACATGAGGCTATGACGTCCGACACATACCCCACCCAGCCGGACTCCGCTTTCCACCGCTCTGTACATATTGAACGGTCCTTAATTCATATTTAATTTGCCATATTTAGGTTTACAACTTGTTCATTACTTGTGCAGACGGATCTACACCGGGAGGTTCTTGAGTTGGCAGCCTCCGCATAGTAGATAACGCTTGGGGACACCAGAGGGGTCTTGCAGCAGATCATGGAGGCCATGAGACGAGACATCTAGATCATGACTTGTCGCACGCCGAGGGACCCGGTGGACCGACCAGTGCGAGGACGAGGGGTCAGCCGAGGTGGTTCATGGCCACGGGCACTTACCCCAGACGTGGTGGGCGTGTTGTCGTGGCACCATGGTGGGAGCACCGCGAGACATTTTGGAGGTGAGCATGAGACATTAACTTCCGCTTCTTTATTTCGAACAGCACAAATTACTAACGACAATCTTCCTCTTGCAGGACCTGTGCTCCAATGACACGCGGGTGAAAGCATTTAGGCCCCTAAAAATTGTTTTGGTAATTAACGACAATATGTGAATATGGGACTAACATGTGAAATCGAGGTGAAGGCTTAATTTGTGGAGTCGGTTTGATTAGTTCAAGCTTCCTTAACGTGAACTAGTGAAGACCAGCAAGTCTTCGATACCACGGGAAAAACTTCGTTGTCTTCATCGTGGTTTACTCTTGTCTTTACTTTCCACATTTACATTTCTAATAATTCTCTTGTGTAAGATTTGCTTAGCTAGAATTGTATCTATTATTGAATGCTCATTTTGGTGCTTTGAATGCGGATGAGTTCAATAGAATAAGCAATTTGGAAATCGCTCATGATATTTGGACTACCCTCTTGGAAATCCATGAGGGAACATTCACGGTCAAAGAGGCCAAATTGCATAGGCTTCGGATTAACTATGAGACATTTATAATGTTGCCTCATGAGGATATAAATGAAATGTACTCTCGCCTCAACAACATTGTAAATGAACTCAAAGGCCTAGGCACGTCACTAACCGATGTTGATATTGTGAGGAAAATGCTTAGGGCCTTGCCGGAGAAGTATGAGACCTTAGTGACTCTATTTCTCAATTCATCCGAATTGCCGAGAATGACGCCAACCGGTCTCTTGGGCAATCTCATCACCAATGAGTTATACAAGAAGGACAAGAAAGAGCTTTTGGAGTCATCTTCCTCAAAGAAGAAGATTACCGCTTTCAAGCCAAAGGCGGAATCAAGTGATGAAGAAGATAAAGAAGAAGACTCCGAAGAAGAATTCACTCTCCTTGTGAGAAGAATAAAAAAATTCATGAGAAGATGCCCATATAGAAGTTTTAACTTTGACAAGAGCAAGAAAGGACAATCCTCCAACGACAACAAGCACTATAGCGACATCCGTTGCTATAAGTGCGATGAAAATGGGCACATTGCCTCTTATTGCCCCACAAAGAAGGATGACAAGGGCAAGTCATCCAAGAAGAAGGAGTTCGATGGCAAGAAGAAGCTTTTCAAGAAGCTTCACAAGGACGGCAAGAATGAAGCTCACATTGGAGAATGAAACTCCGACGAGGAGTACACTGACTCCGACTCCAATGAGGATGAGTCCCCCAAGAAGAAGGGACTTGTCAGCATCGCCATCAAGGAGGCTCCATCACTCTTCTCGTCTCCTACATGCCTCATGGCAAAAGGAGATAAGGTAAAGTTCTTTGATGACGAAGAACCTTCATATGATGAGCACATGGATATGTTGGAAGATTTGAATGAATATCTTAGAAAAGAAAAGACAAAACTTAAGGTCCTGAAGAAAGAGCATCTCTCTCTTAAAGGCTCTTATGAGGAGCTAAAGGAAGCTCATGACTTACTTATCCAAGAAAATTCAAGCAAGTCTTGCACTAGTGTTGGAATCACATGTGATATTTTTGATAAAATGCCTAGTGTAGAAATTGCAAGAACTGGTACATCTACTTCATGTAATGATCTACTTGTCATGCCATGTAGCTCTAATATTAACTCTAATCATGATAATGATAAGTCTCTTGATGCAAAGCTTGTTGTTGAAAATAATGAGCTAAAGGAGCAAGTAACCAAGCTAAGCAAAAGCTTGGAACGGTGCTTCAAGGGTAAGGCCACCCTTGACAAGCTTTTGAGTGAGCAAAGGTGCTCATTCAACAAAGAAGGACTAGGATATGTGCCCAAGAAAGGTAAGAAGCCAATTTACAAACCCACAAGGTTTGTAAAAGAGAATGACAAATATTGCTATAAGTGCCGGGAAATAAGATATTTGCAACAAACTTGTCCTATTGATAAGAATCGATCCTTAGGTTTATATGATTCATGTTACATGCTTAGGAAAACTAAGGATGGTAAGGTAATTGCAAGATTTGTTGGCACTTCATTTTTAGGCGCTAAAAAGAATGCTATTTGGGTGCCTAAAACCTTAGTCACTAACCTCTAAGGACCCAAATAAATTTGGGTACCTAAAAGAACTTAATTCTTGTTTTTTAGGTGAACTAAAAGACCTGTGAAAAACATTGGATGCTTGATAGTGGATGCACTTAATATATGACCGGTGATAGAAAAATGTTCACCGCATTCGAGAAAGGAAAAGGAATTTACAAGATTACATTTGGTGATAATAGCAAAGGAAAGGTAATTGGATTGGGTAAAATTGCTATATCAAATGACCTTTCCATTTATAATGTATCTTTAGTTGAGTCCCTAAATTTCAATTTGTTATTCGTTGCTCAAATATACGATCTTGGCTTGATTTGCTCATTTTTTAATGAAGGTGTTTCAATTTCAAATGAAAAGGATAATTCTTTAGTTTTCAAAGGATTTAGATTTAGAAATCTTTACTTGGTTGATTTTTCTTCCAATGATTCATGCTTGAAAACTTGTTTAATCGCAAAAACCTCCTTGGGTTGGCTTTGGCATAGAAGGCTAGCTCATGTTTGTATGATTCAACTTAAAAAGATTTTTAAACATGATTTAGTTGTTGGCTTGAAAGATGTGAACTTCGAGAAGAATAGACTTTGTAGTGCTTGTCAAGCCGGTAAACAAGTCGCTAATTCTCATCCTTCCAAAAGTATCATGTCAACTTGTAGACCATTCGAACTCTTACATATGGATTTGTTTGGACTAACAACCTATAATTGTATTAGAGGTAATAGCTATTGTTTAGTCATTGTGAATGATTATTCTAGATATACGTGGGTATTCTTTCCAGATAACAAAGCCGAAACCTCCGGTATTTTCAAAACAAATTACAAAAAGGGCTAAAAAAGAATTTGATTTCAAAATTAAGAAAACCCGTAGTGATAATGGTTCCGAGTTCAAAAACACTAAAGTTCAAGATTTTTATGATGAACTTGGAATAAAGTATGAACTTTACACAACTTACACTCCGGAGCAAAATGGAGTTGTAGAAAGGAAAAATCGAACATTAATTGAAATGGCTAGGAAAATGCTTGATGAATATAATACTTCCGATAGATTTTGGGCGGAAGCAATCAATACCGCTTGTTATGCCATAAATCTTCTTTATTTGCATCGTCTTTCGAAGAAGACTTCTGATGAACTTCTTGTTAGAAGAAAACCGGACATCTCATATTTTCATGTCTCTGGTTGCAAATGTTGTATTTTGAAATGGGGTATTCGTCTTTCAAAATTTGCAAGTCGATGCGATGTTGGTTTCTTGCTTGGATATTCTTAAAATAGTAAAGCCTATCGTGTCTTCAATCAAAACTCCAGTTTAGTTGAAGAAAAACATGATGTTCAATTTGATGAAACTAACAGCTCTCAAGAAGAGCATTCATTCTAGATTGATCCTTTGAACTTGATTGTTGTTAAACGAAGATTGTGGTTCTTTACTCTTGGTGTTTGCCAGCACCTAGATGGCTTGGTGGGAGTTCATGCGGTGATCTCTTCAAGAAGATTGTAAAGAGGTCTGGCGCCAAATTGTGTGTGGTTCGGTGTTCACCATCACCTGAGCAGAGGAAGAACAACCACTAGTGAAATCGAGGTGAAGACTTAATTTGTGGAGTCGGCTTGATTAGTTCAAGCTTCCTCAATGTGGACTAGTGAAGACCGGCAAGTATTCAATACCACGGGAAAAACTTCGTTGTCTTCATTGTGGTTTACTCTTGTCTTTACTTTCCGCATTTACATTTCTAGTAATCCACTTGTGCAAGATTTGCTTAGCTAGAATTGTATCTAGTATTGACTTTAGTTCATATTTGTCTTAAGTAGCATAGTAGTTGTATCATCTTATTTGTACTAGGAAGCTTTGTTAGGACTATCTTGCTTGAAGTTGTTAATTAGTCAAAAAGATTTAAAAACTTCCTATTCACCACCCTCTAGTCGATTATCCTTGATCCTACAGCGAGGCCGGAGTATGCGGAGTCATCGGGGCACGGCTTCATGCCACCAGGTATGACCACCTTGCTTGCTTGCGTAACGTCATTTTTCGTTGTTTTCGCCATAATTACGTGCGTAACGTAATGCTTCTTTATTTCGAACCCCACTAGTTACTAACAGCAATCTTCGCTTGCAGGTCCTGAGCTCTACCCGTATGTGGGGTAGGAGTACGCGGAGTCATCGGGGCACGCCTTCGTCGGAGTCACAGATCAACCACCGGTTTGGGAGGACGATTCATTGTCGCACGAAGAGGCACACCTCGAGGACTTCTTAGCTGCACAGTGCGCCAGGATTGACCCAACCGATGCAGGACCCCCCCCCTCTCGCGACACCACCTCAGGCTACTCGCACCGGTCGGGTAGTGAGGCAGCCTGATCCTCTGATGTACTCAGACCATCGCCGGGCAAGGCCAGGGCAACACACGAGGTGCACCCCAAGAGGGGCCGCTAGTAGATATTTGTTCCTCCAAATATCAGTCGCGCCATGTAAATATTAATTTCTGTACAATTATTATTATGCTAGTATCGTGTTTCGATATCTCTCTTTTGCTTGAAAACCGCGACCACGTGTACGATTCTGCATCAGGACACCCCACACCACCCTGTTTCTATGCCTTCACTCCCCCTTACTTTGCATGACGACGTGACTCGACGAGTCGACTTTTGCAATGACATGACCCGACGAATCGACTTTTGCGCAATGACGCGGACTAAACGAAGTGCGGGCGTTACCTCACGGACGCGAAATTCCCACAGCCGAATTACAATTTAGCCGCGTATGTAGCACCGGCTCGGCATATAAGTGCTACCCCTTCCACGTCGGGTTCTCCTGCATCCAGACTTCAACACAATCTTGCTCAAATGGACAAGCACTGGGAGGAGATCTGCGAAATGCAAAGGGAGTATGAGGCCCAAGAGGAACAAAGGGAGCGTGCCAGGAGGCCACCTCCCCGCAATGTCACCGCCCCTCCTGCGACTATCCTGACCGCAGTTGGGACACGAGTCGCTATCGGCAGCTGGTAAGGACAAGTAGTAGTATGTTCCCCTACCATTTCTCTTTGAAAGTCCGTACTAACAACCTCTCCCGTCTACCCGTAGTCCCTGAATCTGCTATGTGGCTACCGCAAGTGGATTGACCTAGAGATCCACCCACACGACCAGTGGACTCTCTACTGCGAAGAGTGGGATGCCAACAGGGACCGTGAGAGGAGGGAGGAGGAGTGTCGCACCGAAGGGCACAACTAGCGTATCTGGCGGGAGACGTAGGACCATCTCGAGGCGTGCAGATGCCAGGAGCGCGAGGCTCATGAGAGAGAGCGCGAGAAAAAGAGGGAAATGGCGACCGAGGCAAAGGCGGCCGGTGAGGAGTACAACGTCGAGCTCACAAGGAAGGGAAAATGGTCCCGGTCCACGCAGTAGTCCGACCCTCTTCGTCCATATGTCCCATGAATTTCTAATTCCCTAAAGGCATGCGTGTACCATCTTTGGTTCATTAGTCTGCGTGCCATGTTACCCCTCTTGTCGGATCAACTGTCGTGTTGTTATCGTTGCGCCATTTCTCCAATATTTTGCACCGTGTGTGAATTCTTTGGCGCGTCACAATATAACTTACCTTCCTACTTACGAATCATTAATACCTCAATCGGCCTCACAAAATTCTCTAGCGCATCGCAATATAACTTACCTTCCAACTGGCGCATCACTAACATATTTCGTACCATTCAGAATCTACGAAAATCACAAACACACCAACTAACATAGGGTCCTATCGCCAGTTTAACTGGCGACATCTCCTTGTCACCAGTTGAAATAACTACAGGTAGCTATCGCTAGTTCAAATGGCGACAAGTAGCAGTCGCTAGTTCAAATGGCGACAGGGAAGCATGACCCTATAAAAACCTCTCAAAACCCTAAAATTCGGCACAAAACTCACTCTTATTCAGAAAAAAGAGAAGGAGAGAAGGAGAGGAGTGGAGGGGAGGAGAGAAGCTAGCGAAGCGCTGCCCGTCTAGTTGCCCACCTCTGGGGTAATTTTTTTAACCGAATGGATTACATAGTTTTAGATGTACGGTTACGTAGTGCACTATGTTTTACATAATATTTTTCGGTGGATAGTCTAGTTTTAGATATGTGGTTAATCGTGAAAATGTTATTTATGGTGCAGTGCGTCAAATATGTCCGACGTCACTAATTTCAAAATTTACTATGGTCAGGGGACTACTATGGAGGGTCCCGACGGGATTGATTTGCGTTATTTCTAATCGGCGACCGTGCCCCTACTAAGACCAGAGCAGCATACATGGGGCGCTGTGATGCAGTGGTTATTGCACACATTCCAAGTAGACCGTGATGTGTACGATCTGAGATTGAGTTGCCTTGCCCCGCGGGCAGCACATCCCACATATTGGGAGTTTGTGCAGCCGACAAGAACAAATTCATGGCAGTCATATATACGCAAGGCGAGGGAGGGAGGGTGGAAATTGGTCCTTCTGGTCCAGGCATATGCCAAACCCACTCCTCCATCTACGGCTAAACAAGAACAGGGTGCTGACGCTGAATAAGAAGTCAGGGACTCCAGGCACAGCGCGGTGCACACAATGGCTGAAGCTCCCGGAGTTGCCGATGCTGTCGATGAAGACCCTACGGAAGTAGCTCCTTCGGTCAGGCAAGCTAGTGGCCTTGCTGACGAGGGTGAGGAGGTGGAAGCCATAGTGCAAAGGATGGATCTCGAAGATCGGGACTACATGGTATTATCTGAAAATGAAGGTTTTGACGACGATGATGATGTGGACCAGCAGGCGGTTCCATCCGAGTGGAACACATACCAGTTCGACAACCTCGTCATCAACGAAGACTCCCGTGTGCCGTGGGAGTACGACCAGAGCAAGGTTAGGCAAGGAGCTATGTACAAATGTAAAGAGGTCATGCTGGAGGCGGTCAAATTCTAGGCCTTATCGGTGCGGCGTACATTTACAGTCGTCAAGTCTACCCCAAGATGCTACGACGTGAAGTGCGGCATAGAGGTATGCCCTTGGCGAGTGCATACATTTCAGCCTAAGTAGGACACCTACTAAAAGTGCTCTATAGTTGTCCCTCACACATGCGTCGTTTCTGAGTCAGTGCAGTCCCACCAGAACCTGTCATCAGGCCTCATCGACAACCTCATGTACAGTGAGATCGTGGATAATCTAGATTTTGAGCCACGATCCATCATTCGGGCGATTGAGATAAGGTTCTAGTACACAATCAGCTATGCCAAGGCCTGGAGGGCAAAACAAAAGGCATTGGAATCAAAGTTCGGTACGTTCGAGGATTCCTACCACAACCTCCCTGGGCAACTCCGAGTCATACAAGACAGGAACCCCGGCACTCATATCGACATTCAAGATGCCACGCATTCGAAGTGGGCCAATAAGAGGGTACTGCAGCGAGCATTCTTATGCGTACATGGCATATTCCTGACTGGGAAGTACAAGGGTCAGATACTGACTATAATAGCGACGAACGAGAACAATCAAGTTCTTTCGTGGCATTCGCTTTCGTTGAAAGCAAGAACACGGACAGCTGGTTGTGGTTCCTGAATAATGTGAGGATTTCTGTTGTGCAAGGCCGTCCCAACATATGCCTCATACATGATCGGCATGTAGGCCTGCTGCATGCAATAACTCAATTGCAACAAGGAGGGAATGTACCACTTCCATGGCTGGATCTGCAGAGCAGGTGGTGCATGAGGCACTTGGGTGCAAACTTCTAAGCGCCCGCAAACAAGGCCTTGATGAACCGCCAAGCGATCAGCAACCGAACCCGGCGGCGGAAGTTTGAAGCACTCAAATATTCGGATAAGGCATCTGCACAAACAAAAGGAGACAGCGAAGGACACCCGGCGCCGACCAGTCCTCAAGCATTTCCTGACTACCCATAGATGCTTCCAGATTGACGAGGAGGACGGGAGAGCAGGTGAAATGCTTATCGGAATGGATTGAGCACGAGCCTATGGAGAAGTGGCCACTGCCACATGACCGGGGTGGTGCTCGATATGGTGTCATGACAACCAATCTAGCCGAGATGTACAACTAGGTCATGCGCGGCACAAGGTGCCTCCTTTTGGTTGGTATTGTGGAGGCAATTCTCCACGGTACAACGAACTACTTTGTTGACAGAAGCAACAACGTGTCACTCGCCATGGCAAATGACAGAGTACTCTACTCCGCCATGGTCACCAAGTACATAGATGAGAAGAGCAAGAAGGGTGAGATGCACTGGGCATTCAAGATGGGCACAAGGGAGCTTCGCTTTGAGATAATGTGCAGGGATATAGGACACTGCGGGACGAACCGCGAGAGGGTCACCCACGAGTGCACGCTACGCCACGGTAGTTGCATATGCACTTGCAACAAGCCCCTTCTTCTACATAGGCCCTGCTCCCATGTCATGGCCGCATGTTCGAGGGTGGCGTAGCATCCCGACCGGTACCTCTTTGACTATTTCACCAAGGAGGCGGTGATGCAAACCTGGAGTGGGGTGATGTATGGTTACGTTGTGGTTGGCCATTTCACTAGCCATTCGATCTGGGAGCAACTAATCTAGGCCACAGACATTGATAGGCTCAAGGGAAAGGTTGGCCGGCGACAGGCACGGCGCATCAGGAACGACAAGGACATAGCAAAAGCCAGACATCGTACCAAGAAGTGCTCCATTTGCACAGAGTCCAGGCACACCTTCAAGAAAAGCCCCATGAGAAATCCTCAGGACGAAGGAGACATCGGCACTCCGGACGTCGCAGCGGAGACCTCATCCAGTCGCCCGACTCGAGGCAGCCCACATGGGGGACGTTGAGGTTGCGACCACGAGAAAGCACAGACAGTAGTAATATGTTATTACCAATGTTCTGAATTATCATTTTGATTTGAAACAAATTAAGTGTTATGACCTTTTGCTGAATGTTGTGTAATATCAGTGTGATTTGTCGTAGTTTTGATAGTAATGGCAAATTCACATTTGTTTCCTTACATAATATGCAGTGTATGTACATGACCAATGTTATGCAAAAGGTTCTCTACCATTTATGAATTCCCGGGTGCATCGCAATATCACTTACCTTCCTACTTACGAATCATTGATACATCAATCGTCCTCGCAAAATTATTCAAAAATTCACCGCACTAGAACAACATACGACGATCACAAAATGTTATTGCGAGTATAACAGATTTCGTACCGTTGAAAATCTATGTGTAGGACCGGAAAGGCGACTAGAGGGGGGGGTTAATAGACGCTTTCTCTATTTTTCACCTCGATCGAACTCAACACTACTTTCACTCCAATATCTATAAAAGCTATGAAGATCTGTATACAGATACAGCGGAAGACCTGTGTTGAATTCGATCAAACCCCAAAACAGAAGACCAAAAACATCTCACAACCGCAAACAAGCAAGTCTGCCTTGCTACAGCCGCTGGACCTCGTTCCTTTACTCAGGCAACGCTACTGCGGGCTGGCCACGTCCTCCTTGTACCGACACACACACACGCGGCCGCCGCTGCACACCTCGACCCGACCTGCTCCTCGGCCGACGGGCGCCTCAGATTGGTGATGTCGCACACACCGTCCGCGCACGCACAACAAGTGCTGCACATTCCACACAGAGCCGACAAGCAGCACAAAGACACAGCACCCAAGACAATCCACAAGACACCGAGCACGCCACCACACGTAGAGAACCAGCAGAAAAACTGTAGCTAAGCAATAGAATAATCAAAACAGTGAACAGCCAGTCGGATCAAGATGGCAGCCAAAGGCAACAGATAAATCTAAACTCAAAGTCGGATCAAGATGCAATAAACAAAAGATCAGTCACAGTACCGGTCAATCCATCAAAACCGACAAGCATACAGCAAACAAACAGATCTACCGATGACCCTACACACCACCGCACAGGGCATCTGTAACTCAGGAAACAGGCCGGCACCAGCAAGCACAAAACTGCAGCGATGGGACTACAGCCGCCGTGATCAATCACAGAAGAAAAATTGCGATCATTAGTGCTGCACCCAACCAAAAGAAGCCGACATACAGCAAACTGAACTCTCTAGATTAAGCAGCCGCCAGCGAGGGCTCCCATTTCCGCACGGGGGAACAGCCACCGTGACAGATCCAGTTTTTGCGGTCACAGGATTTGCAACAAAAAAACACACAGCTCTGAGCCGACTAGCAATCACAAGAGATATGCAACCAAGGTAAACAAAACAGATTCGGTCACAGCTAGCAAATCGATAAAGCAGCCGCCGGCACAAGCTCCTGTTTTTGAGGGAAAGCACAGGCCTCCGCCTGATTTCTCTGTCTGGTCTCAAGCGATGGGACAACAGCCAAGGCAATAAACTAAACTAAAAACTGCAAAACGCTGGGAGTTAAAACCGAACCATTAGTCGGATCATTGAAAGCATCCAAGCAGAAAAACGAATACAAGCAGCAAACCGACAGACACGAGACTAAAGGCAGCCGCCGCCAAGGGCTCAGATCTCTCGCTGGAGCATGCTGCCGCCAAGCTCCGGTTTCTGCGGGAGCTCACCAGGCCGCCGCCACTACCTCCTGCATTTCCGGGCGGGGCGCCGCCAAGGGTTTTTCGGGAGCCACAGGCGCCACCCCCAGAAATCCCAACTCCAACCTTTTATATGACAGCCACCAACCCTAAAACCCTTGTAGAATTAGAGCTTCTAGAAGATTAAACCTAATGGGCTTCCGTTAAGGCCCAACAACAACGGAACACACACGTACGCATTTTAAAGCGCCGTCTTCAATTCTCTTGACTTAAACCACTTCCTTTGCGCCGTCCCGCGCTGTGGTTTAGCCAAAAGGTCACCAAGATGGTATTTGGTAAAATTACCAAAATACCCCTTCTCGATCTTTTCCGAAGACCGAGTCTAATCATGTTGAAGCAATCGCCTGTTTCGCCACGTGTAGGTTGATCAACGGCTCCATGTCGGCGAGTCTCTCCCGTCCGGATTCCACCGGCACCATAGCACTTTCACCGACTCCTGCGCCACTTGATCCAACCAGTCGTACCGAACTGCCCGTTCGGTCATCATTGTCCATTCTGCGCCACGCTTGAGTCACTTGACCTCACCCGGCATCCTTGATCGTTTTGGACCTCAACTCTCCAAGCTTAGTCCCGATCCTTCTCGCCGTTGACCGTCGTTGACCTTCAAGCCACCTGCACAACAATAGACAAGCAAACACGAATCCGGGAACAAGTTCTTCACAACTTGACCCACGTTAGCCAAAACATGCAATATGCAACACATATGCATTAACAAATATGGATATGACCTATCCTAAAATCAATTCACCACTTATATCAACATTCAGCACAAAACCGGTCTGACCATCGCTGACCTGACAGTTCTGAAACTTTGTCGAAAACGCTTGAAACTTCAAACCAAAAGCACCATTGCCAATTGTTTCATCATCCTAAGATCATAAGCATATCCCTATGATATCCACACTATGAAAATCACAAACAGACTAATCAGTTTAGGGTTTCAGGTACCTGTCACCGGTTCAACCGGCGACAAGTACCTGGACCGACCATAGGGGCTAAGAGGGTCCCTGTCGCCATTTCAACGGATTTATAGCTACCGAATGGCGGCAGTCATTTTTGTAATATTTTGGGGTGGCTATTTATTTTTGTAAGTATATTTTAAAATAATATTATTTTTTAGAAAAATCGTCACTTGGCATCCTTGTTTATAGTCCCTTCGAGAAGGAAGCATTCTTAAATTCCAATGATCTAACTAGACTTTCTCTATCATTTAGTTGCTGCACTACTAATGTTTCATACGAAGATATCGAAAATTTTTTGCAGTCTCAGTGTGCACAGCACATGTGCTCTTCTAGCTATCTGTGTGTGACAAATCTTGGATGTAGTTGATATGGCTAGTCGACCTGATCATGTTCTCTCTAGTTAACCTAGTGATGGTTAGTCATGCATTCAATTGTTGGGAAGAGCTAACTAGTACTGCAGTTTGTACCTGCATTTGCATACACATATTATTAGTACGGCTATATACAATTGCTGAGGTTGTACTTGTGAACGTGTCATTTTAGAAGCGCTAGGGGTATGCACTAGTCTACACTCACCTATTGGTTTCTTCGATATCTTAGCTAGTCAATAAAGAAAGACATGGACTTGAACTTATGTGTACAAGAACATAGTCGATTTTTTTTTTAACAAAAGTAGGTGTTTGTCGTCAGTTGGAACAGTGGGGGAGGTTTCTGTCACTATTTTAATTGGCGACAGGACCCTATCGGAAATGGAGACACGAGTCCTATCGCCAATTGAACTGACGATAGGAGGTCTGTCGTTATTTTTATTTATTTATGTCTAGAGAAATTTTTAATTCTTTTTAAATTTGGTAATACCTTTAAGTGTTTACAAAGTTGGGAATGCAAAATTGGAGAAGACGATGTAATGTCAAGTAGAGAATGCGAGATTAGTGGCGCAATTTGGAACGCGAGTTCAGCGGCGCAATGACACAAACAGCACCCTTCGGAGCGAAATAAAAAAATATTTGGGTTTAGGGTTGCTATGCGCGATGTTGTCCCGATTGTATTCTTCGTGGAACCGATTCCTTCGGAAAAAGATTACGTAATATTTGGGAAAAAGATATGTATGTTTGAAAGAGTTCATAATTTAATTGCGAAATACATGGCACACAGAGTTTGGTTACATACATTTGAAACGCCAACATGCACGAATCAACAAACCGAAATACACCTATGGTACCTTTGCGCCTTTTTGGAATCCGAAAAATGTTGATTTGAACAAAATCGATCAGTCATGGCGGCTCATCGGTCCCTTCCCTTGTCTCCGGTTCGCCTGGCGTGCTTGATCTCAAGTCGACCATGTTTTGCGAGACAGGTTGGACGATTGGATGATGTTAGCGTAGCACAATGTAGGGACAAATTAATAATCATGATGCAAACTGAGCATAACTTACCTCTTCGATCCGTACTACACTCGGGTGACAGGGAGCGCAAGGATGGCCGTCGATCTCATTAGCAAGAGCCTTCCGCTTCTGCGCCGAGCGATCGAGCTCTTCCGGTGCCTTTTCAATAGGGTCGGGTACGTATGGTTTCTAGCGTTTGAAGGTCTCGGCTCGTATCGCACAGTTCAACATGTACTTCTGCTGGATGGACGCCCTATCATACATGTCTGGGCCGTCGATCCATTGGAAGAAGTTGCATCGCATCTCTAGTTGCCATTATGCGCGGGTGTAGTTAGGGATTTGTGTAATGGGTGCAAGATATTCTTACAAGGTGGTGTCCGCACGTGTAGTGCGCTCGCTGGGTGTGTGGACTGGATGATCTTTGCCGGTTCTTCGCACACACATTGCGGGCGTGGGAACTCCGGTGGTACCGGCGCATCTTTCATAGAACAATCTAGGTAGGGTTTAGCCCTCTCGGCAAGCCACTTGCGCTTTTGTAGGATCTTCACGTAGAAGTTCATCAACGAGTCTGACATCTCCTTCCTCACAATTGTGTGAATCCTGCTTTGGTGAAGTGTTAGGTGTGGTGATGTAGTATTATCCTGCAGCTCTCTACTCCTCCACTTCTCTTCTCACTCCTTCTATAATGGGCTATTTCGCCCTAAAAAAGAAGCGTG
The DNA here is from genome assembly GCA_036346405.1 of Phyllostachys edulis. Classification (NCBI taxonomy): domain Eukaryota; kingdom Viridiplantae; phylum Streptophyta; class Magnoliopsida; order Poales; family Poaceae; genus Phyllostachys; species Phyllostachys edulis. The sequence continues at coordinate 71,654,407 of CM070549.1, read as the reverse complement.
GCCTAGTGTAGTCTTTTTGGTCTGAAAAGGTGGCGTGGCATAGTGTGGCCTTGTTAATCTGATAAGGTAGTGTCGCAGTGTGTTGTCATCTTAGTTTGTAAAAGTTACAATGTGTGGCGTGACAGGGTGCGGTTTCTTTCGGCCTGAAAAGGGGGCGTGACCGAGTGTGGTCTTTTTAGTTTGAAAAGGTGGTGTGGCTAAGTATGGCCTTTTCGGCCTGATAAGGTAGCGTCGCAGTGTGTTGTCATCTCGGTTTACAAAGCTACAGCATGTGGCTTGACAGGGTGCGATCATTTCAGTCTGAAAAGAGGACGTAGCGTAGCGTGGTCTTTTCGGTCTGAAAATGTGGTTTGGCATAATGTGGTGTCATCTCGGTCTACTAAAGTGGTAGTGTGTAGCGTGACCCTGTGCATTCCTTAAGGTCTGAAACAAAGGATGTCACGATGATGACTCCCTCACGTGGTTACCTGTGCACACAAGAACAATCAGTATCGGAACACAACAGTACAATAATGTAAATTTGACATAAATTTATATTTAGATGGCATGATTGATATTTACAACTAGTACCTACTCGCGGGCCCTCTTGGGGCGTACCCCACGCGTGGCTCCTGGCCTCATCCAGGGCACCTGTGGGTGCTAGTACAAGTAGGTAAAAGACTCAGGCGGTCGAGGCACCCTACCGGCACGAGTATCCTGAGGTGGTCTCCCAAGAGGATCTTGTGTCAGCTGCATCACTCCGGGCACATCGTCCAGCTTTGAAGCCCCCACAGAGACCTGGCCGCTCTCTCTGCACGAAGGCCCACCACCACCCAGGTCAAAATTGTAGTCCCCTGAGTGTGACTCATCGTGCGACACCAGCTCCTCCTCCCTAAAGGGTGCGTGGGCTGTGAAATAGTTAGTTAAGTATGTAAACATGGCAGACATAACGATATAATACGTTGTGCATGTGTGTAAACAAGATAGACATACCTAGGTGCGTGAAGGTAGCAGAACACTCTGCATACTCATGTCGTGTGTGCGGGTGGTATGTACTCAGGACCTGCTAGAGAAAATTGCCATTAGTAACTACTGGAGTTCGAAATAAACAACTAGACATGAGTGTGTCATACTGACCTGCGAACTATGTCGGGGTACTCCAGCACGGTGCCACAAGGACCCATTGGCCACGTCCGGGTGAGGAGTTGTGGTGCGTGACGCATCGTGGCTCACAACCCATCCACGCACATGTGGGTCCTCCACCACTCTCGGCCTATGGCAGGACGCCAGCTCGATGCCTCGTCTCGTCTTCTCGACAAACTGGTCCATGAGCCCTCTGATCTCCTGTGACGTCATGCTGAACTGCTGCACGAGCGTCATACGACGCACGGAGGTCGTCAACTCATGCATCTCCCAATGTAGATCGACCTGAATATGTAATTAACAAGTTAGGAATTGTAACATCCCAATTTTTAGGCCTTTTTAAAATTTTCAAAAAAAAAAATAACCATTTGAATTTTTCCTAAGTTATTAAAGCTTAATTTGAACTTTCATAAATTTAAAACAATTTAATGTGAGTAAATCAAACTTCAATTAGATAAAAAAAAATTGTTTTATTTAATTTTCTGGCTTTTCTTGGAATTCCTTTTTCCAAGACCCGGATGTTTTTTCGTGGAGTTCTTTTCAGTTAATTACAGCTTTCCCGTATTGGAGGGTCTTTTTAAAGCTTTAGTTATAAAATGAGCCATTTGAATTTTATTGAAGTAATTAAAGCTTAAATTGAAACTTCAAAAAATAAAAACATTTAAATGATTAAATCAAAAATTAATTAAATCCAAAATGAGTTTATAGGATTTTCTGGGTTTTCTTGGATTTTCCAAGTTCTTCATTGCTTCTTGCACCCGATTTGTTTTAATTCTATTTTGTCTTCCCAAAAAAATTTAATTGTGGTAAAATTTAATCTAAATTATTTAATTTAAAGTGAGAATTTTTTAATCTTTAAAATTTAAAAAAATCATTTCGATTTTATTGGTTCAATTTAAAGCTTAAATTGAATTTCTGAAGGAAAAACATTTTAATTGATTAAAATATACTTCAAAAAATCCAAAGCTATTTTATTTGGTCTATTCAAGTTCTAAAGTATTTTATGGAATTTTCTTGAAATTTTTAGATTTATTTATTTTCTGGATTTTTCTTTTTCCTTTCTCTCTCCCCCCTTTTACTGGTCATCTTCCCGTGCATGCTTTTCTTCTTCTCTGTCCTCCCCATGCTGCTCCCGTGCGCACGTCGCCGCTCCTCCATGCCTTATCGTGACCATCTCCTGCCCCCATCCCTCCTCCATGCCCTGGTTCCTCCATCTCTCCCCCACGTGCGTGCCCACGTCGCCCCCATGTTTGCCACAGCTCTCTTGCGCGCCTTGCTCAGCAGCAGCTCCCCCATGCTACCTCTCCTGCCCCTATTTCCCCCTCCTCTCCTATAAAACTAGCAAGGCCAGCAAGCTTTTGCTTCCCCTTCCTCCCCTCCCCTCCCCTGGAGCCACGCCAAGCACCAGCCGAAGCTCCATCGAGCCCCCACGTTGAGCTCCAGTGCTCCAGCTGAACATCCCTCTCCTCTGTTCTCCCTCCTCGGTCTCTCATTCCCTAAGCCGACCGCTTCACGGCGTGCCCCTCAGCCTCCTTTTCCATCCCCCCTAATTCGCCCCAATCTCTCGGCTTCTTTTCTCCCCAATTGAGTTTTTACTACAGCCGGCCGAACAGCCTTCCGTCATCGTTTTCGGCACCGTCGATCATCCCCCGGTGATGTCATCACTGCTGTTGGATTCACCTCATGACGTTCTACGCTGTGCTCCCTTCCTTTTCTCCGAAGAACTACCGGTTCGCCAAAAGCCTCAGACTGTCGATCGTGATACGCCGTCATTATTACTCCGCTCGCGTTCCTCATCGAACCGCGTGCCTCTTTCACCTATATAAGTGAGCACCACATGCTCCCAACCTCCCTTTTTCAAATCGCTGCAAACCCCTCTCTCTAACTCCTCCTCGTTTGCCCGGATTTCATTAGCGACCATGGGCTACGGAAGCTCCTTCTCTACCAGACTACGTCGTCATCGAAGGTCCTTTGTTCGAGCCACCACCACCATTGGATTCGTCGCTTCACATTCTACGTGGCGCTCTTTCTATCTCTCTCTCTTTACATCGCTAGTTCACTGGTGCCACTATTCTCCTGTGCGCCTTTTTGTGTGCCTCCGCCGCGTCGGACCTCCGCCGGCGACGCCACCACCACCCTTGGGTTCGCCATCTCTAGGGGGTTCCATTTTGCTAATTCTTGGTCTCTGCCATCGCTCCCCTCACCGGCGCCCATGCCGTGTTCAAGCTCCAGCTCCCTCTGCCTGTTCTCTGTTAAAGCCCTGTGCATTTCTTCTTTTCCTTGCTTGAGTGCCTTCCAGGCAAGCCCTTCATGTCCTGCTCTCTCTCTTTTTCCTTCTCTCTTGCTCTCTCTAGCAAGTGGGTCCCCATGGTCATCCACTCAATTCCTTGCTCTGTGCATTGAAATGAAAATCTGCACAGTCAGCATTCCATTTGATTTTCTCTCTCTGTCTAGTCATTTCTATATTTCATGTGTGCGCAAACTTCCGGATATTCGTTCTCCTACATACGAAATTCGATTTTGTCGATTCTTGTTTCTAAATTCATATAAATTCCTTTGCTACTAAGTTTGTAATTTTTGGATTTTATTTGGATTTATTGTATTTATTTGGCTCTTTTCGCGCATGTAGATTCCAGCATTTCTGAAGAATTCCTGGAACTGTCCGCCAAAGCATCTCAACCCTTTAATGAAGGCAAGTTGTAGACCTTTGATCATATTGAACCCATTTTATAAAATTATATTATTTTATATCAATATGCATTGCTAGTTTTATAATAAATGCTTTCGGGAATAGTTAAATGCCTAATTGTCATTATGCCTCCTTGAATAATTGTGAATGACATGTACCATTGGACACCGTAGGTTTTGTTATTATTAGTTGGTCATATTGTAGTGCCAACATGGGTGTGTAATATGCTTAGTCATGCTATAGTTGTATGTTGGGATTCATGATCACATACTCAAAGAATGATTAAACTTGACTTAATGAAATATGGAATTGTGGCGCGGCCACTACTGTTGAAATTTGTTGTGCCATGACAAGCGTTGTCATTTGATCAGGTTGAACCAAATATGATTTCATAATCAGGCGAATGATCGTGGAGTAAAGGGGGAGAATTTTGGGATGTGGTTTCCTCACCTGAGTAGTCACTAAGCGCCATTGATCTGGGTCTTACCGTGCAACCACAAGTCTATTTGTGGGGTGGATCTGGCCAACTAATTAGCAATGCTTTGAGTCAGTTCTGTTTGGGTTGATAAGTGGCACAAGAGGGGGCCAGATCGAGGCGAATCCTTAGCGAGCAGAACCGAGTCAAAACAGAGCTTTGTAAAAGCCTTGTGATATTCGTTTAGTCGCACACCTTCGGAAGTGTGTTAGACGGATAGTATAAACTAATTATCTCTTAAGGGTCAAGTTGTACAACCTTTGCAGAGTGTAAAACTATTCGAATAGCCATGTTCCTGGTTATGGATAATGCCTGGTGATTTCACACGAGGGGTAGATTTTTATAAAAATTATTGGAATGGTGGTTTGGTTGGAATGGTTGAGAAGTGAATGGGTAGTCACTGATTGTTGGTTGGAAAGTGAACGGGGGTGTTCACTAGCTGTTTCAAAGAAACTTGTTTACTTACGTATTAATCTTTTAAATTATGCTTTTCAATCTAATTACTGTATTTATTGCTAATACTACTTTCTGCAAATAGCCATAAAGCTATCCTTGTCAAGCCTTACATGAATACTATTTGCATACATTTTCCTATGACTTGCTGAGTATTTTAAGTGCTCACGGCTTTGCACCATTATTGGACATTCACAGAGGAAGAACTAGGGAATACAAAGATTTATGATGAGAAATACTTTGAAGACAATGCAAACTAGGATGCGTTCTCCACTCGATTGCATGTGGGCATGTCGGATGGCTACCACGAGTTTGTTTATTCTCCACTGCAAGTTTACTCTGTTATCGTTAAGCCCTGTGTGGCAAACTCTGTAAAACTTGTCCATAAGGTCCTTTTGCTACTAAGTAATATTAATTTATCTGCTTCATTAGCGATCTTGTTGTATGGATATGATTTCATCGATGTTGCAACTGTGTGAGCTAGCTACTGATCATGGGACTAGTTCAGAATACACAGAGGGTCCTGGAGTTGCATATCCGAGGTTCCGACAGGAACCAAAAACTTGCAAAGAAAATAATATGTATAGACCTTTCAGTACGTACCACACGATGGAATGCGGAGTCTAGCTGGGTGGGGTTTGTGTCAGATGTCACGGCCTCGTGTCATGGTGGGTCATCCACGACCCTGATGTAGCAAACCCTTGTCCGACTGGAGTACCACTCGATGTATTCCTCGTACGTCCCGGGGTCGTAAGGAGCGTCCTCCTAGATGATGTCATCAAAGGCGCTGATCCAGCCCTGAACCCAAGGGAACATCCTCTCCGTCTAGGAAGTCGTAGCAGGTACCCCCTTCCTAGTGTACCTATGGAAGGTCAAACGATTGTTTCATAGTTACACATGGCAAATGGTACGATAGAAGTAAAACATGAACTTACCCATGGACGTTCGGCGCCACCCGCTGCCCCCAGGGTGGTGGGACCTCCTGGCGTAGACCGAACTGGTGCATCACCTGGTGCACGTCGTACTCCTCCACGAATACGTCGTGAACCAAGAACCTCCGCGTGCACCAGTACGCGTGGTCTCACGTGCAAAGGCTCGACAGCCCTCGAGGTGCACACACGTACACCATGTCGGGAGTGTACAATGTCCAAATGACACGGTCATCCATCAACTAGTCAAACATCACGTCGTAGTCTGGGTTGGACGCGTGCGTAGTGATCAGAGTGAAGGTGACTTGTCCAATGCAACAACGGAAACTTAGCACAAGAAATTAAATTACATTTTGAAAAATAATAAATGTTCAGAAAACTTACCCGTTGGGGACACCACACCGTACCCATGGTCGGCTGGTCCACGTCGTTGTCCTCGAGGTACATGGCGACTGCGTAGGTGCCTAGGTCCAGTTGTGGTCGACCGAGCTGGAAACACTCGAAGCACCACAACTGAAGAAACAGTGGAAATCCAGAGAGGACAGAGCTGTCTTGAACCCGGTGGCACATGTCACACGGTCCACGATACGTCACGCACAGCACCGTCGGGCCCCAGGAGAATGGCTGGATGTCCTCCACCTCCCAGTCCGTCAGCTGGCATGCGTACTGGACGTAGTGCTTGTTGACGCTGTCGCCGTGGGATCCTAGGAACATCACCCACCCGAACATCCACAGCAAGTAGACCTCGAAGTGCCTCCTCACTATGTGATCAAGTGCGTCCTCTGCCATACACTCTGGTTGCAAGTAGACAGATACACATCAGCAAGGTGCACAAATCAATTGATGCAGGTGGACAAGATTTATGAAGACTTACGTAGAACTAGCAGATCCACTTCAGTGTCGACCTGTGGGTGCTGTTGAACTCCCTGTAACCGCTGTCCGGCGGCAGCACCCCCGGAACCTCGCCAGGAACTCCGTGCGCCACGTGGCCAGGATGTCGTGCATCGCCAGGGGAAGCCAGCGCAGGGCAACTCGGTCAATAAGGTCACATCCTAAAGTGTCAGCGTCATCTCCCCGCATAGGAGGTAAAATGTGTGCGTCTCTGGCCTCCACCGATCAACCAGCGCTGTCAGGAGGCACCGATCGTACGGAAAGCACCTCGACGTATGACCACCACCCGCGCAGTCCTTGTTGTCCTCCCACGTCACTACTCTCCGATGTGTCATGCTATTTTCCTAGTTTAAAAAGTATTTTCAGCATTAACAGAATAATTATCACGCACAAATGGAAACCAAAATTAAGTTGGGATTAATTTGATTAAGCTCTACCTGCCTACTTAGCTACTCAACATTTTTTATAGATTTTTAGTGGGTACATTGATATTCTCCGAGGTGTCTTTCTATTTTTGCAAATTTATTCTAAATCGTTCGGGTACTGAAACATAAATAATATTTACACGATGAACTAAACTATACATAGCTAAAATGATGTACTACATAAAACAGCTAAAATTATCTAATCTATTGAATTCTATGTCACTATTTTTATTTGCTAACCTACAAGGTCTCGAATTAATGTATAAAGTTGCAAAAACATTTACCTGCAAAGTGACCAACCAAATCTGCCACTCTATCTCTCTCTCTCTCCTCCGCTACGAACTGGCAGGGCTTCGCCATGTCTCTTTCTCTATTTCTCTTATCTTTTTTTAGGGATTAAAATGACATTTCCATCGATTTTTGGGGGTTAAAATAGCTAGTTCCTATCGCCAGTTCACGGTTTCCTGTCGCCATTTCAACTTGCGACAGGAACACTTTTCACTACAAATCGCCAGTTGAAATGGTGACAGGAAGGTGGGTTGGCGATAGACAGTAAATAGGTCCCTGTCGACAATTGGAATGGCGATAGACACCTACTTTTGTAATTTTTTTGACTATTTAATTTTGTAATTATCTTTTAAATTAATATTATTTAAAAAAATCAAAACATAGCTACATGTATTTGATTAAAAATTGGATGGTCTAATTAAATATCATGATTCTAGTGTTGCACCGGCCTAGCTAGCTGTTTTTAACTTAATTTGTTTCTGAAGTGATCAGAAATGTGCTGTGGAACTCCATCGTTTAAGGTAATTTTTTTTGTATTTCTTATGTTTTTTCTTCAAATTAATCTCACCTTATGATAACAGAGCTCAAATGAGTGCTTGTTTTTTCACTCATGAAATCACATGGGAATGTAATCTACTCAAGTTCTAAACCCACATTTGATATATTTTCAGGCTCGCTTACATTTTGCTTTCTAAATTTATGTGGTGATATCTTAACTACTAAAAATTAGAGTTTACCCCCGCAGGGGGACAATCGTTCACCTCTATTGAAAAAGCAGCGCCGATGTCTCTCCCTCTTCTCACAACTGCTCTTCCTCCCCACGATCTCCTGCCATTCCCCTTTCCACTTCCTACCATTCCCTTCCCCTTTCCCCCTTCTCCACTGAACACAAGAGTAGGCGAGGCGCAAAGCCATTGCTTCGGGCCACCGCACCGCCAACACTGCCCTCACCGCGCCACCATCTTCGTGAGCCCCTCCCCTCACTGTGTGCATCTGCACGTGTTTCGGGACATGAGGATCCATTCCCCTCCACTAATTTTGCCCTTCGTCCAGAGGTGCTCGCTCACAACCGCCATTCCCACCACCACACCTCCTCCGGTAAGTGCCGACCCAATTCCTCCTCCTCCTACCATCTCCTCACATCCCTTGAGCTATCCTGATGGTTAATAGCACCTCCCTCCTCTATGGTTGCCACCATCATGTGAAGTCCGCCGCGCTGCCTCAGGACCACATCATCGGCCATCCTCCGGCCACCTCTAACGTCCCCCCTTCGCTTCGGTAGTTTCCCCATAGCACCTAGATGCTTGTGCATACATTCATTAGCTTAGGGCATCACCGGCATGTGAGAGTTGCATGAGCCCGAGCGTCGCCGCCACTAGAGCTCGTTGCACCGCCGCTACGAGCCACCCCGGCCCTCGCCACCGACACCAATGGGGACGCATGCATTTGGGGAACCCATTTTGGGCCTCCCCAGCTGATACCGTGGCCTAGCTCGCCGTCGTCGAGTGCGACAAGAGCCGCCGAGAGCTACCTCTGCTCTGGGGACAATACTGCCGCGTACTGTAGCTTAGTCATTTCTTATCATAAACATTGGGATTTCACCCCTCTATATGGAAAATGTAGCGCCGACAGATGGCCCTGTTAGGCCTCACCTCCACCCCGATGTCTCTCCCTATTCTGAATTGCTGAATTATCTAAGTATGATCAAAATATCAATGTCCAAAGCCCAAGACCAGAAACTTACAGATGTTCCCGATGCCATCCAAAGGAAAATATATATCAAGCAATTCAGTCAACAAATTTATGTCAACTATCAAGGGAAATAAACATATTTATTCTATGCAGAAACTTCATGCACATGATTTGATTGCTTTCAGAAGATGTGAATCACTGTACAAAAGCTAATGCAAATACATGGAGAAATGTCAGGTTACTAGCGATGTTAAGTTTTCCTATGAAGTGATGAAGCTACTAAGGAAAGACAGTAGGGAAGCTAATGCACATTCTATTTCTGCATATTTAGAATATCAGATGATACATCACCATCCATGTTCAATACTTGCCGACCTTCCAAATGTTAGAGATTCTCTACATGCCTCACTAAACAAATGTTGCTCCTTTTACTTCTTACATGCATCTTTTTCATTCTAATCAGAAACTATGGGTAGAAAGATGTGATGTGAGATTAGCAGAAATGTATGCAGCAAACACTAACCAATGGGTGGACGACACGGCACCGTCATCACTCCGCTCAAGCTACAGCCGCGGGATGGTGGGGATGTGGAAGGGCACCTTCGCCTTTGTCCCTGGCACGACCAACTTATCCTTGGTAGCCATCCTCACCGAGCTAGAAATCCCAAAGGCCTCACCTTTACCAACGCCTTCCTTGCCACTACCCATCTTCTTCTTCTTCTTCTTATCATAAACAACCTGGAACCCGTCCCCGCCACCTCCTCCGGCACGTCCCTCTGGCCAGCGGCCTCCTCCTTCTCCCTTAGCGCCATGAACTCGTCCATTGATGGTAATGACCTAGTTGTGGCCGTCGTCCAGGTCATCCCAGGGGAATGGCGGCTGCTGGTTCAGGAGGAGCGAGGTGCCATCGATAATGCCGAGGAGTCAGCCCTGGCGGCGGCAGCGCCCACGAGGGACTTGAAGGAGGGGAAGTTGTTATAGAAGTGGAAGTCGTAGGAGGATGGGAGCAACTGGTAGCCGCCGCGAGGGGCCCCGATGTAGGATCAAGGATAACCGACTAGAGGGGGGGTGAATAGGAGGTTTTTAAATTTTTTGACAATTTAACAATTTTAGCCAATTAACAACTTAGTCTAAGCAAGATATAATTCTAGCTAAGCAATTTAACACAAGAATTAAGCTAGAAATGTAAATGCGGAAATAGTAAAACTAGAGATAACCACAATTGAGACAAGGAAGTTTTTCCCGTAGTATCGAAGACTTGCCGGTCTTCACTAATCCACGTTGAGGAAGCTTGATCAACTCAAGGCGGCTCCACGAATTAAGCCTTCCCTCGATCACTAGTGGTAGCTCTTCTCCTCTCCGGATAGGCGAGCTCCAATCTTCACAAACGCCCGGGTCTTCTCACAATCTCTTTTGAGAAGATCACCGAACCAATATCCAAGCCGTCTAGGAGACAACAATCTCCAAGAGTAATAGAGCAAGAAATCTTCATTTGAAAGTGCTCTAATGCCACAAAGATCAAACCCAACTAAATGCTCTTGGAAAAACCTCAATTACCTTTGCAAAAGGAATTGAATGCTCTCAATGAGTTGGAAACAAAGCAAAGGGCTCAAGTGTGTTCAATGAGGTTCATCAAAGCCTTCTAACTACAGTGGGTGAGGTATTTATAGCCTCCACCCACTTTACTAGCCGTTGGGGCATGAAATTCCTAAAACTTCGAAAGTCTTGTCTGCATCACAGCATAAATGCGGTCGATCCGGCCATGTAATAACGCCGATCATAACGCATTAAATGCACTGAGAAAATAGCCGTTACAGAGGGGTCCGGTCAGACCGCAATGCAATGCACGGTTAGTCCGGCCTTCAACACCAAAAACACGAGAAAACTTGCTTCTGTAAAAAGCTGACCGGCCAAAGAGTCCGGGACCCCGGTCAGTCCGGGACATAACCTGCGGTCAGTCTGGCCTGAAGAAATTGTGAAGCAATTCTCAAACATAACCTCTCTGGAAAATGCTGACTGCGTCCATGACCCGTGATCCCGGTCAGTCCAGCCTTTAGCCGTTGATTAGTCCGGACCAGTGGATTTCCAGCGAAACCAAAAAACAGCAACCTTTTGGAAAAAGCTGACCGTCTTTTTGATCCGGGACACCGGTTAGTCCGGACAAATAACGTCGGTCAGTCCGGCCTCAAGGATTTTCAGCAAATTCAAATCAAGGCCAAATCAATTCAAATCAATTCCAAGATTAAACCAAGTATGGTTTGAGCATTTGTGGCATCATTCATTTTCATGGTACTAGATTCTTGAACCCTCTTTATAGTACGGCTATCTAACCTATAACCCGGTCTTCCAACCAATTCACCTAAGACCGGTAAAATAAAAAGAGTCCTAAACTATTGTACCTTGTCTTTGAGCCAAAAGATCTTCATGTAGTCCATTTGCATGCAACTCCAAGTCATCAAAACCACCAATGGAACTTAACCTTGTAAATACTCAATAAACACATTAATCCCATATACAGATATTATCATTAATTACCAAAACCATTTTTAGGGGCCTAGATGCTTTCACCCGACCAGGCCTCAATGGTCGTGGGGGCGTGTTCTGCTTCCATGGCCGCGGTGGGGCGGGGGGGGGGCTCGTCCATGATGGCGGGCGCGGAGGCGAGGGAGAGCTTGCGCCTTGCAGATGGGTCGTATGCGGCGATTTGGCCTATTTTAGTAGTACATAGGGTGGTGTGGGGTAGGACGATTGCCCCCACTGCACGGTGGTAAACCGTAATCCTTATTAGTTAAGATAAGATATACAATTAAAGTCTTGTATATAATTAGAATTTGGATCAGATGTATGTAGCTCTCAGATTCAAAATCATGCTAAAATTAAACCGTTTCCATAGAAGACAGCCAACTCTTTTACACAAGGGCAGAGTCCAGGACATATAATTCTTTGAAATGACCTACAAATTAGTACAGTCGCTACTAGTAAGATTTGTCCAAAATTCAGTACACTGATTTATCACGTCAGTGAATTTGGAGAGAAAAAAATAACACTGTCAAAACCACAAAGCGAGATAGATGGATTATATCTACGTGAACTTTCTTAAAAGTGCCCGCCAATTTAATTTACACAACTCCCTCTGTTCCTGGATAGATGTCATTCTAGGTTCTTGCACATCCACCAGAGCACCAAGGCATATATACAAAAGACTGCATTATACTCCTTAATTAGATCACTTATTGCTCTTTGGATAGTGTGTTACTTTAGTCTATGATAGTAAATGACTTTGGAAATAACTAGGGTAATGATATGACGCGTACGTACAGAATGAGATTTTTTTCCGGACGCCAAAATTCGCTCCACTTCGCTTTATCTTGAGTCGCTCACTGCGAGTCACGAGCTATTTTTGCTATACATTAAGTGGTCAGGTTCCAAGCAAAGTGAGGAGAAACTAACTTCCTAGGTGCAGTGTGTGATTTGTGTCACCGCGTGTGTCCAACTTAGTGATCACGGGATCAATGGCGCCGGAGGCGGCGTGGAGGCCGCACGCCATGATGATCCTGTACCCGGCGCAGGGCCACATCACGGCGATGCTGAAGCTGGCCAAGCTACTCCACGCCCGAGGCTTCCACGTCACCTTCATCAACACCGAGTTCAACCACCGCCGCCTCCTCAGCTCGTGCGGGCCGACCGCGCTCGATGGCTTCTCAGGGTTCCGGTTCGCCGCCATCCCAGCCAGGCTCCCGCCGTCCGACGCCGACGCCACCTAGGACATCCCCGCGCTCTGCTATGTTGCGACCCAGGTAAAAGAAAGTTGCAACCGTGGAAAAAAATGTTGCACACGAGGGGAAAAAATGTTGCACACATGGGTAAAAAATGTTGCATATGATTTTCTGAGATGCTGCATCTTTTTTTGATATGTTGGGCAGATGTTGTGCGTATGTTGATTCTTTTTCCCGAAGCAGGATGTTGCATCTCAGAATGTTGCGACCGTCGATTTTTTTTTTGGTTGCAACCATTGAAATTTTTTGTTGCAACCATTGAAATTTTTTGTTGCGGCCGTTGAAATTTTTTGTTGCAACCATCGAAAATAATGTTGCAATGAGAGAAGCTAATCTCAGTTGTTGTGCCCTTTTGAGCATTCGATGTATGCGTCAGGTTCTTCATTTTTGTAGCACATGTTCTTCATTTTTTGAGATATCTGAAATGTTGCGTATGTTTTTTTTTTTTTGATATGTTGCAACGATTGAAAAAAAATGTTGCGAATGACTTCATTTTTTGTTGTATCTAGCACACGCCCATGTTGAATGCTAGAGGTCGGGCGTACGGGGCAGAGGCGATTGGGATTCGGCAACGAGGAAGCTTGGAGACGCAGTAATGGAGGAGTTTTGGTCTTTGTCTGTGGTCAGCCTTTGCGTGTGAAGTTCGGGAGCTCTAGATGGACGGCTGAAAAGCATCTACCATAATCCAACGGTTCATCGCTACGTACGTACGTCCGAGCGCTAGTCGCTCCCAAATAACTAAGGGAGATAGTATATAAGAAAAAGATGGTAAAAAAAAGTCACGTTGAAGTCGTAGAATGACATGTATTAGGAACAAAATTTGAAAGCTAGAATGACATATATATTTGGGAACAAAGGGAGTAACCTTCCTTCTTCGACAATCTCTCTCCTTTTTAAGGCCTATAATATGTTGCTTCATTTTTCAATGCAACATTTTCGATCCTTGTTCAAGACTAATATTCTATTTGTTTCACTATATTTGTCTATTGCTTTGGAAGTATTTGTTTCAATATATTTGTCTATTGAGGGAATCTAGAGTGTAGTTATTCTAATTTTTCCTCTCTACCCTATTTAGATGCTTTGGAAAAGAATAAGTGGTTGCGATATAGCATCTAATAAAGGTATATACGGTCATTTCTCATTAAATATTTTCTTATGCTTACTGCTTTCTTAGTCTCTGCGTATCATAGACATAGACAAATACAACGCAATGGAGATAGCAGCAAGAAGCACTATTGCAAAAACGCATTGCGATTTGTAGCACATTACGATGGATCCATCGCCTCATCGGCTTGTTGACTAGTGACGTGGTTAACGTGACGCAACCAAGAGCTAGCTAGTGTACGTACGTGCGTGCTTCATCTTGACTTCGATTGGGGAGACTTCAATCGAGTCCTATATATGTCATTTAATTAATTAATTAGTTGATCTTGACTCGATCGCACACAGTTCAGAATAGTCAGAATTAATTACACGGTTATATAGTATTTTTGCGGTGATATCGATTGAAAAAAAAATAGTGATCCAACGCAACCTGCATACTTTTTTGTTGGAAATATGAGTAAACTGTAAGTTGCAACTGACCTAAGTTAATTGATGGCCGACTTGGTACTTGTTTGCATTTCCTCTCTGAGCTCTCTGACTCTCTCTGACAGATGATTGAGACGAGTAGTTGTCCAGGTGACCAGTAGCAGTTAGATTCAGATCTCACCACAGTATATACAACCAGGGGCGGAGCGTCCGATATATGCCATTTAATTAATTAATTAGTTGATACTTCGGCTCGGTAACTCAAGCCCCTACTCTGTCTGTTCTGTTTGACTTAATTCCACATGTGCAAGACACAAGCTGGCTCGTCGTCGATTTACAATCTCTGCTCGATCGCACACAGTTCAGAATAGTCAGAATTAATTACACGGTTATATAGTATTTTGGCGGTGATATCGATTGAAAAAAAAAGTGATCCAACGCAACCTGCGTACTATTTTGTTGGAAATATGTGTAAACTGTAAGTTGCAACTGACCTCAGTTAATTGATGGCCGACTTGGTACTTGTTTGCATTTCCAATAAACACTGCTCCTCCCTCTCCAAGAGAGAAGAGAGAAGAGAGAAGGGAGAGATATGAGTCTTATCAGCCCTCCCCTTGTAGTTAATTAGGTTCCTATATCTCTCAACACAAAGCCGAAGCCAAGAATAAGTCGCAATCTTTAGACCCTAGGTATCAATTTCCTGACCAAATAGGACCAAGGTCCAAGAATTGCTAAGAACAAGTCGCAATCTTTAGCCCCTAGGTGCCACTTTCTTAACCAAACAGAACCAAGGTCCAAGAATTGCCAAGAAACAATCATTTCTTGCGACAGTCTTGCTATGGGATTCCTATGCATCGGTGACTCCTCCTTCTCCCAGTTGTGTGCGGAGGACAGGGACAGCATCCTTGGGTGCAATGAAGATGAGGGAGAGGCACCTGAGTTTGGGAAGAATCTTGATTTCTCGGGCTTTGTTGGATTGCAATTGGAGAGCGATGAGCTTGTGGAGTACCTCATGGTGAAGGAGAAGGAGCAATTGATTGAAACTGCAACCGGGGATTATCTAGAGAGGTTGAACAATGGAGGATTGGAGCTTTCTTGGAGGATTGAGGCCATTGATTGGATTTGCAAGGTGAGGAAAAAATCATTACACAATCTGTTGCAGATTTATTTCCCTTTAGGACATATTAATGTTGTGTGTGTGTGTGTGTGTGTGTTTCATTAATATTATTGAGAATTTAGGATTCTTCCGTGATTCATTTTATCTGTCTCTATGTAGTTATTACTTATTAGGTTATGTGGTTTACAACATGCTGCTTTTTACTTTTACAACATGATAACTGCCAGGATATAGCATTGACTCCTACTTCGCTCTCATTTGATCAACTTTGTTTGCATGGTAGCTAAAATGCATTACTTGTCTCCATCATGTGCTACTGCAGGTCCAGGCTCACTACAATTTTGGACCACTGTGTGTTTACCTCGCTGTGAACTATCTGGATAGGTTCCTCTCCTCAAAACAACTACTCCTAGTAAGAAGCTAAGCCACAATTATACATTGTTATTTCTTTATCAAGTCAATCAACGTATGTTTGTCTCAAGATCATTGCATTCTTTCCAACCTTGCATGTTAAGAAGGTGTGATTTTTGGTTTGTGTCTTATTGCTCTAGGATGACACCCCCTGGATGCAGCAGCTGTTGGTAGTTGCTTGCCTATGTCTTGCTGCCAAGATGGACGAAACTGAGGTTCCACAATCTCTAGACATTCAGGTGAAGAAGAAATAGCAGCTTTACATGAGATCGATAATTGTTTAACGATTAATCATTGTGTCACAGGTTTATGATGCAAAGTATGTGTTTGAAGCAAAGACTATTAAGAGGATGGAGATTCTTGTGCTAAGCACTCTAAAATGGAGGATGCATTCAGTTACCCCATTCTCATACATTGATTACTTCCTGGACAAGTTCAATGAGGGAAAGCCGCTAACTAATGATTTGGTCTCTCGGTGCATCGATCTCATACTCGACACTCTGAAAGGTAAATTACTTGATGAATCAATCCAGACTCACCCACATTGTTAATTCAAGTATCAGATAGTATGTGATTAGAATATTTGTCTCATTTGATTCACAGCAACTAAGTTCCTGCAATTCAGACCTTCTGAGATTGCAGCAGCCGTGGCTCTTTCAGCAGTTGCTGAAGCCCAAGTTGTTGATTTCGGTTGTGCTCTTGTGGCTTCTAAAATCCCTATAGATAAGGTGTGGATCCTCTACCAGAAGAATTAGATTATGTATTACAAATATATTGTCTGAAATATCTACTAAATATGCATTTGCAGGAAAATGTGGGGAGATGCCATGAAGCAATGCAAGAGATGGTGTTCGTGAAGAAGAACGCACACACCAGCACAAGTCCTTCTGGTGTGCTAGATACCTCATGCTCCTTTAGGAGTGATGACAACATAACACCAGGATCATCACTAACAAACAACATCAACAATGACAACAACCACCAGGCCTGCACTCCTGCTTCCAAGAGGATAAGGCTAGACTCAGCACCAATGTCATAAGATCACATACATAGACATACAAAATAGACATTGTTTTTTCGTTGGTTTTTTGTGGGCTTGTCACTTTGAATGCCCAATCCGGCAGTAGAGGTAATTCAAAAAGAAACAGTAGGCATTGTAAACAGCAAAGAAAAGGTGGAACTAATAAGAGCAAGTAGCAACTTGTGTTTCGTAAGAAGAGAGAACACTACTACAAAAAGGCTAATATTGGACGTCTCATCACAGACGGTTGACCAAAACCGTCTGTATTAAATACAATCATAGACGGTTTTGGTTTACCGACCGTCTGTGTTGCTGGCTGCGCTAAAAACCGTTTGTGAAGAAGTAATATCACAGACGGTTCGTGTTGAAAACCATCTGTGAAGTATCACGAGCGGTTACGAACAAGAACCGTCTGTGATATTAGTAATATCACGAGCGGTTCTTGTTCAATCGTCAGTGATACTTCACGATGGTTTTCAACACAAACCGTCTGTAATTCCGTGCTCATCACGAGGCGGTTTGTGTTGAAAACCGTCGTGAAGTATCACGGACGGTTACGTATAAAACCGTCGTGATACATATCTTATCACGAGGCGGTTTGTATTAAAACCGTCTATAACTTGGAATTTTCCTTACACTCGATTTTACCATGGATTCAAATTACTAACGCTCGATTTTACCATGACTTGAAATCACTAACACTCGATTTTACCATGACATGAAATCACTAACATTCTGATTTTACCATGGCTTGAAGATTTTACCATGGCGGAGTAAGGAAAATTCCAAGTCACAGACGGTTTTTAATACGAACCGTCTGTGATAAGATACATATCCTGAGCGATTCTTATATGAACCGCTCGTGATAAGTATCTTATCACGACGGTTCGTATAAGAACCGTCAGTGATATATCGTCACGAGCGGTTTTTGTATGAAACCGTCTGTGATTCGCAGCGTGGGAGTTTGAAAAATTTTGAAGCGCTGAGGCAAAATATTTTGGCGCTGTTCTTATATATTAGACACACCTTGTTTTCCATCGATCTCTCCTCTCTCTCCTCCCACACCGAGCTCCAAATGACCACCTCGATTCCCGTCGCGGTTCAATGAGGAGACACTGACCGACGATGACGATGAGGAGGGATGCGGAGGAGCTCCTTGTCTCTTGGAAGGTGCGTGTACATCCCCATAACATACATAATTTGTTGGTGTTTTGTTGTAAAGAAAATTATCTTAATTTTGTGTTACCTAAGGTCGGAGCATATTGGAGGTTTTCGATCGTCTCTCCTTGCCGACGAGCTTGAGTCGAACTCTCGGCGACATGCAAGAACATCTTGTGATATCTTTGGTAAGGTACAGAGAGGAGCTCACAAGACCAATCCAAGAAGCCAATGAGTCCTTCAGAGCTTGGAGGCATAGATGGTTTCTAGCTAGTTTAACTTTGTAACTTTATTCTTTTTCCCATTCGGAGGGGATGTTGTGAAACCTTTTGGTTTCCTTTCCTATAATGTGTTTGCCATCAGAATTTTAATTGGATTTTAGTTGTCTTGCTAGAGATTGCATATGGAAACTACTGTCTAGCACTTGATTGGTTTGGCTCAAAATCCGATTTTTTTTTGCAATGGAAAAAACTATTACAGACGGTTCTGAACAAGAACCGTCTGTGATAAGTAATGATCACAGACGGTTCTTGTTCAGAACCGTCTGTGATAATCTATTTTCACAGACGGTTCTGAACAAGAACCGCTCGTGATAAGTAATTATCACAGAGCGGTTCTTGTTGAAGCAACTGCTATGATAGCATTTTCACAGAGCGGTTCAAAAAGCTGCTCGTGATGACTCATGTCATTACAGACCCATAAATTGAGCGGCTCACAAAACCGTCTGTGATGACGTTTTTGAACCGTCTGTGAAGACCTTTTCTGTAGTAGTGGAAGGGTGTGTGAACAAGAGAGGAGGAAGCCTATCTCCTCTTCCAATCCTATTGTCCCCTAGCTTTTCCACCCCTTGTTTATATATTTTCTTCTTCTGAAGATGGTATATGATATCCTCTATGTGAAGACATAGCGTGAAAGAAGCTTCACAAAATAGAACACTCATTTGTTTCTTTGTTCTCTGACAATATAGAAAAACAAATGTGCTTCTATGAGAAACTGTTTGTTGATTTCTCAATCTCTCCTTTTCTTTTCTTTTTTTTAAAAAAAAATCAAATTCTCTATTTTTTGCTTCTCAAAGCATTTTTCTTTTACTGAGTTGACTCTTGTCAAGCTTTACATTGCCTCACTATATGAAAAGAAGAGTCAATCGTAAGTACAAATCTGGCGATCGATGGTTTTTCACATCAAAGTTGGTCCTTATAGTTCACCGAGTGGCTCAAAACTATCACTAAAGCTCACACAAAGGGCGAGAGATAATAGTTATGTAATAAATTGTACACCACTGCCTACCGATACAAAAGGTATATGACAAGTAGAAGTGTTAAAAAATCGAGGAGAAAATAGAATTATTCAGTACTACAGAAAAGGTCTTCACAAACAGTTCAAAAACGTCATCACAGACGGTTTCGTGAGCCGTCTGAGTCTATGGGTCAGTGATAACATGAGGTCATCACAGACGGTTTTCGAACCATCTGTGATGCATACTATCACAGACGGTTATTAACTCAGAACCGTCTGTGATAGCTGACTATCACAGACGGTTTATAGATAAAAATCGTCTGTGATATCTGATTATCACAGACGGTTTATAGATAAAATTGTCTGTGATAGCTTATGTATCATAGATTATTGGTAGTTGGAACCGTCTATGATAGCCTTTTCTCTACAAAATCTCCAAGCAGTGGCTGCTTTTGCCTTTAAAACACCGGCTTCGTGTGTGTGTGTGTGTGTGTGTGTGTGTGTGTGTGTATCTATATATATGGTTCATAGTCCCTTGTTATCTTACTCGATGCCTGAATTCAGCTAGCTAACTTGCTCCTTGGCCGTTCATCCTAAATGTGCAGGTGAACCACGGCCGACTTCATCGATCCTGACACACTGGAGTGTACGATTTTCTTCATGCCAATCCTTCATGGCATGTACCAAATCATACACTCCGATGTATCGATCGATGAAGTAGGTTATAGTTCACTGAGCGTTTAGTATGAACACCAAAGGAGCGAACTAGCTAGTGAATTGAACAACAAGCTAACTAACAAGCTATATATATATATATATATATATATATATATATATATATATATATATATATATATATATATATATATATATATATATATATATATATATATAGCCGGTTTAAAGGCAAAAGCAAACCTTTGCTAGAGATTTTGTAGAGAAGAGATCTAGAATAGAGAAGAGGGAGGCGGGCTCGGGAGGAGGCGGCCACTGTTTGGAAAACTCTCACAAGGATAGAGAATCTAGGTTATCAAAAGAGAAAAAAAAACATGTTAGTGCATAGCTGTAAGAAATTGGAATATGAGTGGTTCATGGATAATACTTGAATACAAGTCCAATGAAACATATAAAATATGTTGAAACAAATAATTAAGACTCAGAAAATTACAATCACATCTCGCTCAAGTTTTTTAATACCGGGCGGCAAATTTCTTCATACTAAATAAGAAGACCACAAACTTCTGTAAAAAGAACATGAATGGTAATAAGATAACAATATATGGTAAGTTGATGATATCATGTTAGGATGTAATTAAAAAAGAGTTTTCTTAATGGTTAACTCTCTATCTATAAAGCAGATAAAAGCAGCAACCTGTAGAAACTCACCTCTATCCATGTAGAAGTTCATGTGAAAACTATGTGCAAGGATTTTGATTCCATATATTCGTAAGCTTTGATTCCAAAATTATTTATATACAGTTCATCCTATTATCCCTCGAGATTCATTTCATATCTCATCAGTGAACACAACTAGCTAGAAACATTTGTGGTTTTCATGTCAAGCAAATAAGAGCAGCAACCTGTAGAAACTCACATATATCCATGAAACACTTACATGGTGTTATTTATCCTAAGAATAGATGGTGATCAGACTTACTATTACAGACAACCATTTGTTATGATCCTCTCAAGGAGGCATGCAACCAAATTGCCTCCATCAGATTGCCACTTCTTAAGGTTGCATCAATGTGTTTTTTCAGCAGCACACCTTGCATCATACGTATGGAAAACAAAAAATGTCTTTAGAAACATACCAGTAGTCACACCCGAACACAACCCCATTCCCCACCTCCAGATCCATCCATCCATCCAGCCATCAGTCATAGAGGGCAAGACAATAAGACAGTAAGGCCAAGGGTGTCCAAACCGACCATCAACCGACAAGCTAGCTAGGTAGCCCACATTGCAACTCGGTTTACATGAATATCAACAACACAAACCAACATATCTGTCTTACCTCGATCGACATCGTCGGTGTCGGTGGTGAGGTAGCCAAGGCCGAGGTCGGTGGAGCTAGAGATAGCCGGGGGAGGTCGGTGAGGTAGCCAGGGTCGTGCATGCCGGGGGAAGGAGGAAGAGGGGAAGGCAGCTTCACCGTAGTTGTGGCACAACGATGACACTGCACAAGACACTCTTATCATACGAGTGTCTTGTGCAGTGAACCGTGGTGTCACAATCGTCGGCGACGGGGAGAAGGGCGGCGTCGGCGATGGGGTCACTCGGGTAGGGAGGGGAACAGATGAGAGTAAGGGCGCTGGGGAGTGACGAGCTAGAGCGCAAACCCTAGCGGGTGCCTACTAATAAAGAGACTTATCACAGCCGGTTTTATTATGGAACCGTCAGTGATACTTATCACAGATGGTTCCACAATGGAACCGTCCGTGATATGGTGTCGTATCACAGACTGTAGCGATATTATGGCAGACAGTTCGTGCTAAGAACCGTTTGTGAAGTATCACAGACGGTTGTTTGTTGAAAACCGTTTGTGATATTTTGAAATATCACAGACGGTTATTTTTAAGAACCATCTATGACACTTCACAGACGGTTTTCATAATGAACCGTATATGATATTACCTCTTCACAGACGGTTTTTAGCACAGCCAGTAACACAGACGGTCGCAAAACCAAAACTGTCTGTGATTGTATGTAATACAGACGGTTTCGGTCAACCGTCTGTGATGAGGCATCTAGTATTAGCCTTTTTGTAGTAGTGATTATCCCTCCCCAACCCTTACTGTCATCTGAACACCGAAAGAGAAGAGAAGAGAAGATGCAGGAGAAGAGAAGAGAAGATGCAGCATCAGAAGTTATTATTTTCTTCTCCGGTTGTTCACTAAACTCGGTGACCTTTTTCCAAAGATCTACATTCACATATTTAAAGTAGTTACTGATTATACACTAATTCTCTTATAAGTAAGTTCCACCAAAGAGGTACAAAACCATGCTTGGATGTATGAAACCACCCAAAATAGAATTAAGAAGTCAATAGCACCAATCAATTTGGTGCCAACATCAAGAGCTCCATCCATTATTGACGATGTTGTTGAGATGATCTATTAGGTTTATAAATGGTGTTTTGCTAATGTATGGATATCCACCAGTTGCAGAAGTGGCGGGCTGTTGGTGTAGACGACAGGTGGGGTAGCAACATGTCAATAGTGTCCACCAGCCTTGGCTCTTGCTTTACTGAGTGGCTCAGGATATTCACCAAAGATAACCAAGAAAGGTGAAACATAGTCTTGTAGGTAAAAACTAAGATGACAAATACAAAGAGTAAAACTAAGAAAAGAGAACAAAGATTCCCTCATCCCTTTATGCCATGGAAACACCAAGTGACAAGTGAAGATGTAGCACTAACTGTTCTTTTTTTCTCCTCCCGTTAAATTTGGTGGGCTTGTTTTAATATTTGTGTTCATATATTTCAAGCAGTCATCATTAATTATATTAGATGCCGTATGTTAATTCTCTTTAAAAAAAATATTATATGGTTAATGCACTGTCTCTAATTATTAGCATACCAATTAATGAGGTTTGGCAAGTTGGGACGACCACAACGTTCTTAGAAAGAAAAATGAGGGATCATATGCTAGGAAAGCAATTACGTACAACGTTGAACATTTAGATGTGCACGTATAGTATATTCTAGTACATATATTGAAAGTAACCAAAACATAGTCAAATACTAGGTAACCATATAAATGATCATAACTCTAGCAAAAAAATTTTTACTAATATGATCATTTGTAAATATACTACCATTGTGTGCAAAATAAATCAGCTTCAAATCTCATATAGCTTCGATAAACACACAGTATTATACATAAGATGTATGCAAACACAATTCTCAAGTAGAAATGCTCCTAAGGATAAATAAAACACCATAGAATCATGTTTGGAGAATAATACAATAAAGTTACATCGTCTTGGTTAATTACTTCTCAACCTTTCAAGCGCAATCAAGGCTAGCAAACATCTATACCAATCAAGAAATCAAGTTAATTCCATAAAAGGATTACATGATGTCCTTGAAGGCAACACCATTAATTTGCTGGCTGTAAATGGGGTGGTTTGTGTAGACACATGGTGGGGACGAAGCAATACACATGGCCCAAATCTCCTCCTAAAACCTTGTGGTATAATTATTGCCTAATCATTCTTAAATGCTCACCCCTTATACTTGTGGTTGTACTATTTTTACACGAGTGGGCATCACAAGATCCGGGTCCTTAATTGACTCAGGCAGTACATCCACATGCCTACTCTGTCATGCATGCCCCTTAGCACCAGCCACTCTTTCCATCAACCCGAGTCTAAATCTATTTTTGTGTTTTCACTTTTGTTTAGAAATATTTTTCTAGTCCAACATATCAGCCAGGTTCCAACCTCGACTGCCCAAATCCATTTATCAAGTTTTGAATGATGTCAGGGCAAATCATTGCCCGCATACCAATGTATCTAAGTAAGGCTAAGCATGACACTTAGATACCACTTATTAACTATTATGTATACCATTAGTTCTAGAGTGACAAATGATAGTGTCCAAGTTCAAGGATTAGAAGTTTATACATAATTATCATTAAGTTATTAACTATGAGCTAAATCAATATATTTGTATGAATCATAGTAATGCAATTTCATAATTTAACACAATATAATTGCATTTCAAAAGCAGGTGCAAAATGGTCAAAGTGTTGACTCGCCTTGCTCAATATTCTGATAACCTCGGTCCTATTCTTGCCCAATGTTCTCATAATCATCTCGCTCAATGTTTTAATAATCATCTTGTTCAATGTTTTGACTATCTTGTCCTAGCTTTGTCTCGAACTGCTGTTCCATTGTAGTTTCAGATTCTATCTACGCATAATACGATTGAACCAAAGAACATCTAAAAGTAACCAAATGAAATCCAATAAAAACATATTCAAACCAAATGAAACACTTCAAATGAAAGTAAACAAACCTAGGTGTGTTTGAAGAAGGAAAACACTTCAAACAAAACTAAACATATTTATTGGCATCTTGAAAGAAGGGAGTACTTTAGATGAGACCAAAACATACTCATCTGGAGTTGATGAAGGAAATACTGCAGACGAAGCATATCCAAGAAAGTTGATGAAGGAAATACTTCAGACGAAGTATAACCAAAGAAGTTGATAAAGGAAATACTTCAGATGGAATGAAGTACATCCCGTGATAGTTGGAATGAAGCAAATACTTCAGACCACAATAGATAAATCTCAACTCTATTTGTTTGGTCTAGTGGTGGGGTCTTTGATTGATAGTCAGGCTTAAGGTTAGGTAACCGTTTGATCCAGAGTGAGGGCGAGAGGGATCGGCTCTCAGGAAGTCTGATGGTGCAAGGAGCTAGGACTTCAGTGGGAGGGAGAATGTTCATAGGAATATCCCGCATTGGTTACCTAGATGGGGGAGATCACCTAGGTAGATGGGATCCTTTGCTCCACCTTCAGATCATGAATTGTACTTCTACCGTGAGCGAATAGCGACAAATGATAGCTAGAGCCTAGGTGATGTTGTTTGGTGGATGAAGTTATATCATCCACTTAGGAACATACCACCGCTGCTCACGTGGCGCCTAGCTGCCCTTATGATTCTTTTAGTCATTACTTCCTATTTGCCGAGGAAGTTCCATGATGGTCAGGTGAGATCTATGTGTAGGTGCGAGGTTCGCTCTAGGCAGACATAAGTCTCACCGACACATGGGACCTAGTTCATTTAATGGTTTTTCTTATCGATTCATATTTATCAAGAAAGTTCCACGAGCCTTAGTTGGAACTTCCAAGTATTTGCTAGACATCAGCTTACACCCTCAGTGGTGTCTACAGCTTTCGGTTTCATCTTTGAGGTGACTTATACTAATGTACACCTATCATACTAGATTGATCCTTACCTTCAGCATCTGACTTATACTAATGTACACCTATCATACTAGGTTGATCCTTACCTTCAGCATCTGCTAATGGCTACTTCTAGTTAAGTAGATAACAACAGTATAAGGTCTACGGGTTCTTACCTACTAGTCTTTGCTTAGCAGTCAACCCTATCACCTGGATTACTATTACTGGCATGAGGCTAGGCTATAGCTACCACTCGCCTTGGTCACGGTTAACGACCTAGGGTTAGTAGCCATCTAAATATTCCTTACTGTTTATATGACTACTCTTTATCAAGGTGTCCATTCGATGGCTCGACACTATCTTACTCAGAGGTTCTAGTTTATTCTAGCTATTCAGGTTATATTAACTAGTTTCAACTATGGTCTTTTACTGTTACACTTTACTTGCCATCGTGAGGTGGTTCACCTTACGTTAGGGGGTCCTAGGGCTATCGCCCAGAGACACATTGATCCCCTAGTTATCTTATAGCATTATTAGGTTTTGGGTTAACCTTCCCAATTGAATGGGCCCTAGTTGTGTTTGAGCTGCTTAGCCAAATGATGTCTACTTGTAAGTGCGTGCCTCTACGTTTTATCATTTTATTTCTACTCTACTAATGGTTGTATGCGTCATTGACGTACTATCACTATTATCATTTACCCTCGTTATAGCAACGCCCTAGGGTCTATCGACCGTTTGACATTTTATGTGCCTAACTTTGTAATAATAATAGGGACACAAGCTTTTGTGTTTTATTTGTTAACATCTTCAAGTAACATTTACTAACTAACCTTAGTTAAGTATTCTTAATGCTCTTACCACCTTAGCCTTGGCCTAGGGTCTATTGCCCAGGGTTTGGATACACATCACAGAATTCAAAATGTCATTTGAAAGTTCAAATGAACTCCAAAATGGATGTTTTCTGGTTGATTGGATAGTGCTTGATTTTAGACGAATTTAGAAACAAGAATCGTTTGATTTGGATTTAAAATGAGGGAGATCAGGCTCTCCGAAATCCAAACCCTAGTTTAATTCCTGGAAAAAGAAAGGGGAGAGAGAAATCTCTCTTTGATAGGTGGGACCCAACTGTCATGGACCTGCCTATGGGAATAGTGCATGGACCGAGGGTCCACAAGCACAGTACATTGGTCCACTGAGGGGTTTACTGATTAAAGCACACTATAACATGTACAGCCCTTTAACAATGCATACATGTGTTGCTAAAGGTCGAAAAAAACGTTGCTAGGTTCTTTACCAACGCATTTAGTATCCATTGTTGTAGAGGCCGTTGCAAGGGTCTATGACAACTTATAGAAAAGCGTTGGTAACAAGTAGGAATAGGTGTTGCAAGGTTGCAATGGATATTCGTGGGTCATAGCAATACTTTTTATGCATTGGTATTTGCATTGTACGAATATCTCCTTTTCTAGCTGGGTAATTTTAATATTGGTCAGGTTTGCCCCAATTATCTTGTATCAGTTTACACAATATGATTCAATCCAAAATAATTAAGGACCAGTTATACTTTCCGAAATGTAGAAATTTATTTAAAAAAATTTATCATTCGATACTATACATGTAAGAAAATAAATACATTAAAGATAAAATGTGGCATTACAAGAACACCATCTGAATAACTCTTAATACAATATTCAGTCTAAAACATCTTGTCTTAGGAAACAGAAGGCTAACAACTCCAAGATGAACCAAAACAACTGCAACAACTGATGTGGTCATGGCAATCGAAGCGATGTTCCATATACCTCCGTGCATGTCCAATTATGTTTGAAACTCCCTTTTCAAACGAAGTAATACATGATATCTAAGAAAATCTGGCTTCTTTGTCTTTATCATCCATCGTTCCGGTTCGTGTGGAGATATATCCATTTTTCCAACCTATAGGAAAAACAACCGTATAAGTAAAACTTAAATTTTGCAAGAAAGCAATTTAACAAAAAAAATTGTACTTGTTCAGCAGGTAGAAATACTTACTACCTGAGCAATGATATACCAGTCATAGTTGGCTAGCTCTTGCAAAAACCAGAACCAGGCAATGTTGGACATAAGCAAGCTTGTACAAGCTTTATTTACATATTACATCAGAATAATTATGTTAGAACAAACTTAGTTGAAGTTAACTAGATATAATATGTATCGTGTAAAAAGTGATACAATATCTGAGTAGAAATGACTCCAATATGTAAATCACACATCGAGAATCATGAATAATATTTTTGTGTAAAAGCCAGTCCAGATTTTCAAAGCAAATAGGAAGTAAAACCACGTGTAAAAAGACATCGTCAGAAAGGGAATTAATAACTGGATTGAAAGCTTGCACAAACCACTTCACAATGCTTGGGACCAGATTAGATAAGGATGGAAATAAAGCGCATCGCTGCTGGTCCTTCCAAGGCAGCATTTTAATAAAGAAAAATGTCAAAATTAATGTGGTTAGTATAACAGGAGGGTTACAACTCTTCCCCCTTTTACCCTTTTTTTGTGAGGATTAGATTGTCACTTTTGTTAAATAGCTCCTTTTCCTTTGCTGTCAGTTTAGGCACACAAGATTAACAGTATAAGCCATCCCTTTTGTACCAATCTCTCAATCTGAAAGTTGATAGAACAAGAGTATTGTTACCATCCACAAGAGCATGTAATCTAATGGAAACTACTCAAGTTTTAATATTTTTTTCTGTGAAAGGAACTACTCAGTAATTAATTTAGAAAATCAGCACAAAATATCATAATTGATCTGATAGGGTTCATATGACAAGTTATGCACAAAGGAGCAATTCGGCATATGAACTAATAAAGACGGTGCCATTAACAATGATATCGGAAACAATGAAAATGTGCCAGAAATTTATAATGCAAATCTTGATATGTGTCACCCTTAATTATAATGTTTTAATTAGTATTGTTCTACACTCCTATTTAGATCAAACAATTGAAATGAAGGGTCTGACAGTAGCCGAATACAACAAAGAAGTAATGTACGCAAGACTACTCTGTTTCTAGTCTAGGTGTTGCTGTCTTGCTAGATTCTAATAAGCTAAAAAAAAGAGATAATATTTGGCAAGAACAATAATATCATGGGATTGAACTATAGATCCAATAAATTGAACTTCTTACAAAAATCTTGAAGATAACAAGTCGAGCTGGACATTGGTAATTCATGGGCATCTTCAATACCTAAGGCACCAACGGGGTCCAGGGGACACAATAATCTATTAGAAACAGGGGGGCATTGGTGAATCGGCGACCCGATCTGGATTTCCTGCAGAAAAACCAATAGTTGATTTGATTGATGGCAAAATTACTGAAATTAAGAATGAGTATGTAGCGAATGAGCATAACTAAGGTAAATTACTGAAATTAGGAATGCGTATGTAGCGAATGAGCATAACTACGACAGGGTCGCCCTTGTCGATAAGTGCACAAGGATCTTTGTAGATTGAGTAGATCGGCAACAGCATGAAGGCAGGATGTACCAGTTACGGAGGAGTCGGCGATCTACCACAATGTTTGCTTGCCACCTCGCGCTCCCTCCCCCACTCGAATCTGCGCTTTGTTGTCGCACCTATGTGAAGGAAGGGGTGAGATCGAGATCGAGTAGACCAAGGATGGAGGAGGAAAAGGAGGAAAGATCGAGAGATCACTAGAAGGCATCGGCGGTAATTTGGGCGAGCACGTGATGAGGGAAGGAAAGTGGCCACGATAATAACAGCTGTAATTAGGTCTCCCAGTAACCATAATTTATTAACTTCCCCTAACAAAACCGCCCACTACCATGATACTCCAGCCTACAACAGATATGTCACCAACGTATGCAATTCCGTTGTGAAGTAAGCGCTGCCAAAGGTATGTTCCTATTGTAGTGGCACTGGGCCCGCTTGTCATTGAGTCCCAGAGGAACTCAAAGTTAATTAACTTCATTAATTAAGACACTGAGCCCACGCGCCATACTCACATAGCGACATTAAACTGTCAATTGAACACAGCTAATTAAGGCTTAGCCATAACGACCGAGATTCGGTAATTAAAGACCGAGCTATCGTGTTTGTCTGGATTAGACAAAACAGAGAGCTTCTCGGGCAGCGCCTTGCCAAGCTCGTCGCCGACGAGGTGATCCATGGGGACGACTGGGAGTGCCCAAAATGGGTTCCCCGCACCCTTGTGCACTTGATGGTACCGGCGACAAGGCCTACGGTGGCCCGTAGCGGTGGCACTACAGCGGGTGGCACTGATGGTTTTTGGGGCTGCGGCAACTACGTCGTTCCGGCGACACATTCACCTATCTAGTGCACGCGTGAGCATATACAGGTCTCTAGCAACTCATCGGTGCCGAGAGGAACGACGGGTGGGGGGGTGGCCGGAGAAGGTTTGGCGACGAGGACCCGGAGCGGCGCAGCGAGCTCCACGAAGCGGCGACTACCTAAGAGGAGAGGAAAACCATTAACCGATTGGGGAGCTCAACAATACTGAGAAGTCGTAGGAGAGGGAGGGATTGAAGGGAAGTTCACCAAGCGAGAGTTGACGACGAAAATGGCGGTTCTGGTTGGTGACAATGAAGAAGAAGGTGGCGGCTAGCTCCTGCAGTCAAAAAGCAAAATCAACCTAGGGGAAACGCTCCTAGAATCTCGGAACACGGGGTGATGCAGGTGATGACGAGAAAAACCCTTCAGGGCGGCGGCGACGTGGTGGACGGCGTGGCGGCAGAACCGTGACTCACTCAACACTTCACTCCCTTCAGTTGTTTCTGGTGAAAGAGAGGGGGAGGAGGAAAATGGCGACGACAAGGGGAGGGCAAGGGCTCCGGGTGGCCTATTTATAGGCGACTTGGCGATGTCCTCGGCGCGGCGGTAGTTGGCAGCATAGTGAACCGGGACGCGATGCTAGTATGGCTGGGCGACGGTTGAGCGACGGCGAGCAGCGTGGCGCTTGCATGGCCGCGACGTGGCGCCAGCGACAGAGCGTGTCGCTGGGAGGGAGAGAAAAAGAGAAATGAGCGCAATGCCCGGGAGAGAAAGAGAGAATGGCATGCACAGTCGGGAGGGGAAAGAAGAATTGATGTTGAACCGAGGTTGACCGAAAGAGTTGGTTGTGTTGCATCGGCTGGCACAAGATGGCTTAGCCAGAGGAACAGTGGGAAGGAAAAGAAAGGAAGGAAAGGAAAAGAGAACAAGGGAGAATTAATAAATTCCATAGCTAGATTTCTTTAGAGTGTGCTCTTACTTGAGAATTCTAATTTAGCATTGATCAGACGATTTACTTGCCTACAATACATACCGATAGCTTTACTTTTAATATTTCGATTATTAGGGTTTCTGTTTTTCACCGATCGCACTAGAGGAAAAAAATGTAATTCAAACCAACTCTCAAAAAGGCATGCAAATAAGATAACATTAAATAATACACAAAAAGTTTTTAAAAATCCTGTATTTTTATCTTTGGGAACTTTTGGAGTGTTACAGGGAGGTTGCCCTTCCCTTAGCCATAATGTGTGTTTTGCGTACGGCAGAGCCGGTCGGTGTTGTGGCGTTTGCTAGTTGGTTTTTCGTCCCTGGCTCTGATGCTGTTGTTAGGGTGCTTCGAGGCGTATCCAGATATGGGTTCTCTGCCATCTAGGGTGTTTTCCGTCGGGGCCGATGTACTCCTTTTATCTTGTTTTCTCCTGTTTTATTAATATAAAGGCGGCCCTCCTGCCAAAGCGATTCAAACACCAACCTGCTGGCTTCGATTTGATCCAGTCGGTTCATTTGCTTCATGTACGTGTTCCTCCCAAAAATTCAAGTGTCTGAATCAGACACAAGACATTACGGCTCGTGATACTCTTGACTTGATTTAAGTTTAGCAAGCACTAGTAGACTAGCAGTACTTGCATGTGCCTTCCTCGCTGCTGCTGCTGCAGTTTTGGAGCTTGGCATTTATTCGTGTTGCTTCTTTTTACCTGGGCTAGCTAGGATAGGACTGTGCTGTTACTTGAAGAAGCAACACCACAAAGTACCATGTGTGATGTGTGCTAGAATGCGTGCCCTTAAACTAGTTTAACTGTAGCCAAAAATAAACATTTTACGAAAATGATATGAATAGATTTACGTTAAAAAATACTTGCCCAATATTATTGTTACATTAGGTTTTACAAGTATATACCGAAATCAGTATAGTAGAAGCAGTGAAGAACTATTTCAAAAAAAAACATTGAAGAACTCCAGCGAGCAATGTGAAACTGTGGAAATATATAACATGAGATCGACTAGATGGCTGAGATGCATTAGGCCGCTAATTTAGCCCAAAGAATTTTTAATTATATTAGGAAAAGAAGCCTGAGAAAGTCCCCCTCGTGTTTCATTTGGTGGGCTGGATTAACAACAGTTCCATAAGGAGGCCTGTGTACTGCTTGCATGCTATTTAATTCCATGTCGCCAGAAATTTTCAAGGACAGGTCTGTTATTTGCGGCCAGCTACCGCTGTGCTCTAAATTCTCATTTCGAGCTCGAGATTTTTATATGCACTACAAACTTTATAATTTTAAAGGTGTTTATTTGTACTCTAAAGGTTGTTTGGATACATTGTGATCCGAATAAATCCTTTCGGATTAACTCGGAATTTAAACTAATATATCTTCCAATCCGAAAGGATTAAATAATCCCTCCCTATCCAAACAAGCGCTTAGTATTTTTCTCGCATAGCCGGCGGTGTTTCGAGTGTAATCTAATTCTTCCCCGGCTCTGGTAAAGATAAGTCAAAATCGCCGACAATGTAATGCAGGACTTGAAAAATCATTACAAAAGAGATACAGTATTGCCGTCGGCAATGTACTAACAACCGTCAAATAACGTTAGAGATCTAGTAGTGTTAGGAAGATTGGTATTATGTTACTTGCAAACAATACTTGCTTTCAACAAAAGTAAAGATTGAATAGTGCAACACATTTTGCCCAATCATAGCCTTAATTTCCACCGTGGCTAATAGCCCACGCGAATTAGCTTTACTTTTACCATCCAAGACTCGAAGACGCACGAGCGTGATGAGTCCCAATCACCAAGTTTGGGGGGAGAAGTTTAAGCTACGTACCATTCAAACTCCGCAGCATGATGGCTCTAACTTTTCTCATCGATGGAGTTGGAGCACAGCTCCAGCTTTTCCATGGAAGAAGCTATATATATATATATATATATATATATATATATATATATAACTCGAGCTAGGCCAATCCTAGTATATATATTATCTACAAGGGTAGGTACAATATGTGGCGTATTTTGGAGAGAAAAAATAAAGAATCTTAAGCTGAGGCCCTCTAGGACTCCTCCGCGTGCTCTAGTCTTGACGGTCTAATCTTTTATTTTCCTTACCTTTAAAAGGAAATCTTGATCTCTTCTATATTCGAACGTGGCTATTGCTTTCGTCTCCATGCACAAGCTTTGGACAGCTGGTAGAAGGTGAGGCTGGTGATCTATGGCGATGCGGGGAGAGGGTGTCGGCGATGGAAGGGTAGCCGGTGGCAATCCTGTCAATTGAGTTAGGTTTTAGGGACGGCGGGCGACGATAGAAGCACAACAAATGCAGGACATGTGCTGATGTAGCGGAGGAGAGGTGGTGAACTGTGTGACGCAGAGGGGTGAAGGGTATCGAGGGTGGGAAAGGAAATCCGCTGAGGGAGGCCCTCCCCGTTGGATTCATGGGGGTGATGTATGGTGGGCGAGGAGGGGTCTCAGCCGAGGTCCTCTCTCTGAATTTATTTCCTCAAGGGTGGTTAGTGAGTACGATTGACGGCAGCAGTTGGAGGCTCTATATTTTTAAGATATAGTCGTGCACGTTTGATTCCTAATTTTTCCGCTACGAAGCTATAACATATGCTACCAATAGTGGTATTATATATGTAGACAAATCATTAGAAGGTATAGACATGTACACGAGAATATATTATAAGAGGACCAGGCAGCTGGTAGAAGTAATAATTGGCGTGCTTTGAGACTTGGAATGAAAGGCTGTACACACTGTCACGCCCTAGACCGCAGCAAGCCAAGGCGAGTAGCAATCGAGAAGCAGGGGCACCGGCCGATCGATCGAATTCGAATCCTTCTCTCCGCTTTGGCCGCTCTCGCTCGTGCGCCCTCCGGTGGCACGGGCGATGAGAGAGCCCGTCGCACGTGTGCATGCATGCGCGCGCTGCTCCCATGATTCGCCTCACCCACCGCTGCCTGCCGTGATCTTCTCCGGCACAGCCCCCTGCGGCTCGCTCTCTTCTCGATCACCGTCCTAACCAGCAAGATTAATGATCGATCTCAAGCAAAATTTGTTTTTGCATTACTACGCATGATCTTTTCTGTCGCCAAGGTGTTTTGGTATTAGACAAAGTTCATAGTCATATTGAAAACGGTGGATATGTTAACAATAGAAAGGGAAAAAAAGAGAGGGGGGAAAGGTGTCCGATGAACGAGTATTGGAGTATACATGGTACACCATGCATGCATGGGATTGGGATTGGGATTGGGATTGGGCATGGCCACATGAGGAAAGAAACCGTAGCTGGTCTTGAAGCAAGGTGCAGAGGATGAGAGGTGCCGCGAGGGATGGGAAACAAAGGGAGGGGAAAGGTGTGTGATGTTACATGACTAATTAAGGATTAGCGCCTTTAGGGTACTTTGCTGACCTTGGTGGGGTTGCCGCAATACATTGCGCATGGGAGCGTGGATTCCCTTTCCTTTTGTCACTTATCAAATTATCTTGCCTTTTTTTAGCCTTTTTCTGGAGTGTGTTTGGAATGGAGACATGCACGCAGCAGATCTTTAACACATCTCCATCTCAGCCCCCACACGTACTCCTTTTTTTTTTCTTTTTTTTTTTTTTGCTGACATGTTCATCTCTGTCCCTGCTTTTCCTCTGTGTACATTAATTAGAGGAGTGTTTTTCCTTTTCATTGTCGCAGAATGAGTTAGTATGTCATTGCATCTCGTCTAAATTATTGGGGCATGATTTTATGGCACATAGGAAATGAATAGCGATGACAGCAAATACTGATGTACGAGTACAATTAGCCGATAAGCCAGCTAATTAATAGCCATCAAGAAATATATATACAGATTTGCTATTTTTAAGTCACCTGGAAATTTTTTAAGTTTAAATTAATTGTTGTGATCATTAGATTTGTATAGAGATTGATATGTTATATGATTGGATATTGATCCAATGGATAAAAAATGTGACTTATGTTTAAAATTTTTTTATTCACCTTATGAATAGACAATGCCGTAGATATATATCAAGTAAACCTTATGAATAGACAATCCCGTACATATATGTATCCAAGCAGTACATTCAAGTACAGCAAACACTTGGTGCTAGCTAACTCATGTATATGTTGCAGCCTTGCAGGGGGAGGGGGGAAAGGAATACTGACGAACACCAAAATTCACACTTGGTAAATAATCAATCCTCAATAAAAAAAAAAGTATATATACTGCCCAACATAATTTCCATTGCATGTGCAGTTTGCTTTGATCACAGGTTTGCTACCATACGTTTTGTCAAACATGCATCACACAGAGACAGACACCCATACACAGTCGAATCCCAAAGCATTGCATGCGTTTGCGTTTGCAATTCAGCTGCAGCTGTGTCAAAAGTGTGGGGCTGGAAACCGTTGGAGCACGAATCACGATGCGCCTTTTCCCGTTCGAGAAGTGCGCGCGACAAGTGTTTCCAGCGCCGCGTGCGATCGAACTACCTGCTCCAAGTCCACGCACGCACGCACGCCGGTTGATTGTCAGTGGTCAAACCAGACGGCTGATCATGTTACTTGCAAGCACGTACTTGTATGTTCGCTAACCACAGTGCTAATGCTAATGGGTCTTAATTTGCAACCTTACTTTTTTTTCATCTGGTTTTCCAAAGGGAAATTACTGTAATGTTCGTGTGTTTTTGTCAAGCTAATGCTGACTGCGTACAAACACGCGGTGCTGCTTTTTGGGGTAGCCAGCGCATAAAGCTCTTGGGCGATTAATTCCAGGGCTAAGATCATATACAATGGTACAGACAGTTGCTATCTATAGCAACTCTCCATATTAGCACTATAGACAACTCATACAATATGTTGTCTTTTCACTTGTTTTTATATATGACACAATCTTTTAATGTTTTCATGGATCTAAGATATTTTCTCTTTGGTTCTGGTGATACAGTCGGCTACAGGATTGTAGATAACACATTTCTCTCTTTTTATTCTCTTTCATCCACATCAGCTTACATCCTGCGTGGCAGAGACTATAGATGGCCGATGTAAGCCCATTGTACATGACCTAAGTGTTGATCAATTGTCAATGATGGTAACAGTTTGCAACTTTGTATCCGCAATGGACTGGTGATTGGGCCGGCCAGCTAGCTAGGATTTATATTCTTTTTTTTCTTCTAATGTAGTTGCCTTCGTCTACTGCCGCCGTCTCTACCGCCGGTCCGAGAACTCAGTGCTGTCGACCGCAAAGTATCTTAGCCAGGGGAGGATGTTGAAGTCCAAATGCCTTAAGTAAAAGATCTAGGAATTTTGAGTTAAGAGTTTTGGGACCTAGAGGTGTTTGAAGTCGGAGAAGGAAGACACCGCAAGCATCCGCACTGCTTAGGGCATGTACAACACCCCATGCTAGCTAGCTGGGTGCCCCAAGTCTCCACGTCGGATCAAGGGTGCCAGTTCGGACGAGCTGGGAGCTTGCTAGGTGTCAGAGCACTTTGTAGAGAGAGCGGTGTCCTCATTGACATTTGAAGACAAGGCAAGCTAAGGAACCGCGCTATGGCGAGCTATTGGCCCGAGCACGCGTTTTCGTTGGGACCACAAGCGCGTGCTCTACCAACCCCTTCACGGCCACTTGCTCAGCCCCCCAAGCATTGTGCGAACGAGATAGGGACGACGACGATGAGGAAGATGACGACGGCCACAACCTCCGTGCAACGGGCGACGACGGCGTCAGGATCTGGCAGTGATAGCGACACCCGAGTGTAGGAAGTGGCGAATCGCACCGGCCAGTGCTGGTCAAGAGGCGACGTCATGGCGGGAGGAAAGCGAGCGGCGACGGTGGCACCGGGATTTGGCAGTGACAGAGATGCCCAAGTAGTGGAAGAGGCGAATCACGGTGGCTAGTGTTAATGAAGAAGCGACGTCGCGGCGAGGGAGGAGGAGGGCGGTTGCGACGGTGGAGCTGGGATCTGTTAGCAACAACAACGTCTAACTGGAGGGGAAGCGACGAATTGTCCGAATGTGAAGAAGCGATGTTGCAGCGGTGGAGATCCGACGGAAGAGAGGAGGATGGGAAAGTAAGGATGGGGGAGAGAGTAGGGAAAGTAGGGGGAGAGAGGGGGGTGGGAAGGAAAAAAAGATAGGGACCGACAGGGGCACCTACGGTGTTTGTAATATGTTTTTTGCTTGTAGGGTTTCTAGCGTAAACTTTTGAATAAAATTATAATTAGAGTATTAAGATATGATATTTTTTTGTTGGCTGAAATGCAAAATTTATTATGGGTCCAGTAAAACCACAATGCATTGAATGAGTGAGAGCTTAGAAAGTGTTTTGAGCACCGTATGCCAAGGTGAAGAATAAAACCGATCTACCATGTATTCCGCGTATCCTTACGACGAAATTGGTAGACGCCCGTAGAACAGGGGTCCGGTACCAATACACTAGTACAGAAAGACTGGCAGGTAGTATGAAATTCATACTCCATTAGTATTATAGAAGAGAAAAGAGTCTGCTGAAAAAAGATAGCACTAGGCACGGGTACTGATTAGCGTCAATATTAATTACTCCCTTCGTTCAGAAATATACGACTTATTAGAAAGCGTGCTGTTAAACTTCTTAACTTTGATCACTAATATATAAAAAACTATTTGTACTGATAATGTGAAAACGATATCATTAGACTAGTCATGAAAAATATTTTCATGGTATAACATTTTCATATTATTTCATAAAATATATCATTACAACAAGTAATGATCAAAGTTGTATGTTAGAGACCGTATTAATATCCAAAAACGTCGTATGTTTTGAACAGACGGAGTAGCAAAGGACCACACATCTACTCGGTTTGATTATGGCATCTGATCTCCTTGCGTCAATAACCACAAAAGTGAAAAACTACTGGTCAGCACGCGTGGTTAAACTAGTGAGCACACGACACGTATGTCGCGTCAAAGAGGTATACCGATCGGCCAACCAGTCGGCTAAAGACAAAGCTTATACCATCTCCAATGTTGTGTTTTAGACGGTTCAAATGATGAGAGAGAAGGCATCGAATCAATTCAACACATTGGAGAGGTTGATTCCAACAAAAAAATACATGGAACCGGACCCTACTTAGGAATCGATTCAAAGCATTAAACAACTCATATGAGCATTAAACAACTATATAGGAGAGAGTGCGGTTGAGAGAAGATATTATTATTTTGTGGTTTTTTAATGTAACGTGGGTCCCCATTAATAATAGGAATCGGTTCAATACATTGGAGAAAAACAAGCTCAGTTCCTAGAATGCTTACGCGGTATGACTTTGAATCAATGTCGGTTCAATACATTAAAGATGCTCTTAGAACATCTCCAATTTTATGTTTTAGCCGGTTTAAATGAGAAGAGAGAAGGTATTGAATCGATTCAATACATTGGAGGCGTCAATTCTAACAAAAAAAAAATGCATGGAACCGGACTCTACTTAGGAATCGATTCAAAGCATTAAATAACTCATAGAGGCATGTTTAGTGTATTGAACCGATGTCGATTCAAAGTCATGCCACGTAAGTATTCTAGGAACTGAACTTGTTTTTCTCCAATGTATTGAACCGATTCCTACTAATAACTAGGACCCACGTTATATTAAAAAAAAACAAAAAAATAATAATATCATATCTTAACCGCACTCTCTCCTATGTAGTTGTTTAATGCTCATATGAGTTGTTTAATGTTTTGAATCGACTCCTAAGTAGAGTTCGGTTCCATGTATTTTTTTTATTGGAATCGATCCCTCCAATGTTTTAAATCGATTAAATGCCGTCTCTCTCATCATTTGAACCGGCTAAAACACAACATTAGAGATGATCTAAGGGGTGGACACAAGTGATGTGGAGAAGAGATGGTGAGAAGAGAATGTGAGCTTGTTTCTAGATGAAGAAACAAGCAAGTTGTTGATGTTAAGACATAAGAAACAACAAAATAATTATTGGCGACTTCCTTGTTACCTAAAAACGTATTTTGTTGATATCAAGAATCATCATGCACATTTATAGCAATTAAAATTAGATACAAGCTCAAAAAACAATCTATTGAAAAACTTATTTCTTTTTATTAGATTGAGTCCTCTCTGTAGCAAACTAAGAAGCATCCGTTGTAGATGCTCTTAATTGTACCACGTCAGAGCTAGCCCGCCCCCACGCCAACGAAGTAATTATAGCTCACTAGTTTTCTTTTAAGTACATTATTATTACGGGCGCAATTAAATCGCAGGCTTTATTAAAGCTAAAAGGAGAGGCCCTCTCGCTTGCTCATGCCTGCTTAGCTTTGCGCCGCTGATCAAGTTAATTAGTGGGTTTAGCATTGCTAGCTACTACCTTTAATCCTTCCATGTAATCATCTCCCTCCCTCCCTCCCTCCCTCTCTCTCTCTCTCTCTGGCTTAAAGTGGAAAAGGTGATTAGAGGGGTAGTAATGTATTGTGGGTGAGAGGGAATAAACAACTGGTGGCCAAATCTTCCACTTTGGGGCTCTTAAGATTTGGTTGCATAGGCATGCGTGGCTTGCTCTTGTTTAGAGTATTTCTAACGGTGTATTTATTGTCGTCTCTTAGATATATCACGTCAACAAAATCCTACGTAGATAAGAGAGGGGGAGAAGAGAGAGCACATATCGTCTCTTCCTGAAAAGACCATCGTGCACACGAAACAAGACATGATACATTAATCTACTCTAGTTGACATGTAGACTCGTTTCAAAGAAAAATTATAAAATATAAATATTGAAGAGTGTGCTAGAGACTATATATTGGAGATGTTATCTCTAAAGATGATGTAGCATATGTTAGAGATAAGGTTATCTCTAACTATTAGAGATGTCCTTGGATATACTTCATGGAATTTGATAGGTGAGCATAAGACTATCGACTGCGTAGGCTGATCAACAACTAAAAAGTCACAGGATTAAATCCTAGAAAACTCACAAATAAATCATCATAACATGTAGTTAGCGGGGCTCAAACCGTGACAAACTATAAGAGTACCCATCCCTTGCGCTGCATAACTTTTTTTTTCTTCCAAAGAGTTCATTCATTTTTGCAATGCATTTTTTTTGGGCGAAGAATCCATTAATTAATTACCAAGGATTAATCTAAATATTCCTCCGATTGGTGTTGCAGGGAACCAAATCCCTGAAAATCTTTCTCACGGCAGCAAAGTCTCCATAGATTAACATTTCCTTGGGGATTGGATTAGGATTGTGTAGTTTAGCCATATGTCAGAGGAGGAAGATAGGCATGCATGCTGCATTGCACACTATGGGTGGACCGAGTGTATTACTATAGTAATACTATATCAGACCTATAGATGCAGCCCCTAATTCCTTGGATTTGCAAACAAAATTAGTAAGTAAGCTGGAGCTCACTAATCATGTGGACCTTTTTTTTCGCTTTACTATCCGGGCCCATGGACTTGGTGCATTGCTGACTCAGCAGCAGTCATCATCGAACGCAGGGGTTCGCAGGGAATGGAGGGTGCGTATGCATGCTTGGGATACGCGTGCAAGTACCGCACGAATCACGATGGGATGGCGGGGCGCTCCTATCCTATGCATTGCACGCTATGCTGTGCTACTAGCGCAGCACCAGCTAAAGCTGTTGCTTTTCGTCCCTCGTGGAAGGAAGACGGCGTGCCATGAATTCGTACGTGCACTCCTCACGATGTTGTCGGTACGGGCAAACCTTAATCGGCCATCTTAAGAGCGTGTACCATGCAAGTGCTGGATAAATGTTTAGCAAATAAAAACATTTTTTTTTAGTCATGTAGGACAGGTAAGATATTTATTTTGTAGTATTGATGTTTACGTAGGCATTGATCCTTAACGAGTATTTATGTATATAACTATATCTAATTAACAGACATAACATCTAAACACCTATAAAAAAAGATGTTTGCATTAGAGAAAATGAATTTTATATGGATGCTTCATGATATGGCTATATTCTTTCTCTTTAAGCATTCATGTATAAGCATCTTGGATTATACATGCCCTAAGTGCTACCTAGAGGTGGCTAGATGGGCCATATCGGTCGGGTCAGCCCGAGACATGTCACTGTTGGCTCAGCCAAGACACGACACATCCCATACTGTTTATGGGCTGAGCCGGCACGGCACGGCATGCCCCAGGTATGGCACGGCCTGTTAGACCCGTTCATTTAATACACACACACGCGCGCACGCGCGCACACACACACACACACACACACACACACACACACACACACACATATATATATATATATATATATATATATATATATATATGATTTTCTTTTCTTTTTAATAATTATATGGTTTTATTTTGTAGTTTTTTATTTTATAAGTATATATAAATTTATTTCGGTTTTATATATATATATATATATATATATATATATATATATATATATATATATATGTTTTTAAATATTTTTTCAAATTTTTATGTCTTATGGGCTAAATGGTAAATGTCTTAACGAGGTAGCCATTTGAACATTAATAAAATTCTTTATTATATATTCAATATGCTTGTCTCATTTTTTTTACAATTTTCATATGTATTTATGAATTCTACATATTTTTCCTGATTTTTTTATTTTCGGGCCTAACGGGTTAAGTGGGTTAGAATTGGCCCATCGGACTAAATAGTGTCGGTAAGACAAGACACGCCCAAAAGGCCGTCGAGTCGTGCTGGGCCGCCTCGTCGGACGTGGGCGACACTGGCCTTGACATGTTTAGTTCGTGGGCCAGAATGGGTTGTGCCTAAACGGACCCGTGCCGCCTATTTGGCCACCACTGGTGCTACCCCTACTTTGTGGTTTTGGGAAAACAAGCACACGACAAAGAAAACCAGGGGGCATATACTAGTACATGCTTATAATTCCCTTCAAAAATCATTTTTGTGTAACAATAAAATATATTTACCGCACCCAAATAACTATGTATATGTTGGAGAATTTAGGTTATTGGGCTTGGCCCTTATAAAATTCTCTAGGAATTCTTATAAATCCTAAAGGCCCACACGTGTAATGTGGAAGATAGGAAATTTAGTACCACGTTGCTACTCTAGATGGAGGGACAACATTTATAAGTGGGAGCTTGTCGATGTCTAGCTGAAGCAAGCCAAAAAAAACTCAGGCGCACGCTCGCGAATGGTCCGGCTATTTCGGTTTCGGTTGTGTCTGAAGCTTCTTTTTGCACCTCATAATCTTGCATGATGATGTGGCATATCTATGTGAAATAAATTGGATAGGATGAAAATCGCCCTAATCCTATGAGGCTATTATGACACACATTAATTGTGTTTAATGTGGTATCCTATTTTTGTCACGTGTTAATGAGGTTTCCTTCCGAAGCTTTGGGTGTCTATATGAGAAGGAGATATCCACTTTGCCCAAAATATAGAAGTGAAACACCATTGCTTTCTTCTCCCCTCTCTCTCTCTCTCTCTCTCTGCGCTGCTTTGGCTGCTCCACCCTTGTGGCAACATGCACCGTTCGTGGGGAGAGCGGTGTCTCCGAAACTATTCCCTCTCTTGATCTTGCATGGGAAGGGGCAAATCACATTTTTAGGAAACGCTACATGCGACTGCTCGCTGCTTCCTACCTTCATTGTTCGTGGGTCTTCCTCGTCTACATTTTCCCGACTCTATTGCAATCTTCACCAGAGCGCTTTACCGTAAGCCAAATTATGGATCATTTTCCGATGATTTATTGTATTATGTTGTTCATCAATGTTGCCATGGTAGGCACATATATGAGATAGGTGTACATAATATTGTGATTATGCCTAGTGTATATTTTGCGCACATATTAATCACTGTTATATGGATTAAATTAGTCACTAAAGTATGTAATTTTTTTATAATCCAAACATCTTATAGGCACTTTGCGATGGCTGGTTTCGCTGAGGCAATGAAACCAAAAAAGTTCATTGGTGTGAATTCCAAGAGATGGCAGACAAAGGGTTCAATTGTGGCTCTCAGCTATGAATGTATTTTGGGTCGTGTTACCGGGACCTCATTCTACTGATAGGCAGAGAGAGTATGACACGAGTACGATAGTGTTTGTCGGGTGCATTCTAAGCGTTTTGTTTGACCAACTTTGCGATGTGTATATACACATCAAGAACGTTGTTGAACTATGGGAGGCACTTGAACATAAGTACGTGACCTCTGATACTGGATGTGAGCTTCATGGAGCAGTATCATGACTACAAAAATTTGTAGCCAAGTAGGCTCATGAACGACAACTCATTATGAGAGAACTCACGCATCTTGGTTGTTAGTTGCTTAACAAGTTTGTGGTAGGGGGTATTATTGCCAAAGTGCCTCCTTCTTAGAGGAATTTCGTCACATCTCTAAAACACAAGAGGCAAAATATTTCTATTGAGGATCTGGTTGCAAGTCTTGATGTTGAAGAGAAGGCTCAGGCAAAGCATACACCACCAAAGATGCAAGAGGGACATTATAGCGCTAATGTCATGCAGCATGCTGGTAATGCAAAGAATAAAGGCAAGTCCAAGGCCGTTCAGACCACAAACTTCAAAAGGACCAACAACAACAATAAGAAGTAAACATGGAGGATGTTTGCAGTAAGAGTGGACACTATGACAAGAAATGTCACGATCGAAAGAATCAGCCAGGGCAGAAAAAGTCTGCCAATGTGACTATCAGTGATGCCGGTGAGTGTGGGTATGGTAATTTACCTACTATCTTTTTGACATACCTGTCTACCGATTAGTGGATTGGCACAGGGGCTAATATTCATATATGTGTGGATGCATCTCTGTTTACTTCTTACCAGGTCGCATGGGGTTCATCCGTCCTAATGGGGAATGGGTCGTGTGCTTCGGTTCTTGGTGTTGGCACGGTAGATCTGAAGTTCACTTCGAGAAAGATCGTGCGATTGAAGAATGTGCAACATGCTCCTACAATAAATAAGAACCTCATTTGTGGTTCCCTTCTTTGTCGAGATTGGTTCAAGTTGGTCTTCAAGTCAAATAAAGTACTCATGTCCAAATGTGTACTCTTTATTGGAAAAAGCTATGAGTGCGGAGGTTTGTTCTGTTTTCCCATGTCAGTTTTTTTGTAATAAGGTTGTGAACCATGTTTATAAATCTATGAATGGTGAGGCCAATATGTGGCACTCAAGTTTATGTCATATAAATTTTAGTTGTATGTCTCGGCTTTCCAGTTTGAATATAAATTTGAACATTTCCATTGTCAAATGTTCCAAATGCCATATTTGTGTGCAAGCAAAGCAACCTCGAAAACATCATAAGACTGTAG
The DNA here is from genome assembly GCA_036346405.1 of Phyllostachys edulis. Taxonomy (NCBI): domain Eukaryota; kingdom Viridiplantae; phylum Streptophyta; class Magnoliopsida; order Poales; family Poaceae; genus Phyllostachys; species Phyllostachys edulis. The sequence continues at coordinate 71,610,696 of CM070549.1, read as the reverse complement.
AGGAAAGAAATTCGACAACACTAGAACTTATACATTCGGACTGTGTGAGATGATTGGTATATTGACAAAAGGTGGGAAAATATATTCCTTGACTTTAATTGATGATGCTACTAGATACTGCTATGTGTACCTACTAAAAATAAAAAATAAGGCTTTAGTCTACTGTAAAACCTATAAGGCCGAGGTTAAGAATCAATTAGACAGAAATATTAAAAGAGTTTGGCCTGATCGTGATAGAGAGTATTTTTCAAATGACTTCTCCCAATTCTATGCGGAATATGAAATTATCCATGGAAGGACACCTCCCTATTCGCCTCAATCCAACATGGTTGCCGAAAGAAAGAACCACACTCTGACTGGCTTGGTTAACGCCATGTTAGATAATGCGGGTATATCTAAGGCATGGTGGGGGAAATTTGTGTTGACTCTGTGTAACAGAGTCCCCACTAAAAAGAGTTACTCCGTACGAAGGTTGAAAAGGGATAAAACAATCACTCTTTTATTTGCGTACTTAGGGGGTGCTTGGCGAAAGTCAATGTACCAATAATGAAAAAGCACAAATTTGGACCTAAAACAGTAAATTGTAACTTTCTGTGGTATGCTCACCATAACGCATCTGACATGCCCATTAATATCATAATGGAATCTCGGAATGCTACATTCTTTACAAATTTATTTCCTATGAAGGATTCACATAGTACGACTAGTCAAGTAAATGATTTAACTCATTTGTCTCATATGAATATGTTGAGCACACATATGAACATACACATGAGAAGGATGGCAGTGTTGTAGCTCCTCGAAGGAGCAAGAGGCAAAGGACAGCAAAATCCTTTGGTGATGACTTCACTGTGTACCTTAGGGATGATGTTCCCAAATCCATTTTAGAGTCATATGCTTCTCCTGATGCATAATACTGGAAGAAAGCGATTCGTAGTGAGATGGATTCCATTATTACGAACGAAACTTGGGAAATCATTGATCATCCATTTGACTACAAGCCAATTGAATGCAAGTGGGTGCTCAAGTAGAAGCTTAGGCCTGATGGTACTATATAAAAAAGTACAAGGCGCAACTTGTGGCTAAAGGTTATACCTAGAAAGAAGGTGATGATTTCTTTTATACTTATTCACCCGTTACGAGACTGACTACTATCCGAGTACTTCTATCCTTGGCTGCCTCATATAATTTTATTATTCATAAAATGGACATAAAGACTACTTTTCTTAATTCAGAGTTGGATTAGGAAATTTATATGGAACAACTTGATGGATTTGTGGTACCCGAATAAGAGGGCAATGTATGTAAGTTATTGAAATCTTTGTATGGCCTTAAGCATGCACGAAAGCAATGGCATGAGAAGTTCGATAGAACTTTGACATCTACGGGAATTGCGGTAAATAAATCCGATAGATGTGTATACTACCGCTATGGTGAAGGTGAAGGAATAATTCTATGTTTGTATGTTGATGACATACTTATCTTTGGGACAAATATGAATGTAATTAACGAGGTTAAATCATTTTTATCCCAAAGTTTTGACAAGAAGGATCTGGAAGAGGTTGGTGTAATCTTAAACATCAAATTGATCAAGGGTGAGCATGAGATTACTCTTCTGCAATCCCATTATGTGGAAAAGGTCTTGAGCCGATTCAGCTACATGGACAATAAGTCTTCTCCAACACCCTATGATCCAAGTCTAATAATTTGAAAGAATTGAAGAATAGCAAAGGATCAATTGATATACTCTCAGATTATTCATTCGCTCATGTACTTGGCTAGTGCTACCCGACCTGACATCTCTTTTGCAATGAGAAAATTGAGTCGGTTTACATTCAATCTAGGAGATGATCATTGGCACGCATTTGAGAGAGTTATGCGCTATTTGAGAGGTGCAATGAGTTATGGAATTCACTATGAAGGGTATCTTGATGTACTTGAAGGATATAGTGATTCAAATTGGATTTCTGATGTGGGTGAGATAAAGGCTATGAGTAGATATGTAATCACTCTAGGCGGTGTTGTAGTTTTATGGAGGTCTTGCAAACAAACCATTTTGATGAGGTCAACCATAGAAGCAAAACTCACAACATTAGACATAGCTGCTGTAGAGGTGGAATGGCTACATGAGCTCTTGGTGGATTTACCGGTGGTTGACAAACCAATTTCAGCTATTCTTATGTACTGTGGTAACTAAACAATTATTATCAAAGTGACAAGTGCAAAGGATAACATGAAATCCTCCAGACATGTGAAAAGATGATTGAAGTCTATCAAGAAATTGAGGAACTTTGGAGTGATAGCCGTGGATTATATCCAAACAACTAAAAATCTAACAGATCCCTATACAAAGGGACAATCGCAAAATGTGATAGATAATGCATCAAAGGAGATGGGAATGTGACCTATGTGAGTTACACCACAGTGGTAACTCTTCCTATGTTATCGAAGATCCCGTGAAGTAGGCTATAGGGAAAACAAACCGTTGGGGGTGACTGGAGAGTACATTCTTTATTTATAACCCACTTCGTTGGAGATGCAATACTCTCATTTCTGTATGGAAGGTTGACTTTGTCTTAATGTATTATGAGGCTTAAAGAAGCGAGGTACCGCCCTACAGGGTATTCTTGTAAGTGAAGGGATATAGGTAGGCTAAACTAGCACACAATTTAAAATTCTACCACATAAACTAAGAAGTCATACAAGCAAGAGATCATAGATTGTTACCACTAGATGCGCAGTGCAGCGAAAGAATAATTGGAGTGGCCTGGTCCAACGTCGAGCATATCGATGTAGTGGTTGTAGTCGATCGTCCAACGCTTTCATCACCAATCGTCTCATCCAGCAACCTCTTGCATTCCTTACGTAGGTCATGGATCGTTCTTGATCAGCGCAACAGCAACAGCAGCAACGCCTCTACGGTATTCACACATCCAGGGGTGGAACATCGTACGCCGGTGTGCTAACACCAGTGCGCATGGTCAGGGCCTTCGGGAAGATGGTGGCTAGGATTTCGGCGGGTTAACACGTATGTTCCAACATCTCCATGCATCCCCTTATAAAAGAGCCCATGACAATTCCTATCTGAACTAGTTTGTTCCAACCCGTTAAGTGTATGATCCTGTAGGTTCATGTGTAATCGGTCGTGATTCGAAAATTCCCTTCCGATCACAAGTTGGTAGCGGTTCCTAGCAGGACATAACAATTTCCAAATACACATAAAAGATTATATCGGACGAACCTTATGCAATATGATTTGTGACCAGGTCCTTATCACTTATGACCAGCTCATATCTCCATACGACCAGCTTGTATCTAGTCACGACTAGTCTGTAACACTTTACGACCAGTTCGCCGACCAGTTAGTAATCATATACGACCAGCTCATGACCAGTTTGTATCTCAATACGACCAGTTCGTATCTGGTCGGACTAAATGACCTGTTTGCGTATTCTCCTTTTGCCTCACGATATCTGGTTGAACTCCAGGTGAAATATATGTCATCCAGGAACTGTTCAATCTTTTCTCGATCTCGTGACGAATATCCATGACCGGTGAAATATGGTCATCAATCAATACATGTGCTGGTCGATAAATTAGTAGTGTCCCGACCAGTGACATCCGACTAGTGATACATTTTAGAATGACATCATACAACTTAAGAGCTTCACCAACAAGTCACATACTTGTTAATCTTTATAAACGATAATTCATCTAAGAAATATAAATAATATTTATTCTACAACTCATAAACATAGATGTGATACAATCATCTCTATAGTTGCCTCTAGGTCATATCCTGACTATTGATCACGGTCCATGAGACATGGGAACTCTCTAACAAGATCACAAAGAGACATCGGAGTATGACCTATATACTCCACCCGAGGGGTAGCATATGGGTAGCCAAGTATCAGCTTAAGCCCAAAGTGAAACTTGTCCACGCAAAACTGCCAATTCAAGGCTTAGTTCATTGTGTAGTTGTGAATGATGTAGCTTATGTTTTTAGGTGGATGTTTAACCCTAACAGGTCTCCACTAAAAAACTAGTATTTTAACAGCATTATGGGACAACAGGCAAATGATGTGTGCCTTTGGGATCTGGCGGGGGCTTGCTGGAGAATTTAGGTTATTGGGTTTGGCCCATATAAAATTCTCTAGAAATTCTAATAAATCTCAAATGTCCACTCATGCATGGTGAAAAATGGGAAGTTTAGTACCACATCGCTACTCTAGGTGGGCGGACACCCATTTATAAGTAGGAGCATGTTCATGCCTAGTTGAAGCAAGAAAAAGAAGAATACACGTGCGCACTCGCGTGCCTCACCATGGCACGCCATCGCCCGCCCGCGTGCAGCATGCGCGTGAATGTTCTAGCGATTTCGGGTCTGATTGTGTGCGAAGCTACAACTTCTTTTTGCACCTCATAATCTTGCATGATGACATGGCATATCTACATGCAATAAATTGGATAGGATGAGAATGGTACAACCCGAACATTTGAATCGCCCTAATCCCGCGAGGCTATTATGGCACACATTAATTGTGTTTAATGCATTTCCAATTGTTGTCATGCATTAACGAGGTTTCCTTCCGAACCTTTGGGTGTCAATACGAGGAGAAGATATCATCTCTGCCCAAAATATAGAAGATAAACAACATTGCCTTCCTCCTCCCTTTCGCTACGCCACACTGGCTACTCCATCCTTGCGGCGGCATGCACTATTTGTGGGGAGAGCAATGTCTTTGGAATTATTCCCTCTCTTGATCCTACATGGGAAGAGGCGTATGAGGTTTTTAGGAAGCGCTTCACGCAATTGCTCGCTACTTCCTATCTTCATTGTTCATGGGTTTTCCTCGTCTACATTTCCTGACTCTATTGCAATCTTCGCCGGAGCACTTTACTGTAAGCCAAATTATGGATCCTTTTCCAACGATTTATTCTATTGCGTTGTTCATCACTGTTGCCATGGTAGCGCACATACATGAGATATGTGTACACAATATTGTGATTATGCCTAGTGTATATTTCGCGCACATATTAATCACTGTTATATGGACTAAATTAGTCACTAAAATGCGTAATTTCCCAACAGTACTCACTTCACAAGAGAAGAAAATGCGTAAAAATGGGTTTCATGTCTGTTTGGATCGGTTGACGAGCGGCTGAGAGCTTTGTTGGGGCCAAAGAGGGTCGTGGGCGACTTCCTTTTGGCGAAATATCCTTAAGAAAAATGTTGACTTTTGCTTGCACCTAAATGCTAACCAAATTCCAAGTCGACCCTTTCTTACTAAGGTCCTTGGCATGCTTTTTAACATCGTCCCTTTCTCTGTTATGTTTGAAGTTGTATCATTGTGCCCAATGGTCTCATAATTACCTAAAAGAGTAAAAATTACCCCTTTGTACAAAATTATCAAACGGTTAGAACTGGCCGAATTTTTCCGAAATTGCGCAGGTAGATAATATAATGCATATGTTTATATATAAAACATAGAGTTGTATTTGTTATACAACCCTGAGCTTACGATGAAAGTATAGTTGTATTGCTTATACAACCGTAATAGCTTTAATATATATTTGATTCATCTCCACCATTACAATATGGACTCACCACAATCAACAATGTGAATTGTTATCTTTTTTTTGCGATTAACGTGTTAATTTCTAGCCTTGGAGAGCGAACCTGATGTCTACCTTTTCTATTGTTTTAATAATATAATAGACGATCGAAATAGGGAGAATTATGAAGAAAAAAAGGCGATGTCATTGTCTAGCTCCATGTTATTTTTTTTAGAGTTGTTTAAAGAGAAACGCACAGGCACCACTTTGCATGCATAAAAGTGACTTACCATCCATCACGAAATGTTTTCAGATTTGCAAGGGTCCATGTATAACAAATAGAAGTTAGTGCAACAGTGTCTCTGTCACAAAGCAACCCAATCATGGATGCTCACAGCAGCAACAACAACAACAAAGTTGCCACTCGCCACCAACACAAAGATGCAATGCAAGACTAGCGCAACTTTGCAATTGCAGTCTTGCAGAAAGGGAGCCCGCAGCCAGTGACACCCAAGGAGCCCTCTCATTGATGCCACCATCCATGTTGCCACTGCCACTGCCACTGCCACTGCCACTCTCACCTCCAAAAGCGGCCGGCCATGGCTCAGCGGCAGCACTAGACGACGTACATACATACATGGGGGCAAGAACACAAAATGCTCATGACTTTATTGGCCAGCATGGAGAATTTCTTTTCACCCTCATCTCTCCTCTTTTCTTTTGCTCAGTGCATGCAGAGAGATATAGAGATAGAGAGAGATGTGGAAAAGAGTGCACAGGCATGTATTGCCATTAGGGTTTTTCAAACAAGATTTTTTTTACCGGGGGTGGCCGGTAAAGCCGATTTGGCCGAAAATCGAAAAATTTCGGCTGGAATTTTCAAAAATTTTAATTTTTTTTAGGATTTTAAATTTAAAAATAAATCAAATTCGAACAAAAATCAAGCAAATTCAATTTTTTTGGGCAAAATTCATCCAAACCGATTTTTTTCGGGGCCGGTTTGTATTCCTACTGACCCCACCGGTAAATCTGATATCGTCGATTTTCCGATCCCTGATTGCGATTGCAATTGCATGGATGCATGCTACCACAGTGGTGAGGCACCCAGGTGAAGGAAGGAAGGAAGGAAGTGTTAAGAAACTGGGCCCAGGCCAGGCAGGCCTGGCCCATGGTGAGCTCCTCATCCATTCAGTAGCCTATATAAAGGGAATCCCAACCATTGTACTATAGTTTTACAAAAGAGCAATAAAGAGAAGCCATAAGAACCCTCATATCTCTGTGTTCAATCTACTATTCTATTTTTGTGTTCTTGCATTGTTCTAAGCGATTCTACACTTGTTTACGAGATAATCGCTCGGACTGGACTCATCAACGATGGTTACTCAACACATTATCAGCACAACTACGCTCTCCGGCCTACACGGATTGAAAAGGTAATCGTCGAGAACGACGCTCATAGATCGAATTGTTTTCTAGATCGCTTTCAATTCTGCAATTGTTGCTTTCTAGATTGTTCTATCCTAAGGTGCAAATCCGCTCTAATATAACGCAAGCCGACTTGAAGTCACCGGCACAAGGCCGATCGGTGGATTATATGAAAGAGCGGATGTCGATTACACCATGGATTGTAGATTGCAAATTCCCTGTAATCTCTGCAAGCCGACTTGCAGTCGCCAGCACAATGCCAATCAGACAATTAATCGTAAGAAAAAGGGATTGTTGATTGCATAGTAGATCCTACATCTCATTGTATGAATAATAATTGGATGAACAGTACACAGAAAAAAATCGCGTAGCCCGAAACCGCACCGTATCGCGCCAGCCTAGAGCTGTGCCATGTCGGCATGGAGCCCGCCCCCCATGGCACCGCACAAGCGCCACTGAGTCAGCGCAAGACACGCCACGCGCTGCCGCCTTGAGCTGCACTCGCCAAAGACGGCCATGGCTCTGCAAGGCAAGCTGCTTCATATTGACACCACCCGACCACGGCCGCGTCGAGCTTGTCCGGCCATGCTACGATGCCACCGACGGCCTCCATGCCACGTGACGCCACAAGCCGCTAAGCCCGCGCCGTGGGCATCGCCGCGACGGTGCTCGCGCCTTTGCGCCACGTCCGTTGCTCACCGATCGCGACAACTCGCCGCCGAAGCGCCGCCTGAGCTGCCGCGTCGCAGATGCCGCCGGCACCCAAAGATGTCGCTTCGCCACCACGCGCCTCCGCCGCTCGGCAAAGACCGCCAAAGCGCCGCCGAGCCGCCCCACACGACGCCGCTTTGAGTCGCCAGCATGCTCCGGCCACCGCGTCGCGCCTCGACCCCGCATGGCCACCGCACCACACCTCTGGCCCCGCTCCTGCACTAGCTCTCTTCTTGCTCTGAGTGCCACCGATCGGCGCCAGATCCGCCGCTAAGCCTGCGTCGCCATCAAGATGAACAGGGTAGGGAAACCCTACCCTGTTGGCTCCTCTTGAACCGTAAAAGTGGACCAGGCTTTTGGGCGAGGAAAGGCCAAGCGGTAGAGCAGGAGAATGACCCAAGAAAGAAAAAAAGGGGGGGAGGGGAGGTCCGGCCCAAAGAAAAAAAATCCCATTTTGCAAAAAGGCCCTTCGTGATTCTGAAAATTACGGGGATACTTACGCGAATAAGGAAATTTTGCAAGAAGGCCCTCGGACGCTCTGAAAATTGCGCAAATTTTTTTCTCGGAATTGAATTTTAGCGGTTTAACCCTTAGAAATTGCAGAATTCGTTGAAAATTTTTATTCCAGCATAAAAGGACCCCGGGAATTCAAATTTTGGATCGGTTTTAGCATTTGAAGCATGTTTAACCTTGTTATTATTATTTCTATGCAATTTATGTATTGTATTTACTGTTTTTGATTATATGTAATAATTTATATTGTTTTTAATCACTGAAAATAGCAGTACATCATGAAAAATGCATAGAAAAACACGTGAACATTATGAGAATTTTTACAACTATTTTATACAAGTTACCAGCAGTAATCTTATGAACACTTTGCATGAATATGTAGATGACTGACATTACGAATCAGGAGTTCGGAGAGCTGGCCCAGCATGGCCTGAATTACTTGACTTGGGCATTAGATGTTGAGATCGTACTGGGAGCCAAGAAGCTCTGTGTTGCTATCGGACTTGGCATCTCGAAGGATGCCACTCCAACTATTGAGGAAAATGATCAGACACTTCATTTCCTCAGGTACCATCTCCACGTAACGCTCAAGAATGAGTATACGGTGGAGAAGAACGCATTAGCTTTGTGGACTGCACTGAAGTACACCATTTTTCCTCGGGCAGAGCAGGAATGGAATCGACTAAGTTTTGCTGACTACAAGACCGTAGGGGAGCACAACTCTTCTTCGCACAGAATTTGTACCAGTCTTCAGCTCTATGGTAAGGTAATCACGGATGAGGAGAAGATTGAGAAAACCCTCTCTACCTTTCACCCGAATGCGGTGCAATCCGCACGCAACTATCGTTAGGATGGCTACAAAGAGTATGCTGAACTGATTGACACCATGCAAGTTGTGAAAGCTCAAGATGAGGTTCTAAGGAAGAACTACATCTCACAGTCGTCTAGTAGCAAAGTTGGCCATGAAGTCAATACTAGCAGCTACAAGGTGAGGAAGCCTCCCTCGAAGGAAAGAGGCAAGAAGGGTAAGATCATAGGTCGCAAGACCAAAAAGATGCTCAAGCACTGTACGAGGCCTCGCGAAAATGTTCTTGGCTTCGGCGAATGATTCACCACATCCACAGTCGTGTGGATTGAATACCGCGTAAACTCCCACTATTATCTATGAAGATAACGCAACTTATGTTGCACATGTGCAGATGGGTTATATGAAGAATCCTCTCATAAAGCATATCAACCCCAAGTTCTTCTATACTCATGAATTGCAAAAGATTGATGAAATTAAAGTACTACATACTAAGTCATGTGAAAATCTTGTAGATTTATTCACTAAGTCACTTCCAGCATCTAGCTTTGAAAGGTGCATACGTGGAATTGGAATGGTGAGACTTAAAGAGGTGCAGAATTCAGAGGGAGAATCTTTACGAACTCATTATTAAAACTTAATCACGAAGATCTAGTACCCAAAGAATAAATCTTAGAGATTAAATGAAATTGGGTGGATTGTACTATTTTTCCCTTGAAGATTTTTCCTGAAGTTTCTCAGTTAAGGTTTTTAATGAGGCAATTCATGCAGTATAGCAGAACGTGTATCATGTACTCTTTCTTCAAAAATTTTCCACTAGGTTTTATGGAGTTTTGATGAGACATGAACATGACAGACGAGTGCTCAAGGGGGAGTGTTAAGAAATTGAGCCCAGGCCAGGTAGGCCTGGTCCATAATGAGCTCCTCATCCATCTAGTAGCCTATATAAAGAGGGAGACTTTCAACCATTGTACTACAGTTTTACAAAAGAGCAATAAAGAGAAACCATAAGTTTCCTCATATCTCTGTGTTCAATCTACTATTTTGTTCTTGTGTTCTTGTATTATTCTAAACAATTCTATATTTATCTATGAAGTAATCGTTTGAATTGAACTCGCTAACGTCGTCTACTCCACATGAAGGATAAAGAAAGGGAGGCCGGTTTCTTGGCGAAATCACATGAGCTGGGGCTGAGCAGCTAGAGCACACCCCTCTTTGGCTTTCAGGCTTTGGGTTCAATGGGTTGGATAGTGCGTTGAGGTACGTGATTGTGTTTCTTGTAGCTGGCTGTACGGTTGTGTGCAATAGCCAATGCTGTACGTAGTTCGAGGTAGCACAACTGTGATGCTACTAAAATTACATATATAGTAAAACAAACAATCAACCGGTTGAAAATAGTTTATCGAACCATTTTTTAATAGACGCGTGCACACAGAAACCGTAAGGATAGCCTAAAAATACACCACTAGTAAATGGCAACATTCTTTACACAGACTTTTTATATATTAAAGAGGAAAAAAGAGAGTCAATGAGCTTAAACTTTTCGAGGGTGAGATCACTTAAACTAGGATATCTTCCATTCTCTCACAAGATTCTACTATGTACCATGCATCATGAAATTGTGTGATACCTTGATCGCAAAAAAAGGAAAAAAAATGTGTGACCCCACTCAGAATTTCGAAACATATTCTCGCAACAAAAAAAAACAAACTCCGGAAGAGAACACAAATAGGAATGGAAACGATCGAATACGAATCGAACAGCCTCGAATACGAATCCATATTTTTAAAACGAATACGAATTCGAACATTCTCGAATACGAATATGAATCGAATATTATAACGAATACGAATTCGAATCGAATATGTACTCAATTCGGTCGAATACGAATGTCTTATAACTTTTGCGAGAAATCTTGTTCTATAGAACATACTTATGTAACATGACTACACGTCTACATCGTGGATATAGCCACTGTGGATCAGATTATGAATGCTGCTTGAGAGACTACTCCAACTAATTAGCAATTAGACACTTGCTAGAGTATATAGCCACTGTGGATCAGATTACTACGAACACGAATGTGGCTTGAGGGGTTGGACACTGCTGGAGGAATGGGCGAATGGCCGAATGGCATGGCCGCATAGGGAGGGTGTTAGACTGCTGGCCACTGGGCTGCTCGGTGGGCTGCTAGCGCTGGGCCGACTTTAGCTAGGCTTGGGAGTAGGGTGCTACCGTGCTGGACTGCTGGCGCTGGACAGACATTATTGTGAATACAGATACTATCCGTATTCGTATTCGGTGTCATTTCGCATACCACATCCGGATTCCTATTCGGGGAAAAAACGGATAGTATATGTATTCGTATTAGTTTTCATTCGAATGCGGATTCTAATTACCATATTTGTGTTTTCTCGGATACGAACATCGGATAAAACAGATTATCCTTTACCGGTTTCCATCCCTAAACACAAATGGTGCTGAAGAGAGTTTTTGGCTCATTTGAACCAAAATAGCAAAAACACTCCTCCCCACAAGAACGAATTGGCAAAAATAGCACTCATACCACTCTTAAATTGCACAATAGGACCCACTGCGCGGCAACCGACTTGCAACACCCCCACCGAGCGGCAGGTGCCCTGCACAATGCCCGCACCACGTGCCGCTCGGTGGTGGCGTGGTAGGCCGGCTGCCGCTGAATGACAGGCGTGGTAGAGGTGTGACAGACTCCTATCGTGTAATTTAAGCGTGACACGGATGCTATTTTTTACCAACTTATTCACGAAAATGCTATTTTTGGTAACAGGTTCAAATTTGCGCTAAACGGGGAAAAAAAAACTCGAATGATGTATGACTAGGACAGTTCGGCGCAGTCCACGCGCGTAAATACCCGCACGCCGCAGGGGCATTTCGGTCAGAGGGCGCCAATAAGAGACCACACCCTTGCCCTGCACTGCCTCCCTCTACCCCTCTCCCCTCTGCCTTTCTCGTGAGCACGCTCCCTCCGAGGCGCACACTCTTCTCTCTCTCTCTCTCTCTCTCTCGCTGCCCGATCTCCTCCCCTTCCCCTCTCGCCTCCCGATTCGCGCGTGCTCTTCTTCGCCCGGGCGTGCTCCGCTCTCCTTGTCTTCTCCCCGCTGCTCGATCTGGTGAGTGCCCCCGGCCGGTGGGTTTTGGGGCGCGTGTGTTTCTAGGTTTGATGTCATGAAGTGCTGAAAGTTTTCTAGTCAGGATTCGTAGATACCGTAGTTAAAATGGTGTGAGATTGGTTTGTGTTTCGTGATTTTAGGAGGTTCGTGGGTGACTTGGGTGCGTGCAGTTAAGAAACTGGCTTCATTTTTTCACCTAGGTTTTGGGAGTCCTTTGGAGATGTTATCCGCCGCTGTGCAGATTTCTTGTGCTAGGTTGGTAGGTCCTGTTGAACGGACGGATTGATCTGCGTTCTAGTGTCAAATTCACACCATAATTGGGAGCCTTCTGGGCTTTGATTGAAGTGGCGGCTCATTTGGGACCTTCGTATGCAATCTTGTTATCTTTCTCTCTAGATAGCGATGCGTGTAAGAATCTATGGCTTAACCACTCAAATGTTAGTGTCCAGTGCAAGCCAACATGCTAGAGCCTCAACATTTCATTTCTTTTTCCTGCTGTGCTCCTGTAAATTTCGCTCTAGTTAATCTTTTTTTTTGTTGCCTGGGATGTTTTACTAGATGCCTATGAAATCGTATTAAGCTAAAAAGGCTCCTAGATGTTGGAGCTGTCTGTGAATTTCGTTGCAGTAATTGAATAATGGTGTTAAGCGTTAAAAAATCAATCAACTAGCCTTGGGCGTACATTTTTTTTCCTGAAATGGCAGATATAACGATTACCTAATTGAGCAGAAACCTGATCTAGAAACACTATACAGTTTTCCATATCAAGATTGTTGCATCATTCTGCATAAAGAAACTCACCAAAGCTGATTCACCCCCAATTCAGGAAATTGTGCTGTGAACAATCAGAAGGACTGAAGAATTGAAACTAGCACGGTGCCCTGGCAGCATGTGGTGGCTGAGTCTCTCGGTTGACGTGCTCCGCAAAGGGATCTCCTTGAACCTTTACTGCCGGATTATTCTGTAAATCACCTCAGTGGTTATCGTAGACCTTTGCACACTTCCTTTATTCATAGGTCTGTGAAGGCGGTTTAGAATTCCCGATCTGGTTGTTGGCGTTTCTGTTTGGGTGCTGTGGTTGTTCGGTCAAATCTTCTGAGGAGAACGGAGAGGAGTACTAATGGTGTGGCAAGCGGCGGCTCAGACGAGATTCCACGTGTTTAAGCATGAAAATGGAATCGCCGTGAGGGTTATAGCTTGCTTCCAGCCGTTGCAAAATTGCCAGGTAATGAGGAAAAAAGCTATTCTGTTAAGTACTGCCTTTCTTCACTGTGAATAATGCTGACTTTGATTTGGTATTTTTGTTGTAGGCCGAGTACTTCCGCCACCTCCTCAAGCCCGTCACGTAGTTTGACTCAACTTTCTTGTTTGCTGCTGAATAAAACTTGTGCTGTTTTAATTTTTTCTCAAACACAATTCAAGTGGAAGAACTTCCTGTTCATCTGAATTTTCTGCTGGTAAGAATATCTTTAATTCACGTTGTGGCTATTTGTTTTTTATTTGATATGGGCAGACTAAAACTCAATTTGCGTTTTGGCAATTTCAGTTAGTTCTGTTTGGTGGTTGTTTGTTGATGGGAGAGAAGGCTAATCCTTGGTGCCATTGGCCTCCATGGAAATTCAATATCGACAGCTCTGCATGCAACCCCTACCCACCTGATGTTGGGCTTCATAACACCAATTCAGTGACATGGCCCACATATCAGAACAGTGACGCCTACATTTATACTGGAGTTGCTGCACCTGTGCCGTTTTTCACAGCATCTGTTGCTGACAGACCTCTTACAATGTCTACTAGATTTGTCACAACATTGGCACCCAGTGTGGAATTGTCCGCAGCGGATCCTCCACAAAAGAGATCTGTGGTTACCTATCAGAATGAGAAGCATACTCCTCTTGCTGGTCCTTTCCTAAGCAAGGGGGCCTTGGATCCTGTGCCAGAGCTCCAAGGTAGCAATGAAACTAATGTAACTGATGTTGGAGCACAAGACACCGAGGATACTCATGAGAACACTGAGGAGATTGATGCACTCCTGGATTCTGACTCAGATGAAGGGTATGAGAAAGCTCATGAATTCAACAAAGCCAGGAAATCTCCTGTAGAGAATGACACCGAGTCAGTAGCCAGTGCTAGTGCTAGCGCAAGTGCTGCCCGACCAGCCAAGAAGAGAAGGCTCAGCTCTGGTACTGACAGGTCTGTTGTTGACACAGCCAGCTCAGCAAGGCCTGACCATTCCATCGGACAAAAGTGTCTTGGCAATGACGATGATGCACAGTCCTGTTGCATTGGTGAAGTGGAAAGTGACCACAAGTTTGCTCTGACTCTGAGGGAAGGTGAAGAAGCAGAATGCGACAGCCCTGACGATCGGAAGCGGAGAAGACAGAGGATCCAAGGGACTGTTGCTGCTCTCAGAAAGATCGTTCCGGGAGGCATTGCCAAAGATGCCACGGCTGTTCTTGATGAAGCAATCTGCTACTTGCAGTATCTAAAACTCAAGGTCAAGACGCTGGGAGCTGTCTCCCTCTAGCTCCCCGGCAGTTCTGCGCTGGTTGTTGAATCTATGCCTTTCTATTTATATGAGCTACAACAACAAGTAGTTATAGTAATATGTTGAAGAGGTTGAGTGAGTTCCATTTGGTGCTTGTGAGGCTCACTGGAGGGAAAAGAAGGTAAACCCAATGGTGATTGCTTGCTAGCTAGCCTTGTTCCCACAAGGCTCCAATGATTGAGTGGTTACAATGGGCATGTAGTATTGAAGTATTTCTTCAATTGAGGCTGGCAGGCATGCATTCCTTCCTCAGAGTGTGGAGCACCGAGGCCCAGATCTACCTAGCTCTCTGCTTTCCGGCAAACTAGTACCATCTTTTCCATCTCTGCTTGCCTTCTCCGTGTCGGTGCCTGTTCTAGCTCCTCCCTCAAAAGGTCCTCATGGCGTTGATGGGGCAATAAGTAATGCGAAGCTATGAAGATCTTTGGCTGAGCGTGATCCAAAGCAAAGGAGGCAGACAAGAAATAAAAGAAGGAAGAAAGAAGTCCATGCAGAGTGCAGTGTTGTGCTGTATGTGTCCATGGCTTTTGACCCAAAGGGAGATGGCGCTAGGTAGGTGTTGTGTGTGCGTGTGTGGTGTGTTCCTGGGGTCCAACAAAGTGTATGCCTGATGTGGAGTTGAACGCCGGTGCGCTTTTGTCCTCTCCTCCTTTCTGTTACATACTATACATGTTCGTGTATTTCATGATCTCCTACTTTATACGCTTTATACGCGTTGTAATGATACTTGCTCTGCTGGTACCTCAATAATTTGCCTTTTATGTGGTATACTTTTCTTCCCTAGCTGCATGTATGCCATTGGAAGTCTGTACAGCTTGTGTGCATACATGAAGGAATTCGAGGCTTTTTTTTCTTCTGCCGCTGGAGTGTTCCTGGGCTGGGCAGCCATGAACTGTGTGCGCATTTCTCCTGCCCTGTCTCTCATGATGCTCTGGAGCCCGGAGGCTGCATGATGATCTTGGTTCCGTTGCCTCTGGAGTGTGGGGGAATCCTGCCTTGCCGAATGGCATCACGTCCGTTTAATCAGAGATCAACGCTCCGGGGCTCATCCTCCGCCTCGGCCTCGACCTCGACCTCGAGTTGCTCGGCTCCATGGGATGGCTCCCAAGGCATCCAGGTGTACGAGCGTGCCGAGAAAGCAAGCGTTTTCCGGTTTGCTGGAACGAGACGGTTCCAAAGGGCTTGACGCTATAATTAGGCACGCGTGGGGGTGGGGGTAGCGACGGGCATGAGTAACGGTATAGCCATAGCCCATAGGATGGGTGTTGGCGTCTGCTTTTGGTAGTGGGTGGGTTGGGGTGGGGGCGAGCTAGGCCAAAGCACAAGCATGGAAGGCCATGGTAGGTGGACGAGGCTCAGTGGCTCATCACTCGTGCCTGACATTGTGGAAGACGAGCGATTGCGCCTGCCCGAGATCTGGATTCTCTGCGCCGTGCCGTCCGGTCAAATGTCTGTCAGTACCCTCTGCGAGCCTTAACCGTAAGGGTAGTAACTAGTACGTGTTATCCCCGTAGGAATGGGGCTGGAATCCGTCAGGATATGTACTTCTCGTTCCGTTTCCAACTGTTTTAGCTACCGGGAGACACGGTCACTGCTGGTCTTAGAATTGTTCCGGTTCCATTGGCAAACACTGACAGTGCTTAGGCATAATTTGACAGGCTTTCAGCATATATCGGGTGCGCGCGGGTGGCGTTGTAGAAGATCCTGTTACCGTAAGTAAGGCTGTGGGAAGCTAGGCGTGTGGTTTCACTGCACTGCCACTGCACCCAAAGTAATGGGACGGCACGTGCGTAGGTTTGGTAGGCAGCTTTCTGCGACGAGCAGCGTCAGCCATGGCATGGCAGCGATTGCTTGCAGCTGAGCAGTAGCAGTAGCAGCAGCCAGTAGGAGTAGCTAGGCAGGCGGCGTGTGTTCTGAGGGGATCCGATCCCTTAATCGCCAGCGTGAGTCGCAAAAAACTGTGGAAGAGAATGAGTGAAATCATGCAGAGACGGAGCAAGCGAGCCATCCATGCTCCTCTCTCCCCGCCTGCGTGCCCCACTAGCGCGTGTCCCCCCTCCCACCCACCGGCACACCACGGCACGCCTCGCTTCTCTTCTGTCACCTTGCGCGCGTGCGTGTGCGTGCGCCAGAACACGCCGTGCTCCTCCGCCTTTTCTTTTCTCATCGGTTGGGTTGGGTGGCCACGCTGGCTGTGCTCGGGGCGGAGCAAGTGCTATAGCCCGGGCCTAGGATGAAAAGGCGAAAAAAATTCTTTTGAAAAAAATCATCAAATATACGACTTCGATCTAAAAATAGCTGACCTAGCCGAGATTGGTTCCGCCCTGGTGCTCACTGCTCTGGGAGGACTGATTCGAGCATAAGGAAAGGAGGGAGAATAGGCGGGCGCGTGGACACGTGACATCCTATCTGTATGCTTGTCTTATTATTGCGGGAAAAAAATAAATCCTATAACAACAGGTCTATTACTTCAGCAAGTTGGACCCCCTTCAAACCAAACCATGACAAGTAGCAATACAAATATTGAAGCATCCATCCCATTAACTCCCCCATTAACCTAGAAATTCCATTGACGGGCCCTCATTAGTTCTCAATTCAACTGGCAATCAATAAATACAACACTAGTCTTCTCATCTCTATGTTCGCCCCCTTTTCTTCTCCATTTGAACATGTTATTAGGGCAGACTCATGACAAAAACTGAGCGAGAGCATCATGTATAAAAGCAAGTTAGGTTACACAGTTGAAAGTCTAAATAACATCGTATGCCGATGTACTCAGTGGCAAGGCCAGTATGAAAATAGATGGTGGGCTCAAAGCCTCGAATGACTAAACTAATTTGAAACAAACATAGTCTTATATTCTTGTACAATCAAATTTATACATGAATAAAAGCAAAGAAAAAAAAAGGGAAATACAAGGAAGGTACCTTGTTAATGGAAAGTGCATCCCAAAACATGTAAATATGGTTCCAGTGGGTAACAACCTATACATCAAAATTAGAAAAATCAATGATACAATAGCAAATTGTACTTAAATGATCATGAACATTCAAAATAAAAGAACCATACCACTAAAGCGCTAGCTTGAATCACAACTTTCACGAGGCAAATTCATTCTGCGAGATTTAATGCCTGGGAAGGATCTTATGATTCCATCATCATCAATGGATTTAAATATATCTCGCTCGGTATAGCATACCATCAAATCATTCAACTACTCATCCGATACCTTGTTGCGCAAATCTGTTTTGATAGTATTCATTGTAAAAAATATTCCCTCAACAGATGCCGTTGCCACTGGAAGGATCAATGCCAGCTCAATGAGGCAATATACCAATGGAAAAGTTCTATCTTTTTTTTGTTTCAACCATCAGTTGAGCAAGTTGTGAAATATCATGACATCCATAAAATTCCTCATTTCTCCTAATGTTGAGAATGAAGGTTTGAAGCAGATTTCTTAACAAGAATCGATCAGCCACTATGAAATCATCAGCATAAATATCAGTAAGTCGAACAAGCTTATCAACATTAAACTTAGAGAATGAGTCGCTTGAATCAAGACAAGACATGCATACCAATAACTCCGAGAAAACTTCATTGAAGCGGTGATTCATCTCATTCATAGTTGCATCAAGAGCAGCATTGAAAATGTCAACTTTGTAATAATGATGTTGAGTCATTGCATGCTTCCGACGTACAGATTTACATATAACTCCAATGACATCATTCATATTTAGCACATCAATCCCATATGCCTCACAAAAGCTTTTGACTTGGTCGAACAATGGCTCCCACCCATTGTCTCTCATATCTTATAAGCGTTCTTTCACATCCTGTATCAAGCCTATAGCTTCAACGATATCTTGATGCTTCTTCTGTAAAGAAAGTGATAACTCATTTGTTATGCTCAACAATGTTGTCAAAAAATGCATGATGAATACAAATCGAAAGGATCACATCTTTTTCATCAAAACAGCTGCTCCACTATGACTTATGTTTCGACAAGCATCATCACTTATAAGCTCTAGTACATCCACAACTGCCTCCCACATTTGGTATATATGAAGCAAGGTTTTGAGATGTGAGCCCTACCGAGTATCTCCAGGTCTAGCTAGGCTAGATTCCTGATGCAGCCTTCTTCCAGCAGATATCAAACCATTCTCCAACTTCTCCAACAGGATATCATAATACTTTTCAATCAACACATCTTTTCTCCTACAAGATGCACTAACAGCAGTCACTATCAAGGGAATATAGTTGAAGAAATCAGCCATAGCTCTACCACAACTTGCAACAGTGACAACCACCAACTGTAACTGGTGGACGAAGCAATGGACATAGAATGCATTTGGATTCTCATCCCGAATAAGTTTTTGCAAGCCATTACATTCTCCTCTCATATTTGAAGCTCCATCATAGCTCTACTCACGCAGCCAAGAAATAGGTAAATCACGCTGATCAAGCAAACTAATCAAAGCATCCTTCAATGCGGCAGATGTACAATTTGTGATATGCTTGATAGCGAGAAACCTTTTTATGACATTCCCTTGATTGTTCACAAATCTGCATGCTACAATTTTGCAAAGTTAGAACAACAGTACAACATAACAATGTAAAAATGGTATAACTAAAAATAAAGATGTACAACAAACCTCACAATCACTACCATTTGCTCTTTCATTGATGCATCTCGAGATTTATCAATAAGCATTGCGAAATTCCTTTCTCCAATCTCACCCTAAATAGCTTTTGTGACCTCTTGTGCGCAAGCTTTGGAAAGCTCCTTTTGAATATCTACAGAAATCATAACTACATGCTCGGGAGCTGTATCAAATGCATACTTCACTTCCTCCTTCTTATCCTTGTACCAATACAACAACTATTTGAAATTGCCTTTGTTGATAGAAGTGGAGTATTCATCATGTCCACGAAAAGCTTCACCTTGCGCTATGAGATATCTTGCACAATCTAAAGCTACAGTCAAACGAATTTTGTATGCAATTTCGGCCGCCTTAGAGTAAGTGCTCATTTTACTAGATACACTTGACCGTTGATTCTTGAAGTCATCACACTCACCCCTTGCGATGTTGTGGAAACTATTTGAACCACCAACATATTTATTAAAAGCATCTATATCCGTCTTCCAACGAGAGAACCCAACTTTTGTAAATACATCATTACCAAATGTGTTGGGTTGTGACGGTTTCTTGAAAACAAAACAATAGAAACAAAAACCGACATCATTTTTCACACTATATGCTAACTAATCAAACTAATTAAACCATGATTCTTGAAAGGATCTCCACACTTTGCCATCTAATGTCTTTGGAAAGGCATGCCCAATTGTTCGAGTTGGACCATTCAACAAATAGGCCCTCCTCACTTCATCTCTAATTTTATTGGCAAAATCTTCTATTGGTATGCGATACGTCGAATCGACAATAATTTCATCTGGATTAAATTCTAGTCGATGCTTCTTTGGTTGAGTTGCGCTCTCATCGGTTAAAGGAATACTACTTGTGAAATAATTACGCAAAGTTTGTTTCTCCATTATTGAAAACCTACAAATAAATTGCTAATTGAGTATATACCACAATACCACACTATATTCTAACAAATTACTAATTGACTAATTAGGGAATGAGTTATGAGTATACGTTATATCACTATAGTTAGATTACAGAGGCTTCACTCTTCAATTCTTCATGCTTCACACTTTCACTGTCCACAAAATCACAAATCCTCAGTGCCTCAGCGGCTCGGGCGCTCGGCACTGGCTAGTCGCCTCCCCCTCCCAGCCTCCCTCACACTCACACCCACGCTAGAGGCCCAGATCGGTAGATCCGTAGAGCGGCTAAGGCACAGACGGGCGAAGTGGGGGCGATTGTAGATCCTTCTCCTCCTCCTACGATCTGCCTCCTCTTGCCTCCTTCGGTCCTCCTCAGACAACAGACGGCAGATCCTCCTCCTCCCCCTCCTCCTCCTGCCTCCTGCGGTCCTGCCCTCCTCCTCCGGGCTTCGGCTGGACCAGCTCCCACGCTCGGCCCCAACTGCCCCACTTGGCCTCCCTCCTCGGCCTCCTCCGGCTACCAGCGGCATCGCCACCTACCTGGCTCCTCGTCATCGTCGGCCGTCGCCTGCCCTCAACCCTGAGGTGCGCTTCTTCTCCTTACTCAATTGATTAGGGAATTTTAGAACGAGGAACACCGGAATAGGGAATTGGAAACATGAGGTGGGAGTGTGGCCGTGTGGGGCCTGTGGGGACGTGGGTGGATGTGAGTTGGGCTTGGGCTTCGCTGCTTCAGCAAGGGCGCAAGGCCCACATGCGTTTGTTTCATTGTTTGCTCCTGCTTCTTCTTCTTGACATAGGCACGTAGCCGAAGGTTGGGGTTGGAGGACCGGGGGGGTCCAGTTGCCGGTGGAGGGTAGGCTTTAGCCTGATGAAGCCCCCCATTAGATTCGCCCCTAGATGTACTAGTTTTGGACCAGTGGAGGCACTAACGGTGGGAATTAATCCAATACCATGGCAGGTCATGGGTCCGCCTTGCAGAGATGTCTCTATAACAAAGAGCCGAGATGATTCTTGATGCACACTAGGAATCTATTTAGCGAGCTCGGCTCGTGAGCAACCGATCGACGACAAAGTTGTCCTTGATCATGCGAGGATGATCTAGACTAGATTGATTGTGATAAACACCCCCCCCCCTCCTCGAAACAAAAAATAATTGCAAAGGTTGGTTGGGAAGATTAATTCCTAAGAAGGTTCATCTCTAATGGAAGATCCTGTAACACTCAGGTCTAACATAGAGTCCAGAATGTCACCTAAATTATTCTCACAAACAATTTAAACCATAACTACCATTAATTCCAACAAGCTATGTATGGAATAAAACTCCCCCAACGAGTCACAGAACAACAAACTTAACAATATAAATACATAAAGAATTAACTTTCACTGCTTGGTCACACGTGCCAAGAACGCTCAGGTTACACGCGTCTGAGAAACGTTCGAGTTACACGCGCTCCAGAAATACCAGAACCATGCTCCCGATACATAGAATGACAACAAGAAATAAAATCAAACTATTACTAAGTCAGCCAAAGTTCTAGTTATTAAACTAATAATAACCAAGCCTGGTAATAAATCCTAAAGGAAATTATTATGTCTCTAGATTTAATGAAGCACACTAAAATAAATAATGTATGTGTAATGATTGCATGTGATGGACATGTGCTACTCCATCTCATCCATCTCACCTTCAACAAACACCTAAAAATAACAATAAAGCAATGGTGAGTCCAAGACTAAGCAAATACAATTAAATCATTCAATTAAATCATTAATATCATCACGAACATAACCAAATGTCGTTCTCATCTTCCATGTAATCAATTCTCCTCATTATCTTTTCATTTATCAGTTGATTCTGGTATAGCGGAGTGTTAACTCATTGATGACACACTCTATTCTCCATCCTGTGGAGTCACTATCTTTGTAGGATTTTATCAAGAGCATTCCGAAATAGCCATGTACATGGCAGTTCTCACTGACCTCGCTCTTACGCATGCAAATAATGCAACAATATTTGTTATCCATTATCATCACTACCATGTCATTCCCATGGTCATATTATCATCATGTCATATCATCAGTATCACGATATTTAAATAATCATAAATAAAACATAAATAAACATCATGTCACGTTAATTGTAAATACATAGGCAAACAAATCGATATCTACCGCTCTACCATGCACTTACGTTTTAGCCACGAGAATTCGAACGATGCAAAGGCGAATCCAAACATGGAGCAACGCTTCCTGGACAACAATCAATGATACACCTCAAAAACATGTCATCACAGTACATGCCCCACAAACGACTCAATGTCGCTCCAACACGCAAACCCGACACAAATAACCCGCCTTCACCAGACACCATACCCACTGTCCTAGTGATCAAACACCCATAACTTTTCCTTTTGGACTCCAAATATAGCAAACTCTATATTTTATAGAATATACACAAAAAATGCTACAATTTTCTAATTATGCAAATTCTCTAATTATGTCATCTAGTTCCCTGTTTTCTACCCCCGAAGGTTAATCTGGAACTTCCCAAAACAACGGATTTCACAATTTTATAACTATTTTTCTACAATGTGAAAATATAAAACCATAACACTTTTGGAATCTACAAAGAATCGTATAGCTAAACCTAGTTGTGGCCATAATTTAATTATAACATCTACTGAACGTAAATAAGCAATCTAGACCACTGATGTTAACGGCGACGAAAATCTGGACAATAGTACCCCAGAGGCCATAACTTTTCCACCGCTTATCCAAATCTAGTGATCTTGTACTCTATGGAAAGATTACAAAATTATATACAACTCTCCTAATATGACAAAGTCATGAATATGGATGGAGATACCCCAAAACGCCTTTGCAATGTTCTGTAGTACGACTAATCGAACTAGAGTATCCCGAATTACCTGATTCCCGCGATCAATCTACTTCAAACCTTGAAAAAACAACAATATAAGATCAAAGAAAGGTTTTCCATATCATCACCCCACAAATTTGGATGACGATCAAGAGTAGATCACGAAGCCCTAGTTTTCTCCTCCTTCTCCCTTCTCCCTTCTTCCTTCTTTCTCCTTCTTCTTCCTTGCTGACCATGGCTCCTCCTCCTTGCTGGATGCTAGCAGCAGCAGTACCACCACACGGCAGCACCTCCTGGTGGCAGGGGCTCGGCACAGTAGGGAGCGCGACCGCCAGAGGGACGGCGAGTAGCAGGCGCTGCATGCAAGGGGGCAGAGACGTAGTGGCAGGGCGGCACACTGGGAGAGGTGGCGACTAGGGCTATTAGGGGGCTTGGGCCTTGGGCCTTGGCCCACTCTTTCTCTATTCCCTTTAAACATTATTCTATTTTTTTCTAATTCCTTTAATTAAAAACGGGATATTACAAATCCATGATAGAATAAGGTATATAATGACTCAAGGTAAGCAGAACAAACGTATTCTCAAAAAAATTATCTTCTTGGTTTCTGAGATAAATCTGTTTCCCTGCTCATGTCCAGGAGATAAGCTTGATGGTGCTCATGCCATTCATCCTTACAAAATCTCATATGTTGTTTCCAGGAGCACATACTTGATTTATTCCAGAGTTGTGAGAGCACACACATAAACTCAGAGCGATCCTTTTTCTTTAAACAAAATATGAGCACCATTTGCTAAAATCAGATAACAACAATTCGCACAGCAGAGCACTATACATATATCATCAAAAAGGAAAATGAGCTTTGATCGGTGAATTTTTGTTCGATCTGATTGTGCATCAAGGCCTAACTACGGAGCAGTTTGCCGGTCGCCTGCCACCGTGTCGCGAGGTCGTGGTGCCTGCCGCTGTGCCACCAAGCCCCGGCACTTGGACAAGCTCCGGTCAAATACTTAAGCGATTGTTGCCGATGCGTTGCCGTTCCGCAGCACCAAGCTCTGTGGATATCATGGGGATATGCCCATGATCTTAGGATGATGAAACAATTGGCAATGTTGCTTTTGGTTTGAAGTTTCAAGCGTTTTCGGCTAAGTTTCTGGGCTGTCAGGTCATTGGCGGTCAGATCGGCATTTTGGGCGGTCAGACCGGCCAAACCTTAAGTGAAATTCTGATTTAGTCCCAGTGGCGGTCAGACCGGCCTTGGCTTAAGTGAGATTCGTTCGATCCAGGCGGTCGGGCCCGCCAAAACGGCGATCGGCCGGTTTATGTGCTGAATGATGATATTAGTTGTGGATTAATTTTGGGATAGGTCATTTCCTTGTTGATAATGCATATGTGTTGCATATTGCATGTTTTCACTAACGTGGGTCAAGTTGTGAAGAACTTGTTCCTGGATTCGTGTTTGCTTGTCTATTCTTTGTGCGGTGGCTTGGAGGTCAACGACGGTCAGCGGCGAGGAGGATCGGGACTAAGCTTGGAGAGCCGAGGTCCGAAACGATCATGGATGCGGGTGAGGTCAAGTGACTCAAGCATGGCGCAGAATGGATGAAAGTGACCGAGCAGGCGATTCGGTCTGTTGGTTGGATCAAGCGGTGCGGGGTCGGTGCAAGTGCCAAGGTGGTCGGTGGGAACCGGATGGGAGAGACTTGCCGACACGATGAGAGCCGCTGGATCAACCTACACGTGCAAGCATGGATGTGTTTATGCGGTTTGGACTCGGTCTTGGAAAAGATCGAGAAGGGGTATTTTGGTAATTTCACCAAATCATGCCTTGGTGACCTAATACCAACCAGCGGCGCAAGGCGGTGCGTCAAGAAGTGGATTAGGTCAAGAAAAGTGAAGACGGCGCTTTGAGATGCGTGTGTGTAACCCGTTTGTATTGGGCCTTAACGGAGCCCATTAGGGTTAAGTCTTCTAGAAGCTCTAGGCCTCCTATAAATAGAGAGGGGTCATTAGGCGACCACTTGAAGCACTTCATGATAAACCCTAGTTTGTCTTAGGGCTTAGGAGAAAGAGAAGAGGCTTAGGGTTCTAGGGAGATGTGTTGAGTTGTGTGCTCGTGGATTGAGTTTTGTCCTCCATGGATGGAGTGGCTGTAACCAGCATCAAATCGTGAATCAATCTATGGGTGTTTGTTCAAAGATGTGTCTTCATGTGCTTTCCCTTCTCTTTTGATGATTTTGAATGCTTCCTTGATTCTGTGGTTTTTGGTTTGTTTCGTACCCTCTTTTACCTTGCTATGATGTGTGGGAATACATCTAAGATCATCTAAATCATCAATCCCCCACGAACAAGATTTGGATCATGTTTTTGGTTTTTGCTCGGTTTTGAACCCTCCTTCGGTAAAACTGTAAAAGGTCAAAACTTTGACGTGGATCTACTCAATCTCCACTTGGAATAGGTTCCTAATATCCTTAGGAAGGTGTGTTTCAAATTTCGTGGAGTTTGGCCTTACGGATCAAAAGTTAGACCGATTTTCGTTTCGGGTTTTCAGGCTGATTGTGCTGATTTTCCTGTTCATCGTCAGGGGCGGTCTGACCGCCAAAATCAGTGGTCTGACCGCTAGGCAAAGGAGCCAGACCGCCATTTTGAGAGGTCAGACCGCCCAACACTTTGAGATTTGGGTTTTTGGTTATTTTGGGTGTTTTGCGTCGGGGTTTTAATTGGATTCAATACAAGACTTCCACTGTGCTTGTACCTTGATCTTCATAGCTTCCATAGCTATTGGAGTGAATTAGTATTGAATTCAATTAAGGTGAAAAAGTGTTCGTGCTCCTATTCACCCCCCCTCTAGTCGCCTTTCCGATCCTACAATTGGTATCAGAGCCCGGTTAGTTCTTCTCATAGATCTTAACCGTCTTTGAAGCCATGGCGATCGACAAGTATTCACTCAAACCTCATATTTTCGATGGAGTTGATTTTGCTTCTTGGAAGGCTCGCATGCAAGCCTACATCGAGGCTCAAGGGCGCTATTTGGCTTAAGGTCAAAAATCCATATGTCGTGGCTACCGATGACGATGTGATCACTCGGACATTGAGGCTAACAACAAAGCTCGCAATTTCTTGATCCAAGGTCTTAGTCAATCTGAGTTTGGCGTGTGGCTCATTTGAGGTCCGCTCACGAGATCTGGAGAACTCTCTGTGACTACCACGAGGGCTCGATTGCGATCAAGGAAGTGAGATGAACCACTCAAGAAAGAATACTCAAAGATCGAGCAAAGACACGTGAGTCTTTAGATGAGTGTGGGGAGGTTCTCCAAGATTCTCCATGATCTTCGCTTTGTTGATCTTGTTTTCACTGAGTCGAGAATGCACGACACTTTCGGGTGCTCTTGATGTGAAGGTATGGGGATGAAGATCACATCCATCAATGACAACATCACATGAGTGAGCTTACCATGGATAAGCTCTACTCGAGGTTGAAGACGCATGAGATTGAATTTATCTCGCGTCTCCCAAGACAGAGTCGATGGCTTTGGTGGTCGACCCATCGAAGGGTAGCTCGACCGATTCCTTTGATTTTGGCTCATCTGGTTTTTCTTTGTCGACTTTACATTCCTTGAGCGATGAGCGATTAGAAGCTACCGAAGATGATTTAGCCCTCCTATCCACTAAATTCTCGAGAGTTTACAACAAAGTGAGGAACAGGGAGGAGAGGTGGCTCTGTCACTTGTTTGAGTGTGGTGAGCCTAACCACATTCGCTCCAAGTGCCCCAAGCTGAAGGGCAAGGAGGAGAAGGACTCTCGGAGGCGTCATCAAGCCAAAGACAAGAAAGGCAAGAAGCTAAACTATCGCAAGTTCGTCAGCCAAGTCCTTGCCGCTCTTGAGAGTGTTAACATGAGCGATGTGGACTCGGAGACGGAGGACGACGACGATGACTCTCATGGCAAGAAGAAGGCCTAGGACTTCACCGACATGTGCTTCATGGCTAGCGACAGCCATGACGTCGACTCCTCCAACGACGATGACCTTTTCAGCGATCCCGATGAGGTATGTCCCTCACCTGCTCAGATGAAACGTGCTTTGGTCATTTCTGAACGAAAATTAGATAAGCAAGCTAGGATGCTTAAGAATCAGGACATCATGATTCATAACTTGAAACTAGAAGTTGCTACACTCAAATCGATTAGTCCTGAAGATGTTTGTGATGCTTGTTCTGGAATGTATGATGAATTGGTAACTCTAAGACTTGCTCATTCCTCTGTTACAAATCAATTGAAAGATGCTCTGGATGAACTAGAAACTCTCAAGTCTAGTCCTGCTTGCATGAATGCCATTGCTTTAGATGTGACTACTGTTGATGCTATCCCTTTGCCTTGTTCAAATTGTGCTTTGCTTGAACTAAAATTGGATAGTGCTACAAAAGAACTGAGTAAATTTGATGCTAGTCACACCTGCTCTCATTGTGAGAAAAATGAGATTAAAATGAAGGAGATGTCGGAAATGATTCTGTACTCTAAAACTGCTTCATGTGAAAACTGTGTTAAACTCACACTTGAGAATGATGCTTTAAATAAGACACTAGAAGAAAAGGCTAAAATTGAACAATCCATGTCCATGACTGCTTCAAAGAAAATTGTTGATTCTGATTCTTGTACTCTTTGTATTGAACTTGGGCATAATGTTGATAAGATACAAGAAGCTTTTAGAGTTAAGTTCAAAGAGCAGTTGGATAAGATTAGGGATAACTATTGTGTGTCTTGTGAGGCTTTGAAAGTGAGGTAGTTCATTATAAGGAAAAATCGATAGGGCTAGCAAGTCAAATAAGTGTGCTTCTTGTTATGAACTAGCCAAACAAAATGACTACCTTAAAGAGACACTTGAGAGATTTATTGGTGGGAAGAAGAACCTCAACATGATTCTAGACAAATCTAAGGTGAGTGTGAATAATAGAGGCCTAGGATTTGATTCCCTAGAGCATATCAAGAACCATCCACATAAGGTTGTTAGAGTTGTTAAGAGTGGCCTGTTTGAGGTAGAACCCCCTAATCCATCCAAGATAGTCTTTAAATCTACTGGTTTTGCCCAAACCACTTCTAGCAAGATAGGTGCTTCTACTTCATCGTGTCGACCCTCAAAAGGTCAAGTACCATTGCACCTTCTGCAAGAAGAATGGCCACATTGTTGAGTTCTGCTTCCGTAGAGCCAAGATTGAGAGGAAGGAGAGGATGAGTACCTTGAGAACCATTAGAGGAGTTCCTTCACCTGCTGTTGTCTCTAGAGCTAGGCAGCCTGTCTTTCCTACTAGACATAGGCCTAGGTTCGTAAATGACTTCTTTGACTCCTTTGGTGGTTCTAGGCAGCGTTCTGGTTTAGGATTTCGTGAGGAGAGACCGCGGGTAGCATCTAGATAGGGGGAGTACCGACCTTTTGGTAGGTCGATTCGGAGAGGTCTAGGTGGTTCTCGTGTGCGTTCTTATGATTTTGCTCCTAACCATTTCTGTTGCTTCTACTGTTTTGCCTAAGCATCGTGTGACTCGATCTTGGATTCCCAAGTCTTTTATCACTAACTTGATCTTGAGGCACAGATGTTTCCTGCTCGTGCCTTGTAGGTCCGTCGTGCGAGGAAGGAGGACATATGGCTTGTTGACTCCGGGTGCTCTCGACACATGACCGGGGATTCTAGATGGTTCTCCTCCCTCACACGTGCATCCGGCAATGAATTGATCACATTTGGGGATGCTTCTACGGGGCCAAGTGATGACCAAGGGCACAATCTTGGCGTCAACAACAAGTTCATGCTCAAGGGCGTCGCTTTGGTAAGTAAGGTGAGGTATAATCGCTTCGTTTCTCGGCTGATGAGGGTCTAGAGGTGAGATTTAAGAGTGGTGAGTCTTGCAGGTTATAGATTCCTCTGGTGAGCTTGTCTTTGAGATCTCTAGGTTTGAGAGGATCTTTTGTCTTGATTTCGTGTCTCTTACGCTTCTAGCCCTAGGTGTCTTGTAACCGACTCCCATGATTTAGTGTTGTGGCATCGTGAGGCTTGGTCACATAGGCCACCACTTGACTAGAGTCGATGTAAGGATTTGATTAGAGGTGCGCTTAGGTCAAGGTCATTAGAGACCTTGTGTGCACACCATGTAGACATGGTAAGATGGTTTCGCTTCTCATCCACCTCTTACCTTAGTGATGAAAGATGGACTGGACGACTTTTGCACTTAGACAACTGTTGGTCCTTCTAGAGTTCATCGTGGGTGGGAAATGGTATGTGCTTGTGATTGTGGATGATTACTCCGGTATTCTTGGGTTTATTTTGGGTTTCTAAGGACGAGGCATTTGGTTTCTTTAGAGAGTTGGTCCTTAGACTTCTTTGTTGAGCTTCTTGGAGCTTTGAGAGCCATTAGGAGTGACAATGGGATGAATTCAAGAATTCTTCCTTTGCCACCTTTTGCCTTGATAGGGTATTGAGCACCGCTTTTCTTCACCTAGAGTTCCCAATGAGAATGGTGTTGTAGAGAGAAAGAATAGGACCCTTGTAGAGATGGCCAGGACCTTGCTAGATGAGCATTCCACACCTAGGAGGTTTTGGGCTGAGGCGATCTCTACTGCTTGCTACATTTCCAATAGGGTTTTCTTGAGATCTGTTATTGGTAAGACTTCTTATTAGCTCAGATTTGGTCATAAGCCCAAAGTTTCTCATTTCAAGATTTTTGGTTGCAAGTGCTTCATTCTTAAACATGGCAACCTTGATAAATTTGAATCTAGATGTTCTGATGGCATATTTCTTGGATATCCTGCTCATTCTCGTGGCTATCGTGTATTTAATTTTGACACTAACAAAGTTGTTGAGACTTGCGAAGTCACTTTTGATGAGGCTAGTCCTGGTACTAGACCCGATGATGTAGGTACACAGGTTTCTGAGAGCATCTTCGTCGATGATGACTCTGAGGATGAGGACCCAATCCATCCTCAAGTCCCTTCTGACTTGGTTGGAGAGCCTGCTTCTACTACACCAGCTTCAGATGAGCAGCCTCTTCCTACCTTTTCCGACGATCAGAGTGGCTCTGATCCTACCTCCACAGCCCGTGAGGTAGAGGCCACTTCTGCACCAGGTGCTCCTCTTCGCATTCAGCAACAGCATCCACCTGAGCAGATTATTGGGGATCTACATGAGCGAGTCACTCGCTCCAGGTTCATCTCTTCTGATTCTCATGCACATTCTGCTTTTGTTGCTTCTTTTGAACCCCGAGATGTCACTCATGCTCTTTCTGATGCCTCTTGGGTCAATGCCATGCATGAAGAACTTGAAAATTTTGAAAGAAACAAAGTCTGGACCTTAGTTGAACCTCCACCTAATCATAATGTAATTGGAACAAAATGGGTTTTCAAAAATAAGCAAAGTGAAGATGGGTTGGTAGTTACGCAATAAGGCTAGACTTGTAGCACAAGGGTATTCCTGTAGAGGGCTTAGACTTTGAGGAGACCTTTGCTCTGTAGCTAGATTAGAAGTCATTCGCATTTTGCTAGCATTTGCGGCATCCAAGGGCTTCAAGCTATTTCAAATGGATGTCAAAAGTGCTTTCCTGAATGGTTTCATAGAAGAAGAGGTCTTTGTCAAGCAACCACCTGGTTTTGAAAATCCCAAGTTCCCAAACCATGTTTTTAAACTCTCCAAAGCCTTGTATGGATTGAAAGAAGCCCCTAGAGCTTGGTATGATAGGCTTAAGAGTTTTCTGCTTAAGAATAATTTCAAAATGGGATTGGTTGATAAAACCTTGTTCACTCTCAGGCATGGCAGTGACTTTTTGTTGGTTCAGATTTATGTGGATGACATTATATTCGGTGGTTCCTCTCATGCTTTGGTGTCCAGATTTTCAGATTCTATGAGCAGGGAGTTCGAGATGAGCATGATGGGCGGATTGACTTTCTTCCTTGGTCTTCAAGTCAAGCAACTGAAAGAAGGCACCTTCATTCATCAAAGTAAGTATACAAAGGACCTTCTTCGACGCTCGACATGGGAAGTAGTAGGCCAATGTCTACTCCCATTGCCACGACCACCATCTTTGGACCACGACGAGGATGGAGAGCGATGGACGGAAGGAGTACCGCAAAGATGATTGGCTCCTCCTCTATCTCACATGTCGAGGCCGGACATACTGATTTCTTTGTGTGTCTGTGGCGCTTGATTTCAGGCTTCCCCTCGAGCTTCTCATCGTCAAGCAGTGCGTCGCATATTCAGGTACCTTCAGGACACTCTTGACTTTGGACTTTGGACTTTGGTATTCTTCTTCTTCTGCTCTCTCCATTCGCGCTTTTTCTGATGCTGATTTTGCGGGGTGTAGAGTAGATAGGAAGAGTACTTCTGGCACTTGTCATTTCTTAGGCACATCTCTTATCTTGGTCATCTAGGAAGCAGTCTTACATTGCACGATCCTTCTTAGGCCGAGTATGTAGTCTGCGACGATGGTTGCTCTCAGGTTCTCTGGATCTTATCTACTCTGCGGGACTATGGGTTGTCTTTGGGTAGTGTTTCTCTTTTCTGTGACAACACTTCGCCATTAACATTGCCAAAAACCGGTCAAACATTCTAGGACTAAGCACATTGATGTTAGATATCATTTCCTTAGAGACCATGTTGAGAAGGGTGATGTTGTGCTTCACTTTGTAGAGTCCGAGAAGCAGGTTGTGGATATTTTCACTAAAGCTCTTGATTCTTCTCGTTTTGCTTCTTTGCGAGGAGAGTTGGGGGTTGTTAGTCCTCTTGGCCTGTTTTGAGGGGGAGTTTGCTTTTTTTGCATTCATTTGTATCATAATGCATTTTACAATTCAGCAACTTGCATTGTAATATAACCTTGTGGAGCTTTGATTATTATCCTTGTATGACTTGATTTCATGCTTTATACCTTGCCATGTCTTGTGCTAGTTTGCTAGACTTCTTTTATGGCTTTTTATGTATAGCCTAGCTTTTGCCATGCTAGCTTTATTATCTGTGAGAAAATTGAATCAAAACATGACTTGTTGGATCTTGTGACTAGTTTTGCTTTAGTGATCCTCTTATGATTCATGCCATGTCATATAGGCTTAATTGAGTCTTGAACTTATTCGAGTTTTAAACTGAGCTATGATAATTCTTAAGTCAAGCAAATGAAAAATGAGCTTTTACATGTGAAAAAACTGATCTCACCAATTCTTTCTCATGAGACGACTTGCCATTGCACTAGGCATGAACTCAGGGGGAGTTTTGGATGACCTAGACCACTCTCTTAAGCTTTTGTTGCTTAGGATGGTCGTAGTGAGGCTTGAGATCTAGCACAATGCTAAGAAAACAAATTGGCAATTGGTTGAAGCTTAGGAGGCAGTTGTGGATGGCTCCTAGTCCAGGACTTGCTTTACTAAGATAAAACCAATCATTTTCAGCAAAGTGCTCAAAGTGCTAAATTCTAAGTGCTTGAACTATTTGGTTCAAAACTGAACTCAAAATGCTCAAAATTGACTCAATTTCTAGTTTAGGTCTCCATTTTGCTTATAGACATGGCACGACTCATTTTTGGATACCTATAGTTAAATTATGATCTTGAGCACCTTGTCATGCCTTCAATTCATTTAATCTCAGATTATTGCTATTTTGGTCAGATATGCTTTGCCATTATTGAACATAGCTCTTTCACATAATATGGCTTGGTGTAATACTTATACAGTCTTCATGGATAATCTTCATGGCTCTTTTTGCTCAAAGTTAAAAACAAAACAAAAAAAAAACTGAAAAATAAAAATTACAAAATTGCGACCATTCCATTACATTCATGCTCTATCTTCTTCTATGCATCTTGATGAATCCATTGTCAAAGGGGAGAAAGATTGGTGAAAATGTTGTTTTAGAGCTTTTTGAGTGTCATAGGGAGAAAATGGATTTTCTTGAAAAATTGGTGATCATAGTGAGTGGGAGCATCTCAATTGCATTATTTTGGTCTTATTGCTCTTTTCTGAATTTGAATTGCAATTTCTTGAAGACTCACAATGATCAAAGGTCAAATAGAACAATTGTTCTTTCATATGGACCTAAGTGAGATTTTTGGCTATTCTTTGGAAATTGAAGCTTTGTGCTTTCTTTTGCCTTATCTCACTACCCTATGCTATTCTGAAGCCAACTTGGTCATTTCCATTGCTTTCTCTTGCCAATGGACCAAGTTGTGCCTTTGTGCGAAAACGTCGAGTACTTTACTTTTCAAACCCCAAAACCACATTTTCTGAGTGATTGCCAATGTGTTCATCAAGGGGGAGATTGTGGATATCATGGGGATATGCCCATGATCTTAGGATGATGAAACAATTGGCAATGTTGCTTTTGGTTTGAAGTTTCAAGCGTTTTCGGCTAAGTTTCTGGGCTGTCAGGTCATTGGCGGTCAGACCGGCCAAACCTTAAGTGAAATTCTGATTTAGTCGATGGCGGTTAGATCGCCAATCCGTGATCGACCGCCTTAACTTAAGTGAGATTCTGGTTCGGTCTCGAGGCGCGGTCGACCGCCAAAAGCAATGATCGATCGGTTTATGTGCTGAATGATGATATTAGTTGTGGATTGATTTTGGGATAGGTCATTTCCTTGTTGATAATGCATATGTGTTGCATATTGCATGTTTTCACTAACGTGGGTCAAGTTGTGAAGAACTTGTTCCTGGATTCATGTTTGCTTGTCTATTCTTGTCGCGGTGGCTTGGAGGTCAACGACGGTCAGCGGCGAGGAGGATCGGGACTAAGCTTGGAGAGCCGAGGTCCGAATGATCATGGATGCGGGTGAGGTCAAGTGACTCAAGCATGGCGCAGAATGGATGAAAGTGACCGAACGGGCAGTTCGGTGCCACTGGTTGGATCAAGCGGTGCGGGGTTCGGTGCAAGTGCCAAGGTGGTCCGGTGGGAACCGGATGGGAGAGACTTGCCGACACGATGAGAGCCGCCGGATCAACCTACACGTGGCAAAGCATGGATGTGTTTAGCGATTTGGACTCGGTCTTGGAAAAGATCGAGAAGGGTATTTTGGTAATTTCACCAAATCGCCTTGGTGACCTAATACCAACCCGCGGCGCAAGACGGTGCGTCAAGAAGTGGATTAGGTCAAGAAAAGTGAAGACGGCGCTTTGAGATGCATGTGTGTGTAACCCGTTTGTATTGGGCCTTAACGGGAGCCCATTAGGGTTAAGTCTTCTAGAAGCTCTAGGCCTCCTATAAATAGAGAGGGGGCTGTTAGGCAGCCACTTGAAGCACTTCATGATAAACCCTAGTTTGTCTTAGGGCTTAGGAGAAAGAGAAGAGGCTTAGGGTTCTAGGGAGATGTGTTGAGTTGTGTGATCATGGATTGAGTTTTGTCCTCCATGGATGGAGTGGATGTAACCAGCATCAAATCGTGAATCAATCTATGGGTGTTTGTTCAAAGATGTGTCTTCATGTGCTTTCCCTTCTCTTTTGATGATTTTGAATGCTTCCTTGATTCTGTGGTTTTTGGTTTGTTTCATGCCCTCTTTTACCTTGCTATGATGTGTGGGAATACATCTAAGATCATCTAAATCATCAATCCCCCACGAACAAGATTTGGATCATGTTTTTGGTTTTTGCCCGGTTTTGAACCCTCCTTCGGTAAAACTGTAAAAGGTCAAAACTTTGACATGGATCTACTCAATCTCCACTTGGAATAGGTTCCTAATATCCTTAGGAAGGTGTGTTTCAAATTTCGTGGAGTTTGGCCTTACGGATCAAAAGTTAGACCGATTTTCGTTTCGGGTTTTCAGGCTGATTGTGCTGATTTTCCTGTTCATCGTCAGGGGCGGTCTGACCGCCAAAATCAGCAGTCTGACCGCTAGGCAAAGGAGTCAGACCGCCATTTTGAGAGGTCAGACCGCCCAACACTTTGAGATTTGGGTTTTTGGTTATTTTGGGTGTTTTGCGTCGGGGTTTTAATTGGATTCAATACAAGACTTCCTTCGTACTTGTACCTTGATCTTCATAGCTTCCATAGCTATTGGAGTGAATTAGTATTGAATTCAATTAAGGTGAAAAAGTGTTCGTGCTCCTATTCACCCCCCCTCTAGTCGCCTTTCCGATCCTACACGCTCCATTTGGAGGTCAGATGGTCGTATCAATCGATTGCTGATGGAATTCCCGTGTTAATAGGAAAGTCAGTAGGATGGATGTTTCAAGATTTATGTTGCCACTCGTTATGGTTTAAAGGGGGTCTAACTTGGTGAGGCAATAGACCTGGTGCATGCTGTCCCAAGCCCTGCAAGCTGCTAATGGGCCATGGCCCAGTCCCAACATATAGGGTCTGTTTGGATTCGATCCTGGCGTGAATTTGCCTGGCTGGGCCCATCCCTGGAGGCTTCCGGTTGTATGTTTGGTATCAATCCTACAACAAGGTGCCAGTTGACGACCGCCTGCTTCAGCGAAGAAAAGTAGGCCGGACCACCGCTTGGGAGGCGACTTCACCACCCATCATTTATTGCTTTGATCCAACGGTCAATTTTCCATTCACCAATTCCAGGCACAGGTTTCCAACCAAACAACTCATCTTTAGATTTGCCTGGCCAGGTAAAAAATCATCTACTTTTCAGGCTACCTCCAGGCACCACTTTTTCTCAAGCATGGAATCCAGGTCACCAACCAAACAAGCCCATAAGCTGTGTTCTGTTTATCTGATCCTGAGCATTTGGTGTGAAAATAAGTGAGGGGAAACTCCAAAAACACCTCTAAGTCATTTTACCGTAATAAAAAAAATTAGGGTTACAGCTGTACCCCATGCTTCTATAGTAGCTCCGCCACGGCTAAAAGTCATTGCTTTTCTCACTCGCACCCTGTGGGTTAGTATGGTTTATTAACATCCCATAAGTCATTTTACCGTAATAAAAAAAACACCTATTTTTATCATTTTTATCGTGAATTTGTTATGTAGTACTGACACGTTAGTGGCCAAGCAACCATGCGATTATGAGGATGCGTGCACGACCATTGATGTGTTGTGATTCGATGACAATATCGCAAAAGGTTGGCGAGAAAAATGGTAAAATGACTTATGAGGGTATTAATAAACCAAAACAACTTATACGGGACAAGTGACAAGAGCAGTGTCTTCCATGTTTTTAATTTATCCCAAATAAATTAGAATACTTAGGGCATGCACAATCATACAGACAGCTGTTGTCTATAGCAACTCTCCGTATCACCTGTAAATAGTACTAAAGGCAGCTCATACAATGGATTGTGGTGATACAGTAGGCTAAGGATTGTAGAAAACACACAATCTTTTAATACTTTCCTTGGTTCTGATGATACAGTCGACTACAGGATTGTAGACAGCTCATTTCTCTTTCTTTATTCTTTTTCATCCACGTCAGTTTAAATCCTATGTGGCAGAAGCCATAGACAGCTGATGTAAGTCTATTGTACATGACCTTAGTGGTATGATATCCATTTTGGACATAAATAATGGAATACTTGAAAGAGGTGTTCATACGAGGTTTTTTTGTTTTATTTTGGGGAATATACTTTGAACTAAATACCACAAATTGCCCGATCCAAAAACGCCTGTGACTGTTGTAAATTCGTCTGCTTAGCCAATTGTTGTTAACAAGAAATAAGGCCCGGTAGATTTTTTTTTCAAAGAATGAGTCAAATTTTGGACCCTTTGATTGCTTTGAAAATTGTGTAGGAAACAGTAAGGCCCTATTTGGTATAGCTCCACTCCAAGTTTTAGCAACTCCAACTCCAGCTTCACTCTTGGATCTACTCCCCTGAGAAGTTGGAGTGGTCTAAGTAGGTGTTTGGTTAGGAAGCTAACTCCAACTCCATGAATGAGAATGATCTATGTAAAGAGACGACAGTACCCTTGGTTTTGTGACTTGTTTTTTTATGACTCCAACAGTTCATTTTTGAAACGTTTTTAGCGGTTGGCACGTTCAATACGCTTGATGAGCATGTTACAGCCCTGTTTTTACAAGTTCTCGTACATACGATTTTGTACTGCTACGGCCCCGGTTTTAACTCTTAAGTCTATTTATTTCTTACTCCTTTCTATTTGTACACAAATTTTTGAAATTTCTTTACAAATTTGTCAGAACCGAGAGTCCATTTGAATGTGATACCATATGAATGTAACAAGATAAATTCATACAATATGAATGTAATGAGATCAATTCATATCATAATCCAATTATGAATGCATATGAATGAGACGAATTCATATCATAGTCCGAACCACAAAAAAACAAAATGCTATAATATCAATGCAGTTATACTGGTCCTTACAAGTTGGATATGGCAATCCATCTTACATCCAGATTACAAAGAGTCTGATCCTCTGCTACAAACTAGTGTCCACCAAGAAAAAAATGTTGATTTGCTTATGCAGCGATGTATATCAGACCAACCTCTCTGCTGATGCCAGTTGGGTACATGACTATAAAAGGGCTATACTTGCACATATTTAGGTTTGATTCAATGTAAACATCAACATTTTTATTGTTTAACTTCATAACCAAAAAGCGAAGAGAAAAGAGCTATACCTGCACAAATTCAGGTTTGTTCATTATCCAAGATAAGCATTACTTAGAACACATGCTACAAGCATCAGCTAGCACCAACCATCATGTAGCAGCGAGAAAAGAAACAAGATGAACCCTTGAGCACAAACATTGCTTGTGCTCAGATCCAGTGCTTCATACTGACGTCCATCTTTTCTTGAATTACATGATAACCATAACTTGCAGCAGCTAGCATTCTTGCCCACAAGGAAAAAAAATCAGGTTTCATAGATCAGTCGGCCACACATGTGCATGTACAACAATTCGTGAATCATAGAGAGACCAAGCAATTCATGTCGATTATTCATGAATCATTCATGCATTTGGTTCATGGACGGAAAAGGAGCATGCATTTACTAGGCATAATCGAAAACACAATAATTTTTGCTAGTATGAAAGACTGAAGCATTAGATCGGGGCACATAATTAAAATTAACACCAACTACATGAATCATTCATTCATCTATGTGAGAAAGAATCACAACCAACTCAACCAAACATTCCAGATGCGAAGGATGAACTTAGCAGATCACAAGAAAACTCAAAAAATCAAGTGTTGATGGTTTCCTGCTCCAGCACATCCTGAACAACAAATGCAAATGTAGCAGGTTTGGCTATTATAAGTCTGACATGGGTCATTATAGGTATGAGGGAAACATTATTGATATTGAATCACGCGTATATAACTCGCGTATATAGCTCATCTGAACTACAGCAGTGGTTGTGAATATGTGATAGATTAGCTCAAAAGTGGCTCTCCTGGGGCATTCAACAACAAGCTAAGGCACCAGCGCAGAACAGGGAGCAATTCAATTCAGGACAAGAACGATGAAAGTTTCAAAGATGCAATTTTGTGAGTAAGGCAGGGCAGCATGATTAATTTGGGCCACCCCACAACGAGATTGGACATACAGACTACCGACGCGACAGAATTAAGTTTGATCTCATTGGCTTGCCATCTAGTATGAAAAGATTCCTGTCAAATGTTGAGCACGAGGGGAATAATTGAACTAGAGATCGACGGTACGGCGCGGATGGACTGATGAGTCACGGACCTGGGCGAGCTTGTGGCGTTGCGTCTTGAGGGCGAGGATGGCGCGGTCCACCTCCGTGATCTTGGGCTTCTTCATGAAGATGTTCCCCATCTCCCTGCCCTCCCTCCGTACCTCCCACCCACCGAGTTTGGCCGGCGGTTGGCGGCGGCGTAGGGAGCGAAGAGGGAGAGGAGAAAGTAGGAGAGAGACCAGAGACCAGCGAGGCGTGCGCGTGTCGTGCGGGAGGTTTGGCAGGGAGGGAGGAGCTCTTAGCGAGGGACTCGCCGTCTCCTAGCTATGAACAATGGAGGGTGAGAGAGAGTCATGAACAAAGCGAGATCTGAAGGGAGGCGAAGGGGTGGGGGGCTACGGGTTGGGGTGCGGAGGGTAGTTGAGTGGTATATTGCGGGTAATTACTCTCAACTTTTAGGGGTATTTTACTTTATTGGTCCACAACTCTTCACTTGAAGTAAGGTTTTACCTACTCCTAAAAATTGTACCAGAAGGCTGCTCCAATTCCGGTTGCTCCAACTCTAATAGTTTTGTGGAGTTAGTCTATTTGGCACAGATCCACCTACTCTAACTAAGAAGCTAAGAGTTGGAGTCATATCAAATAAGGCCTTAATTTAGTTTTTACGAGAGCACAGAGTATAGAAGTGTTACATTTACAACATATTGGTCTGTTTCCATTATGCCGCTTTTATTCACACGCCATCATGTTATATTTACAAATGTAGCAAGCCCAATTCTCACACATGCGTATTTACAGTTTGCAACGTGTCCATATGCGGTATACAACTCCCGTGTGTTGATACAGTATTTAGCGTGCAGCTGATGATCGATCATGTGGTGAGGATCGGTGGGAGGTAGGTGGACTTGTTGCCGAACACCCTCGCCTTGGTGTCCGGGAAGCGTGCCGTCGTCTCCTGGAGCTCGCCGCCGTACGTCACGCCGATCGGGTACGCCATGAGGTGGCCCGGCAGGTCGCCCTGGGGCGCGTCGCTCGCGAACATCTCCCAGTGCTGCTGCGCCACTTGGCTCACCCTGCGCACGCACGCCAGGCTCGACGGCTGGAGGAGGTCGCGCACGCCGGCGGCCGCCGCGGCCCGGCCCAGATGCTCCTGCCACAGCGCGAGGCGGAAGCCGTGCACCTGCCCCCTCGCCGGCCCGTTCCTGGACGCCAGGTAGTTCGGCTGGTACGCGCCCATCGCGATCTCCGTGTCCCGGCCGCCGTCCATGGAGCGCTGGTTGATGTTCGCCGATCCCAAGATGACGTACTCGTCGTCGACTGCAAATACGAGCAAACGGTCAGCAAGAAGAAACCATTAACGATCGATTTCGTACGTTTCAGCTTCAACATGGCACGCGTGTTCTTGAATTGGCTATAGAAATAAGGAAGTTATACTACCTATCATCATCTTGGCGTGGACGTAGATCATGAAGCGCCTGGCCTGCTGCGCCCTCATGTAGTCGCTGTCGGGGTCCGGCCGCTCCGGCGGCACGTACTCGGCGGGGCTGTACACCTCGCGGTTGCCGAGGCAGAAGAAGCTGAGGTAGTCCTTGGGGTGGGCCTGGATGCCCTTGGCTTGGATCGCTAGCGCGACGTCCTTGTACATCATCTCCATGGTGCGGCGCTGCCAGTCCAGGATGGCCTGCACGGAGCCGCTCTCCGGCACGCCCTCCGGCCACATGGGTACCACCACGTACACGGCGAACCGCTCGCCGGCCTCGATCTTGCTGACGATCTTGAGCGACAGCTCCTTGGGGATGAGGTGCAGCGCGTTGATGTCATCAATCGGGACGCCGTCGTCGCGCTGCCACGCGTAGGAGCTCCCCAGGAAGTACTGGTTCTCGATGTAGATGAAGTCCCGCGCGCGGCGGATGGCGTGGATGTACGCGTCCTGGATGCTGCGCTCGATGACGTTGTCTTTACCCGTCACGAGCCCAATCCTCGCCGCCTCGTCGGGGTTCTCCGGGAACCCGTACACCGCGCCGCCGTCGATGGACCGGAACACCTGCACGTTCCACGACTCGGCGTCCTGGGTGGCCTCGCGCTCCTTCCAGGTCTCGTCGAGGGTGACCAGGTAGTTGATGCCGTCGCCCTGCTTCCGCCACCGCTGTTCGAAGTTCTTGAGCACGTCCCACGCTGCCGGGCCCTCGACGCGACAGTGGATGTCGTGCCACGGCTCCCTAGGGCCGCCCTTCTTGATGGACGCGCCGGGGAAGTTGGGCTGGTGGAAGTCGTCGTGGTGCGTGGTGCCGAGCGTCCGGAACAGCGGGTGCTCCTGCGTGTCGTACCTCCCGTCGCAGAGGTCGATGCCGCCGAGGAAGCTCACGAGGCCCGGCCGCGCGTTCGCCGCTTGGGTGCCGCCGCCGTCGACGATCACCGTCTTCTGGTGGTGCGTGAACATGGTGGCCGTCTCGGCGTCCTGCACATAGCTCCGGCCCTCGTCGGGGTTCCGGGGGCACAGGACGCAGTGCACGCGCGTGTCCTTGAAGTAGCTCGCCGTGTCTTCGTCGTGCGTGGCCATCAGTCCGTCGCGCCGGATCGGGCCGAGCCCCACGGACGTGCGGTCGTTCCACACCAGCATCAGCACCGTGACGCCGTCTTCCGCCTTCTTCTTGAGCAGCTCGCCGAGCGTTCCCGACGACGGCTTCCGCGGGTCGCGCACCAGCGCGACGTCGGTGTTCACGGACCACCCGGCGATGTACACCATCCTCCGGGCGTTGGTGATCGCCTCGAACACGTCCTCCCAGCACCGGCGCGGCTCGTAGGGCCTGCGGCCGGCGAGCTGGATCTGCGGTGCGAAGCCGTCGGCGATATGCGCGTCCTGGTATAGCCTCACCCGGCAGCCGCGGCGCTGCCCAAAGAAGGTGCGCGGCACGCCCGGGTACAAAGGGCTGCCGACGCCGCCGCCCCAGCCGGCCTCCCGGTCCTTGGCCACGTCGGTGAACCGGAGCTGGACGTGTATCCTGTCCCCGCCGTCCAGCGGGCGGCGCTTCTCGTCGCAGATGGGGAGCCACTGGTCCACTTGCTGGCCATTGACGACGCCGTCGGTGGGGAGGTAGGCGCGGCCGATGAGCGTGGCGCCGACGGGGTTGTCGACCTTGACGGTGAAGATGACGTCCCTGGCGTCGTGCGCGCAGTAGATGTGGAACGACTCCTTCCACTGCGGGGCGTTGGTCGGGCTCAGCAGGCGCGTCCGGCCGACGCGCGCCTTGTCGATGTCCACCGTCGCGTACAGATTGCCCGCCGTCGGGTCAAGGCCAATAGCGTCCTGCTGCGTTTGCAGTCGCAAACTTACAATGCGTTAGGGTTGTTAGTGTGACAAGAATTGATGGAGGGTTTAGGCTACCTGGCACTTGCAGAAGGGCAGTTTCTTGATCCATGAGAAGATCTTCCTCTTCAACATAGTCTGGTTCCACAAAATTGTTATTTTTTTAAATTGTGTAGTGGATTGCATTTGTAAATATACTCTATCTGATAGCCGAAGACTTTGTAAAAAGCCTCTTATACTTTCCAAAATCATGTCCGGGTTTGAAATCACGTCGAGGTCCCCCACGTCATTTTTTTGGAGAGAAGCTTATGTTGTTTTCGAAATCATGTTCAGGTCCTCTATGTTAAGGTTTTTTTTTGTGCAAAAAGACGTCTAGTGTTTCTGAAACCATGTTAAGGTCATCCATGTAAGTTTTTTTTTGCAGAAAGCCCCTGTGGTTCTACGTTTTTTGCAAAACCCCCCCTACTATTTCTCAAAA
The DNA here is from genome assembly GCA_036346405.1 of Phyllostachys edulis. NCBI lineage: Eukaryota > Viridiplantae > Streptophyta > Magnoliopsida > Poales > Poaceae > Phyllostachys > Phyllostachys edulis. The sequence continues at coordinate 71,568,186 of CM070549.1, read as the reverse complement.
TCACATTAAGGTCCTTCAATCCAGAGTGCAGCATGGCGCGCTTATCATTCTAGTTGTCATGAGAATTGCAGCTTTCTAACATAGGACTGGTGCAAAAGAGCTCAACACGGTATATCAACTATGTCATATACAGATCAACCGCAAAAGTAGTACCTAGAGTAACCAGGGGTCCACCAACCAATAGCTAGTCCAACTAGCACTACGTTAAATTTAAAATTAAGCCCTACACTCAATAAAAGTTAGTTACTAAAATGAAAAAAATCTTCATTTGATATGTTACAACTTGAATACATTTTTCTTGTCCTTCAAGTGTCTAAATTAGTATCAAACTTTTCCTTGAAAACTGTAATTCTTCTTGTTTTCCTTGAAACAAAATATCCAATTATCCTCATAAAATAGTCTTCTCCAAATTAAATATCAATTTCAAGTGTCCATTGTTAAGGCTTTCCTAAGTCACTGTAGAACGGAAGTAGAGCTTAACAACTTCAATTTATAAAATCTCTTTTTACGATATGCAATAGTCGCCGGAATAGTCAACAAAATTCTATATACAACAATTGCACTGTGATTTGGGCGAGAGGATCACCCCTGTCAGTAGATCTAGGCGGCCGAAGGAGGAGGAGGGCAGGACGGCAGCCGACAGGAGGTGATTTGGGCGTGGGGGGAGCCGGGGAGCCCGGAGGCCGAAGGAGGCGAGAAGCGGGCCAACGCCGAGGAGGCCGACTGGGCGACTAGCCGAGGGACTGACACACTGACTGAGGGAGGCCGGGAGCCACCGAGGAGGCGAGGAGGAGGGAGTCTGGCTCTCTGCGCTCTGCTGCGTTGCGCTGTTGAAGTGCTGAGAGGAGGTGAGGGCGATTTGGGCATGGGCTGCTTAGCTACTGCGGATGGGATGGAGCTGCTCAATTTGCGTTAAGCACGCCTAGTTTTGGAGGAAACATCTATGTCGAGCTCATGCGAGAAAAAAATGGATGGGAAATATCCACACATCCGTAATACAATACCTCATCTGCAGAATAGCAAATTCGCTCGTCTAGTCTCCTACTCTCCTGGTCCTTATCTCGTACTCGATCCCAAACAGGATAACCTACCATTTCTATTTTGTGGTTTAGAGTTTGAGCATACACGTACAAATGGCTAACCTTAGCCTTCATCGAGTGAAAATCGCTGGTTCAAGGTGCAGCTTGATCTAGTTTTTATTTAGCCTCTCGTCATCATTTTGCAGCTGGAGCTTTCAATTAGCGAGATATCTTCATTGTATTTATCTTTTTTTTACTTTGTTTTTATCATGTATGAATTTGATTATACAAGAATACAAAACTATGTTTTTTTTACAAATTAGTTTAATCATTGAGACTTTGAGCCCATCCTCCTTTTTTATCTTAAATTCGTCACTACTTCCTCATCCACCGTCCATCCAACCTTATCTAGCGGCTCGAAGGGAGGGCCTCAGTTGAGAACCCCCACAGAGAATTTCCTTCCAGTAAATGGGGCCTGTGCAGTGCTCACGCTGCACTGCCACCCGTACGGCCCTGCCTATGCTTACTGTTTAGTGGGTAATGGGCGGCAACGCCTCATGTCCTACTAACTACATGGTAGTAAAACATTTGTCCGAGGCGGCCTCCAATACCTAAGCCCACCCAAGCAACACCAACCAGCTTCTTTCGGCTGGACTTAGCCCATCCCTCCTGACTCGTATCTAGTCTACAGACGGGTAGTACGCAGCCTAAAATATAATGCCAAAAGCAGCCCAGCCCATTGTTATGACTTAATCATAAGCACCCGTACTAGGACTTTACTTGGATTTTCCGGAAAACCAAGACACTAAGTACTCTATACTCTCTAGTAAGTTCAGATGAAAATAATCCTGAACATATATGTAGTTCATTGCCATGGCCTGCCTAGATGCCTAGCACCCTAACAATCTGTTCATGCGTCCCAACAAATAGCAATCTGTATGCGCGAATTCGTTTCTCTGTAGCGATTCTCTTTAGCAGTGACTTATTAAAGGCACCGATAAAACTTTACTCCATCCGTTTCACTGTATTTGTCCACTTCTTACCATACGAACGTACTAAAAAAACATAAAATCTAAGAAATTATTAATGTGAAACGACCATACATACTCCTGTTAAATGACATGCTATAACCACTTAACCCCTTCTAAAGCATTTAGGTAGGGTAGAGAGTGGAAAAATTACAATAATACACTTTAGATTCACTAAAACGGCAAATATGTTGAAACAGATACAGATATAGCGAAACAGAGGAGCAGAAGATAAAGAGACACATACAGCAACGAGCTAGAGGAACGTTCGCATACCTTCCGGGACGTCGCGGACAGGTCCGCCTCCAGAATCTTGGCCTCAATCACCCCGTGCAGCAACTGCTGTGCCATGGCGGTGCTGCTGCTGCTTCTTCTTCTTGTGCTTGCACTTGACGCCTAGCCTTAGATTGTTCAGAGCTGACCAGGCCAACACATACATGTGCAATATATACTAGTCTCTGATCAAACACAGATGCAAAGCATGCTGCAGCTGCAAGGATTATCAATTGGTAAAAGGGACGACGAATAGGTGCTGTGGGTCAGCTAAACACTCCTTGTTTCTTTCTTTCTCTTTCCGGCCTTCCTTCCTTGAAGAACAATTCAGAAGACAGCTAGAGGATGCTACTGAAAGGTATCGCGGCAAGGGATCTTGAGCAGTGGAAGAAAAGTAAAGGACAAGTTCATTGCTACTAGATTTTACTAGCTTTTGCAAGATGGCTGCACTTTAGTTCAGGTACGTGTAAAGATGAGTAAAAAGGAATGAAGATTCGAGTACATGTTTCGTTTTACTTTTACCAATCCAGAAAAGCCTGTATGTTTGTTTTTCCAACGTTGCATGACACCGAAGCTGAGTGAAATTGACGAGGTTTTATTCAGTTAAAAAAGAATTACTGTAGTTCCGTTTCCTTCGATTAAGAAACAGAGCCATGCTTTAATTAGCTGTGCATAGTCTGATAAGATGACAATTCATGTGCTCACTAGGAGATTGACTTGGAATGCTGAGCACCTGGAAGGTTGCAATGTACTTGAATTTCCTGACTGAGAAGATGCAAGAAAATGACAATCGTTTATTGTTTTACTCCATGATGAATTGCTTACAACTAGCTACTCGTATATAAGATACTTAGCTTATGCATCTTCGTCTCCTGATTGGGAGCCTCCCTTCAATAAAATACAGTAATCGGAGTAACAAGTTAAGGTGTTGAGCTACTCTTTGGTCATAATCAATTATTGGAACTTCAGCGCAGTGGTATCCATGTATCATGTATAAGCTGTTGTGCACTCATGTATATATGGGGTATGCATTTAGCACGACTTGTTTGAACCAGTGAAGGTATAGTCTGTAACACCATGGGCATAAAAAGTAAACAGGAGCTGACTAAACAATTAGGCTTTTGTACTTGACGGTTGAATTTCTTAGACAGTAGATAGTACCCAGAGAAATATTGGTTCTTGCTTTATTGTTCAGAGAATGCGTTGGATCTTGCCTGCTGTGTTAACCAGGGGAGGCTTTATACTTACCACTTGGATTTATCAGACATAAATAGACTTGGTTGCATCTTGCTGTACAGATACTTAAATCTAAGACTGATTGACTTTTCTTGGTTATCTTTAAAGCATTGATGCGGTGATGTCCATTCTTGACTTGCGAATTCAATTGATTGTTTTCTTATACACTTATACCCTCTCTTAGCATTATCTGACGAGGGGTGAGCTTAAGTAAAGATTAAATGGCCATGTTCGCGAACCATACAATAAGTCATAACAAAGATAATGCATAGACCAAACAAGCATGTTTTTTTTATTTGGCCCTATAATACCACCGTAAATGCAAAAATAGCCTCCCCCGCTATTGTATTTGCGAAACTAGCTCTCTGATGAGTGCGGAATCACCGGGGAGCTGACGCGTGTCTCCTTCCGCGGTCACTGATTGCGGCAAGTGAGCACGATGTCTGTGGCGCGGACCGGCCACCCGGCTGAAAAGGTGGGACGGACACCTCCATGATCCGGCAGTATGAAAGCTGCCCGGCCCCACCACTCACCACTTCCGCCACCTTTCGCAGTCGCCGCACCACCTTCCGCGGTCGCCGCCACCTCCCGCGGTTCGGCAGCGCGGAAAGCGGCCCGACCCACCACCATCTGTGGTCGCCGCTCATTGCCGCGCCGGGAGGGGTTGCTGCTGTGGATAGCGAGCTTCCGTGGTCACCGAGCGTGGAAGGAGCCACGCGTCGGCCTCTGGAGACTCCACGCTCGTCTGGGGGCTAATTTTGTAAATACGGTGGCAGAGAGGCAATTTTTGTATTTACGTGGCACCACGGGACAAAAAAAAAATTCAACAAGCATAGGCATGTGTGCTCAACTAGAAAAGTGAGAAAGATCGAACATACTTTTATCCTCTTTTAACATCAGCTAGTTAGTTAGTTAGCAACCAACAAACAAGGGCTACTTAAACATCAGGAAGCAAAGCTACATGGATAAGAAGCAGCACTTGCGCTTGAGGCTTAGGGTGAAACCTGGTGAGGACCATGAAGAAACACTCTTGGATAGATCAATGTAGACAATGACAAAAAGAATAATGTGCGGATGGAACAGCCGTAATTAGCAGGTAGGCTCATGCCCTGTTACTCAAAAGGGTCGACGAGGAAGACGTTGCCCCAGGTAAATTGTGCCCAACATTGTAAACAGCCACCTGGTGTACATGGTGAATTATGATCTCTTCAACTTCATGCTCAAAGCCCTGGACCACCTCCACCTTAAGGAACATCCTTCATGGCCGGCTTCCACAAACCGTGTAATCCCGCGGCAGGAGCATCCATGTCAATCCTTCTCTTCATCTGCCAACTCTGATGCTTGTCATAGTCCTCAAGAATCCACATCTCCATCAGCATGGACAATTCAGAAGACATCTCCATCCATGCCGCACAGTTTGCTGGGTATTTGCGCATTGCGGCACCACCATTGATTGGAAGTTTGGAACTCCTCATTGACCGTATCTAACACCAGTATCATCCATCGTGCTGAAGACGATTGCAGCTGCCAGTGCAATTTTCCGTGTAGTGCGCCAGAGCTGACATCTTGTTTATCAAGAACGATCTCAGACAATATGCTAACCGTGGCGAGGCGCTCTGCTGGAATCTCGTGCCAAAGTAGGTCTCCGATCTTTATGGTTTGGAACATCGGTTTGCCTTGCTTGTAGCAGTATATGAGGTGGAAGGCAAGGGTGACTCGATGGGCGTAGCCAGCGATGATCTCGCCGCGCTCAGGCACAGGAGTGATGATGACGGCGCAGGCCGTGGGGATGGGGTTGGCCACCATTGAAGTTTGATCCGAATTCGTATTATGTCCATGTTGGATACTGCACCATCCCGTACCAGACGCGGTATGACCGGTGCTAGGGTTAGACGTGGGCTGCACCACACGTTGTGTCGACCCAGCATAATTAACTCTGATTCGGTTTCCTTCTTCGTTCAGAAATATTATTTCTCGCCCTATGTAAAATTCGTATCTCCCCCTCTCTCTATTTTTGTATTTTTCAACAAGTGTTATTAGTGTGTTGGTTCAGTTGGATCGTTCGTGTTGGCAGAGTTTCGGATGTTCATCGTGTTCGTGCGATTTGGTGTTCAACAGGAGTGTCGTCGTCTCGGGAAGTCGTCGTCGACTCGTCGTTACCCATCTCAACGAGGCACTGCACCCGGGAGTCGCTTTGCGGATTCATCGTCCAATCAGATTCGGCATCAGCAGCAGCAGAAGCGAATACGAGACGGAGTCAGCAACTCTCACTTATTTATTCATCGGTCCCTGCATTGTTTGTCGGTGGAAAGAAGTCAGCCGAAGAATAAGCCAACGCATCAAACCGAGGAGAATAGAAGCTATCGGCCAATGCCTGTTCGGTTCGTGTTTTTTGGTGATTACAGTGACTTTTGCTAAGTGCACACGGAAAGCTACCATGAAGCTTCAAAGGGTCATTGCCTCACGTACACGAAAGCGTGCCAAGAAGTTTGCCTTTTTTTTACTAGGTACATGCAAATTTGTACTAGCAAATCCTGGATTTCTTCCGTATGGAGACTCTGAAGTATGATCATTCACTGTTGGATCGAGACATGAGGTTTTTTTTGTGGAAAGTTAAGATGCGAACTGTTCTATCACAATTCGATTTAGACGACACTCTTTTGGGGATCGACAAGATGCTTGTGGCACTATTCGCTGATGAGAAGCAACGTAAAGATCATAATGCTTTATCTCGGATTCACCTTCATATATCAAATACTATTTCGTAGGAGGTTTTGAAGGAGACAACCGCCGCGTTATGGTTGAAGTTGGAGCAGATTTGCATAACTAATGTTCTGACCAGCAAAATGCATCTGAAGTAGAAGCTTTATTCACACAAGATGGCAAAGAGCGGATTAGTGGTGAACCACCTGACAACTTTCAAGGAAGTTATTGTTGACCTCAAATTTATGAAGGTAAAATATGATGATGAAGATTTAGGTCTTATTCTGCTATGTTCGCTATTCTATATAGCCGAGATACTTCTACTCTCAATGAAGTTTATGAAGTAACGTATGCTATGAAGTTTATGAAGCACCGTATGCTAAGGAGAAGATGAAACTTATGGTACATGTGAAAGTTCAAGTACTCATATAGAAATTTTGTCTATCCGCGGTAGACAACAGAAGAAGGGTTCAAACGGTGATTCCAGAGGCAAAAGCTCGAGCAGATACAGAGGCAGATCTAAGTCCAGGAACAAGAAGTCGCACAAGTATTGTAAGAAGAATGGTCACGGCATATCCAAGTGCTGAAAGTTGCATAACAAGGAGAGAATGAATAACAATTTCAAAAGGGATCAACAAGAGGATGAAGTCAAAGCCACCATTGTTACCAAAGAAGATTCTGAGAGAGATGTTATGGTTGCCTTTGCTGGTGATTCTAAAACTAGTGATGAGTGGATTATTGATATAGCATGTACTTTCCACATGAGCACGAACCGTGAGTGGTTCGTTACCTATGAAGCTCCGCCAAGTGGATATGTGTTGATGGGTGATAATTCACTATGCAAGATTGTAGACATTGGTTCTATCCATATCAATATATTTGATGGCACCATGAGAACATTGTTGGATGTGCGACACATTCTGAATTTGAAGAGAAATCTTATCTCATTGAGTACTATTGATGCTAAAGGTTACAAGTATTCAGGTGGAGGTGGAGTCCTTAAGGTCTCCAAAGGCTCTCTTGTTGTGATGAAGGGTGATATGAAGGTTGCCAAACTATATTATCCACGAGGCACTACAATTTCAGGAAATATTGTTGCTGCCTCAAATAAATCATCTGATTCTGATGCTACTAATCCTTGGCATATGTGTTTGGGGTATATGAGTGAAGCTAGCATGATGGAGTTATGCAAAAGAGGATTTTTTTTATGGTGAAAGTATCAACAAGTTTTATGAACATTGTGTCTTCGGCAAGCAAAAGGGGGTGAAAATCAGCACTGCAACTCACTCTATAAAAGTCATATTGGATTACGTTCACTCTTATTTATGGGGAGAGTCCCGCATTCTGTCACTTGGAGGTGCTAGCTACATATTGACCATCATTGATAATTACTAGAGAGGAGTTTAGGCATACTTCGTGAAACACATCTCAGATGTGCTTAAGACATTCAAGGAGTGGAAGATTATGATATAAAGACAAACTGGCTTGCCTGTCAATAAGCCGTGTACCGACAATGGCTTAGTGTTCTATTCTAGAGAATTTGAAGCTTTAGGTAGATCATAGGGCATTGTGAGACATTACATCGTCCCTGGTCAAAATAGTGTGGCCAAATGTATGAACAGAATCATCATGGAAAAGATATGTTGCATGTTATCTAACTCTGGATTATCTAGGAGTTTTTGGACTGAAGCCGCTTCCATGGCATATTATTTGATTAATCGCTCACCCAACTTGGAAATTGATAAGTGGACTCCAATTGAGGAATGGTCTGGTTCTCCACCAGATTATTAAAATTTGAGAAAATTTGGTTGTCCTCCTTAGCTCAGGTTAATAATGGTCAATTAGAGCCTAGAGTCGTTAAGTGCATTTTCGTTGTTCATAAGCCTGATGTGAAAGGATATAAATTATGGAAACCTAAAATAAAAAAGGTGGTTATTAGCATAAGTATTACCTTCGATGAATCTTCTATGTTGCATGATAAACCATCCGTTGATGTTCCTGTTGAGAAGCCGTAGAAATCAAGTGTGTAGGTAGAGCATGTTATTGATTCAGGATCTACATCAGAAGCTGAAAAGGAAAATATGTAGGAAGTTCATGTTGTTGTTGCACCACCGATGCAACGTTCTATTACAGTGGATAGAGAGGGGGAGGTCAATCCAGAAGCCTAAGAGATTGATTGAAGAAGCCAATGTTGTGACTTTATTGTTTGAATGTGGCCGAAGAAATTGAATGTACTGCAGAACCTTCAACGTATTCAAATGCTATCTTTTCTGATGATTCAAAAAGATGGATGACTGCCATGCATGATGAGATGCAATCTCTTAAGAAGAATAGTAGTTGGAAGCTGGTCAAGTTGTCAATTGAGAAGAAGGCTATTCATTGCAAATGGATCTTCAACAAGAAGGAAGGTGTTTCACCAACCGAATAGGATAGGTTCAAAGAAAGGCTTGTTGCAGAAGGTTATGCGGATATCCTTAGCTATGTTGTTCCATATAGTATTTTCAATCATCAAGTACCCCAGAACAACATGAGCTTACTAAAAGAGTTAAAGAACAAGAGAAACTTGTGAGTGAAGCTTGTGCAAAGAAGCTTAACCAATAGGTGACTCTTCTCCTAACTGAGTTTCCTTTTGATTCTCATGAGAATTGGCTACTACCTAAAGCTCTTAATCTCTATGTAGTTAGGTTTGACAAAGGGGAGACATGGTTGGCCGAAATGAAGAGAGAAGAAGTAGAAAAGAAATATATTGATTTCAGCCCAATTCTATCAACAAGTGAAGTAGTACTTGTTTTGGTCGAAAACAAAGAAAGCATGAAGAAAGAAGTGTACGAACGAAAGAAGGAAGAAAAGAGACAATGGGAGAAACCAGCATACCAATTTTAGCCTAAATCCAAGAAAGCAAAAAAGGAAACCCAAAACCACTGTTCATGTGAACAGTAATGCGGCTCGGCTTACTATTCGTGGTGAACAGTACCCGGGTCGGATTACTGTTCACGATGAACAGTATCCGAGTCCTATTACTATTCACGCATGCACTATTCTTTGAGCATATATATTGAGGGTTAGACCCCCATTGTAACCTCAGACCACGATTAAAGATTTTGATTGCTTTTCGCATCAACGCTTGATTCTTCCAAGTAGTTTGGTGAAGGCTAACGACTTGAAGGGGAATAGAGCGTTTTCTTTCAAAGATCATTCTGTCTTTCCGTTGGGAATTAAGGGATCGGTAAAACTCCACTTGGTGGTCGGGTGGAGTACACGTGAGATTGGGCGAATTAAAAAGTTGCAAGTTCATGCATTGGCATTGGGTGAGCAACTACGATTCAACAAGAAGGAAGGTGTTTCACCAACCGAATAGGATAGGTTCAAAGCAAGGCTTGTTGCAGAAGGATACAACCAAATTCCCGACATTGATTTTATAGATGTATTTTCCCCACTTGTGAGTATAGTTCTATTCGTACTTTACTCAACATTGTTACTATGCATGATTATGAACTTGAGCAATTAGACGTGAAAATTGCATTCTTACATGGGGAGCTAGAAAAAGATATTTGTATGGAGCAACCAGAAGGTTTTGTCATTCCAGAGAAGAAGAATTAAGCTTTTAAGTTGAAGAAATCTTTTTATGGTTTGAAATAGTCACCCAAACAGTGGTACAACAAATTTGACACCTTTACGATCTCTTAGGATTTCAAAAGATCTGATTATAATAGTTGTGTTTATTTAAAGGCGGTTAATGGTTCAGCTATTTACTTGCTCCTATATGTTGATGATATGTTGATTGCTACAAAAGATAAGGCAAAAATTTAAAAGTTGAATGCACAATTGAGCATTGAATTTCAGCAGAAGGATCTCGGTGTAGCAAAGAAGATTCTTGGTACGAAAATTACTAGAGATAGACGGTTTGCGTATTTCAGACTTTCGTCAGCGCCATGTCTACAGTCAGATGATAAAGTTGAGTATATGTCTAGAGTTCCATATGCTAATGCAGTTGGTTCATTTATATATGCCATAGTATGTTCATGCCCTTATTTATCTGAATCATTGAGTATTGTTAGTACATACATGGCTAATCCTGAAGAAAGAGTATTCAAAAGTAGTTCAGCGAATTTTCAAATACTTGCGGGGCACTTTTAATGCTTGTTTACAATTTGAAAAATACTAAGATGGAGTCGTTAGTTACGTCGATTCATATTTTGCTGGGGATTTGGATTAGAGAAGATATATTACTACTTATGTGTCTACTACGAGAGGATGTGTCGTAAGTTGGAAGACAAGTCTACAAGCTACTGTTGCCTTGTCCACTACAGAAGCTAAGCATATGGCTATATATGTGGTTGCAAAGAAGCTGTTTGTCTGAAAGGATTGTTTATTGGGCTTTGTGGAAGTACGTCTTGCACTACAGTTTCCTACGAGAATCATCGTGCTATTTATCTTACAAAGGATTAGATGTTCCACGAGAGAACAAAATACATTGATGTTAGATATCACTACATTCGAGATGTCATTGCTCAAGGTGACATTAAAGTCATAAAAATAAGTAATCATGGTAATCCAACTGATATGTTGACAAAACGAGTTCCTACTGTTAAGTTTGAGCTTTGCTCGGACTAAGTTGGTATCACTCACTAGTCCTACAGACTTTCGGTGCACAGAGTGTTCATACTGATTTGATTGGAGGATTTTATTGTGTTCTTTGACTGCCGGAGGGAATTCGGTTTAATGTGGAGATCGTTAAAGTTTGATTTGAATTTGTATTGTGTCTGTGTCGGACACTACACCATCTCGTTCCAAACTTGGCATAACCGGTGCTAGGGCTAGACGTAAGTCACACAAGATGTAGTGTCGACCCAGCGCAACCGACTCTAATTCGATTCCCTTCTCTGCTCAGAACTCTTATTTCTCGTCCTATATATATGTACTCCTGTAGTCATATGTTTTAGACTGTCTGTCGTCTTATATTTATAATCTATCATCGTATAATGATTTTCATCTCATGCACTCATGGTTTTTTCCAGCAAAAGTTTTCCAGGTAATAAATCGTGCCTCCTTGACTCTATTTTTTTTCTATTTTTAAACAACACCACGATGCCAGCGTGGTAAAACGTCGACTGTCTCCCAGGAGCCGACGAGCTGTCACGAACCCGATTGGAAGATCAAGAATGAACACGAACTCTCTCCAATGTCAAATGCTATATTGAAAATAACACTCAGTTTACAGTATTTTGGGATTACAAATTGGGGGAATTGGAATCAAGACTAAGAAGGAATGGGAGACGGGAATCAGCAAGAGAAGGTTGGGGAAATCAGAGGAACGGAGATTGGGGGAGGTAGCAGAATAGGGATGGGGAAGAACAGCAGCTAGGAGGAAGATGTCGATTCTGTGGTTTTTCTTAGATGCCTTTCCTTCGGTTGCTATCACCTGCCCTATGTAGCCTGACTCAATCCGCCTCCTGGCCCACGGCCTAACATCCGAAGCCCAAAGCTAGGTTGGTCCGTGACATTCCTCCCTCCTTGAAATGCGGCTTGACCCCAAGCCGATACAAAATGCCCAGCCTGACTTGAACACCATCACCACCATACTTATGCTGCGTTAAAATCACAACTGCAAAGACTGCCTTGACAACAATCTCAACCAGCATCCAGCTGTTAGGTAGAGGAGATGGTTCTACCCGATCCTTTGATATAGTCATGATGGTACCATCATTCAAAATTGCTATGATTAGGACCATGAACGGTAGGAAATCAAATGTCCAGATAAGGGCAGTTCTTCATACGCTGAAAAATTGCACGGACGTTTCACCATCTCATACTGGTGCTCTAGAAATACTCCAGCAAAACCATCAGTTTTCTCAATGAGATCATCAACTGGTAACGCAGTTGTTGTCATTTCCCAAGAAGATATTGGTTTAATTGTGTCAAGTGCTTCAGCAATGCGATCTTTGCAACTGTCAATAGGAACCAAAAAAGGACAAAGTGGCATGATATCTTCAAGGTTGACAAGTAAGGTGCCATCAGAATCAGGAGGGATAGAAACATTCTTCACAATCGGTATTGGACCTTGAACTTCATATAATCCTATCTTGCTGCTAAATGTCAAAAGCCCAAACAATGATCCTGGAGAAAGAGCTTCAAGAGCTACTAGAAGAGCACTTTTGAGTAGCTCCAGAAACTCCTCTGAAGCAATTGGTCCATCACTTCTGTCTGTCATAAGGCAGGGCCAAGAAGCATACTTCAATCTGTAATTGTACCCTTCCAGAAAAAATCGTGCCCATTCAGTTAGGAATTTCTGGCCTTTCGGTCTGTTAATATCAACAGCCTTGCGTCCAGTGACAAGTTCCACTAAAACAACCCCAAATGAGTAGATATCAGCCTTTTCGGTTATTTGCCCACTCTGAGCACATTCAGGTGCCAGATAACCAAATGTGCCAATGACTCTTGTTTCAACACCCATGTCCCCATCAGGCTACCATCTAGCCAAGCCAAAATCTCCAGCCAGTGGTTCGCAATCAACGGTTGGTTTGCTGAATGCTGGCATGCCTAGAATCACTAACTTAAATTTTCTAGTCTCATCTGGGGCCAAATCTTCAATTTCTGCGAAATATGAGACCGCCCATGCATTTCCTGGGAAACCATCCAAATCAAGCCGGCAGGTCAAGGATCCATTTTGGCCGACTAACGCGGTTTGCATGACTTTTTCAGGTGGTTCTTCATTGGTACCGACGAATATGGGGTTTGTAGTTGATATTCTTTCAGTCCTTGGAGCAACATCAACAGGGTAATTTGCTCTCCTCACATAATCAGATTCCCAGATTCTATCAAATGGGTCATTAGGGTACCTGACTGATTCATTGCTTTCTATGCCAAAATTTATCCTTGAAGATAGTGTAAGAAAGAACTGTGCCTCATCGGTGGTATAGTAGAGTGAACCGTTAAATTGTCGAAACTCCAGAGTAGAGATAAGCGGTACATCTGTATTGGCATTAGAGAGGAACCTTCGAGTGTTGGAGCGGCACCAAGATAATTGCCTCCCCAACTCTTGTTGTGGTGGCATCATCAATAACAACAGTGGACCAGGGAGTTGCTCCGAGGAAGAGATCACCGGAGATTACACCACGGCATGAGAAGCTTGAGCTCTTACTGATGAAGAGCGACTTCATCTTTTGCTGCCATTGTTTTGGTGCATTTTGATTTGTAAAGGAGATATCTCGAGGACCCTTTGCTGTTCCTCTCATCTTGATGTAGTCAGCAATAGTTATCTGAAGATCGTCTACCTCCACCTCATGCGCTTGGAAGTTTGGGGAGCCAAGTCTTGAGCCCTTGATCTCTAGTAACTTACGTAGGATTTTCCTAAACAAGTTTGTTGAGGTGTCAGAGGAGCACATGAATGCACTGTCATCTAAAGCATTGAAAGCACGAAGGCAATTTGGTGGAACAGGGAAGTAGCCCATGACAAATCCATCCTGAGGAATATATCCCCTAACAGCAAGCCGCCTTCTTGTTTCTCTAGAGATCTTCATCATTATGTTCTGAGCCTGTTTGTGGAACAACTTGAGCACCATTTCCGGTCCTTGAGGTGGTGGCCATGGGGGCTTTAGCTGCAAGCCCATGATGCAGGTCACAGACCCCATGATGATGAGGTTAGTGACGCTAATGTCACCGGCAACCAGTCGAGGGCATTCCCTCAAGCAGTTGATGGACGCCACGGTACCGATGCCGGCGGCTATGTCGCGGTGGTCTGTGTCGACGGCATGCTCTTTGCATTCCATCGGACACTCGGTGGTCTTGATGAGGACGGTGTTGGCGATGAAGGTGTTGCCGATCTCAAGGGTGGCGATGGTCGAGGACGAAGTCGGCGGAACAGCCGTAGCGCGAACGGATGTCGGCGCGCTGATGCTGTGGTCGGGACAATTCATCGAATACCTGGTGGGCATCAGTGTGTCTTGTTTGATGGTGGAGAACAGCTTCAGCGAGGGGGGCCGACGAGTGCTCCGCGAGCGCTGGAGCGACTGTGGGCACTCCCATCTCCGGGTCGGACTCAGCAACGACTTGAAGGTCGCCGGCGTTGGTGTCGGGGCCTGACGTCGAGCACTTGGTGGGCGACTCAGGGGCAAGGGCGGCTTCTGCACGAGGAGCCGCTGCCGCCATGGCGTGGTCCACCGCGGTGACAAGGGTGGCTGTTGGTGCGGTCCCAAGCAGTGGCAAGGCATGAACTGGCGCTTCTTGCGGCTGGACGATAGCCTTCAGGCCAACCGCAATCTCGTTCATGCGTACTGCCAGATCTTCCATCTCCACTGTCTGCCTATTCACCTAAGAGATTAACCGGTTCAACATGGCCTTGCACCGGGCTTCGCTCTCCCTCTCGGCATCACTCATGGCCACTTCGGAGCACGAAATCACCATGATCGACGGCTCTGATACCAATTTTCACGAACCCGATTAGAAGATCAAGAATGAATACGAACTCTCTCCAATATCAAATGCTATATTGAAAATAACACTCAGTTTACAGTATTTTGGGATTACAAATTGGGGGAATTGGAATCAAGACTAAAAAGGAATGGAAGGCGGGAATCAGCAAGAGAAGGTTGGGGAAATCAGAGGAACGTCATCTCGTGTGTTCTTGGTTTTTTGCATCAAAAGTTTTCCATGTAATAAATCGTGTCTCTTTGACTCTATTTTTAAACAACACCACGATGCCGGCGTGGTAAAACGTTGATTGCCTCCCGATCCAAAAACAGATTATTCCATCCCAGGAGCCCACGAGCCTGCGCGCGCTATTCCTGCACGGGCTGTTCTTGAGCGATTCAAAGGAGAAACTGCGGCTCCGACCGCCACCACGCAGATGGAACAAATTTATTCGATTCGTAAAGTCAGTGTCAAATAAACAGAGTCAACACTTTACGACCATTACAAACCTGTTTTGCAACATTTCCCTTACCAGAGGCAATTACACACAAATCGACAACTTAGCTGCCACGATAAGTGGTGAACGAAAAAGGAGAATACAACAGAGGAACGTGGAAATGCTCGGCCGTCTGGCTCTCTTTGATCTCAAATATGATGCTCACATAAGGGAAGAACCCTGACGGTGCATACTTGGCGGTGTTGAAACTTATGCGGTAGAAACCAGGAGCGACATTGTCAACTATGTCCATCAGTTGACCGCTGCGTCCATCGTTGTTTGTAACCGAAGAGCCTACAGTTGCCCATCCATTGAAACCTTTGTTGTTGAATGACGGAGGAATGGAAGCATTCTTCCACACCTCCAGGTGAACTTCAATTCCAGATGCTGGTGATCCACGAGCGACGTCCAGCACATGGGTTGTGATGGGAGGGCGAGTTCGGTTGGAGTTGCCTGTAATTTCAGGAGCTTTATTGACAGAAGGCTGGGAGTGAGCTCCAAGATGTGCTCCAATAATCCGTATGCGATCTTTTGAACATTCAAATGATAAGAAAGCAGAATAACTAAAAATGGCACAGATATATAAAATTAAGCAGAATAACTAAAAATGGCACAGATATATAAAATTACAATCAGAATGCTACACTTCCACACCAGCTCGAGCAAAGCGCATAAAACAATGAGGATAATTATGAAAGTACAGAGTAAATGCAGCGCAGAGTTCAACTGTCGAAACTGATGCAAGAGAAAGACGATGACCAGGGTTGCCTTCCCGGCATATGGTCATTCAGTGATGCTAGCTCAATAATTGTACTTCAGAGATGAACTATTTTCTTCTTGCTTCAACACAGTTCTTGTCAATATAATGTTTAGCTTTCGGAGTTGCATTCTGTTCTTATTGTTACGACTATTATACTTTTCTATCCTCATTTCGGCTATAGTTTTTATTTGTCAAGACAGAGTTTATCAAGGTTAAGATTAACAAGCAGAGAACAACAGTAAGCAAAGTCCTTGGATGTAATAATTCCAAGGGGTAGATCTTTCTTTAGCATCAGACAATTTTGCACATACTAATTTCTTACAATCCTCTTTTATGTTCACCAATCAGATATACCAAACTACCAGGTGCAACCGATTCTAAGGGTGGATCTCTCTTTAGCATCATAGAAAAAATTGCAAATACTAGCTTTTTTACAGTACTCTTTTATGTTTGCAACTCAGAATTACAAATTGCATAACAGAAAAAAAGAGCCTTTGTCATGCAAAGAAGACTTCCATATGGAAAAATAAAAAATGCACAGTAGAACTGCTTACACAAAAATTAATTCAATTGGCCTTGGGAATGAAACTGTTGTGATCGTTGGTTAGGTACGGGTCCGAAGACCGAGGGTAGGGCACTCGCCCTCATCTAACCGCCAGTAAGGCTCTTCCCTGTCGAGGTAGCGAGACTCTGAGACTTGATTAGCCAGGGAGACGAGGAATTGCCCATCAAGCTTGGCCGGGACTCTTCCCGATGAACAAAAAGGCTCTAATCTTTAACCAACCGGTTAAGGACTAACTTTGTTTATTTATTTGCTTGATTGATAATGGATATATACTATCTCTTTTATAGGGACGATCCGACTTGACCCCTAAGAAATAATCTACAAGGGAACTTATCTTTAACAATCCAATCAAATAATAACTTGCTTAACTAATAGATAATACCAAACACCTAATAGGTAGATTCCTAAATAACAAATACTGCATAATATTTGCGCTTCTACAGTAACATGCTCCTACAGTAACGCATGATGCGTGACGTGCGCTGCTGTACCGCTGTACCTCGGCTGGATATTGGACCATAACAGAAACAATTGAAATTCCAGAATTGGTAGCATCAAACAGATAGAACAATAGCAAAAGGCAAGCTTGTGAGGACAGCATGGCTAACAGATATAGGATAGATACCAAAAAAAAATCTCAACATTGTGGAGCAAAGAGCAGACATTTTTGTACAAAAGTAACCTATCAACAGATAGAATTGTTTCAATACCTGCTGCTTTATCCGATTGGCTAGTAGGATCTTCTGTTGAAGTATGGGGAGCAGTAGCCTCTGACGAGAAAAACTTTGCAAGACGCAGTGCAGTTATCTTCAGCTCTTCGTGTGCTGCAGCCTCAAGTTCAACAATTGGCCTGTTTGCATAACGCCTCTGAAAACAGCAGCAAGATGATAAGATAATTTCAAGGCCATTGCAACAGTGTAAAAGAAGGCATCATATCAAGCTTTGTGGTAATATGATTCGGTAATCAAGCCATAGCGTGCACGATGCACTGTATCAGGGGTAAACTCAACTCTCAACATATGTATCCCCAATGGTGTAAAAAGCCAAAGAAACAACTGAATTTAGTTTCAATATCAAGATTCCTGATTCATGGAGGAAGGGTCCTATTATCATTCATAAAACAGCAATACTTATGTGGCTCTGATTTTACTAGCATTCCATGTATCAGAATACTTCATTACACAACAGAGAGGACTATAGCAAACTTTTAAACGGTGACAGCCACAGAAATTGTTGAGATGAGCCAAATAGGCACAAATGTCAATTACAATTAAAAAAACCGGAGTTTATAAGGTGCACACATGCAGACCTTAAGCTCAGCTAAGACCTCTGGGGCAGTCCTCCCAGACGCACATATCATGAAAACAAACCCAAACTTGTCCCTGTATTTGGCATTCCACTCGGCCAACTCCTGTAGCAGGAGAAGAAACCAAATTGAGTCCACAAATCAGATCACAGATGCAAGGAACACAGTGAACAAGATGAGGCACCTGAGCTGTCAAATCAGTGGCAGTCGAGAGTGCTGCTGATTGCTCCTCCTTGCACCACCTACAAATCAAACAAAAGTTTTCAACGCATGAACCGGTGACCCGTGCGGCCTCTTTGTAAACAGTAATTTCTTCCCGTTGGACATTAACACTCAAATGTGCGTGCGCCTGGTGTCAATTTGTTTGCCCAAACTATCTAGGCCGAGTAGAGTGAATTCACTTCAGTTGTTTAATTCATCGTAATGCGCAAGTATACACTGAAATTGCTTCCATGTGGTGGATGTAACTTGTACTCTTCTCTAGCTAGTAGTAGTTACACAATTCACACACGCCTACGGTGCCCGACGATCGGCAACACCAAGAAGCGAACCGAAACGAGTGAGCGAGAGAAGAGAAGAAGAATTGACAAAAGTAAAAGAAAGGCAACCGACTTGGAGACGGAGGGGGAGGTGGTGCCGATGGGCGGGTGCGCAGCGAAGGCCTCCAGCCATCCGCTCACGTCCACCTAGGTTCGTTCCCGCCGCGTCCCAATCGCACGCGGCATGAGCAGCAAGGATCAGTACGGAAGCGAGGGAACTCAAAAGAGAGGAAAGAAAGCGCGGGGAAGAGGGATCGGGTAAGCTACCTCGTCGAGCCAGATGCGGCGGGCGGCGAGGAGGGCGTCGGCGAGGGAGGCGAAGGGGGAGGCGGCGGCCAGCGCGGCGGCGAAGCGGCGGCTGCCGTTGACCCGCAGCACGTCCTCCACAGCGAGAGACCCCCGCGTCGCCATCTCGCCAAGGGATCGGTTCGTCTTGGTACTGCGCCTCTGCCCTTCTAGTTCTAGGTACTAGTGTATCCTGATCCGAGGAGTGGGGGACTAGCCGGGACTCTTGCGATCGGGACGTCTGCACGCACTAGCACGGGGTGTGAATAGAATCCGAGTGATTATTTATATTATTTCATCCGATTAATAATTTTCTTCTTTATTCGTATTTGTATAAAAAATATGGATACAAATATAATATAGATTTTTACCATCTGAAATATTATTTTATCCACACTATTTATATTTGTATTCGTATTCGAATTCGATAAAACAATATACATATTTTATTGCAGTATGACTAATTAGTTGGATGAGTATTTTTAGATGTGCTATGTACGAGGATAAATTATCGTAAATATCTTGTAATTACGTAAGTTCTGAGCATATCTGAATCTGGCCGAATTGAGTAGATATTCGATTTGTATTTGTATTCGTATTCGGTACAACATTCGATTCGTATTCGTATTCAACAATATTCGTATTCGTATACGTTTAGAAAATAAAAATATGACTACGGGAAGACCACTGTTCGATTCATATTCGATCCATTGACACCCCTACTAGTACACACATAGCATATACTACAGTATTATATATGTTTTGGATTTTTCGGAGCTGCTGTACAGCACTCAATTGACAATCTTTATGAATTTGATCAAATATTTGACGACTTGTGCATCCCCACCTTCAACTTCGTCTCCGACGAGGCCGACCACAGGCTAGCGCGGTCTTTGGTGAGGCCGAATGCACCTCTTGCCTTTCGTTATAGTAAGGAGATGCGCCAGCGGCGTCGCGTAAGGAAAAGGAGTTGGGTCAGGGGTTTTCGGTGCGTTTGACATTGTTGACGCACGAATTAGCAAATATAACCTTCCCTTCATGTTAAGTGCAAAAATGGCACCGCGGACAAATGGGGACCGACACGTGGCTTGTCCGTGCACCTGTGGGTAGGACTCGTCGTGTCCGTGCCCCTAAGGCACAACACTGCCTCGTCCGTGTGCTTGGGGCACGAACAGGGCGAGTCCGGTCCCCAGGGGCACAAAGAAGCCAGATCTAACCTGTTGAAATTTGTGAATAGTATTTTTGATACTATTTAAAACACTATGTATAATATATTTAACACTTCAAAAAATTCAACCTATACGACTTTTTTTCTTTGAATTTTTTCCTACTTGTTTTTTTTTGCCTCGCACTTGCAGCTTTAAATGTACTATCACATGTAAAAAAATCATAATTTTTTTCAAATGAAATTACGATGTAACACAACACATGCAACTTCAAACTTGGGTGCCAACCATCGCCGTCGCCACCCTTTCATTGCCTTTGGTGGCTCGGTGAGTCGATAGACGGTGGTGGACTGGTGCCCTTGTTGCTATAGTTAGGTTGCCGCTTACTTGCTCGCATCGCTGTCGCAGTATCGCTCTCGTACATTCATACACGAGTCAAAGGCTATGGTTACGATATTATATGATATGCATGCCAAGCATTTCCCTCGGTTGGTTCATAGACAAGCTTATCCAGCCTTTAGTACAGTACAACATTAAAGAATGTCATCCATATTAAACCTACAAATTAAAAAAAAATATCATATCTGGCAGTGTCTACATGATACGCTCATAAAATGGGCCACATTCCAAATATGACGCATGAAATCATGCGATTTCCTTTTATACCTAATTTTCTATGTATTATTACTTTTACCAAAAATTTATTAACACATCTACAAAAAATGTATTATCACATGAAATTATTCAAACAAATTTTTCGCATGAAATCACAAAATTTCATTCGAAAAATGTATTATCACATGTATCCTCGCACAGCCCTTCCCTTCTCCTCCTCAAGACAAAGAGTGAAAAGTGAAGTACAGCAATGGACGCCTTCTCCATCTACAGCCTTAACTCCGCATCGTCGCCCTTCAAACTAGTGGCCCTCGTCCCCGTGTAGTATATCGCCTCCAAGTGCTGCTCCTGCACGCAATTCGTGAGGGATGGGGTGTGCCGGGACCCGGATATATACATCCGAAACCCTTTGTGTATTCTGAACTAGTCCCAGATCAGTAGCTAGCTCACATAGGAAACATCGATGAAATACCATGCATTTATCAATTTAACTAAAAAGATATTAAAATAACAAATTACTAAACTTAACAGCCGGTGGAAAGGGCCGCTCCTCGCGCGGGCCACGTCACCCCGAAGAGCATATGTCGTCTGATCGTCGATGGCTGCTCTAGATTGTGTGGGCTGGGGAGGACCTCCGTGCGCTCAGATCATCGTCGGACGGCTGCGATCACGTGCGGTGGCCCCAGCGCTGAGCCCTGTGCGTTGTTTTCCTCCCGTATCGGCGAAGCCTTCTCGATTGCGCCTGTGCTTCTTCTCGCCTCGCCTCCTCCTCTTCATCCGCACCGCATCCGCTGCCCCCTTCTCCTCTTCGCCCGTGTCGCCCTCTCTGCCCCCTCCCCTTCGCCAGGGTCGCCCCTCCTCCCCTAGTCGCGCCGCCCCTCCCCTCTTCGCTCCCTGTGCCTCCTCCTCCCCTAGCCACGTCGTCCCCGCCACCCGCCTCCTCCCCTTCGCCCGCGCCGCCCCTCCTCCCCTAGTCGTGTCCTCATCCTCTCCCAATCCCGTTGCAGAGGTCACCGCTTCATCCCCTTGCTCTTGCCCTCGCATTGTCCCACACGTCGCCCTCGCCCTCATGCTTGTGGCCACAGCCCCCCACGTCGCCCTCGACCTCATGCTTGTGGTCGTCTCCACTTGCTTGCAACCGCCTCCTCGCCTCCGCCGCTTGTTCTCCTCATTCGTGTAGCCCTAGCGAATCCTCCGACATCCTACGGCTCCGAGTTCCCCGCCGGCTCGACCCACCACGCCGGCCGCCGCTGCCGGCGAGATATCCATGTTGAGGCTTCGGGCGATGTGGCAAGCTTCCATTAACGCCACCAAGCGAGGTAGCTCCCTGCCACAAGCTCCAGTCTTGTAGTAGTAATAATTGGACCTTATAGTCAACGTTCACTTAATGTTGGACCGAAGAAGCGACTAGAAGGGGGGTTGAATAGGAACCACACAAAAACGACCTCTTTTAAAATCTTTTACCTCAAGACGTTCAAAGTTTTTTCACTCCAATAGCCATGTGGAGCTATGAAGATCAGAGATAATCATTCAAATAAGAACCTGGCACCACCTCGATCGTTCTGGCACCACCTTGATCGTTCTGGACCTCAATTCTCCTAACCTAGTCCCGATCTAGTCCGCCTCACCATGACCTAGCTCCGGTGTCCTACAACCATCACAAACAAGCAAACTGTTACATAGCATCGCATGATACGCACAATCATCAATTCACATAATTGATGAGGCATGAGCACATACCTTCACAAAGACCTTGCTCAAACTTCGCCTTCTATGGTTCTAATCCATCTTGCGCCTTGCTTGAGTCCAACCATCGCACCCGACATCCACCACCATTCTGGATCTTGGTTCTCCTAACCAAGTCACAGTTCTCATTATCATTGACCATAGTTGACTCTAAGCCATCCGCACAACAATAGACCAAGCAACTATTTTCGGACACAAGTTCTTCACAACTTGACCCATGTTAGCCAAAACATGCATCATGCAACATCTATGCAATGAAACTCATGAATATGACCTAACCAACAATACATCGCCACCAAGCTGGCCGGTGAACAAGTTAAAACCGGTCAGACCGCCACCCATGGCCGGTCTGACCGCCCCTTGGTCAGTCTGACCGCCACCTAGTTGGTCTAACAGCTTAGCAAAGGAACTTAGCCAAATTTCCTCCCTAGAAATTCGAAACATCTCTGGAAATTTCAAACGAATAGAACTTTTGACTCAAAGCTCCAAAAAATATGAGACCAAGTGTAAAAGAATCCCCTCTCTTGCCTACACCCTCTATTTTTGGCCCGATCCAAAATTCAACAAAACCTTTATGGCCGGTTAGACCGCCGCCTCCTGGCCGGTCTAACCGCCGGCCTCTTGGTCAAAGCCCAGGCCGGTCTGACCGCCAGAGATGGCTGGTCAGACCACCACAAAGGCCGGTCTGACCGCCGCCCTGGCCGATTTGACTGCCTACAGCCTAACAACAGCAGGACTTTGTCGAAAACGAGGGTTTCTCCAAACACCTCAATGCTATTGCCAATTGTTCAACACACTAAGATTAGGATCATATCCATATGATCTTCACAATCTCCCCCTTGATGAACACATTGGCAATCTCTCAAAAATGCAAATTAGAGGTTGTTTTGAAAAACTACATCTCATTTTCGCGAAAAGACACATCTTGATCCACAAGGAAGAAAAAGCTATAAAAATGATCAAGATGGCTTGAGAAATGCAGAAGCACAATAAATATGACAGTAGAAATCATGAAAGCTTCAAATCCAGAGAGAACACAAAAATTGTTCATTTTGACCTTTGATCATTGTGAAGTTTCAAGTTATGCAATTCAAACCAAGAATTGAATATTAAGATCACAAGAATGAATATGAGATGCTCCCCCTCACTCAAATCAACCCAATTTTTGAATTTTCCATTTTCTCCCATTTTTACCCCCTTTGACAATAACTCCTCCTTTTTATTATTTGTCATTTTTTCTCTCCCTTTGACAATGGAGTCATCAAGGAAACATGTCTTCCTCTCATCCAAGGATAACATGTCAAGATGCATGGAAGAAGTATAAGAAGGAGCATGCATGAAATGCAATGGAGTGGCTTCATTTTTGGATTTTCAATTTTTTAGACCAAGAAGCTTTGGAGATTACCCAATCATGAACAAGCTAGCATTTCTAACATGCACAAGACAAATCAAGCATGAATAAGCTATCAAGGTCACATCAAGAAATATATAGCCAAGCTAAGCAAGATAGCACAAGATGAAGCAATAAGTGTGATTACAAGTTATGCAAAGCTTCACAAATAGCTAGTTCATCAAAAGGTATTCTAGAATGATAATAGCCATGCCAAAATATCAATGTGAGATCAAGAAGCTATAATTGATCATTGTAGAGGCTATAAGTTCCAAAGTGAATCATTTTGCTCAAAATTCCTCAAGCACTTACACATCTACAATATTTGACCATTTTGCAATTTGATAGCACATGTTGAAGTTGTGTAAATGGTCTATCTTAGTAGAGTAGATCTTGGACTAGGAGTCATCCACAAACACTCTCTAAGCTTCAACCAAGGCGATAAATCTTGAGGTTCATGTTAAAAATGACAAGCAGTCCCCATGAGATCGTCTAGATCATCAGACTACCTCCAAGTTCATGTCACATGACAAGCAGTCTCGTGAGAGTAGTTTGGCACAATTTTAAGCACAAGAGGATCACAAAACTTGTTTTACTTTATTTTTCATTTTGCATGAGATTAAGAGCAATTTTAAGATTCACAAAAGAACTAGACGCTCAACTAAAGTTCGATCCGAGATTCAAGAGCTAACAAAGTAATTTTGACATGGCTAGTGTCATAAAAGCATCACTAAAGGTGCAACTAACTAAAAGATCCACAAATTGCAGTTTTCAGTTCAAGTTATCTTAGAATTAATGCTCATCTAATCAAAGACTAAGCTACACATGAGAAGACACGACAATTCTAGCTAGTTAATGAACAAGACATGACAATGAGCATGAATAAAAATGCTACAACACAAGAGGGTAATAAGCAAAGCTTTATCAATTTAAAAGACAGAAGCGGTAAAGCTTATATTACAATGCATCTTTTTTTATATAGTTTTCATATGAATGCAACATGATACAATGAGATGCAAGAAAAAGCATCAAAAGTCAAAGAAGACACTTATTGATACCACTAGGTGAAAGTTGGAGAATACACTTGACGAGAAGATCAACAAGAGTCAAAAGGATCAAGAAGATCAAAAGAAAAACAAAGAGATCAAAGAAGATACCACTTGAAGAAGATATCATAAATGATCTACTCCCCCTCAACCAACCCTCAATTCCCTCCTCAAGGTGGCAAACCTAGTAGGATCTAAGGGTTTGGTGAGGACATCTGCCAATTGTGCCTTGGACTCCACACTATAGCACAAAGACTTCCTACTCCACAAGATCTCTAGGGGAAAAGACTCGACTAGCTAGGGAGCGAACCACCAACACTAAAAAGCTTACATGCTGCTCAAAACATGCTAAGGACTGGTGACTGGGAGACAAGCTCGACCTAAGCTGTGAGAAGAGTGCATCCTAGCAAACCATAGGATAAGAAGAGTGTCTAGAAAGGACACATGCTAGAACAGAACCTCCTATCTACCCTGAACTCAACAAGCCCAACACCTGACAAGAACCAGATGCTATGCAAAGCAGAATAGGGGTACCATACACAAATGTAAGGTATGGGGGCTCAAACCTGAGTCGCATCGCTTGGCAGTGAGATGTAGTTGAATAAGTAGAAGCTGGACCATACTGCATCTCTAAGAAGTGATAGCCAACATCGAATGCGCATATGAGGAAGGAGAACCAACAGCTGGAGTCATGAGCCCTATGTTCTCCTTTTCAACTGAAACGAAAAATTGGTGAAGACGCCAATCATGAAAGCACATGCCACTTGGAGGCCATCAAATGGAATGGAGAACCATCTAGTGTTCTGATCACATGATGAGGTAGAAATCTAGAACCCTTCAAGTCCATAATCTCCATCCCGTGTCCTCGGTACCAACACATGAGAAAAGTAATATGTCTAAGTCGTGAATCTCGAAGGGTTAGAGAGCAAATACTTGGGAACCCAAACCTTGGACACACAACCACTAGAAGCAATTGAACCATTATGTGAGTTAGCATGATGCAAATGATGGTCAATGCAAGAAGATCCAATACCATCCTTGGAGACACGCCACGAGTGGACAACTCGATGAGGAAAATGAGGTCCATCTCTAGAAAAACGGCGATTACTTTTCTTGAAAGCACCATGATGAAAACCAACAAAAGCACCAAAGGAACTCACACATCCTCGCCCTGGGTGTGTACCTCGATGAATAAAATGAGGTCCACCTCTTGGGAAGTGGGAGAAATCCTGCCTCGGGGCAACTCGTGGGCCAAAACCAAAACCACAAAAACCGAGTCCACGACGTTGTCCAACACCACTAGGAAAGGTGTCAAAGTCATCAACAGAGTGAGTCCTCGTGCTAGGCTCTTTAGTGTGCATGTCATGAGAAAGACTATGCCTACTAGGAGACTTAGAAGCATGAGCTCGACGCATGTGTTTTGCACGCCAAAAATAGAAATCCACAAGATGCCCATCCTTCTCACAAAATGAGCAATGATGTAAAGGTCTACTAGGAGACGAAGCACCATTGTCGCTCAAAGAAGAAGTCCTTTGGGGCAAGCTGAAAGAACCAACATCATAACTCGCCCTCGTGTCAGCGCTAGGCTCACACATGCCATGGGATGAGAAATGTGTGTCCCTAAAAGATCGACGACACATTCGACGCCAGTGTTTGACATGGTAGAAGCAAAACTCAACAATGTGTCCATCTTTCTTACAAAAGGTGCAATGATACTTCTCTTTTGAAGATGTAGTATCATTTGAGGAAGAAGCACCATTGTCTTTAGAAATTCCTTGGACAACACAAGAAGAGTCATATATATTCACACTTGCCAAGGAAGAGCTACTCAAAGTAGTGGCATAAATGCCAACATCAAATGATTCATGTTTAGCACGAGAAGACTCCAACTCCGAATGCAAAGAAGCAAGAGAAATCTTGAAAACATCAATATCGGAGTGGAGGCAAATACAAGAGTCACATAACTTGGCGCTCATATCATCTCACAATTTCTTCAAAGACTCAACCTTGCTTTTCAAGGCAATGCAAGACGTGCAAGAAATTAATGATGCTTTCGTATTAAGCATGCAATTCAAAGCATCAATTTCATTTTCTAAACTAGCACAATTCTTGCAAGAGACTAAATCATCCTTAAGCAATTTTTTCATACTCTAAGCACATGTTACAAGGGTTAGCTTCAATTTCAATAATTTCATCCCTAGCATTCTCTAATTGCTCAAGGTGAATGGAATTAGTCAATTTTAACTTCTCAAATTCAGCAAGCATGCCTACACAAGAATCACAATCATTTCTAGTCATAGATCTAAAATTGTCTATTTCTAACTTAGCATTATCAAGCTCATGATGTAAGGCAACACAAGAATCACATGGCATAGAAGCATTTGATTTTAATAATTTATTTTCAGATTTTAGGCATACAAGAGAATTATTCAAGTTATCTATGTCTACAAGCAAAGATCAAAAGCATACATGGAGGTTTTCAATTTGGTGAGCTCATGAGACAAATCACCATTTTCTCTTTGAGACAAATCACCCTTTTCTCTTTCTAGAAATTTCATTTCCTTCCTAAGAGCATGCAATTTAAGATCATATGACAACAAGCCATCAATGAGTTTTTCTTTGCTCATCTTGCATAGCTTGAGTAGGGGATCGTTCTCGGATGACTCATCATGATCATCATCAAAAAGCTCTACATCATGATCATCCTCGATCGCCACTCCACACATGCCAATGGGCTCCTTCACCTCCTTGAGCTCCAAGCGTGTCTCATCCCTGAAACTAGAATAATCAAAACAAAAGAGATCGCCACAAATAACACAGGAGAATTTCTTCTCAACCAACAACATAAACATTGTACGTTCAAACCTTTTGTCACGATGGACATCATTGGCAAAAGAACCACGATAAGATGCAAAGAAGCACTCACAAGTCCACTTACTAGTCACCATATTCAAAGATCGGTAAAGATCACAAAAGAGCAAACCTCGCTCTGATACCATTTGTTGGACCGAAGAGGTGACTAGAAGGGGGGGGGGTTGAATAGGCGCCACACAAAAACAACCTCTTTTAAAATCTTTTGCCTCAAGACGTTCAAAGTTCTTTCACTCCAATAGGCATGTGGAGCTATGAAGATCAGAGATAATCATTCAAATAAGAACCTGGCAACAAAAAGATCAAAACTCGCTGAAATCCCCACTGGCCGGTCAGACCGGTGAATAGTGGTGGATAGACCGATGAACAGTAGTGGTCAGACCAGGAACAATGCGGTCAGACCGGTGAATAGTGCGATCAGACCGGTGAATAGTAAAATCAGCACATAAACTGAATTTCAGCACGATTTCAAAATCGCAAATTGATCCAACTTTTGATTCACAACTCCAAACTTCATGAAACTTGAAACATACCTTCTCTAGGATGTTAGAAACCTATTCCAATCAAATATCGTGAAGGTCATTGCCAAAGTTCCAACCTTTTTCCGTTTGAGTGAAGGTTGCTCAAAAACCGGGCCAAATACGAAAACGGTGATTGAGAGGATTTCGTGGAAGGAATCAATCCAAGATGGCTAAGGATGGTCTCCCATACGTCCTAGCACCCTTAATTATAGAAAGAATCAAACCAAAAGCCCTCAAGAGCAAAACCCCTAGAATCACCCTTTCTTTTACCAAAACCGGGGCAAAATCAAACTTAGATCCAAAAGCTTGCTCGTGGGTGGATGATGATCTAGATGACCTTAGATCATACCTCACATATCCCAGCAAGCAAGATCACAGTAAGATCTCAAATAAAAATATAAGAAACACCAAAAATCCCAAAGGCATTAAAGAGAGAGCAAGAATAAGATAGAACTCAACTTGAGGCAAATCTTGCATGGATTGATTAGATAGATTGTATGTTTATAGCCACTCCACCATGGAGGACAAAAGCTCAACACTTGAGTACTCAATCAATCTATCTCTCATGAACTCTAGCCTCTCCACTTTCCCCTCCTATTCCTAAATCACAAATTAGGGTTTGCAGAATACAAGGGTTGGGAGATGCACAACTAGCACCCTCCCCTTTTATAGTAGAGGCTAGGCTATGAGATAAAACCTTAATGGGCACCCGTTAAGCCTACACACAAACGGGTCCAACTCACGCACGCTTCTCAAAGCGTCGTCTTCACCTTCTCTTGACCTAGATCGCCTCTACTTGTGTCGCGGTTTCTCCAAGGCCAAGAAGGTGGTTTCGCACGCCACCACTTACCACTTTTCCGGTATAGGACAATTTCCCAAAATGCCCCTCTGCCGACCTTTGGTGATTCCTTCGCCTTGAAGCATCTTTCATGCTCCGTCATCATCCATGTGGCCCCAATGACTTCCCGCCAAGCCTCTCACGCGTTCGGATCCCATCGAACTGCCCTCGCTTGCAACTGGGACCAAGTCACTTGGCGCACCATATGTCTCACCATAACTACACCTGGCTTCCTTGACCATTCAAGACCTCAACTCCTCCCTGAGCCTAGTCCGAACCTCAATTCCTCCCTGAGTCTAGTCCCAGTCCACCTTGCTGTTTCCTGTCATGTTCATCACCGGTAGCTCTCACTCTAGTTCCTTGTCTTCTCAGCTTGTAACCACCCCGCTAGCCCCAGTCATCTTCCGGCACCACCTCAATCATTCTGGACCTCGGTTCTCCTAACCTAGTCCTGATTTAGTCTGCCTCACCATGACCTAGCTCCGGTGTTCTACAACCATCACAAATAAGTAAACTGTTACATAGCCCCGCACGATACGCACAATCGTCAATTCACATAATTGATGAGGCATGAGCACATGCCTTTACAAAGGCCTTACTCAAACATCACCTTTTATGGTTCTAGTCCATCTTGCGCCTTGCTTGAGTCCAACCATCTCACCCGACATCTACGACCGTTCTGGACCTTGGTTCTCCTA
Organism: Phyllostachys edulis; assembly: GCA_036346405.1. Lineage (NCBI taxonomy): Eukaryota > Viridiplantae > Streptophyta > Magnoliopsida > Poales > Poaceae > Phyllostachys > Phyllostachys edulis. The sequence continues at coordinate 71,538,676 of CM070549.1, read as the reverse complement.
ACCAAGTCCCGGTCCTCCTCATCGTTGACCAAAGTTGACTCTAAGCCATCTGCACAACAAGAGACCAAGCAACCATTTCTGGGCACAAGTTCTTCACAACTTGACCCATATTAGCCAAAACATGCATCATGCAACATCTATGCAATGAAACTCATAAATATGACCTAACCAACAATATATCGCCGCCAAGTTGGCCGGCGAACAAGTCAAAACCGATCATACCACCACCCATGGCCGGTCTGATCGCCACTTGGCGGCTCGATCACACGCGGCGTGGCGATCGACCGCCCGAAGAAAGGACTTAGCCAAATTTCCTCTCTGGAAATCCGAAACCTCTCTGGAAATTTCAAATGAATAGAACTTTTGACTCGAAACTCCAAAAATTATGAGACCAAGTGTAGAAGAATCCCCTCTCTTTCCTACCAAGGTAGTTAGGATCGCAATCCTACTCTTAGAGTCCTACGATTCTACGAACCCACGACAGCCTGTCGATCCAAATCTCACTGTCGATCCAATCCTACTGAAGGTAGTTAGGATCCCGATCCTACTCTTAGAGTCTTACGGTTCTACGAACCCACAACAACCTGTCGATCCTACTCGTAGAGACTTAGGGCAATTTTTTTTAGAGGCCAGGCTTTGCTGATATTTTGTTTTAGAGAAAAATTTGTTGATATTAATTTCTAAGAATGAAACTATAAATAAACAAGGAGCATGCAAAATATCGTATCAGTGTGGTAATGCTAGTACAAATATCTATATTATGGTATGAGCAATCTTGAGCTTGATAATAATAAGCTATTTTTATTCCTGGAGTATGTCTAGCTGCTTTTAAGGAACATGCAAGTGGTAAACCATACAAGAATTATACAAACTTATAGTATAGATGTTAAATATGTGTATTTTTACAATTTCGTAGAATCGCCGATTCTACTATTCGATACTACGATTTCGATTCTACTGAAGGCAAATCGATCCAACTTAAGATCTCGACTCTGACTACCTTGTTGCCTACACCCTCTTTTTTTGGCCCGATCCAAAATTCAACAAAACCTTTATGGCCAGTCAGACCGCCGCCTCCTAGCTGGTCTGACTGCTAGAGATGGCCGGTCAGACTACCACAAAGGCCGGTCTGACCGTCGCCTTGGCCGGTCTGACCGTCTATAGCCTGACAGCATTAGGACTTTGCCGAAAATGAGGGTTTCTCCAAACACCTCAACGCTATTGCCAATTGTTCAACACACTAAGATTAAGATCATATCCACATGATCTCCACACTTAACTTACCACGCAGGGCTAAAGAAACAAATAAATCGTTGTAGCGGAACGAAAAATTTGGAAAGACCAATCAACATGCCCACAGGCAATCGAATGAGAACACATCCCATTTTGCAAAGCCTTCACAAAACTCCTCTTCATGTTTCACCACTGAATGTCATCACGACCAAACAGGGCCCCCTCTTGCACCATTGTGAATATCCATCCCGGAATTCGCACTTCCAAAAATAGAACTAGAATTGAAACATTGCTAATTAATTAGCTAGGTCCATCCCATACTGGATATGTGGTTATACGATATGGTCCAATTCAATGGCGCATAAGATTAATTCCTTCACAAGTTACTCGGGCAAGACTACCACATCCAAAATAATATGCCTCACACACTTTCTTTACTGCACGATCATTCGTTTGAGCATAAATCATTTTGTTCACCCAAACCAATGACAATCCCTACCATGGCACAAAATTTTATAATAGTGGCATCGCACCACAACTTGTACAATGGTGACATCGCACCACAGTTGCACAACAGTGGCATCGCACCACAACTCCATATGTTATCAAGTCAAATTTAACATTATTGAACATGTAATCATGAGATGATCATAACTAAGCATGACTAAGCATCTCTACGATAACCCTTGTTGGTGATAAAAATATTTCCAACTAATATTGATCATTCTATGGTGACAAATAATTCATGGTATTCAAATAATCAATAGAGGCGTAGTAACAAATAGGTGATTAACTATTCCCAAAAGTAGTTGATATAAAGACAACATGAAATTTGATATAAAATAATATAATTTTAAAATAATAGGTTCAATATGATCAAAGGACTACGACTTGCATTAGTTTTTCTTAGCTACCACACTAGGATCTTCAAAGCTTGCTTCTGATCCTGCTCCTTGAAACAGATCGTCTAACGAGAGGGAAAACAACATGCGAAGCACAAATAAATCCAAATAAAACCCAAAAACCAACTCTAAAAGAAAGAGCTCGATTTTAGATGAATTTAGGGGAGGAAGACAGCGGCGTTGGCGCATGTCGTCGGTGAGGAAGCTACCGTTGATGGAAAAAATAGATTGCCGGCAGCTTGGTGGTGCTAAGGGAGGTGGCGGCTCAACGAGAGTGATGACGAGGTGGCGGCAGCGGCGGCGATGGCGCCGAAGCGATGCTATGACTTGCAGCGGCTTTGGTGGTCCACCGGCGCTCGGAGAAAAATGGAGGGAGCACGAGATTAGCGGCGGTTTGGGGAACGCAGAGGACACCTTGGGGTGGCCAGAGGGTGACGAAGAGGACACCTTGGGGTGGCCAGAGGTTGGATAAGGAGGAGAAAGATGGGCTGCGGCAGCTCGGCACGGTGGCGGATCTTCACCGGAGAGGGAGGGAATTGAAGGAGTAGAACTAGAACGCATCGTGATGCGCACGAGGGCGCAAGGGAGCTCACCGATGACAAGATCAACGGTGGAGGCGGTGACTAGCTTTGGGGAGGACGAGGTCGACGACGGCTTGGCGACGCACAGGCGAAGATGATGGGAGCATGACGTAGAACGCGGACTCACGAACTCAACGGTGAAGACGGCATGTGCGGGGGATGTCAGGCGGCGGTGGAACGCGACGGTGAGGATCTCACGGTGGTGATGGCTTCTCGGCGGATTGCGGTGAGATGAATCAAAATCGGCGAAATCGACTTGAGGATTTGGACAAGGAGGTCGAGGTGATCATTTTGACGTGGAGAGGTGCAGTTATAAAGGTCAAGGCGGGTGAATTCGAGTTGTAGACGGCGGCGGATCGTACGGGACTCGGACACGGCTTCGGGTTGGAGTCCAGAGGAACAAGAAGGAATGGGGAGGGAGAGGATAACAGGGTGGGCCCGCTTAGCGATGAGGAGTAAAAGGAGAAGGGTGGCAAATTTGAAATTTGGTGAAAAGGATGGGCTGGGTTGGCGGGAAAAGGATGGGCCGGGCCAACGGGGAAAAAGAAAGAGAAAAAAGAGAAAAAAGAGAAAAAGAAAAATAGGCCGACGAAAAAGAAAAGGAAATGGGCCAAAAGAAAAAGAAATCATCCCAAAATAGAAAATCTAGAAAAAGAGTATTTCTGGATTCAGGAAATTGAATTAAATAAAACCAAGCTCAAAGAAATAAAAAATAAACTCCAAAAATTCATTAAAAAATCTATAAAATTATCTGGAACTCAAGGAACCCAAATAAAACAACTTTTAAATTAATTTTACTTTATATTATTCACATTAAATTGTTTTGATTTCTGAAAATTCAAATTAAGGTTTTACTGAACCAAGAAAATTTAAATAATTATTTTTATTTTTAAATGCTTCAAATAAACTCCAAAAATTGGGATGTTACAAGGTGCCCGTGCTCCCGCACCAAGCATAGGTGCACGTGCACCCCCGCCGCCGTGGCCGGTGATGGTGTACTACTGCTCGCCCTGTCGCCTCGTCTGGCGAATTTTTGCTGCCTTAAGGAGATTGTTCTATGTTGCGCTGTGATTTCATGTGGAAAAAATATGGATTTTTTTTGGTACGTATGATAATACATTTGAAGCTACAGGTGCGAGGTAAAAAAATAAGATGTTTTTTTTTAAAAAAAAAGTGATATCGGCTCAATTTTTAAAGTGTTAAATAATATTGTAGATAGTGTTTTCAATAGTATTAAATAGTATTTTAAATAGTGTAAAAACACTATTAATAAAATTCAACCGGCTTGCCGTGGCTCGTCTGTGCCCCTGGGGGTCGGACTCGCCGTGTCCATGCCCTGGTGCATAGATAGGACGAGTTCGGCCCCAGGGGCATAGACAAGCCACGTGTCGTGTTCCAGCTTGTCCGCGGTACCATTTTTGCACATAACATGGAGAGAGAGAGAGCTATATTTGCTAATTTACACATCAATAGTGCCAAATGCGCCGAAAACTCACTGTATGAGGAGGTGTGGTGGAACATGCCAACGAGTCAACGGCTCAGGGGAGGAAAAGGCAATGCGGATCCAGACGGACAAGAAGGGGGTAGCGGAGGAGGAAGTGGCAGCGGAGGCACATAGCTACATAGGTGAGGTGGGTGGTAGGAGAACAAGGGGTTAGGTTTAATATGTTGCTTCACAATCTGACTGGTTCTGAAAGAAGAAAACACTCGACTAATGTCTAATGTATGGATAGTCCCATGTTTTAGCGGCGATTTGGCAGACAAAGCTTGAGCTCAAAGATGGTCACGTCTAATCGCAGCACACTATTGTTAAGCCCAGACCGCTGCTGCCTATTCCCAACGAAACAAGAAGTGTACACTAGCCCATTGGGTCCGGTCCGTACGAGACCATCGCCGTAAAACACAAACAAGTCTTACATGTTCGAAAATACTTAAAGCCACAACAACCACTAAATAATTACAAATGTGTTATGCCTAACTAATTACAACTACATAAATTACTGGTAGTTCATTTCCACTAATCATTTCTGCAAAAAATTGATTACGACTGATTAATTACCACTAAAAAATTACCAATACTTCATTTCCACTTATTTAATATGCCGCAATGATGATTACTAACTAATTACAACTAATTCATTACTACTGAACTAACTAATTACGACTAATTAATTACCTCTAAACTAACTAATTATGATTGATTAATTACCACTAAAAAAAATTACCAGTGCTTCATTTCCACTTACTTAATATGCAGTAATGACGACTAATTAATTACCACTAAACTAATTCATTACTAGCGAACTAACTAATTACAACTAGCTGACTAAGACTGACTAATTACGACTACGGTAATAACGGCAAAAGCATCCGACAAATTACCTGCCCTTCGGAGGAAAGTAATAAAAAAGGTCGAGCGACGAGAAGCAAGAAAACAGTTAACCTTCCAATAAAAATAATTATGTTAAGAGTTCTCAGCGATGAGCGTAAGAACAAGAATTGAAACGCAAATGAGATGAGCGAAGAGCGAGTGCCAGAGTTCGATATTTATAGCCGAGCGGAGGAGGAGTCACAGCGTTGGCGCCGGGAATTCCGTAAGCGTTGGCGCCAAAATTTCTGGACGAGGCGACAGATGTGTGGAGGAGAGATGAGGGACGGTGGGAAAGATGGCCACTACGCGGTTTTTTAATTCTCCGCAGAACAGCCCGGGTGTGTGGCGTTGGCGCATGGTGATCGTGCGCCAACCGTTGGTGCACGATGGCTGTGCGCCAACACGTTGAGGTGGCGGCGGGGTCGGCCGAGAGGGCCACGTGGTGGCAGGACAAGCATTGGCACACAGTGACCGTGCGCCAACGCCATGTGCAAGTTCCAACCCTAGGCGGCGCGTGGGCGAGTAGTGACGGCGGCGGTAGCCGGCGGCGGCGAAGGCGGCGACGCAAAGCCGGCAAATGGCGCCACGGCATGGCGCTGGTGGCTTGGCGAGTTAGCGTGGCGTCGGCCGTCGGCTCGGTGAGAGCTTGAGAGGGGCGCGCCAACGCTGGGTGTGGGCACTGGGCAGTGCGGAGGGGGGCACGCGGGGGATGGGCGGATGGCGGCGTCGCCGCGTTGGTGAGGCGTTGAGGCCTGAGCCTGACGCCTGAGGGCATGTCGGCGTCGTGCGGGTGGCCACTGGCCAGAGCCCAGAAGAATTGCAGTCTGCAGAAGCAAGGTAGAAAACTAGAAATCAAGATGGCTCCTCCTCCTGATAATGCAAAAGGCAAAGTCGAAGTGCAAAGGTAAGAATTATTGAGCACTCAAATTAATGTGTTTCATACTAGTTATTATTGTTGTGATGCTGTCAACCAAGTATGGATTTGGCAGTGCTTTGCTTGTTTCACTGTTTCTTATTAGCAGTATCTAGACTAGACATGTTACTGGCTTACGATCATGCAAGTTCTGCATATGTCATCTGCAGATTAAAGAACCAAGAATTGGTAAAATTAGCTGAATCAGCTCAAGATATGCTGGAAAAGTTGGTTGAAACTGCTAAGAAAGACCTTGAGGCCAAGCAACCACCTGGCATATAGTTCTGGATGAGGCATCTGAACCAGAAGTGGAGAAAGTGAGAGAAAAGATAGTCATAACGATTCAGGACAAAGATGGGCAACAGCAGTTTCGTGTATACAAGGTTTGATTTTTACCCTGTTACTACTATTAGCGATTTATAATAGCACATATACTTTTCTGTTAGATAGTTAAATTCTCAGACAAATGGTTGCAACAATGTGATGTGTCCTAGTTTACATTCACTTTCACATAATAAAATGCCGAATATACTTTCCCTTTTTCATTTCATTGTTGACACTCTACTCGGTGAATTGATGCCTAAATTAGTTCAATGCGTGCAATTTAGGGTTTTGACATTTTAGCCATCCATTTAACTTGCCGAACGGGAGTTCAAACTAACCTTGTATGCTTGGCTTGTGGCCACTACAAGTATGGATTGTAGTTGTTGATTCCATGTCATATACTCTTATTAGTGCAATCATTGCTTTGCTTGTGGGTAATACTCTTAGTCCACGTGGACGATTCCGTCATAGCTAACATTTAGTCCTGGGTCCGCCACTGAGTATAAATCACTACCAGAAACCCGGTTTTTCCCGAGTGCCCAAAACACTCGGGAAATGAGAAAAAAACACTCGGGAGTTAAATTCCCGAAGGTCGGCCGTAAGGAAAGAGCACTCGGGATATATTAGTCGGGGGGAAAACTGGTTTCCCGAGTGTTTCGAGATTTACACTCGGGAGAAATACCTTTCCCAAGTGTAAATCTAAACACTCGGGAACATATAACACTCGGGAGAATATGTGCCACAACGGGTTTAGCCACCTTAACAGGATACTTTTCCCGAGTGTTGACACTCGGGAAACACTTGGGAAAGTGACACCCACTGATTATCATTGATTACTAGGCGAATAAGAGATCAGAGGGTAATTCTACAGCTGGCGGCTGCACTGTAGGTATTAGACACATCGCCAGGGGAAAAAAATCTATACCAGACACCAATCAAGGATTCAAGGGTAACAATGTACAAGTATGAATATGATAAGGTTTCATGTACATGGGTCGATTATTCCATAAATCAATTTCTGAACGCGCACAATCGCACAAGACAAGAAGTTATTTATGACTAGGAGATGGTGAAGACATAGATTCCATACAGCAATGTCATTGAGATACACAGGTGACAAGCCGACGGAGAAAACGACGTTCTGACAACCTCTGGAATTGATCATTCACTTCATATTGTTGGCCATTTGGAACTGCAGTACGCACACCAGGGTGTAAACCAGACCAGTTTTCCTTAGTGCTGTTCTTGATCCATTCCAGGTACTTGGTGTTACCACCACTTATGGGCAAAGCAATAACTTCAGGAACACTGCATGAACAACTAACCAGTAAATCCCACAACAAGACCAAGGTTGCTTAACTGTATATAGTTCAAACCGATAAACACAATAAGATCGATAAACTAAATGAAGCTTACTCATATTCATGGCTGGCTTTGACCAGTAGCATCTATTCCATCACAGAGCAATTGGGGAAAGAAGAGGGAGTGGAGGATAGTTACCAGTAGACCACGGCAACCACGGTAGCAGCCACGTCCATCCATCCTACCATGTATATGCATCAAGCAAATCACTCCATCACCATTCCTCATGAATAATCAAGCATCAACCCACATAAAAATGTAAATCAAAATCGAGCACAAAAGGAGCCCAAAAATTAAAATTAAAATTAAATCAACAACAATGGGGAGTAAAATCCAGGAGGAAGCGGGACCAGGGCTACCACCCCAAGTCCGTGAGCCAAGCACCGAGGCAGGCGCAAGGTGCAGGTGAGGCCGAGCCGAGGGCAGGTGGGCGCAGGAGGCGAGCGAGTAGAGCGGTCTTGCGGCCGAAGGCCGAGCCGATGGTAGGGCCGAGCCAGGCCGGTGACGGCGCGACCGAGGCGCACGGCCGGGCTAGAAAGGCACAAGGCGAACGAGGAGAGGCATAGGTGGTATGCGCCTGGGCAGTGGCGGGCGATGGCGCAGGAGAGCAGAGCCAATGGCAGCAGAACCAGAGGAGGCGGCAACATCGGCGGCGGCGCAAAAACCACCAGCGGCGAAGGCACCAGATCCGGTCGAGGTCGGGAGGGCGTCGTCGCGTCTTGAGTGGAGGCGTCGAATCCGGGGAGGAGGAGGGGCGGAGGAGGAGGAGAGAGCGGTCTGAGGAAGGAAGGAGGCGGCGCTCGGGAGGAGGCGCTGGAGGGAAGGTCTTGTGAGGGAGCAGGCGCGGCGCTGGATCGGGAATATATGGTTAGGGTTAGCGGTAAAAAAAAACGCTGATGGCAAAAAAAAGGGCTTTCTCTCCCGAGTGTTTCTGTTTGGATACACTCGGGATTATACTCTATTTCCTGAGTTCTATTCGAAACACTCGGAAAATTTATCTCCTGAGTGCTTACCTTCCATCCCGAGTGTTTTATTAAACACTCGGGTCTTGCCCGGGTGTTTTCGTCCAGACACTCGGGAAACATATAGGCACTCGGAAAATAAGTGGTTTCTGGTAGTGAATATATATCGTCGACATATTATAATGTGAAAAAAAAACTCTTCATATGGATAGAGTCATTACGATTCGACTATCGAGAAGGTAGATTTTATTGAATCTCGTAAACAAATCCTTATGTCTCTTATATATTTGCTGCAATTATTCTCACGCTAAAGTTCTAGCTGACGTCGGTCCCAACAACAATTCTTCAAAAGCCACAGGTGCTGTTAGACGCCAGTACAATATATAGGAGTAGCTAGCAAGGGAAGCTTGGAATTGAGGTTACCTGCGCACGTACGTACGCGGCACTCTCCTGTTGCCAGGTGGTCCAAAACTGCGCAAGATATTTGCTCGACCTCGCTACTTCTGTGTTCCAATGTCAACCAACCCGATGGACGACGTGTGTATCATTGGCTCAGAGGAGATCGAAACATCAAGAAGGAAAAAAAACAGCGATCGAGGCTGCTTATTCCCACATTTATGTATAAGATTTCAGTCCGATCGAACAAGACAAATGCATGCACCTGACCAGGGAAGGAGATAAGGATGACCTGCAAATAAATCAGTAATGGCTTTTGGCGAAAGGAGGATGACGAGTCCGCGTAGGCACTGACATCGCACGCCCGCGCGGCACTGGATAACGATGCATGCATAGTCTATCTACCCAACTCCACTGGGCACGTCCCAATCAAGCAACAACCGGTGTAGATAAGATCGCGATTTGCGTTGGAGTATTTAACGCAGATAATTTATAGCTTATTCACACTCAAATGCCAGTAGCGCCCAGCATAAGAGTAGAAGCAAGCATCGTGAGGATTGCAACTTTATGCAGCTATATGAGCTAAATTATCAAAAGCAACACAGTAAGCAGGAGATATTATTCAAGAAAATAGAGGTATATCGGATTGTCATTCACCAGACGAACAGATTTAATACTTGAATCTGAACTACCAAGTTAACGCATCCACAGGCAGTGACGGAGCCAATTTTTTTTTAAAGAATGGGCAAACCATAAGTTAAGTATGTAATTATGGTCTATTAAGAACCGTAAGCATCGGATAATCGGATACACAATTACACATCATGCAAATCCACAATAGTTTTAAAGTAAAAGAACGGATACGATACATCACACATGTAAAGGTTCATATATGAAAATAAGAACAAGATACGATAACAAACAACTCACTAGACACTACCAAAGTTACGATGAGTCAACAACAAAAGTCCAAATGTCCAATCACACAACCAAAAGAGAGTAAGAGACTCTACAAGATAAAAAAAATGAATTAGTAAATCATACAACTTTGACTTGAAAATATATTCACATCGGAAAGAATGAAACATACCCTTCAAAATGTATGCTCTTCTCACTTAGTCTTGAACATCCGAATGATAATCATCTATTTGTTTCCTAATAGCAGGGTCACACACAATTTCATCCGGCTTAAACACATCCTCCTCATCATCATTAGCCATATTTGGTTCATCTTCATCATTTGGTTGTAGATCTTGTGGTTGCGGCTGTGGTAAGCTTCTCGAGTCAACCAAAAACCTCCTTATTTCTGAAATTTTAACAATTATCATTATACGCCAAACAATAAGCAACAAACTTAGCAATAAATTAAGCCCCAATTATATACTTAATACTCAGCCCCAAACCAATTATATACTAATACTTAGTGCCTCAGTGGCCCGCCTACTAGAACATTCTTGGAATTATTTATTCCTCTGGTAGTCTGGTGATTACAGTCGATCGGTCCTCTGGTAAATCTTTGAACCCCAAAGATAAAAGCACCCACCCATTTCTTCTTCTTCTTTCCTATTTCTTTTTGCTTTCCAGTTTCCCAATCCCATTCTCTATCTCTCTCTCATGCGACCGTCTTGGCGTCGCCCTTACTCTGTGCTGTGCTTGTGATCTGCATGGCACCACGGCTCCCGTCGTCCCGGCTCTTCTCTCCCACGCCACAGCTCTCCCGAGGCCCAACCGCTGAGCCTGCCAAGCCAAGGAAGGAGGGCAGCGCCATGGTGGATTCTTGCCTGTGCAGCAGCCTTGCCAGCGGCTCCCGTCGTCCCCACCGCTTCTCTCTGTGCCGCCATCGCGCCACGGCTCTCCCGAGGCCCGACCGCCTGAACCTGAGCCAAGGAAGGAGGATTGAGCGCCATGGTGGATTGCTGGGATTGGAGCAAGAAAAAGCACACCTAGCTGCCCGTTGCCGCCGCCGGAATCACCGACTTGCTGGATCAGGGAAGTGCCGAAGTGGGGATTTGGGGATGGGGATTGGGGAGGCTGCTGCCTGCTGGAGTTGGAGAGGCTGCTGCTGCAGCCTCACGCCCTCTTGTCTTTGAGCGCCGAGCCCGAGTGTCGGCGAGGCCCGATCTGAATGGCCCATGTGCATGGAGGCGGCCGAAGCCCGAACAATCGCCCAGTGGAGGCCCTTGAATCATCCCACGTCACAGTAGTCAACCTTTCTCGGAAGAAAGAATTAATGTATCCAGCTTATCAAACCTACTGTACAAGGTAACCCAAGGCAGTGAAATTTTTCTCGGCCGATTATCACCGGTAACCGGTGTTACCGGCGGGGGTCAGTAAGATTCAAATGAGCTCCAAAATTTTCGGTTTTGATAAATTTTGTCCAAAAAAATTCGAATTTGCTTGAATTTTGTTCGAATTTGATTTTTAAAAATTTAAAATCCCAAAAAAAAAAATTGAAAATTTCGGCCAAAATTTGGCCGAAATTTTCGATTTTCGGCGAAAACCGGTCTTACCGGTCCCTCGGTAAAAAATTGCAACCGATAAGTTTTCCCCTGACCCAAGGTCGTGGAATATTTTTATATCAACAGTTATCCTTAATGAAGTGCGGGTTAATAGCTAAAGCACTACAGAAGCAGGATTTAGACTCCTCAATAAAAAAATATCAACAGTGTTACCGCAAAGTGCAGGAGTTATCACCATCTTGGAAGTGCATGCATAGACAATGGGATAATGATCTCCCAGTGCCACAGCTCTTACTAATCTCAACATCACAACAGGGACAGAAGGAATAACAGACTTAACAAAAAAGTGTGGAAGCAAGAATACATACCCATTCACCAGGGCAAAGAGATCGATAGTACTTTGCAAACTTATCGCACTCAGGAGTCAGGAGCACCCTCTCCTTTCGCAGCTACACACCTGATTAAAATAACCACAGTTATTGAGAACGGCTGCAAGTAAACGAATACCACCTATTTACCTCTACTTTATGAAAGAGCATAATTCTACCTGTGATACTCGACATAGCGTGTGAAACAGTACCTTGTTTGATTTGTTGTTGGGAAACGAAAATCTGCTGGAGCTGTTTCAATCTGTATACTGAAACATGCTTAGTAGTTAGTACTTATCAACATGAACATATTTCACCGTCAGTTTTTTGTTGTACCAAACCTTAATCTCTGGTTTCTCCTCAGCCTCTTCGTCCCCAGCTGTCTCACTTGTTTTGTCAGCATCTGGCACTTCAGAAGTTTCACTTTTGTCTTCTATAGCAGTTGTGGTCTCATTGTCACATCGCTATCCATGGCAGTGCTGGACATAGAAGGAGAAACGCAGACGCCAAGTAAGAAGATGACAACGACGCCAAGTAAGAAGATGACAACGGTCGCTGGCTAGAGGACGACAGTGGGACTGCGTCGGAGTAGTGTGCATGTGTCTGGTGCATGGGCCAAGGGGTCCACTTACCAGTGTAATGGAAGTGTTTAAATGACAGCGACCGTGTAACGGCAAGATAATTGAAGGAAAAAGAAACTCAGTTCTGCTTTTCCCATCTTGCTCTTCTCCTCTCCTCATCCCAATTCTTCGTAATATCTCTTGAGATCATTCACTATCCACTGAAATGGACCCATTCTGGTAGTTAGGTTCCTGTAGCATAACTGGGACACTACAATCTAGTATCAGAGCACCAGGACTTTGGTGTATCTCTGATTCTTCCTTGGTTCGTAAAATTCCTGGAAAGGTTGGAGACCACCTCGGCTCCGTAATTCCAATCTAAGGTTGGAGCGACAGAGATCGACATCACGGCACCCAACAAGCCATCGCTACAGACTCGCCAAGTGCTCATGGCGATTGAAGAGCAGGGCGGGCAGATTCAGGCGACATTGTCTGAAATTTTGTCCTGTTTCGATGTGCAAGCCAAAAAGATCGATCGCTTGACAACAGAGATGAAGACTCTGGGGCATCAGGTGGAGATCCAGCAGGAAAGCATAGACGAGGTGAAGCATACACAATTTGAGTCGTTGCGGCGACCCCTTCCTCCACCACCACCGCCTCCACCCCCACCTCCAGTTCCTCGACAACCACCGATGCTCAATCGACCACCGGGGCAGCCACGCGTCTGTGATAATTCATCCGAGCGCTCTAGCCAATCATGGACCCCCTTTGCTTCCTCCACCACAAGAGTCGTATGGTGTTGTTACCACACCCGCATCTCCGGCTGAAGTCGGGGGATACATGAAACCTCCGAAATTGGATTTCCCCAAGTTCTGTGGTGACCATCCTTGATTGTGGTTGGATCGCTGTCGTACGTACTTTGATTTGTACAGGGTGCCGGCATTGCAGTGGGTCGCAACAGCACAACTCTATATGGATGGCCATGCGGCACTTTGGTTACAGGCTTACAAACGACATCATGCGCTGTTTGGGTGGGATTCTTTCTGTCAAGCCATTAAGACCGAATTCGGCTCCGATGAATATGACTCGCAGATGAGCAAGCTTTTACAACTGAAGCAAACAGGCACAGTCATAGAATACCGACTCGCTTTTGAAGCCTCCATGTATCATCTGCTATCCCTGGACGTGACTCTGAACAGCTGTTTCTTCGTCACTCAATTCCTATTGGGCCTGAAAGATGAAATTCGTGGCACCGTGCGATTGCAAGCACCCTCAAGTGTTACAAGAGCAGCGGTGTTATCTCGCATTCAGGAAGAAGAATGGGAGGCTAGTCGACCGCGACATCGTGGAGCGATGATCACCAAAACAGCAATCAACTTACCCGCTACAGTACAGCCTTCGACAACGGCTATAGTGCGCACAGAGGAAAACCATAGGGCACTGACAGTTTCTAGCGCGAGCGCCAACTACGTGATTTTTGTCGTGCTAATGGGTTGTGTTTCAAATGTGGTGATAAGTTTTCCAAGGAACATCAGTGCAAGAAGCCTATGCAATTACTGACTATTGAGTTGGGAGATTTCGGGGAGATTCTACAAGCGATACTTTACGCCATGGCCCGCAATGAAACCAGCACCACCAGAAGAGTGCTTCCAATTGTCTGTTCATGCTCTTGTAGGCACAGAAGAAGTGCATTCAGTATGCCTTCGTGCGCTGGTGAAAAATCAAGTCATGCTCATTTTAGTGGACTCGGGCAGCACACACAGTTTTGTCAATAGACCCTTTGCCAGCCGGGTTGACCTCCAAATTCAACCCATATCTCCGGTCACAGTCAAGGTGGCCAATGGTGATCAAATTCGATGTGACAGTGTCATGCCAACACTCACTTGGTGGATTCAGGGTGTCACATTTAACACTAAGATGAGAGTTATCGATTTGGGGGCCTATGACGCCATATTAGGGATGGACTGGCTACAAGCACTTAGCCCGATGGACTGCCATTGGTTAAACAAAACGTTGTCGTTTGAGTATGAAGGAAAGCGTGTTTGTTTACAAGGCCTTCAAACAAGTCGACAGGTGACATTGCCTGAGTTGTCGTCAGAACAATTTCAGAAGTGGTGCATTAGCAATGAGGTCTGGTCAGTAGCTATTTTGGAACATCAAACTGAGGATCAGTAGGACCCAGCTCCCGTTCTGCCACTAGCAGTTCAAACCCTTCTGCAACATTATGAGCACGTTTTCAATGACCCCAAAATCTTGCCTCCACATCGGCAGTTCGATCATGCCATTACTTTGGAACTGGTTGATGCAGTGAATTCACGACCCTCCGATACTCACCATTGCGAAAAGATGAGATTGAACGGCAAGTCACTAAGATGTTGGCATCCGGGATAATCACACCGAGGAGCCCATATGCTTCTCCAGTCCTACTTGTGCAAAAAAAGGATGGAAGTTGGCATTTTTGTGTCGATTATCGTCGATTGAACAAACATACGATTAAACAAGTTTCCCTTACTGATTGTGGATGAACTACTGGATGAATTGGCAGGCACACATTTCTTTTCCAAGTTGGACTTGCGCTCGGGGTATCATCAGATTCAGATGAGGGAAACTGATGAGGAAAAAACTGCGTTCAAAACACATCAAGGTCAGTTTCAATTTCGTGTCATGCCCTTTGGACTGACGAATGCACCCGCAACTTTCCAATGTTTGATGAACACAGTGTTTGCTCCACATGTACGCAAATTCGTGATAGTTTTTTTGGACAACATCCTCGTGTACAGTCGTACTTTGCACAATCATCTTGCACACCTACAGATTGTCCGAGATGTGCTCCGCAAGCATCAACTCTTTGCTAAACGGTCCAAGTGTTCCTTTGCCAGACATCAAATGGAATACCTAGGTCATGTCATTTCTCACAGTGGAGTCACCACCAATCCATATAAAACCGAAGCAATGGAATGTTGGCCTCAACCCATTACCATTACGGAGTTGCGTGGGTTTTTAGGACTCACAGGGTATTATCGCAAATTCGTCAAGCACTATGACATCATCGCCAAACCTCTTACCAACCTCTTGAAGAAGAAGAGTTTTGTTTGGAATGACCAAGCCACGACAGCTTTTGAGTCATTGAAGCAGTCAATGGTGAACACTCCAGTCCTTGCACTCCCTGACTTTACGTTGCCACTTTCTGTTGAAACAGATCCTTGTGCTACCGGCATTGGCGCAACAAGGTCATCCTGTGGCCTACCTCAGCTGGGCTTTAGGTCCACAAAATCAGCAATTGTCTATTTATGAGAAGGAATTATTAGCGGTTATAATGGCAATCGATAAATGGAGATCATATTTGCAACACGGCCCATTTCTGATTCTTACTGATCACAAGAGTCTTTGCACTTTGGCTGATCAACCACTAGGCACGGATTTACAGCGGAAAGCCATGTCTAAGTTAGTGGGCTTGCAATTCAAATTCCAATACAAGAAGGGGGTGGACAATGGGGCAACCGATGCCTTGTCTAGAGTCAGTCATTTACTTCAGCTCCACTCGATTTCTAGTTGTCGACCAGATTGGGTCCAAGAGGTGTTCAACTCCTATGTGACTGATAATGAAGCTCAAGCATTACTCACCTCACTAGCCATTACTAGTTCGGATACAAAAGGATTTTCATTAGAACATGGGTTGATCAAATACAAGGGCAGAATTTGGATTGGGGCCAATCTCGCATTACAGACCAAATTGATCAGTAACTTCCATGACACTGCTATTGGGGGGCATTCTGGCATGTTAGCGACCTATCAGCGTATCAAAAAACTCTTCTATTGGTCGGGTCTCAAGTCAAGTGTGGAAGATTTTGTCAAATAGTGTGGAATCTGTCAACAAACGAAACACGAACACTCTCATCCGTCCGGCACATTACAGCCACTTCTAGTACCGGAAGGCGCATGGCAAGACCTTACCATGGATTTCATTGAAGGCTTACCGAAGTCGGAGACTTATGATGTAATTTTAGTGATCGTGGATCGACTGACCAAGTATGCCCACTTCCTCCCGTTGCGACATCCATTTATGGTGATTCAGGTGGCCAAGGTGTTTCTCGATCATGTAGTTAAATTACATGGTGTCCCACGTTCCATTGTCTCAGACCGTGACCGAGTCTTTACCAGTGCATTTTGGTGTGAGCTATTTTGGGCTCTGGGCACGAAATTACACTACAGCACTGCTTACCATCCCCAGATTGACGGGCAAATGGAATGGGTGAACCAATGTTTAGAGATGTATCTTCGCTGCGCAGTTCATCATTGCCCTAAGAAATGGAAGTCTTGGCTTGCAATGGCTGAATTTTGTTATAATTCCAGTTTTCACTCCGCTTTGGGTTGTTCACCGTTCAAGGCACTCTCTGGAGCAGAGCCTAATTTCGGTGCCTTACCGAATCTATCAGTGCCAACCTCTTCTGAAGCTCAAGACCTCATCACTGATCGATAGGCCTACACTGACATGTTGAGGACTCAATTGGCGCGCGCACAGAACCAAGTGAAAACTCAGTGACAAACCTTGCCTGAGGCGACACTTTCAAGTCGGTGAACAGGTACTCTTGAAATTACAACCATATGCCCAACATTCTATGGTCAATCGTCCCTTTCCGAAGTTGGCATTCAAGTATTTTGGTCCCTTTTCTGTGTTGGAACGCATTGGTGCCGTCGCATATAAGCTGTAGTTGCCCCCTGATTGTTCAGTCCACCCAGTCTTTCATGTTTCCCAGCTGAAGCCGTTTACACCCAATTACTCGCCGGTGTTCCATGACCTACCCACAATTGCTGATCTATCCGTTGGAACTCCAACCCCAGTTGCCATTTTGGATCGGCGTTTGGTCAAGAAAGGAAATTCTACTACGCAGCAAATTCTTGTTCAATGGTCGAACCTACCGAAAGATTGCACCACCTGGGAAGACTATTCCATCCTGCACAACCGCTTTCCGCATGCAGCAATATGGGATCCAGTTGTGCCTCAAGGGGGGGGGGGCGAATGTCACATCGCTATCCATGGCAGCGCTGGACATAGAAGGAGAAACGCGGACGCCAAGTAAGAAGATGACAACGATGCTAAGTAAGAAGATGACAACGGTTGCTGGCTAGAGGATGATAGTGGGACCGTGTCGGAGTAGTGTGCGTGTGTCTGGTGCATGGGCCAAGGGGTCCACTTACCAGTGTAATGGAAGTGTTTAAATGATAGCGACTGTGTAACGACAAGATCATTGAAGGAAAAAGAAACTCAGTTCTGCTTTCCCCATCTTGTTCTTTCCCTCTCCTCATCCCAGTTCTTCGTAATATCTCTTGAGATCATTCACTATCCACTGAAATGGACCAATTCTGGTAGTTAGGTTCCTGTAGCATAACTGGGACACTACACTCATCAGCTGGAGGGGTTTCATCATTTGTTGCAGGGGCAGCTTCAGTCTCAGTGCCAAGAGTAGGCTTCTCCTCAGCTGCTTTTTCCACTGGAACTTCCTGTGGTGGAAGTGAATATTCCTACAAATGAAAGTTGAATTAAAAAACACTAGTTCTGGATCATAAAAGACCAACAGTGAAAGGAACAACACATCACAGAGGAATCAACTTACAGGACAGAAAACTTAATAGATGACGTAAGCTAATCTCAGTAAAAAAAATATACAGGCATGTGTTCAATTTCAAAGGAATCAGATTTGCATCTAACATGAACCAACTCAACCAAGTGATTCTTATGTCATCACACAGCAAATGCCTAAATACATATATAACATTGAGAAAGGGACATTTTTTACACAAACATCTAACTATTCAACTTTTCTCTAGATTCCTTGCAAATTCTAGCAATTCACAAACACCAGAACCACTTGCACTAAGCAAGAATATATATTCAAGAAGGAAAACTCATGCAAAAGCCTTACTCTATAACCTTCACCTGTGCTAAACTGCTATGTGCTAAGTGCTAATAACCAGTCTAAAAATTCATTTGTATACATTTTTTTTCCAATTATTCATATACAACTAGTGCAGGGTAGTGCTTACTTTGTAAGTGGAACATGCAAACCCATATAACTATCTTAACCAGACTAACATCTATAACATTGCAAACAGTTTCCAAAATGATGCAAAAACGTCATACAAAAACTGCAAAATCAAAACAAGTGCATTCAAGTTCCCTACAGTAGTGGTCTCCCACCAACATAAGCACGCCAGAAAGTACACAAAAGCCAGCAACATATCATAATTTTCATGCAGAACTTTGGGTCCATACTAGTGGCATAAGGAAAAATATGAATATGCATGAGATGCATTTTGTCCAAAAATGTTGACAGACATGACAGATACTGTCCAAATTTGGTTACAAAAAAAGTGTTCACTGTCGGAAATAATCTTGTTGTTGTCATGTTATTTCAGTTCATGCATAGCATTGAGTATGTGTTCATGCAACTGTTACTAGTATGCCCATAGTAGAAATAATAGCATGCATGCAGTTGTTACTAGTGTGTTAATAGGTGGAGTTACCAGCTACTTATTTGCATGTAGTTAAGACCTTTTTTAGTATAAATAAGAGGAGAAGCAAAACAGAAAATGCTGATTGTGAGCAGCACCAAATTCATTATCTGTTCTTCTTGTGTTCGTGAGCGTCCAGTGTGTGTGTTCTAGCTAGAGGAAGCAATGTGTGAGTTCTCGCTTGGTGCACAGGCCAACAATTGGTATCGAGCAAGATTCAATGTGAGAGAGTGCCCACCGGTGGTACCGTGGCGAGAACCTGCCTGGCGCCGGTGGCATGGCGTGGAAGCCTTGGCGGCAAGCGGGCACGCGTCGCCTGGCGCGGCGTCGAGCAGCGAGGCCACGCCGTGAGAGAAAGTCGCAGTCTGTTGCCAGTACCAATCGAGAGCGTTATCGGCGGCGACGGCGTTCTTCCACCATCGATAGTGTTATGGTGTAAGGCGTCCTGAACACGGCGATGTCTAAAAGCGGCGGCATCGACAAAGTTGTTTGTGTATATGGCACGATGAGGAGTGTTGCATGTGTCATTTATTTCTTTGTATGCACGTGGGAGGTGTGTTACATACGTGCGTATATTTGTGTCATGGTCATGCATGTAGATGAGTCAGTGCATGATGCATGTGTGTGTGCATGAGTTTTTGTAGGTGTGTCCAAGTTCTCATGTGTGTAAGCTCTAGTAAGAGTCTCCGTCGCCGTCTAGTTGTGTTACCGGCGAAAGATAATCAGAGCTGAGGTAGAAGCAAAAGACGCCGGCAAGTTGTGTCACCGACGGCATGGTCAGCAAGAAGAAGACAAAACTCATTGGAGATGCGTCAGGAGATCAGACTTCGACTTGTGAAGTAGTGACAACAAGCTTAGGGGGAGAATGTCGGAAATAATCTTGTTGTTGTCATGTTATTTCAGTTCATGCATAGCATTGAGTATGTGTTCATGCAGCTGTTACTAGTATGCCCATGGTAGAAGTAATGGCATGCATGCAGTTGTTACTAGTGTGTTAATAGGTGGAGTTACCAGCTACTTATTTGCATGTAGTTGAGACCTTTTTCAGTATAAATAAGAGGAGAAGCAAAACAGAAAATGCTGATTGTGAGCAGCACCAAATTCATTTTTCTGTTTTTCTTGTGTTCGTGAGCGTCCAGTGTGTGTGTTCTAGCTAGAGGAAGCAATGTGTGAGTTCTCGCCGGGTGCCTGGGCCAACATTCACTATCTGCTCGGGATGCTTACACATGAGCAGTGCTGACATGTTCATTGCTACTAGATTTTACTAGCTTTTGCAAGATGCCGGCACGTTAGTTCAGGTACGTGTAAAGACGAGTAAAAAGGAATGAAGATTTGAGTACATGTTTCGTTTTACTTTTACCGATCCAGAAAAGCCTGTATGTTTGTTTTTCCAACGTTGCATCACACCGAAGCTGAGTGAAATTGATGAGGTTTTATTCAGTCAAAAAGAATTACTGTAGTTCAGTTTCCTTCGATTAAGAAACAGAGCCATGCTTTAATTAGCTGTGCATAGTCTGATAACAATTCATGTGCTTACCAGGAGATTGACTTGGAATGCTGATCACCTGGAAGGTTGCAATCGTTTATTGTTTTACTCCATGATGAATTGCTTACAACTAGCTACTCGTATATAAGATACTTAGTTTATGCATCTTCGTCTCCCTGATTGGGAGCCTCCCTTCAATAAAATACAATAATCGGAGTAACAGGTTAAGGTGTTGAGCTACTCCCTGTTACTCGAAAGGGTCGACGAGGAAGAATTGTTTGCTGTAGAAACTGTGAGACCGTGCCAAAGATCACGTGATATGGCATGATGCTCTCCTTGAGCCTCCCGATCCAAAAACAGATGATTCCAAGGAGAAACCGCGGCTCCGACCGCCGCCACGCAGATGGAACAAATTTATTCGATTTGTAACGCCAGTGTCAAATAAACAGAGTCAACACTTTACGACCATTACAAACTTGTTTTGCAACATTTCCCTTACCAGAGGCAATTAATTACACACAAATCGACAACTCAGCTGCCACGGTAAGTGGTGAACGAAAAAGGAGTATACAACAGAGGAACATGGAAATGCTCGGCCGTCTGGCTCTCTTTGATCTCAAATATGATGCTCACATAAGGGAAGAACCCTGACGGTGCATACTTGGCGGTGTTGAAACTTATGCGGTAGAAACCAGGAGTGACATTGTCAGTGTTGAGTATTTGGGCCATATACCAGCCGGCCCATGTGGCCCATGTATTGTGTATGTATATACCTAGTGAACAATAGTGAATATACAAGAAAAAACTCACAAGACTACATGGTATCAGAGCCCTTACATGTGCCTAACCCTAGGCATTGTGGCGGCGCCGAGTCTTGTGGCGGCGCTGTCTTGCGGTGGTCTTGGTCTGGTGGTGGCGGCACTGTCGCGACAAGCGTCGGCCTGAAACCTGTGTGGCCTGTATGAGAGGAGGAAGCTCGGGCGAGCTTAGGCGGCGGCTTCGAGGACGAGCTCAGGCGACGAGCTTCAGTGGAAGCAGTGAGCTCGAGCGGCGCTTCGGTGGCGGCGAGCTCGGGCGCGAGATCCAGCGAAGAGGCCGCTTCGAGCGCCATGGCGTCGATCCGGCGGCAACCAGAGATCCGGAGCGACAGCGGCCTTCGGGGCCAGGAGCTCAGGCGCGTCGGCTCGGCTTCGGGAAGAGGAGGACGAGAGAGCTCGCCACTGAGCTCTCGTCTTGGGAGGAGGAGGACCAGGACCAAGCGGCGCTGACCTGAGCTTCTGCGGCGCTTGAAGAAAATGTGCGCCCCTTGAGCTCACTGCAGTCTGCAGTGCGCGGTGAAGAAGAGAAAGCAAAGGTACGTTTGGTTTGGTAGAAGAAGGGAGAAAAAACATTAAGGTTGTGTCATCTGGACCGAGGCTTAATTTTGTTTCTTTGTGAGGAGAAAAAGCCTTGTTGAAGTGAGCTATGGGGAGAATCGGGGACTGCGGCGGTGCTCGAGATATTGGCACAACTTCTTACGAGAAGATGAGTGGGGCATAGATCCTCGAGCGGTAATTGTCCCTCATCTTTGAGACAGTCTGAGAAAATAGAATTGATGTCGAATGATGTTAAGTTAGAAGGTGTGAGAAATTACTTGAGTTGGTCACGGAGGGCATTCTTGATTCTCGAGGACAAAAGGGCCGGAGAGCCGTCAAGGAGAGTCAATTGAACCGGTGGACAAGGCGGGTGCGAATGGCGAACTTGGAGTACTACTAACTCCTTTGGTGGTGGCGTGGTTGTTGAGTTCGGTGTCTCCGACCATTCTTTATGTTGAGACCATCTCAATTCTTGGTGAGGTATGGAAAACTCTGTCAAGATTGTACTCGGGAGCAGGAAATGTGATGTTGATGGTTGAGACACAGGAGAGAGTTAGTGATCTGAGACAGGGGGAGAGCTCTGTGATGGAGTATGTTGCTGAATTACAGCGATTGTGGGTTGATCTAGATCACTATGATCCTCTAGAGTTGCCTCACGCAGACTGCATATGCACTGTTAAGAAGTGGATTGAACGCAGGCGGGTGATTGAATTTCTGAAAGGGCTAAATCCAAGATTTGATGGAAGGCGGGCTACTATCTTTCACCAGCCTACTCTTCCTACACTGGAGGAAGCAATTGCTGCTATTGCTCAAGAAGAGACTAGATTAAAGGTGATGACAAACACTGCATTGCCAGTTACTCGTCCTGCCTTTGCAGTAACTGAAACAAGAGATTGTTTCAATTGTGGTGAGACGGGTCACCTAAGCCGTAACTGTCCCCATCCCCGCAAGCCTAATCGGGGTAAAGATCGGGTCTATCTTAAGAGTGGACAGAAAGGAGGTGGAAGCAAGGGAGGCAAGAGTAGTTACAAGGCAAACTTTGCAATGACTGGAGAAGAGTCACCTGAACGTGTGGAGGTCTCGGTTGCAGAGCTAGAGGAGCTGAGGCAGCTAAAGAAGAGAGTTGAAAATTTAGGAAACAAAGATGAAATAGCGCAATTGTATCCAGTAGCTTCGCTAATCTGCTCACTCAAATCCGTAAATGGATTATAGATTCGGGTGCATCAACACATGTTACGGGTATGTTGGATGAATTTAAATCATATACTCCATTCTCACCCACATACAGGAACTATCCAAGCGGTGATGGAACATCTCAACCCATTAAAGGGGTTGGTGTTGTCCAATCTTGATCCTTTCATTACACTACCATCAGTTTTACATGTTCCATCATTTCCAGTCAATTTGCTCTCAATAAGTTCATTGGTTGATCATTTGGATTGCCGGGTTATATTTGATCGAGAAACTTGTCTTATTCAGGAGAGACAGAATGGCAGAAAGCTTGGGACTGGCGTCAGGAGTAATGGGTTGTGGTACTTGGTTCCAAGGGAGGGAGATGTTGAGCTATGTACTGCTTTGGTGACGACGTCAAGTGAAGAGGAGGCTAGGGTGATACTTATGCATTGTCGGCTGGGACATATATCTTTTGAAACTATGAGTAAGGCATTTCCTGATGTAATGAACAAAGTGGACAGGAGTAAACTAATGTGTGATGCATGTGAATTTGGAAAGCACATTAGATCCTCATATGTGAGCAAAGGACTCCGCAGTGTGTCCCCCTTTGTACTTGTGCACTCTGATGTATGGACATCTCCTGTTGTCTCTGCTAGTGGCATGAAATATTTTGTTACCTTCATTGATTGCCACACTCGTATGACTTGGATTTATATTATGAAACACAAAAGCAGAGGTGCTAAGATGCTTCCAAGACTTCTATCGTATGTCAAGAATCAATTCAATACCCATGTTGATTATAAGAATGCAGACAATGGAGCAGAATATGTAAATAAGGAGTTTGATACCTTCTTATCGGTAGAGGAATCTTACATCAAACTTCTGTCGGACACACCCCTCAAAATGGAGTGGTGAAAGGAAAAATCGTCATCTATTGGAGGTAGCCGGTCACTCATGTATACTATGAATGTGCCTAAATTTACGTGGAGTGAAGCGATTATGATCGCAACATACCTCATCAATCGTATGCCATAAAGAATACTTGGAATGAAAACTCCATGTGAGATGTTGAAAGGAAAAAATGAGTTCATCGTCCTCCAAAAGTATTTGGATGTACATGCTTAGCTTCGAGATCACAGACCCTCGGTGGGAAAATTTGGATCCTCGGTACATTAAGTGCATCTTTACGGGATACTCTTACGGGCGTAAAGGGATATAAGTGTTGGAGCCCTTCTGAACGACGCACGTTTGTGAGTATGGATGTAACTTTCAGGGAGTCAAAGCCCTTCTATGGAGAGAGAACTGACTTGAGTTCTTTGTTTGACCTCGACTCTCCTAGCATGGATGATGCTTGTCGAGAGGGGGAGCTTGAAGCCTCAAGGATTGAGGAAGGTGGGCAACCAAGGGTTGTGGTTGGTTCAATTCCATGTCTTATGAGTGGGGAAGGTGGGCAACCAAGGGTTGTGGTTGGTTCAATTCCATGTCCTATGAGTGGAGATAGGTGGAGAAGGGTCAATGAGGAGGAAAATCTAAGGGTGTATTCAAGGAGGCAGCAGCAGGTTCCAACAGCAGGCGAGGCACAATTGCAGGGGGAGCAACAACAACAAAGAAGTTCGATTGGTCATTGAAGGTCTTGACTTATCGATGATGAGTGTACTCTGAGATAATTCGATGGATCTGCCTATTGCCTTGAGGAAGGAACCACGACTTGGGCCAGGAAAACCTCCCCTAAGGTATGGCTTCGAGCATGATATAGCGAACTATGTGTCATATGAATCTCTGTCACTTGGAGTACAATGCCTTTATTACTTCACTCTGATCTGTAGTAGTTCCAAGCTGATTGGAGAGCATGACAAGACTCCAAGTGGCACGAGGCTATCTTTGGAGGCTGGCGACTCTAGAGAAGAATAATACTTGGGAGCTTGTACCTCTCCCAATGGGGAAGAAGGTGGTTAATTGCAAATGGGTCTACACTTGTGAAGCAAGACCCAAATGGGAAGATTGAAAGATACAAGGCTAGGCTTGTGGCAAAGGATTATAGTCGGACTTATGGGATTGATTATGATGAGACCTTTCTTGCCGTGGCAAAAATAGTCAGATGAGAACATTGATATCCTGTGCGACAAATCGTAATTGGCCTTTATATCAACTTGATGTGAAGAATGCATTCTTACATGGTGATCTTCGGAGGAGGTTTACATGGAGATTCCACTGTTGTGGTACACCTCGGACTAAGGGAAAGTCATGAGGTTGAGGAAGTCATTGTATGGGCTTAAACAATCTCCAAGAGCATGATTTGATCGATTTAAATGCGTGTCATGTGTGGTATAGACTCTGAGGCGGTGTAATGGGGATCACACTGCTTGTGTTTATCGTCACTCGAGGGTCACACCACAATCCTTGCGGTATATGTGGATGATATCGTCATCACAGAGATGATAATGTTGAGAAGTCATGGCTCAAGCGTAGGTGAGCAAGGAGTTTGAGGTTAAAATTTAGGCCAAGCTGAAATATTTCTTGGGCATTGAAATCGCGAGGTCCCCAAAGGGATAGTTCTCTCCAAATGAAGTATGTTTTGGATCTTCTCAATGATCTGAGAATGCTTGGATGCCGAGCTGCAATGACCCCAGCTTGATCAAGACCATAAACTATGTGCTCGATCGGAGATCCAGTTGATAAGAGAGCTACCAGAGGCTTGTTGGTCGTCTCATTTATTTGTGTCACACAAGGCACGATATCTCATATGCGATGGCGTTGTGAGTCGCTATATGCATGACCCTAGGAGTGGACATCTGAAGCGACTCATCGAATCTCTGATACTTAAAGGAGTCTGGAAAAGGCCTATGGTTCAAAAGGAATGAACACTTGGACATTGATGGCTATTGTGATGCTGATTGGGCTAACTGCCTTGATGATAGGAGATCAACATCAGGGTATTGTGTCTTTGTGGGTGGAAATTTAGTATTTTGGAGGAGTAAAGCAATCGGTGGTGTCGGATCAGCGGTAGAGGCGAGAATATAGATCCATGGCAATATGCTTGTGTGAAATGCTATGGATGAGAGGTCTCCTATCGGAGTTGAGGTTACTAATAGGTGGACCATTAAAGCTTTGGTGTGACAACCAATCAGCAATCAACATTGCAAATAATCCAATTCAGCACGACCGAACGAAACATATGGAGATGGATCGGTTCTTCATCAAAGAGAGACTCGATGAGGGTACCTTGAAGTTGAGTCATGTAACTTCCAGAGAACAAATAGCCGATTGTCTAACAAAGGGGTTGGGAACTAAAGAGTGTTTGTCGGCATGTGACAAGATGGGAATGATAGATATCTATCGCCCATCTTGAGGGGGAGTGTTGAGTATTTGGGCCATATACCAGCCGGCCCATGTGGCCCATGTATTGTGTATGTATATACCTAGTGAATAATAGTGAATATACAAGAAAAAAACTCACAAGACTACAGTCAGCTATGTCCATCAGTTGATCGCTGCGTCCATCGTTGTTTGTAACCGAAGAGTCTACTGTTGCCCATCCATTGAAACCTTTGTTGTTGAATGACGGAGGAATGGAAGCATTCTTCCACACCTCCAGGTGAACTTCAATTCCAGATGCTGGTGATCCACGAGCGACGTCCAGCACATGGGTTGTGATGGGAGGGCGAGTTCGGTTGGAGTTGCCTGTAATTTCAGGAGCTTTATTGGCAGAAGGCTGGGAGTGAGCTCCAAGATGTGCTCCAATAATCCGTATGCGATCTTTTGAACATTCAAATGATAAGAAAGCAGAATAACTAAAAATGGCACAGATATATAAAATTACTATCAGAATGCTACACTTCCACAACAGCTCGAGCAAAGCGCATGAAACAATGAGGATAATTATGAAAGTACAGAGTAAATGCAGCGCAGAGTTCAACTGTCGAAATTGATGAAAGAGAAAGACGATGACCAGGGTTGCCTTCCCGGCATATGGTCATTCAGTGATGCTAGCTCAATAATTGTACTTCAGAGATGAACTATTTTCTTCTTGCTTCAACACAGTTCTTGTCAATATAATGTTTAGCTTTCGGAGTTGCATCCTGTTCTTATTGTTTCGACTATAGTACTTTTCTATCCTCATTTCGGCTATAGTTTTTATTTGTCAGGACAGAGTTTATCAAGGTTAAGAATAACAAGCAGAGAACAACAGTAAGCAAAGTCCTTGGATGTAATAATTCCAATGGTAGATCTTTCTTTAGCATCAGACAATTTTGCAGATACTAATTTCTTACAATCCTCTTTTATGTTCACCAATCAGATTTACCAGCTTGTGAGGACAGCATGGCTAACAGATATAGGATAGATACGAAAAAAAAAAAATCAAACATGTGGAGCAAAGAGCAGACATTTTTGTACAAAAGAACCTATCAACAGATAGAATTGTTTCAATACCTGCTGCTTTATCCGATTGGTTAGTAGGATCTTCTGTTGAATTATGGGGAGCAGTAGCCTCTGATGAGAAAAACTTTGCAAGACGCAGTTCAGTTATCTGCAGCTCTTCGTGTGCTGCAGCCTCAAGTTCAACAATTGGCCTGTTTGCATAACGCCTCTGAAAACAGCAGCAAGATGATAAGATAATTTCAAGGCCATTGCAACAGTCTAAAAGAAGGCATCGTATCAAGCCTTGTGGTAATATGATTCGGTAATCAAGCCATAGCGTGCACGATGCACTGTATCAGGGATAAACTCAACTCTCAACATATGTATCCCCAATGGTGTAAAAAGCCAAAGAAACAACTGAATTTAGTTTCAATATCAAGATTCCTGATTCATGGAGGAAGGGTCCTATTATCATTCATAAAACAGCAATACTTATGTGGCTCTGATTTTACTAGCATTCCATGTATCAGAATACTTCATTATGTTAGAGATATATTAGAGATAGAGATAGGAATCCTTTTGTATTCCTTATCTGTATATGACATGCACCCATTGTACACCCTATATATATTGCCCGTTGGGCCTCTGAATACATACACACAATATTCATAACATGGTATCAGAGCAAAGGTCAGGATTAGGGTTACTATAGCCACCGCCGCCGCCGGCTCCTAGACCGCCGCTCGGCTTCCGCTACCCGCTGCCCCCGGGAGGAGCTTCTCCGCTCCCGGGGGCGGCCTCACGTCGCCCGGTGCTCGACTGCGTCGGCTTCAAGCCGCCGCTAGTCATCCGCCGCTAGATCCGGCGCCACCGCGGATCTGGGCCACCGCCGCGGATCTGTGCTTCTTCCTGTTATGTCACCCGAGTCGCATCGTCGTCGGCCGGTGTCGTTAAATCGCCGCCGCGCCTGAGCCCGAGCCCGATCGCCACGAACCAGACCTCCGGTCGCCCGTGAAACCTCGCTTGAGCCCGTCGCCCGGTCGGTGATGCACGCGCCCGAGGTCTTCTTGGACTATCGCATCGAGATCGCCGGCGTCGCCTCGCCGGGTTTCGCGGATCGTCCGAAACCGTTGTCGTCGGATCCGTCGGATCTGGGCATGTCTCCCGAAGCTTCTCTTTTCATGTTGCCGATCCTCTCCGCGAAGAGCTCTTGATTCGGTTCTCGGGCGGCGGCTGAAGCGAAGCGGCCGTGCCTCCTCTGCGCTTCGGAAGGACCCGAGCCTCTCGCCACCTGACCACGCCAGATCACGCCTCCGTCCGCTTCGCCGCGCTCGACGCGCTCTTCGCGTCGCGCGGCCTCAACCCGACTTCGCCTCTTACGGGAGGACTTGGACTAGTGCTGTGTCGGTGGCGAATTGCTTATCCCGATCCCCTCTTTGTCCCGATTGGATGGCTTTTGCTGCTATCAGGAGGACTCCAATCGGCTTTTACTGCTATCGGGATGACTTGAAGTCTTCAACTGGTGCTCCAGCGTCGCCCTTCAATGGCAGCTTTTACTCTGCTGTCGGTGGAGATTGATTTCTTGTCGCCTTGTGACTGGACGAGCTTTGCTAGTATCTTGGTTTGCTTTGCATTGAAGAGTGCTTTATTGAGAAGCAACGAGCTGCTACTCACTTGGGCTATTACTTTCTTTATTGGGCTGCTGATGGTTGGGGACTTGGTGAGAGTTGATGATGGCTCGGCTGTGACTATATCGGGATGGCTCGATTGTGATTCTTGCCTCGGCTGTCACTGGTTGTTTTTCCGCTACTACTAGCTATTCTTGCTGCTACTACTAGTATTCTTTATGTCGTTTTCTTCCGTTGCGTCCATCAAAGTCCGTAACTCTATATCTGAGAGTTCATCTATGCCATGTGAGTCCACAAATTTATTGTCAGTCATCGAAGCATAGGAATTTTCTTTTGCATGACAGTAGCCGCTGTTCTTTTCTTCGAGCCGCTGCAAATCTGTCGCTCCAAGCTTTTAAGGCTGCCGCGCTTACTGTGCACTGCGTCTTCATTGTACTTCTGTGCATTGCACCGCGCTTCTTCCGCACTGCGCCTCCGTTGTGCTTATGTGCTTTGCGTCATGCTTCTCTTGCACTGTGCATCTGTTGCGCTTCTTGTGCACTGCGCTACTGTCGTCTTGGGCTTCGATTTGCACCGTCATGCTTCTATCTATTTCTATTCGGCTTGATTTGACAGCTTTCTCTATTTTGTCGGTTTCATCATCTTCTTCGTCATGTTGCCATGGTCGACTTTGCCTGTCGCACGACCCCGGATGGGAGGAGATATTTTATCGACATATTTTCCAAGAAATTGCATGCTCTGACGACATTATCAAGACTTCGGACTTTGGATTTTTATATTTTAGTGTCAACTCTTTTCAAATGCAATGCTATTGCATACGCTTTGCATTTGAGGGGGGGTGTTAGAGATATATTAGAGATAGAGATAGAAATCCTTTTGTATTCCTTATCTGTATATAACATGCACCCCTTGTACACCCTATATATATTGCCCGTTGGGCCTCTGAATACATACACACAATATTCATAATACATTACACAACAGAGAGGACTATAGCAAACTTTTAAACATAATTGGGTAACTGCCACATAAATTGTTGAGATGAGCCAAATAGGCACAAATGTCAATTACAATTGAAAAAAAGCTGGAGTTTTAAGGTGCACACATGCAGACCTTAAGCTCATTTAAGACCTCAAGGCGATCCTCCCAGACGCACATATCATGAAAACAAACCCAAACTTGTCCCTGTATTTGGCATTCCACTCGGCCAACTCCTATAGCGGCGAAGAAACCAAATTGAGTCCACAAATCAGATCACGAGCGAGAACACAAAGATGAACAAGATGAGGCACTGCTATTTGTCAAATCGATGGCGATCGAGAGTCTTTGCTGATTGCTCCTCCGTGCACCACCTACAAATCAAATCAAACAAAAGTTTTCACTTTTCAACGCATGAACCGATGACCCGTGCGGCCTCTTTGTAAACAGTAATGTCTTTCTGTTGCACATTAACACTCAAATGTGCGTGCGCCTGGTGTCAATTTGTTTGCCCAAACTATCTAGGCCGAGTAGAGTGCATTCACTTCAGTTATTTAATTCATCGTAACAGGGGCGGAGTCCGAGAGGCCTAACCGGTGTCAAAATACACCGGACCCAAAAAAAATTTCAGTGAGGACCACTTCGTTTTACTCCATGTGCACCCCCACAGCTCAATTACTGTGCACCCGGACGGCGGCCCACGCCCATGCAGCAAGCGTTGAGGCCTGCCTTGGCCATGCCCCACGTCGCACGCGTGTAACTGCGCAAGGCCCACACGGCCACGCGTAGCAGGCCAGCAGCCCCTGCGGTCGCAGCCCAAGCCTTGGCCTGTTGGTTGCCTGCACGCGGCACGCCTTGGCCTTTTGGCTGCCCGTGCGCCTGCTGCCTGGCTGCATGCACGCTCACGACCGCTCGACTACTCTGTAGACTGCCGGCGCCGACCCGCCCCTCATCTAGTCATCTGGGCTCTGGCTGTTGCCGGCCTGCCGCCCGGATTCGGGACCTGTGACTTCGCCGGCGCCGTCTACGTCGTCACACGTCAACCAGGCACCAAGTGAGTCCCCGCTCATCTTCTCATCATGCTCTACTGGCTCGTCGATAGCTACCCGACTCATATAGCGTGCATGATGTGACCCCCTAATTCGTTAATTCCGTTTACTTGCTAATAATCGCTAGTGTAACGTCCATTTCATCCCCAAAACAAACAAAAAATTATGGGCTCTTGTGTCCCGCGGATGCATCATTATAGTTGTCAAAACGCATACATCCATCGTTTCACTAGCTTGTTCATGCTGTTGACTTAAATTGTTAATATCTTGACATTTTGTTTCTTATAGATTGATCAAGAGATTTTGACTTGATATTTTGGTAATTAAGATCAATGCTGCGAGGCACTACACGTAGGATGTTCGGTCTTGTTTCATTTAATATATTTTTAGAACCAAGCATTCTTTTAAAAAAATCTGAAACCAAGCATTGGAGCAAATTGCAAGTCCGACAAGAATATATTGCTGTACTTCTATAAAAAAAATGTAGATACACTCATTGACACGTGTGTAGGATCTTTGCAAACTTATAGGCCAATGGGTGATGGGTCACGGCCTCATGGGTCATGGTCTCATGGAATTCAAATGAGTGGTGTTTTGTTTTACTTTTATCACTCGGCCATATCTCACTAGTCACTATCTGTACTATATTATTTCTGTTGTTGAATATGATATTTGATTTGACAATATGTTAATCGAAATTCACTTGTAGGGAAATTTATGGAAAAGTTTCTAAAGAGGAAAGCGCCGCCACCGGATAGAGCTACTAATGCTTGGACTTCACCTACAGAAGATATCAATTGGGAAGAGGAAATTCAATTTGATCCAGGCAAAAGGAAAATGGCGGATGACAAAATGGCAAATGACTATCATCCTAATCAGAAAGATGTGGTTCATCGTTTCATGAACTTGAAAGAACATAAATACTAAAAGGTAATGTATTTACTTTCATTCGACCATTCTACTTTTTTTTACTTGATAATTTTAATTCATTTTGTTCCTTTTTTTATAGGTCATTTAGGTCGGATGATATATTTTGGCAATACCGACTATCTTTTGTTCATGATTTCGCCTTTAGTTGCTTCACTTTTCTACATATAGCCAATATTATAAGTGAGTTTCTTTATCTTGGTAAGCATTTTGATCGCTACTCCTTTATCATTGTACATGTCATTGGTTATATTGAATTATTGATGCTAAAAGTTGCCGGATACATTACTATTTAATGCCATGTTGGTTGAAAATTATATATAATGTTATATGTACGGTGAAGTAGTGAACCCAGTCATTTTCGTTCTAGTTTCGCCCCTACATCGTAATACGCAAGTATACACTGAAATTGCTTCCATGTGGTGGTTGTAACTTGTACTCTTCTCTAGCTAGTAAAGTAGTAGTTACACAATTCACACACGCCTCACTGATGCTGACGATCGGCAACACCAAGAAGCGGCTGAAATGAGTGGCGAGAAAAGAGAAGAAGAATTGACAAAAGTAAAAGAAAGGCAACCGACTTGGAGGCGGAGGGAGGTGGTGCCGATGGGCGGGTGCGTGCGAGGCCTCGACCATCCACTCACGTCCACCTAGGTTCGTTCTGCCGCGTCCCAATCGCACGCGGCATGAGCAAAGAAGGATCGAGACGGAAGCGAGGGACTCAAAGAGAGGAAAGAAAGCACGGGAAGAGGGATCGGGCAAGCTACCTTGTCGAGCCAGATCGGGCGGCGAGGAGGGCGCCATGCGAGGGAGACGGCGGGGAGGCGGCGGCCAACAAGGACGGCTGCGGCGGCCGCCGTTGACTGCAAAGACGCCCTCCACGAAGACCTCAGCGTCACCATCTCGCCAAGGGATCGGTTCGTCTTGGTCGGGACTCTTGCGACCGTCTATCCGGCGTCCGTCGGTTGCAGACCTGGCCAAATGGGTCGCCCGGCCCGGTACGGCACAGACCCGGCTAGGCATGGTCCATTTAGGCACAGTCCGTTCTGGCCCGTGTACTATTCGTGCCGTGTCGGGCCGACCCATGGGCCGAGGTGGCAGCCCAGGCACGGTCCGATGGGCATTCGTGCCGTGCCGGGCCGACACGGCCCGTTTGGCTAGATGTGGCCCATCAGAACAAGAAAATCCAAAAAAAATCTTTAAAAAATCCAAAAAAATTATAAAAATGTGTAGAATTCAAAAATAGACATGAAAATTGGAAATCTCATATTGAAAATATAATAAAGAGCTTTATTAATGTCCAACTGGTTGCCTCATTAAAACCTTCGCCAAGTAAAAACTCAAAATGAGAAAACATTGGCAAAGGAAAAAGAGTACAACCTATAGCTCTACAATTCTACAGACATGATACATCCTTGTTCTATGTGTCGGTGTCATTGTCTAAGTACAAATTTTCGAACACCTCCGATAACTCTGGATTTTCCACAGAGTGTTGTGTTCGCGAATCAGCTTGTTCCTAGTCCTTCACAGTTAGAAGGATCTCCACCATCTCACTTGTGAGACTTGTTCTTCTTTTCCCCAATATTCTTCCAGAAAGACTGAAAGCAGACTCAGAGGAAACCGTAGAGATAGGAACAGTTAACACATCACGTGCAAGTATGGATAGCACGAGATATGTTAACTTATGGGCTTGCCACCATTGCAAGATGTCGAAGCCTTTTGCGTTGAAATCCACCGTATCGATGTCCAGATAAGTGGATAGTTCCCCACTCCTTATGGGTCTTGGCCGAAAGCAAAGGCCAAAAGCGTAAGAAGAAGAAGACGAAGACCTTGACCTGGACCTGGAGGAGAGGCACCGAAAATCGTGCCTCACATACTTGTCTTCCCACTCGAGGTGGGGGCTATCTTTGGAGGTCGCTATGAAGCGGACTCCCGAACTTATTTTCATACCTTTGGTAAACCTCAGATAACCGAGAACAAACTTCGCAAAATAGTTAGTATAGTCTAGCCAGTAGCATCACTAAGAAGATCAAGTCACAAGACTAAATGCACCCATTTTAGCCCTAGGATCTAAAACAAATGCAAATGCATATAGGTAAGGATTTCTCTCCAATATTTAAGGTATTTAGATTTCATGGAAACAACAACCTCACGTGAAAACTAAGTCATTTTCATACATTTTCAATTGAGTAGCAATCAGAAAATAGTATGCACAATGATAAGAGATGTTGGATAGTAGACAGCGGACAAAGCAACAGTTGCCTCATAAAATTTTTCTAAAATGACAAGACCTTCTCAAGGAACGAACCAATGTTGCTCAGTTTAATAGCAAAGTACCGTCAGTGCTATGATAGTGTGTTTGAATAAAAACAGAAAAAGTGCTCTTGTATGGTAAAAGATGCTTAAGCATGAGGTAAGTAGAGTTCCACCTTACCTCCATGTCCAAACCGAACTTTCTTGGATGTACACCCATCGCCCTGCAAAAGTTCTTATATTGTGCTATTCTTACGTTAGAATTATTCAAGAAAGAAATCGCATCACGAAAAGCTTTAATATACGGACTCAACCTCTTCAGACCACATTTGACTATAGGTTGATAATATGACAAGCGCATCGTTGATGTAGCAAGAAGGAATCGGCATATGTACTCAACACTGGAGTAAGAATGTCCATGGCCCTAGAGTTTGAAGCGGCGTAGTCTAAGGTAATTGCGAATATTTTGTTTGTAAGACCAAAGTCTTCCATGACTTTGATAATACAGTTCGCAATATTCTCCCCCGTGTGTGCTACATCAATTAATTTCAAACCTATAATCCTTTTCTCCATTACCCAGTTGTCATTAACATAATGCGCAACTACACTAAGATAATCCTCCCTAGCCCGACCACTCCATATGTCCGAGGTCAAGGCCACCGAAAATGTGCACGTACTAAATAGTTCCTTTATTTTATTATGACGTTCATTATAGTATTTCACTAGATCCCTTGTTGTTGTCTGTCTAGAAACGGAAGAAAATCTAGGATTATGCGTAGTCCTAATGTAATTTTGGAAAGAAGCAGACTCGCCAAAGCCTAACGGTAAATCCTCAGAAGCAATTAAACGACAGAGAGATTCGCGGGCTACCTGAGGATCGTAGTCCTAGCTAGATACCGTACCGTCAGGGTTGTATTGCAGTTGTGTCTGCCTCATCGTCAACCCTTACTTGGTTCGACATCTTGTAGCATGTCTAATCAAGTGTCCCGTTCCACCTGTAGACTTCGCAGACAATTCATGGCGATAAATTTTACAAATAGCATATGGTACCTCATTTCCCGCTGCGTCTTGCTTGGTTGTCCTGTCGAAATTCTCCCACACTCCCGATGTAGACAGTCTCGACCTCTTTGCTCTGGTTGCCGTGGAGCCTGATGCTGATGTCGAGCCTGATGACGGAACTCCAGCTTGCTCCTCCGGTGAAACCTTCGGTTCATTTGAGGCAGCCGCAGTCGCCTCCATAGACGCAATTTCGTCCGATGAAAGTCCGAACTCACTAAGAGCAAAGCTATCGTAAGGACTGTCCATAACGAAAACTGTAAAATCGAAACTAACATTATTACTACTTTAATCTTAGCATAACAATAATTGACAATAAAAGTATTATAAAAATAGTATTGTACCTCTTTTCACGACTTGTTTAATTTAAAATAGAAATTTTCAAATTTTGGCACAAATTTTTTGAATTTTGCCAAATTAGCTCAACACGGATTTGAATTTGCACAACACAATTTCGAAGAGAGAATAGAGAATGAAGGGGTGCTGAATAAGGGGGGTATGATGCCTATTTATAGAAAAAATTTCGGAATTTTTTTAATTTTTTTGCTATTTTTTAAGCCCCTAACGGTAAAAAAATTACTCAACGGTCAAAAAAATTCACCCAACGGTCAAAAACGGCCGTTTTTGGTCAGGCCGTGCCGTCTTGGCACGACCCATGGCATGTTTATGGCCTGCTAGCCTGGCCGCCCTTGCTTTTTTTTCTCTCGGTCTCTCTCTCGCCTTGCCTCACGCATGTGCTGACGCTTCTGCCGTTCCACTGCCGCCTCCTCCGTCACCACCTCCCCGCAGCGGCACCTCCTCGCCTCCCCCGTCACCGCCTCCCAGGCACCTCCCCACGGCGCCTCCTCCGTCATCGCATCCTCGCGGCGCCTCGCCTCCCCGCGGGCGCCTCGCTCGCCTCAAGGCGACCACGACGGCGACCCGACACTGCCGCGCTGGCCCTCGATGACCCCATCACCTCCTCGTCCGTTCGCTCCGGCCAAGCAGCGCAACATCGTGCACCGCGCGCCCAGCTGCACCGCTGGCCCGTCTCCTCCACCCTCTGCTCTCTGGCTGCAGCTGACATCACAAGGCCGCGACTCCATGATGGCCTCCCTCCTCCGCCCGGCGTCGCCCCGTCTTGCTTGAGCTCTCTGACAACCTCCTCCTCCCTCCGCTCGGAGCAGCAGTCTTGCCGCTGCGCTCCGACCTCCGCCCTCCGCCTCTGCCTCGGCCTCCCAGCTGCTGCTCAGAGCCGACGCCCGAGCCGTCTTGCCTTGCGTCTGCGTCTGCGTGCTGCATGGCCGGCCTGGTTAAATCTTGTCTTGGCCGCCCACCGTCTTGAGGTGGCGCCTGCACGGCCCGGGTCTTGTCTTGGGGCAGCGCCCATGAACATCTTGAGCCGTGTCGTGCTTGGGCCGGGCCTACAGTACCATGCTTCGTGCCAGCCCATTTGGCCAGCTCTAGTCGGTTGGTAGCGAATATTGTTTAGATTTTTTCATCTGATTAATGTTTTTTTCTCTATTCGTATTCGTATAAAAATATGGATACAAATATGATATGGATTTTTGCCATCCTAAATGTTATTTTATCCATACTATTCATATTTGAATTCGATAAAACAATATACATATTTAATTACAGTATGACTAATTAGTTGGATGAGTATTTTTAGTTTAATATGGAATCATGTTTTTAAGTGAAATAGATAAATTAGAATGATTAGGTGTGTTATGCACGAGGATAAATTGTCGTAAATATCTTACAATTACGTAAGTTATGAGGATATCTGAATCTGCCGAATTGAGTAGGTATTCGATTTGTATTTGTATTCGTTACAACATTCGATTGGTATTCGTATTCGACAATATTCGAATTCGTTTTCGTATTCGTTTAGAAAATACAAATATGAATACAGAAAGACCACTATTCGATTCGTATTCGATCCATTGACACCCCTACTAGTACACACATAACAGATACTACAGTATTATATATGTTTTTGATTTTTCGGAGCTGTTGTACAGCACTCGATTGAAAATCTTTATGAATTTGATTGAATATTTGACGACTTGTGCATCCCCACCTTCAACTCTGTCTCCGACGAGGTCAACCACAGCCTAGCGTGGTCTTTGGTGAGGCCGAATGCACCTCTTCCCTTTCGTTATAGTAAGTAGATGCGCCAGAGATGCTGCGTAAGGAAAAGGAGTTGGGTCAGGGGTTGTCGGTGCATTTGACATTGTTGGCACGAATTAGCAAATATAATCTTCTCTTCATGTTAAGTGCATAAATGACACCGCGGACAAATGAGGACCGACACATGGCTTGTTCGTGCACCTGTGGGCTAGACTCGCCGTGTCTGTGCCCCTAAGGCACGACACTGCCTCGTCCGTGCGCCTAGGGCATGGACAGGGCGAGTCCGGTCCCCAAGGGCAAGAACAAGCCACAGCTAACCTGTTGAAATTTGTGAATAGTATTTTTGATACTATTTGAATACTATTTAAAACACTATGTACAATATATTTAATAATTAAAAAAATTCAGCTGATAGGACTTTTTTTTTGAATTTTTTTCCTACTTGTTTTTTTACCTCGCACTCATAGCTTCAAATATATTATCAATTTTTTTTTGAAATGAAATCACGACGCAACACACCACATGCAACTTCAAACTTGGGTGTCAACCATCACCGTCGCCACCCTTTCGCTGCCTTCGGTGGCTCGGTGAGACGATAGGCAGTGGTGGCCTAGTGCCCTTGCTTCTAGAGTTAGGTTGCCGCCTACTTGCTCGCATCGCTGTCGCAGTATCGCTATCGCACATTCGCACACGAGTCGAAGGCTATGGTTACGATATTATATGATATGCATGCCAAGCATTTCTCTCAGTTGGTTCATAGATATGCTTATCCAGCCTGTGGTACAGTACAACATTAAAGAATGTCATCCACATTAAACCGACAAATTTAAAAAAAATATCATATCTGGCAGTGTCAACATGATACGCTCATAAAATAGGCCGCATTCCAAATATGACGTATGAAATCATGCGCTTTCCTTTTATACCTAATTTTCTATGTATTATCACATGTACCAAAAATTTATTAACACATCTACAAAAAAATGTATTATCACATGAAATTATTCAAACAAAGTTTTCACATGAAATCACATAATTTCATTCGAAAAATGTATTATCACATGTATCCTCGCGCAGCCCTTCCCTTCTCCTTAAGACAAAGGTCAAAAAAGAAGTAGAGCAATGGACGCCCTCGTCCCCGCGCAGTACATCGCCTCCAAGTGCTGCACCTGCACGCAATTCGTGAGGGATGGGGTGTGTCGGGACCCGGATTTACACATCCGAAACCCTCTACGTATTCTGAACTAGTCCCAGATCAATAGCTAGCTCACATAGGAAACATCGATGGAATACCATGCATTTATCAATTTAACTAAAAAGATATTAAAATAACAAATAGTAGTAATAACTGGACCTTATGGTCAACGTTTACTTAACTTGCCACGCAAAGCTAAAGAAACAAATAAACTCTTATAGCGGAATGAAAAATTTGGAAAGACCAATCAACATACCCACAGGCAATCGAGTGGAGAACGCATCCCATTTTGCAAAGCCTTCACAAAACTCCTCTTCATAGAACTCTTGGGCGGCTTGATATTTGTAACGTCCCAATTTTTTCCGAGTTTTCAAAATTAAAAAGAACCATCCGGTTTTGTTGAGAGTTCTAAAGCTTAACTTGAGATTTTGGAATTTAAGGTGTTTAATATGACTAAATCCAACTTCAATTAATTTAAGTTTGGATCCTTTGGAGTTGTTAGAGTTCTCTGGTGTTGTTTTCCTCTTCTCTTGCGCCACCTTTTTCCCTCACAGACCACTCCTTTACTCTCCTTCCTTGCGGATCGTCGATCTGGCCGGGCGACCGATCTGTTAGATGTTCGGCTAGTCCGAACGTCCCCTTCGTTTTGAACCGTCCGATCTATGTTGAACGGCCCGATCTGGTTGGCACGTTCAACCGGTCAGAACGTTCACCTCTTTTTGAACCGCCCGATCAAAATCGGACGGCCCCGCTTCGCCGCACCTTTCTTTGATCCCCTTCTCATTGGATCTCCCTTTTGGTTTAGACCTCCCTGGTGGTCCTGGAGCTGGTCTTTTTGCAAAGACCACCCTCTTGGTCTTATTGTAAAGACCACCCTTTTGGATTTTCTTTTACAAAGACCACCTTCTTTGGTCACGACCTCCCTTTTAGGCCGCGACCACCCTCTTGGGCCGTGACCACCTTTTAGGCTGCGACCACCTCTTTGTGCCGCAACCACCCTCTGGGTCTTTTTGCAAAGACCACCCTCCTAGTCTTTTTGCAAAGACCACCCTTTGGGTCTTTTGCAAAGGCCGCCCTCCTGGTCTGCGACCACCCTTTGGGTCACGACCACCTCTTGGTCACGTGCACCCCATGGTCACGTGCGCCCCTGGGTCACGACCTCCCCTTTGACCGTGACCCCTTTTTGACCAGCCCCACGTGTCACCCTTGCTCACTTTC
The DNA here is from genome assembly GCA_036346405.1 of Phyllostachys edulis. Taxonomy (NCBI): domain Eukaryota; kingdom Viridiplantae; phylum Streptophyta; class Magnoliopsida; order Poales; family Poaceae; genus Phyllostachys; species Phyllostachys edulis. The sequence goes on along the minus strand of CM070549.1, from coordinate 71,498,940 downwards.
TTTTCCCGCTCTTTGCGGCGCTGCTCTCGCCGGAGGCCTCGCGCATTAAATGCAGCTTTAACGCATTAAATGCTACTGCCTCCGCAGTTTTCGTTGTCCCCGGGCAGCTGTTTGCGCACGTTCGTGCCATATCCTGTCCTATCGCCACCTACCCTTGATCTCATGTGCTTCAGAGTTTCTCAGTTGCTCTTCCCGTTCTCCCCAGCTATAAAAGCCTGAGCAGCCCTTCTTCATCACCTTTTTCCTCACCCAACTCTCAACTCTCTTTTACCCTCACCCAGTTTCTGTGCTTAAAGTTTCACTAAGGAGTTCGCTAGAGCCCTCCTCGTCGCCAAGGAGTTTGCTGGAACTGCGCCGCCTTCGACCACGTCACCGCTGAAGAGTTTGCCGGAGCACCTGCGCCGTTCACCATTCTTCTCCAATCTTTTCTCTCTCTCCCTCTCTCTGTGTTTGGGTGAGTTCCTCTGTGCCTTGTCCTCTTTTGCTCTTACAACCATGTTGTGCGGTTGTATCTCTTTTACAACCACGTTGTGTAGTTGTGTTCCTCCTGTGGACCTCCCCCTCAGGACCTCCTCCTGAGAGTCCATTTCTATTTCAGTGTTTCTCTTTTTGTTCTAGTTTGTTTGTCTTTGGTTTTATTTTAATTCATTGTATTTATTTGGCTCTTTTTCGCACGAGTAGATTCCGGCTCCGCTGAAGAGTTCGTGGACCCGGCGACCTCTATAGAAGACCCCCAGCTCTTCATCGAAGGCAAGTCGTAGACCTTTGATCATGTTGAACCTAGTTTTGCAAAATTACTTTGTTTTATATCAACATGCATGGCTATTTATATAAAAATAGTTTGGGAATTAGCTAATCACCTATTTGGCAGTATGACCCCTTGAATAACTTGTGTTCTACATGTTGACATGTACTCTTTGGACCACCATAGGATGGGTAACCTTAGTTGGACCTCTTCGTGATAACCAACATGGGTGTGTATCTTGCTTAGACCTGCTTAGTTATGCGTTGTCTCGGTCACCTCTCCCAAGATGTTAAATTTGACTAAGAAATTATGGAATTATGGCACGTATTTGTCTTGGCATGTGTTGTTTTGCAAGCGTTGCCACTGGCCTGTGTGGCCACCAATAAAATTTGTTTCTCCATGACCAGGGAGGTCATTTGGCCGAGTTGAACCCAAAATATTTTGCTCGGGTGAGTGATCGTGCAGTAAAGGGGGTGCAGGAAGCACATTGGGTTGAGGAGGTCTCTCCTGAGCACCCACTAAGGACTTTACCTTGTAAGAGTTCGATCCAGGTCATACCGTGCAACCATATGTCCAGGATGGGGTGGACTTGGCCAAATAATTGGCAATGATTTGATTCGGTTCCGTTTTGGTGGAAGTGTGGAAGGACTTGGGTTTACGCCCACACTTGGCGCAAGAAGGGGCCGGGATGTCAAAACCTTAGTGAGCGGAACCAAGTCAGGGCAGAACCTTGTAAAGGCCTTGTCACGTGATCTAGCCTGCTTACCCAAGGTAGTGTGCAGGGGCATCGACGGGTGCCAAACAAACTAAAGAATTCGTGTCTTGTGGGTAAAGTTGTGCACCTCTGCAGAGGAAAGAATCTATTCGAATAGCTGTGTCCCCGGTTATGGACATGCTTGGTGATTTCATGCAAGGGATAGATCTTTCTCAAAACTGGTTGTTGTGGTTGGTTCCGAGTGGTCGAGCTCACGACCAGGGTGGTCGTGAGAGGTCTAGCTCACGACCAGGGTGGTCATGAGTGGTCGGGGCACACGATCAGGGTGGTTGTGTGTTGTTATTAAAGAAAACCTGTTATTTATGTATTACTCTTTCAACTTGTGCCTTACAATCTACTTACTGTATTTCAATTCAATATCGCTTTCTGCAAAGTAACCATACAGCTACCTTTGTGGAGCGTTGCATGAATATATATTTGCATTCATTCCCCACGGCTTGCTGAGTATATTCAAAGTACTCATGGCTTGTGCCGTCTGGTTGATCGGCAGCTGATGAAGACCTCCCAGGGTGCTCCGACCTCTTTGAAGAGGAGGTCTTTGAAGACCTCTCGTGCTAGGACGTCCTCCACTCGATTTCTTGTGGACATGTCGTGTGGCCTCCACATGTATTTTGTTTTGTTGTTTCGCTGCGACCCTCTGTTGTTGTAGCCCTTCATGGCAGACCTCTATAAAAAGCTTGACCATAAGGTCTTTTGCTGTTAATATTTGTTAATTTGTCTGTTTCATCTTTGGTTTTGTTGTATGGTTGTGATGACATCTTTGTTGAGACTGTGCGGACCAGCCACTGATCATGGGACTGGTCTAGTGTGCACAGGAGGTCCCGGGGGTTTCTACCCGGGCCCGTGTGACAAGGTGGTATCAAATCCATATCGACTGTAGGATGTAACCCTAGTTAGCATGGTCGTTTTAGTCAAGAGTTTCAAAACTTATTTTATAAATCAAACCAACAGAGTAACTTGGATAGCTATTCTCCTCTCATCTTATTCTATTCTGTTCTCATCTTATCCGAGTCTCTTCTCACCTCATTCTTAGATTCTTACTCTTATCCCTTTTGGAACTTTGTTTTTAAATTTAAATTGATCTCTCTCATCTCAGTGATCTCAATCGGATCGAGCTTTGCTTTCGTTTGACCACCCAGATAAGTTAGGTTAGATGTGCTTTAGTAGGGTGCCTCCTCAGTTTAGTACCATTTAGACCTCCTGGTTGAGTTTTGTTGTCTCTTGTAGCTCTCCGGCTATTTGTTCTTTGGGTTTAACCGACCTCCCCGGCTAGGTTGTTCTATCTTTTCTCCCTTGTTCTTGCTCACCCCTGTGCTTTTCTCTCTTATCTAGTGTGCTTTGTTCTTCTCATCTATTAAGCCTGGGAAGTTTGTGCAGATGGATCAGACCCACAATTCGGCAAGTTAAGAGGCGCCAGTGGACCCCTTTTCTCAGCCACCACCACCTCCTTCTAAGCCCCTCGGCGGGGTTTGGGATACCATGGCGGCCAGACTCGATTGATGAATGCTATGATGCATAACATGAATCAAATGATAAATCAGCAAAATCAGACCTTTGCTGCTCTTCTTACAATGTTGAACCAGAGCAACCAAGCAGTTGCCATGCCACCACCGCCACCACCAGTTGCTCCTCAATCCAGATTGGCCAAGTTTATGAGGACTCGACCACCCTCATTCTCTAGCTCCTCAGAGCCATTAGACACAGATGATTGGCTGCGCTCAATTGAAAAGAAGCTTGCTATCACTCGGTGTGACGACCGTGAGAAGGTCTTGTATGCTGCACATCAACTTGAAGGACCAGCTGCAGCATGGTGGGAGAGTTTTTGTGCTGCCCATGCAGATCACCAGAGCATTACTTGGGCTGAGTTCTCAGAAGCTTTCCGCCAATTCATGTCCCTGATGGGAAGGTGGAAATGAAGAAGAATGAGTTCCTTGAGCTGCGACAAGGCAATATGTCAGTGGGTGAATACCTCAACAAGTTCACCCAACTCTCTAGATACGCTCCAGAGAACGTCTCTACGGATGGTGCACGTCAGAAGCGCTTCACAAGAGGTCTCAACCCCGGCTTGAAGGTCCAAGTCGTTGGCAACGACTATAAAGACTTCCAGCACCTTGTGAATAAGGCCATGCTCGTTGAAGAGTCTCGAAGGGAGCTTGCCAAGTCTTATAAGAGGAAGATGGTGCAGCCTGGTGCTCACCAAGGACATCCACAGAGGGTTAGGACGTCTCCACGACCTCCTGCCCGTTTTGCTCCTTATGTGGCTCCCAGGAGCACCCCTGCGGCAACCTCTCGCCCGGTGACACCTGGTCTAAGCAGCCCCGGCATCAGCAATCAGCAGCCAAGGACCACCAACCCAGCCGTAGGGATCACTTGCTACAATTGCCACCAACTGGGACACTACACCAGCAACTGTCCCTTGAAGCAAGGATCTCCTCAGGTCAAAGTCAACGCAGAACCTCCCCCGACAAGGACCTCCTTGCTAGGAGCAGGGCGTGGAGCTCCTCAGACCTCCTCCGCACCAGCCAGGACATCCCAGAGAGGTCGTGTGAACCATGTTATCCTGGAAGAAGCCCAGACGGCCCAGGACGTCGTGCTAGGTAAGTTCCTAGTACATTCAGCCCTTGCCACCGTTTTGTTTGATTCTGGAGCTTCCCATTCGTTTGTTTCTTAGAGTTTTGCTGCAAAGTATCAGTTGAAAGTTTCAACTCTTAAGACCTCCTTGTTGTTCCAATCTCCCGGTTCGGAGTTAAGTACGAACCAAGGATGTCCACAAGTTAGAATGATCATAGAAGGGGTAGAGTTCCTAGCCAACTTGATCATCCTCGATACCAAATCCTTAGATGTGATCTTGGGAATGGATTGGCTCTCGGATCACCAAGCCATTTTGGATTGTGGTGGAAGAAGTATCACTTTGACCAGTCCAGTTGGGACTAGAGTGAAGTTTGAAGCCTCTTCGGAGAAGCTTGAAGAAGCACTGGTCTGCAGTGTTCAAGCCATGTCTTTAGAAGACATCCCAGTGGTCTGTGAGTTCCCAGACGTCTTTCCGGATGAGTTGCCGGGAATGCCCCCAGATAGAGATTTGGAGTTTGTCATCAACCTTGTCCCTGGAACTGCTCCAATCTCCAAGAGATCTTATCGGTTTCCTATTGACGACCTAGTCGAGCTGAAGAAGCAAATTGAAGAGTTACAAGTTAAAGAATTTGTTAGACTAAATTCTTCACCTTAGGGTGCTCCAGTGATCTTTGTTGCAAAGAAGGATGGTACTTAGCGGATGTGTGTGGACTATCGTGCACTCAACGAGGTCACCATCAAGAACAAGTACCCTCTGCCCAGAATTAATGACCTGTTTGATCAGTTGAAAGGAGCCGGGGTGTTCTCCAAGATAGACTTAAGGTCAGGATATCACTAGTTGAAGATTCGCCAAGAGGACATCCCCAAGACAGCATTCTCAACCCGTTATGGACTGTATGAGTACACGGTGATGTCTTTTGGATTGACCAATGCTCCTGCTTTGATGAGGACATGACCCCTAAGGATACAACCATATTTGCTATGCTTACTATTCCAATTACAAAAGCTCGTACACTCCAACTAAATTATCAAGTAACTTCATTTCTAGGAGTTCATAATTGTTCCATTGAGGATGGATTGCTACCTAAGTCTTGTGATGTTATTCTACTCAGGAAAAAAGGCAAGGGGAGTACCACTACTACCACAACAAGCCCAGGTCGACTGAAATTCAATTCCAGATCAATTCGGAATCAGCTTGACAACACCGGCTTAAAACATGCATAACTTTCACATATGGAGTCCGTTGGAGGTCCACGAGTACTTGATGGAAAGCTTATTTCATCCTCTTACCAACGGATCTAGTATGACCTCCAAATTCCTTCTGTGCACGTTGGAATCACCAAAATAAGATGTCCCATATGTCAGCCCATACGTCAGAATCGCCAAAAAGAAGATGTCCCATATGTCGCCTTGTAATAATATTCAACTTGTCCCATATGTCGGCCAACCGACATAGGGGGCGCGCACTGTTCACATGAACAGTAGTACCACCTATTTAAGGATGTGTGGCTTACCTTCCTGCTATTTAAGGAGGCTGCACCCCCTCTAGTTTTGTGGGATTTCGTTTATGTTTTAGTTTGCCTTCATTGCAACTTGTATCTTCTGCGTGTGTCGACTAGACCACCCAGTCAAGATCCTTATTTGGAATCCCAACTCAATTAAAATATTTCAATCCTATTTGCAATTTCAGATTACTTATTATCTTGTTCTTGCGTGTTCTTCGATTGCATATAGGAATAGACTTTCGTGGTCAGGTCAACCGCGTTCTTGGCACAGTTGATAACGACTCGGAGTGTGGTTTAGCGATTGCTTGGTGTTATGGTCTTGACCGATTAGAAGCCTGCATCGTCAAAGTCGTTCTACTCCAAATCGAAGTTATCATCCTATCAAAAGATCGGTACAACCGTTGTCTCATCATGCTTACTTTATAAACTTGATGAATAAAGTGTTCATGGAGTATTTGGATAAGTTCATCGTAGTATTTATTGACGATATCCTAGTGTACTCTCACAATGAAGAAGAGCATGAAGACCACCTCCGCTTGGTCTTGAACAAGCTTAGAGATCACCAGCTCTATGCGAAGTTCAACAAGTGTGAGTTGTGGATGAAGGAAGTCACATTTTTTGGGACATGTCTTATCGGCCGAAGGAGTCGCTGTCAACCCTTGCAAGTTTTAGGATGTGCTCAATTGGGAGTCTCCCAAGTTAGTGCTTCAGCTCAGAAGCTTCCTTGGAATGGCCGGTTATTACCGAAGGTTTATAGAAGGGTTCTCCAAAGTAGCAAGACCTCTCACTCAGTTGCTAAAGAAGGAAAAGAAGTACTCTTGGACGTTAGCATGTGAACAAAGCTTTCAAGAGCTAAAGCAACAATTGACCACTGCTCCAGTACTGATCTTGCCGGATGTCCGAAAGGACTTTGAGGTTTACTATGATGCCTCACGACAAGGTTTTGGATTTGCCCTGATGCAAGAAAGGAAAGTGGTAGCCTATGCATCTCGTCAGTTAAAGTCTCATGAGGTCAATTACCCCACTCATGACCTAGAATTGGCTGCTGTAGTGCATGCTCTGAAGATTTGTCGTCATTACCTCATTAGTAATGACGACAAATCTTCAGAGCATGCACTACAGCAGCTCAATCCAGGCAGAAAAGCTATGCGGACAATCGTCGCCAAGACCTAGCTTTTGCTCCAGGAGATCAGGTGTACCTAAAGGTCTCACCTCTTAAAGGAATGCGTCGCTTTAGGATCAGTGGGAAGCTTGCACCTCGATACATTGGACCTTTTCCCATTTTAGACAAAAGGGGAGAAGTAGCTTATCAATTGGACCTCCCACCCCAGTTGTCGGACGTGCATGACTACTTCCACGTGTCGCAGTTGAGGAAGTGCCTGCGTGTGCCAGAGGAGCAAATGCCCATAGAAGCTGTGGACCTCCAGCAAGACCTCACCTACAAGGAGCAGCCCATCAAGATCTTGGAAGTTTCCGAGTGTGTGACAAGGAGCAGGGTCCTCCGTTTCTGCAAAGTCCAGTGGAGCAATCACACTGAAGAGGAAGCTACTTGGGAGCGTGAAGAGGACTTGAAGGCAGAGTTCCCGCGCCTATTCTCTAGCCTGCCCAAATCTCAGGGTCAAGTTTCCCTTTAAGGGGGGGGTAGGTTTGTAGCGTCCCAAGTTTTTCTGAGTTTTCTGAGTTTTCAAAATTAAAAAGAAACATCCGGTTTTGTTGAGAGTTCTAAAACTTAACTTGAGATTTTGGAATTTAAGGTGTTTAATATGACTAAATCCAACTTCAATTAATTTGAGTCTGGATCCTTTGGAGTTGTTAGAGTTCTTTGGTGTTTTTCCCCCTTCTCTGCTCGTACCTTTCTCCCCGCGGAGCCAGCTCCGCACCTCCCTTCCTTACGGATTGTCCGATCTGTGCTGGACGGCCCGATCCTGTTGGACGTTCAGCTAGTCCGAACGTCCCCTTCGTTTTGAACTGTCCGATCTGTGTCGAACGGCCCGATCTGGTTGGCGCGTTCAACCGGTCCGAACGTTCACCTCTTTTTGAACCGTCCGATCAAAATCGGACGGCCCCGCTTCACCGCGCCTTTCTTTGATCCCCTTCTCGTTGGATCTCCCTTTTGGTTTAGACCTCCCTGGTGGTCCTGGAGCTAGTCTTTTTGCAAAGACCACCCTCTTGGACTTTTTGTAAAGACCACCCTTTTGGATTTTCTTTTGCAAAGACCACCTTCTTTGGTCACGACCTCCCTTTTAGGCCGCGACCACCCTCTTGGTCTTTTTGCAAAGACCACCCTATTGGTCTTTTTTCAAATATCACCCTTTTGGGCTGCGACCACCTTTTAGGCCGCGACCACCTTCTGGGTCTTTTTGCAAAGACCACCCTCCTGGTCCGCGACCTCCCTTTGGGTCACGGCCTCCTCTTGGTCACATGCACCCCTTGGTCACGAGCGCCCTTGGGTCACGACCTCCCCTTTGATCATGACCCCTTTTGACCAAATTTCTGTCGGCCTTGCTCACCTTCTTTTCCGCTCTTTCTTATGCTCTCATGCTCGGGAGGCCTCACGCATTAAATGCCACTATAACGCATTAAATGCTGTCACCTCCGCAGTTTCCGTTGTCCCCGGGCAGCTGTTTGTGCACGTTCGTGCCATACCCTATCCTGTCACCACCTACCCTTAATCTCGTGTGCTTCAGAATTTCTCAGCTGCTTTTCCTGTTCTCCCCAGCTATAAAAGCCTGAGCAGCCCTTCTTCATCAACTTTTTCCTCACCCAGCTCTGAACTCTCTTTTACTCTCACTCAGTTTCCATGCTTGAAGTTTCACTAAGGAATTCGCTGGAGCCCTCCTCGTCACCAAGGAGTTTGCTGGAACTGCGCCGCCTTCGACCACCTCGCTGTTGAAGAGTTCGCCGGAGCACCTGCGCCGTTCACCATTCTTCTCCAATCTTTTCTCTTTCCCTCTCTCTGTATATGGGTGAGTTCCTCCGTGCCTTGTCCTCTTTTGCTCTTACAACCACGTTGCGTGGTTGTATCTCTTTTACAACCACGTTGCGTAGTTGTGTTCCTCCTGTGGACCTCTTCTAGACCTGCCCCTCAGGACCTCCTCTTGAGAGTCTGTTTCTATTTCAGTGTTTCTCTTTTTGTTCTAGTTTGTTTGTCTTTGGTTTTATTTGAATTCGTTGTATTTATTTGGCTCTTTTTCGCACGTGTAGATTCCATCTCCGCTGAAGAGTTCGTCGACCCGGCGACCTCTACAGAAGACCCCCAGCTCTTCATCGAAGGCAAGTCGTAGACCTTTGATCATGTTGAACCTAGTTTTGCAAAATTACTTTGTTTTATATCAATATGCATGGCTATTTGTATAAAAAATGGTTTGGGAATTAGCTAATCACCTATTTGGCAGTATGACCCCTTGAATAACTTGTGTTCTACATGTTGACATGTACTCTTTGGACCACCATAGGATGGGTAACCTTAGTTGGACCTCTTCGTGATAACCAACATGAGTGCGTATCTTGCTTAGACCTGCTTAGTTATGCATTGTCTCGATCACCTCTGTCAAGATGTTAAATTTGAGTAAGAAATTATGGAATTATGGCACGTATTTGTTTTGGCATGCGTTGTCTTGCAAGCGTTGCCGCTGGCCTGTGTGGCCGCTAATAAAATTTGTTGCGCCATGACCAAGGAGGTCATTTGGCCGAGTTCAACCCAAAATGTTTTGCTCGGGCGAGTGATCGTGCAGTAAAGGGGGTACAGGAAGCACATTGGGTTGAGGAGGTCTCTCCTGAGCACCCACTAAGGACTTTACCTTGTAAGAGTTCGATCCAGGCCATACCATGCAACCACATGTCCAGGATGGGGTGGACCTGGCCAACTAATTGGCAATTCTTTGATTCGGTTCTGTTTTGGTGGAAGTGTGGAAGGACCTAGGTTTACGCCCACACTTTGTGCAAGAGGGGGCCGGGATGGCGAAACCTTAGTGAGTGGAACCGAGTCAGGGCAGAACCTTGTAAAGACTTTGTCACGTGCTCTAGCTTGCTTACCCAAGGTAGTGAGCAAGGGTATCGACGGGTGCCAAACAAACTAGAGAATTCGTGTCTTGTGGGTAAAGTTGTGCACCTTTGTAGAGGAAAGAATCTATTCGAATAGCCGTGTCCCCGGTTATGGACATGCCTGGTGATTTCACGCAAGGGGTAGATCGTTCTCAAAACTGGTTGTTGTGGTTGGTTCCGAGTGGTCGAGCTCACGACCAGGGTGGTCGTGAGAGGTCTAGCTCACGACCAGGGTGGTCATGAGTGGTCGGGGCACACGATCAGGGTAGTTGTGTGTTGTTATTAAAGAAAACCTGTTATTTATGTATTACTCTTTCAACTTGTGCCTTACAATCTACTTACTGTATTTCAATTCAATATCGCTTTCTGCAAAGTAACCATACAGCTACCTTTGTGGAGCGTTGCATGAATATATATTTGCATTCATTCCCCACGGCTTGCTGAGTATATTCAAAGTACTCATGGCTTGTGCCGTCTGGTTGATCGGCAGCTGATGAAGACCTCCCAGGGTGCTCCGACCTCTTTGAAGAGGAGGTCTTTGAAGACCTATCGTGCTAGGACGTCCTCCACTCGATTGTTTGTGGGCATGTTGTGTGGCCTCCACATGTATTTTTTTTGTTGTTCTGCTGCGACCCTCTGTTGTTGTAGCCCTTCGTGGCAGACCTTTGTAAAAAGCTTGACCATAAGGTCTTTTGCTGTTAATATTTGTTAATTTGTCTGTTTCATCTTTGGTTTTGTTGTATGGTTGTGATGACATCTTTGTTGAGACTGTGCGGACCAGCCACTGATCATGGGACTGGTCTAGTGTGCACAGGAGGTCCCAGGGGTTTCTACCCGGGCCCGTGTGACATTGATATTCTTCAACTGAGCAGCAAATTTTAAAGCCGTAAGCACATAAAATACTCAACAAATCGTAGGGAAACAATATGCAATTAATATTAATGCAAGGCTTGAACAAAGGATTAGTTGTATGGTTTTTTTTGTTGCAGAAAACAATATTAACGGTAATTACAGTAAATAGATTGAAATGTGTAATTTAAAAGAATAATAAATAAATAGACAATGGCTTTGACGTAAACAGTGAACCTCCCGCTCACTTCCTAACCAAACCACCAAGCGAATATCGCATCCACAACGTGAACATCGCCACATTCACCAGTGAATCTCTCATTCACCAACTGACATATTTTTATAATAGGTTCTATATGATCAAAGGACTACGACTTGGATTAGCTTTGCTCAGTTACCACACTTGTATCTTTAAAGCTTGTTTCTGCTCCTGCTCCTTAAAACAGATCATCTAACAAGAGAGAAAACAACATGCGAAGCACAAATAAATCCAAAAAAAAATCAAATAAAATCAAAAAACAGTAAAACCAACTCTAAAAGAAAGAGCTCGATTTTAGATGAATTTAGAGATTTGAACGTACTAAATCGTAGTTCGGACGAAGGAGAATGAACTCTCAGAAGATTTGTCGAAAAGAAAAAAGGGTGAGAAAAGAATCTTCAGGGAATATTCCTTCCGCTGGAAAAGAAAAAGGAAAATAAAAATAAAAAGGACTAATAGGTGGGGCCAGGCTGTAAGAGAAAGAGAGAGACTTACACGTGGGACCCACATGTAAGAGGGAGAGAGGAAGGGGGCTACACGAAAAACAGAGCAGGGGAGGAAGGCAGCGGCGCTGGCGCATGTCGTCTACAAGGAAGCTGCGGGCGATGGCAAAAATGGATTGCAGGCAACTCGGTGGTGCTAAGGGAGGTGGCGGCTCGGCGAGAGCAGTGACGAGGTGGTAGCGGCGGCGATGGCGGCGGAGCGGCGGCTTCGGTGGTCCGCCGGCGCTCGAAAAAAATGGAGGGAACACGAGATCAGTGGCGGTTCGGGGAACGCGGAGGACACATTAGGGCTGCCAAAGGGTGACGAAGGCAGTGGTGAGATAGGGGCTGGAGAAGGAGGAGAAAGGTGGGCTACGGCGGTCCGACAAGGTGGCGGATCTTCACCGGAGAGGAATGGAATTGAAGGAGTAGGAACTAGAACGCGCCGTGACGCGCACGAGGGAGCAAGGGAGCTCACCGGTGACAAGATCAACGGTGGAGGCGGTGGCCAGCTTTGGAGACGACGAGGTCAGCAGTGGCTTGGCGACGCTCGAGTGAAGATGATGGGAGCACAATGTAGAACACAGACTCACAAACTCAACGGTGAAGATGGCTCGTGCAGAGGACGTCAGCCGGCGGCGGAACGTGATGGTCAGGAGCTCACGGTGGCAACGACTTCTCGGGGCACTGCGGCGAGATGAAGTCAAAATCGGCGAAACCGACTTGAGGATTTGGACGAGGAGGTCGAGGTGATCGTTTTGACGTGGAGAGGTGCACTTATAAAGGACGTGGTGGGTGAATTCAAGTTGTAGACGGCGGCGACTCGTATGGAACTCAGACACGGCTTCGAGTTGGAGTCCAGAGGAAGAAGAGGGAAGGGGGAGAGGATGATAAAGACGGGCCGCTTAAGCGGTGAGGGGAGGAGAAAAGGAGAAGGGGCAGGTGGCTGGGCTAGCACGAGAAAACGATGGGTTGGGCCAGCGAGGAAAAAGAAAGAGAAAAGGAGAAAAAGAAAAACAGGCCAGCGGAAAAGAGAAGGAAATGGGCCGAAAGAAAAAGAAATCAGCCCAAAATAGTAAATCCGGAAAAAGCGGATTTCCGAATTCAGGAAATTGAATTAAATAAAATCGTGCTAAAAGAAATAGCAAATAAACTCCAAAAATTCACAGAAAATTCTATAAAATTCTTTGGAACTCAAGGAACCCAAATAAAACAACTTTTAAATTAATTGAAGTTTATATTATTCACATTAAATTGTTTTGATTTATGAAAATTGAAATTAAGCTTTTACTGAACCAAGAAAATTCAAATGGTTATTTTTATTTTTAGATGTTTCAAATAAACTCCAAAACTTAGGATGTTACAGGATGCCCATGCTCCCGCACCAAGCATAGGTGCACATGCACCCCGCATGCAATAGGTGATGATGTACTCTCGCCTTGCCTAGTCTCGTCCGTGAATCATTCTTGCTTTAAGGGATTGTTCTATGTTACACAGTGATCTTGTGTGGAAAAAATGTGGATTTTTTGGTGCGTGTGATAATACATTTGAAGCCACAGTGCAAGGTAAAAAAGAAGAATATATATATATATATATATATATATATATATATATATATATATATATATATAAAAAAGTGATATCGGCTCAATTTTTTAAAGTGTTAAATAGTATTGTACATATTGTTTTAAATAGTATTGAATAATGTTAAATAGTATTTTAAATAGTGCAAAAACACTATTAATAAATTTCAACCAACTTGTCGTGGCTCATTTGTGCCCCTAGGGCCGGACTCGCCATGTCCGTGCCCTGGTGCATGGATAGGATGAGTCCGGCTCCAGAGGTATAAACAAGTTACGTGTCGCGTTCCAGTTTGTTCGCAGTACCATTTTTTGTAGATAACGTGGAGAGAGTTATATTGGATACGCCGAAAACTCATTAGATGAGGTGCGGTGTAATATGCCGACGGCTCAAGGGAGGAAAAGGCAATGCGGATCCAGACGGACAAGAAGGGGATAGCGGAGGAGAAAAGTGGCAGTGGATGCACAATAGCCGCATAGGTGAGTTGGGTGGTAGGAGAACAAGGGGTTAGGTTTAACATGTTGCTTCACAATCTGAAAGAAGAAAGCACTCGACTAATGTCTAATGTACGGACGGTCCCATGTTTTTACGGCGATTTGGCAGACAAAGCTTGAGCTCAAAGATGGTCACGTCTAATCGCAGCACACTGTTGTTAACTCCAGACCGCTGCTGCCTGTTCCCAACGAAACAAGAAGCATACGCTAGCCAGGGGGGCTGCCCCAATAAGGATCATGGGTGTTCATTTGAACACCTTTTTTTTTCCAAAATACTTTGTATTTAGTAGATATATATATTGATAATTAGACCAAATACTTTACATTTATACACAATAGATTTCAGCCCACTCCCACACTTGTCTCCAATTTGTCTCAATTAGTGCGGCTCAACCCACCAGCCCAATAGTTTTCAGTCAGTCCCACACCTCTCTCCAATTTGTCTCAATTAGTGCGGCTCAACCCACCAACCCAATAGTTTTCAGTCCATTCCAAATCATAACCTCTCACTCTAAGGCCATTAGGCGGCACTAGCGCACGAGTCCATGAGGCAATGCGATTTAATGCCAAGCGAGAAGACGAGGGCGAGCTCCAAGCTCCAGCTTGACCTCGATGGCAGCGTGTTGGATAGAAGGTAGGAGCAAGGTAGCCAGCGCTAAGGAAATGAACATCGAGTGAGACCTAGCTGGGCCGGCGAGGTAGCCGCACACGTTAATAGCAATACCTATGTATCCCCATTCCTCAGTCCCAAATCCTAAATTCTCAATTCAATATTTTTTTCTTAATTATTTTGTGATTTCTCTAAATTCTTTATGGTGTTATTCTAATATGGAAAATTTGTACTTTGTTATTTGCTATTGTAAACCTTTAATTTTTTTCATTGAACAATTTTTCATTAACTCTGAACACCTGGCACCAAAGTGATGTTATAAACGTACCGCGTTACAATCGCAAACATGGACTTGAAAGATTTATGTCAACACGTACTTTTCCAAGAGAGCAACCGCATCATCCTGAGAGAACAGTGGGAGGAAAATTATAATTGTAATGTGAGTTTCCCCAGCAATGCGGGAAATGATCGTTGGGAAGAGTCACATGGCATTATCCAAGTCAAAAAAATTTCTTTTATTTGTAAAGCTCTCCAAAAAGACGATCCCTCCGCTCCGAGCCTGATAACTTGACGCCAGTTATCAACGAAGAGGGGCCGAGTTCAACCTTTTGCACACAATTACAGAGGTCCAGGGAAGGTGCCGTTTTCCCGTTGCTCGTTCCAACGCTCAACCTGCAGATCAAACACAGACATGGCATCAAGGTGAGCAGGACAAGATTGTCGCAGGATGAACTCTGAGGGCCGAAACATTATTTGGAAAACATTTAGTTTTTAGTGCAATGTGCAATACTACCAAGAAATGGCAGAATCAATTATGCTTATACGTGCACATGTGCAACTATTGATGAAATATTTTTAAATGATTAATATGAATATGTTCAAAAGATGTCATATAGAACAACCCCAAGAATTCACGATGCATTGTTGTAGCATCGATTCACTTCTATCTCTAGCACATGCATAGAATGATTTATAGCTTATTCAGACTCAAATGCCAGCAGTGCCCACCATAAGAGTAGAAGCAAGCATCGTGAGGATTACAACTTTATGCAGCTATATGAGCTAAATTATCAAAAGCAACGCAGTAAGCAGGAGATACTATTCAAGAAAACAGAGGTATCGGATTGTCATTCACCAGACGAACAGATTTAATACTTGAATCTGAATTACCAAGTTAATGCATCCACAGGTAGTCAACCTTTCTCGGAAGAAAGAACTAATGTATCCAGCTTATCAAACCTACAGTACAAGGTAACCCAAGGTCGTGGAATATTTTTATATCAACAGTTATTCTTAAGAAAGTGCGGGTTAATAGCTAGAGCACTACAGAAGCAGGATTTGGATTCCTCAATTAAAAAAATATCAACAGTGTTACTGCAAAGTGCAGGAGTTATCACCATCTTGGAAGTGCATGCATAGACAATGGGATAATGATCTCCCAGTGCCACAGCTTTACTAATCTCAACACCACAACAGGGACAGAAGGAATAACAGACTTAACAAAAAAGTGTGGAAGCAAGAATACATACCCATTCACCAGGGCAAAGAGATCGATAGTACTTTGCAAACTTATCGCACTCAGGAGCACCCTCTCCTTTCGCAGCTACACACCTGATTAAAATAACCACAGTTATTAAGAACGGCTGCAAGTAAACAAATACCACCTATTTACCTCAACTTTATGAAAGAGCATAATTCTACCTGTGATACTCAACATAGCGTGTGAAACAGTGCCTTGTTTGATTTGTTGTTGGGAAACGAAAGTCTGCTGGAGCTGTTTCAATCTGTATGTTGAAACATGCTTAGTAGTTAGTTCTTATCAACATGAACATATTTCACCATCAGTTTTTCGTGGTACCAAACCTTAATCTCTGGTTTCTCCTCAGCCTCTTCCTCCCCAGCTGTCTCACTTGTTTCCTCTGTTGCAGGGTTGGTGTTGTCAGCATCTGGCACTTCAGAAGTTTCACTCTTATCTTCTACAGCAGTTGTGGTCTCATCAGCTGGAGGGGTTTCATCATTTGTTGCAGGGGCAGCTTCAGTCTCAGTGCCAATAGCAGGCTTCTCCTCAGCTGCTTTTTCCACTGGAACCTCCTGTGGTGGAAGTGAATATTCCTACAAATGAAAGTTGAATTAAAAAACACTAGTTCTGGATCATAAAAGACCAACAGTGAAAGGAACAACACATCATAGGGGAATCAACTTACAGGACAGAAAACTTAATAGATCACGTAAGCTAATCTCAGTAAAAAAAAATATACAGGCATGTGTTCAAAGGAATCAGATTTGCATCTAACATGAACCAACTCAACCAAGTGATTCTTATGTCATCATACGGCAAATGCCTAAATACCATGCTTACTAAGTCGTCAACTAGTCGACAAGTCGACGGCGAAGAGACGACTGGAGCTGGCGAGTCAACTTGCACCGGCAAGTCGGGTGATAGGTCGACTAGTCGTCGACTTGCCCGTCGACTAGTCAACCAGGCGGCGCCAAGTCGGGCGACTTGGGAGGAGGGACGTGGGGCCCGGTTGTCAGAGGCAGTGAAGTGTGGACAGAGAGATAGAGGGAGTGATCGAGTGAGTGAGGAGTTGTTGTCGGCAATCGGGCGGGCACCGAAGGGAGCTCACACGCACGCGCAAGCCCCCCAGATCCAGTCGGCAGTCACCGCCGCCCTCGGAGGCAACTTCCACCGCGCCACCGGCCTTCGTCACCCTCAGAGCTTTGCCCTCACCCTTCATCGCAGCCGGTAGCTCCTTCGCGCCCTTCGTCGGTCGTCGTAGCTTCCTTCGCCCGCGGGAGGAGGTGAAGGCCACAGCTCCCGCCGCCTAGGTATGCTCCTCTCGCAGCTCTCTGTTTCTGTTCCTCTCTGTTTCTCGATCGATTGGGGGACTAGGGATCGAAGGGAGGGGACTGGGGAGGAGGGATGGATGGATTTGGGCGGGGAGGAGGGATCGAAGGAGCGATGGATCTGGGATCTAGGCTCTGGACCAAGGGAGGGAAGGAGGGATCAAAGGGAGGGGACTAGGGAGGAGGGAGCGATGGATCTGGGCGGCTAAGGTAGGGGACTAGGGTGGAGGTAAGGAGGAATCAAAGGATTTGAGACTGGGAAGGGATCAGGACTGTGGAGGGATCGATGGATCTGTGCATATGTGAACTGTGAACTGTGAATGTGACTGTGAATTGTGAATTTGTGATTATGACCGTGAAGGAGATATGCACAGAATGACATCTTTGTGTGATTGTGATTTTATGAACTAAAGATAGCTCTCTGTTTTGTGCATATGTAGGCATCATGGTTGAGTAATCTTCAACTCCATCTTCAATTCTAAATCCAACAGTGGGCACAAGGGTATGATCCAGCTAATGATCCTAAGCGGAAGGCTAAATCTAATGATCCGGGATGAAAGTATGGCTTTTGGCCAGTTATTGGCCACCGAGATTTAGTCCAATGTTCGCTTTGTGACCGGAAGGTATCGGTAGGAATCAAAAGGTTTAAAGAGCATCTTGCGGGTGGGTTTGGAGATGTTAAAAAATGTGCCAAGACTACAACAACGATCATGAAAGAGATGCGAGAGGTTTTGTGGAAATACAAGAAGGGCAAACCACTCTTCCTAGGTTACGATGATGAAGGAGAAGATGAAGATGCGAGTGTGATAACAACCGACAAGGAGTCCCAAGCCTCTGTTGTGTTAAGCCATGTTGATGGATTGTGATGATTATACATTACTTTTGCTATTTGAGACTTGGGAACTTGTTGTCGTGTTACTTAACTATCGTAAAGAACGCTATTGTCGTCGAGAACTTGATGTTCTAGATGTTTAATTTCCTAATTGCTCATTTATTTGTTATGTTGTATGATTTGTATTGCCCTCTTCAATTCGTGGCGCTATATTGCTCTCCCTTGAAGGTATTGTATGAGTTCATCATAGTTTATCTTCATCATATGCTCATTCTTGTTTTTTAATTTTGAGATGGATTCAACAAGTCAAATGAAGGTAGTTTGGACTCAAAACATGTAAGTCATCAATCCTCTCTTTAATTCAAGCTATAGATGTACTTTTCAATCACTGCAATACAAGGTATATAATATATACATGTGTACATACATATCATTGCCATATGAAAAGCATAACATTGAGAAAGGGACATTTTTTACACAAACATCTAACTATTCTACTTTTCTCTAGATTCCTTGCAAATTCTCGCAATTCACAAACACCAGAACCACGTGCACTAAGCAAAAATATATATTCAAGAAGGAAAACTCACGCAAAAGCCTTACTCTATAACCTTCACCTGTGCTAAACTGTTATGTGCTAAGTGCTAATTACCAATCTAAAAATTCATTTGTACACATTTTTTCCCCAATTATTCATATACAACTAGTGCAGAGTAGTGGTTAATATGTACATGGTACATGCAAACCCATATAACCATCTTAATCAGACTAACATATATAACATTGCAAACAGTTTCCAAAAATGATACAAAAACGTCATACAAAAGTTGCAAAATCAAAATAAAACAAGTGCATTCAAGTTCCCTACAGTAGTAGTCTCCCACCAACATAAGCACGCTAGAAAGTACACAAAAGCCAGCAATATATCATAATTTTCATGCACAACTTTGGGTCCATACTAGTGGCATAAGGAAAAATATGAATATGCATGAGATGCATTTTGCCCAAAAATGCATCTAACTATTCTGCTTTTCTCTAGATTCCTTGCAAATTCTCGCAATTCACAAACACCAGAACCACGTGCACTAAGCAAAAAATATATATTCAAGAAGGAAAACTCACGCAAAAGCCTTACTCTATAACCTTCACCGGTGCTAAACTGCTATGTGCTAAGTGCTAATTACCAATCTAAAAATTCATTTGTACACATTTTTTTCCAATTATTCATATACAACTAGTGCAGAGTAGTGGTTAATAATGTAAGTGGTACATGCAAACCCATATAACCATCTTAATCAGACTAACATATATAACATTGCAAACAGTTTCCAAAATGATACAAAAACATCATACAAAAGCTGCAAAATCAAAATAAAACAAGTGCATTCAAGTTCCCTGCAGTAGTAGTCTCCCACCAACATAAGCACGCCAGAAAGTACACAAAAGCCAGCAATATATCATAATTTTCATGCACAACTTTGGGTCCATACTAGTGGCATAAGGAAAAATATGAATATGCATGAGATGCATTTTGCCCAAAAATGTTGACAGACATGACAGATACTGTCCAAATTTGGTTACAAAAAAAGGGTTCACTATCTGCTCGGGATGCTTACACATGAGCAGTGCTGACAAAAACCTATATAAATTGGACAATCCCGATTCACATTCACAGTGCCACTGACTCAGGTTTTGTTTGAACCACCTACATCATCTTCTCTTCTCCTAAGGCAATGGATGAGTTATTCATGGGACAAGCTAATAATTTTTTTTACGATTCCAACTACAAACACAGCATCCGGAGATTCAAACTCCTTAGTCTAAAATAACTGTTGAGAATTCATAAATTATGGAACATTCTCGAAGAATTGGGAATTTGCAATAGTAGATCCTTTGCTAAAACATCCTAGAATATCCGGATAAAAGAATTACAAAAATTTCTAGAGACTAGATATTTTCGAAGAAGTTTCAAGGTATTTATACAATTTCCTTGTAAGACAAGGATCTTGGCACACAGTAAAGATCCAATGGTGGGACTAATTTCTTCACCCTATTTATGGATTAGGCCGGCCGGTCAGGCTGACCGTTGGATCTCTGCCAAGTGGCAAAATCCTAGCCTTCCAAAAAAAATATCGTAATACCTAGAAACTTCACATAAAATATCTAACCTCTAGAAAAATTCCTAATTATTTTTGGATATTTTAGAACCCAAGTAGCAAAACGTATACTTTTGAAAAGCCTTCAACTCTTCTAGAATATTTAAAAAGTATGCATTACTACTTCTCATTGGCACTTCTCGATTACAACAAATCCTTATGCTGCCATCAAACTTCAGGTTTTTCAGCCTGAAACCTACCACATTACTCAAACCTCTACTCATACAGGCGCCAATTCGCTCCAAACTTCACCAAAAACAACTAAATTACAGCAAATACAGCATATCAGGTGCAAAATTCGATCCATCAGCACTCAGCACGAGCTAATCACTACCAGCACCGAACCGAATCCAAACCAAGAGCAGCTCACCAGAAATTCCCCCACTCACAATCTTGATACCCTACACATACAGCACTCCAGTCCCCATCAAATTTTCATCCAAACAAATCCACCACTCGTCATTTCGGAATCTACCGCGACAAACAGACAACACCTAGTACCGAACTAAAACCCGAACGCTAAACAGCACCCGCATCCCGCAAGAGGCGATCAGAGACACTGAGACAAGCAGATCTGGAGGCGCTCGCTAGATCTACTGGGTCGAAAATTTCAGATCGGGGGCAGTGGGTACAAGAGGAGGGCGAGGGGAGTTAGGGTTCGCCTTACCTCGGCGAGGGACGGGGCCTTGGCTTCGGCGGCCATGGACGCTGTAGTTTAGAAGCTTCTAGAAGTGGCGGGTGGCGAGAGAGTGGGAGAGGGAGATCAGGAAGGCGATAAAAGAGGAGGTGGAGATTACGAGGGTGGGCTTAGTGGGCCGGGCTCCAAAAGTTTATGTGGGCTCAAAACTTGGGCCAAAAGTTTAAATGGGTAGCCCCAGAATTATATTTTTTTTTTAAGAAAACAATAATAGAATGGTTGTGGCTTTGTATGCTACATAGTCCATAAAACTTCATTTTATTAATGTGCAATTATGAGAAAATCAGTATTCTGCAAAATTATGCGTTTACCGTGTATTATAAAAGTTGGATGATATTGTGGCGTGTGACATCGCATGCATCACACGAGTCGGTTGGCGATGGATGAGCAACTCTAGATTTTTTTTAAAAAAAAAATTATTTAGAATTATAGAAATAATACTACTTTATTTTTTTTGTCAGAAATAACCCCGTGTCGCCGTACGGTTGGACAACTTGGTCTAATCGCTCAATCAGTGTGCGACACATGTCCAACTCGTGAAACAGAGGAGCGACTTGATGGGTTTGGCTCCAAGTCATCAACCCGTATGGCGACTTGGTCCTAATCGTTCAACCACGGAGCGACATGCATTAGCGTCGCCCCTTAGTTGAGCGATTTGACTAAGTCGCCCAACCACTGGGCGATTTTAGGTACTAGCTGTCCAATTCAACAAATTTGATTGGAATAAATGTGTTATAATAGATATTGCATTTCGTATGTATTACATTTAGCAAATCTTATTGTATGATGGTATTTTTTTTAAAATACAAGTGTAGTGACAAGGTTGATTGGTATGTTTGTTATTTTCGTAGAATATCAAGGGTACGAAATTTGTCAGACTCGCAATAACATTTTGTGATCGTCGTATATTGTTGTAGTGCGCTAAATTTCTTAAGAATTTTATGAGGACGATTGAGATAGTATTGAGTCGTAAGTAGGAAGGTAAGTGATATTATGATGCACTAGGGAATAACACGGAAGAATCGAATGCGAAAAGACGAGGAGATTTGATGTTGCGAATTACAATAGACTTTATAATGAAGCTGGGAATAACACAACACATAGGGTTTGGTTAGTGCATAAGAAACATCATCATACATGATGCAACAAACCGAAGTACTCCTACGATACATATGCACCTTTTTGGAATGAAAATAGATTCGACCTTCGACGGGAGACTAGTACAGAATGGTCGACCTGCTGTGTAGACCGAGGCCATTTTCCCTTCCTTGCTAGCTCGATATTGAACTCCTCGCTGGCCTCTTTGGCCTTGGCCGCTATTTTCCTCTTTCTCTCGCGCTCCCTCTCGCGAGCTGCGCTTGCACGCCTCGAGATGAGCTTTCGTCTCCCGACGTATGCGCTCGTTTTGCTCGTGGGTACGGTGTTCCTCTTCTCGGATCTCGCGAGCTCTCATGGCATCCCACTCGTCGAAGTCGAGAGACCATTGGTCATGTGGGTGGATCTCTTGGTCGATCCACTTGCGGTAACCACATAGCGGATTCGGGGACTACAGGTAGATGAGAGAGGTTGTTAGTGCGTACTTTGAAAGAGAAATAGTATTGTAACACACTTTAACTGGTCCTTACCGATTGTCGATAGCTGCTCGTGTCCCAACGTCAGTCGGGATAGTCACTGGAGTAGTTTGTGCAACCTTAGTAACGCATGCCCAGGCTCAGTCGTTGCTTAGACTTGAAGAACTTGCATAGGTCCCTGCACCAACAGAGGGGCGACGTCTCCCCCTCTGACGGGTGTTGCAGCGAACGCTGGGTTGGAACGTTCTGGAAGACGTTGCTGTTACGAGGGGCCTCATTGCGAAGAGCTGCCATCCTAGCAAGCTCTTCTTACCGGACCCGGGCCGCAGCAGTTTCTTGTTATCGCCCGCGTCCCCAGCGATCCTGCTAGTTCGCGGATCTCGTCCCATTACTTCTGCAGTTTGTCCATCCCGATGTAGTGAACCAAACTCTGGTGTAATGTTGGGTTTGGATGTGTAGTGTTCTCCCAGATATCTTCCACCTCCTTTTATAAGCCACATGGTTGGCATGGTGTGGTAAATTTCATGTGAGTAGCCTACGAGGAAGAGTGTTGCCTTGTCATTATGAAAAGTTGCTGGCATAAGGTCTTGTCACTGTGCAAAGCTGTCCCATTTGGTCTTGTCATCACAAGAAAGCAACCAAATTTCGTTAGGTCTTGTCATCGCTAAAGTCGCACCGTTTAGTCTTATCACTGCGCAAGGCTGTCTTCTTTGGTCTTGTCACTGCACAAAGCTATCCCGTTTGATTTTGTCTCTGCGCAAAGTAGCCAGCCCCGTCTAGTCTTGTCACTACGCAAAACTACTCCATTTGGTCTTATCACTACGCACAAATGAATAATTAGTAAGCCCGTTGTATGGCTAGGCCTCAATGTATCGCTAAACATGGAAAATATGTAGTATACGTACCTAGAACCACGAAAGCCACTGCAGGGGTGGGCCATGCCGCTGTCACTCCGAGAAGTCGTAGTACGGATGTGCGGCCTCCGCCGCAAGAACCCCAAACCCCTTGAAAGAAGGCGTTGCGCCATTGACAAGCGCGTCCAATGAAATGCGGGGGCTTCGCGATAAGCGGTGGCGAAGATCGCGACATCCTACAAAGTAGGGGCCATCTCCCCGAATGGGAGGTGGAAGGTGTGCATCTCGGGCCGCCAACGGTCCACCACGGCTGTCAGGGGCGATCAGTCGAACGGGAACTGTCGTGACCACTCCGGACCGGCCTGGACCTCCCCGTCATCCTCGACCAAACGTCGTTCTCTTCGGTGGCCTCCACCATCCGCGCGAGAGGTAGAAGGCCAGCACGGCTCAGCCTACAAAGCATGAAGAAGTAAGTACATAGTGGGCATATGATACAAAAAAAAGTGGCACAGCTTGTGGACAAACCTGTCTACCTAGCGTGGGTCCAATCTACAAGCCCGTTGGGGTGTCCACGTACAAACAACCCCCAAGTCGGCCATGTCATCCCCGCGAACCGGATACGACACACGACGGCTCACGAAGATCTTCATGTCGACCAACCGTCCAAAGAGACCGAATGCCGATTCGAACCACTGTGTTCGTGAGCCATACCTGCAAATTAAGAAATTAAAAACATTAATATTAATTGAGCATTTAAATTATATTCCAATGGAAAATAAATCATATTTGGTATGTTCTTAGTGGCACCTAAATACTTTGCTTGAACACAGCGGTAATACATATACAATTTCATGAAATTCAAGTGGTAAACACGTAATTTTTCCTACAAAAGGCTATATTATGTTAACACCTATACCGGCTGCTATGGATTGCAAATATTTAAAACATCATCGTTGCTATGCATTTTTATAATGGGTGAAGCTTTCAGGAAAAAAAAAATCAAAATTTCACATGTTTGATAATCCTACGGGTTTGGAACCATGTATCTATGATTTTTGTCTTAGTATTTTATAATTCCTTAATCCAACCAAAACTATAAAATAAATGTTATCAATTCTTTATTGTGCAAATAAATACATATATTTAACATTCTATAAACTAGCATTTGCGAATGCACGAGTTATCAACATGTTTATATAATAGAAAAGTAACACGTTATCATTCATCAAGCCCGGACGCAATTAACGTAGCACGCGGAATAGTACAACTAAATTTATTTTCACTGACTAATTTTTCCTCCATACGAACTTCTAAACTAATTTTATTAATCATGCTATCTCTAAACATTTGCTAACAATATGTCACTACACATGATGTTGCTTGCTAACCTACCATGGTTACTAATTAATCATGCTATCTCTAAACATTTGCTAACAATATGTCATTACATATGATGTTGCTTACTAACCTACCATGGTTTAAAAAATACACTTGTACAAAATAATACTACAAACTCACCGTCGCGGTCGTCGATGCCAAGCGAAGAACCTTTTTTTTCTCATCTTCTTCTTCCTCTCCCTCTCCTCTTTTTCCCTCCCCTTCTCCTCACTTTCTCTTCTTTCTTCTCGTCCTCACTACCCCGAATGGCGACTGTACATGCGCGGCTACACGCGCGGGCTATAAATCCACCCCAAGTCGCCAAACCGTATGGCGACTAGGGTCCAGCGCCGCCACATGTCGCTCCACCGTATGGCGACTAGGACCAGGTCACCATACGGTTTGGCGACTGGGAGCCAAACGGTCAAGTCGCCCCTCTGTTCCGCGAGTTGGACGTGTGTCGCACATTGGTTGGGCGACTAGACCAAATCGCCCAACCATACGTCGACACGAGATTATTTTTGCCAAAAAAAATTAAGTGGTATTATTTCTGTAATTCTGAATAAAAATAGATTATTAAAAAAAATTCAGCAACTCTATATAGGTTTGGAAAGATTCGGTCTATGCCATCGATAGTTTTGGATTTTGCAACTGTTTTTTGGCTAATTGGATCCACGCCATTAGAATCACAAATTTCTTTCATAAAATATCATTTTGACAAGGTCAATACTCATTGACCGAGCAAAAAGGACTGTTTTGCCCTTCCAAATATGTTGAACTTTCAATCAGATGCCATCACAAAATATGAAGAGTAAGAATTTTGGGAAGAAAAAAAGAGGAAGAAAAGAAAGGGCAATTATAGAATTTTGAGAAAAAAAGTGAGCTTATAATGGTAAAATACAAAGAATGTTGTGATTCGAGTGATATGGAACCAATTAGGTAAAAAATAGCAAAATCCAAAACTTCAAAACTACCGTGGCATAGATCGAATTTTGCCCGTAGGTTTCTAACCATCGGAACAAGAAATGGGAACGGAAACAAGGGCACAAACAATTGTTTCTCCGAAAACCCCACGGAGTAGGAACGAAATTCTGAAGTTCAAACAAACACCTTCTGCTTCCAACCGGGATAAATCCGGCTTCTCAATATTTGGACTAAACAGTTCGCTCGACTTACATAGTTACATAAAGGTTCTTGTCCCAAAAAGAGCAAGCGATGTCGACACTGCTAGCTAATTTGTCGCACCAAATGAATTGAAGCGCATTGACCTCTACCAGGAGCTAGCTGGTGTTGATCGGTAGGAAGGAGTAGCGAATTCCTTGTGCGTGCACGTTGGAATCCAAAGGCACACGGCACACATGGAACGTAGAAACTAGGCCGTTCTGAGCGACCATTCACCGCCGACCTTCGCGAGCGAGCGTCTCCACAGGTAGGGTTGCAAACGGTGCCCATAGGCTTCCGATTGGCCGACCGAAAGCTTACGGAGTAAATATGAAAAATATAAAGGGTTATTTGACACTATTTTTATTCGACTCCGAAAAAAATAGGATGCGAAACGAGCGATATCCGTCCATATGTATCTGCATATCAGATAGTACGAGGAAAGTCTGTTGTGACTTCACGTAGGAATAGGATAACAGATAGATGAGTTGCTGCATCTGAGCAGGCAGAGAATAATGAATGTTTTTCATTCGATATCTCAGCGATTAGTCTCTCCGTGTTCGCTCTGATTACACCCCTACTGTCTAATGTTCTGTGTAGGGGTGCAAAAGAAGCGAATAATATCCATCCGACCGACCAAAGATTCGCGGAGCGAATACGAGATAGAGAAATGGGTATCCGATACTATCCGTATCTGACTCCGACTTCGAAAAAAAAAAAAGAATATAATACAGGAACGATATTTGACCGTATCCGTCCCGATTGCCTGGGAAAGGAGAGAAAAAGAGGTGCATTTGCACGTCCATCTATGACGCGATCGGAGCAACGTGCTCCGCCGGCGGTGGAATGTTGGCGTCCCCAAAAGAGGTTACTTTTATCGGCGTACAAAAGAGCCAGCACGCAACAAAGCCTGCACCAACGTAACATGATGCGTGCATGCTCCGTTACCATCGTACGTCCTTCCACTCCAAGCTGTGATCGGCGATGGAATAAACTGGTTTCCTACCTAAGCACCTTTTCCCCAACGACTCTTTCATCTTAAGGGGGAGCTTGCAATTCCCAAGTTAGTGTGCATAGCCCTTACATCTTAAGGGGTTGTTTGGTTGAAAGCCACATTTTACAAAAAGGAAGAAGAGTGGCAAACAACTTGTCTACCACTACGGTGCCGATCTTTGGCGAACAATTTGACCAAACACCAGCCACAGAAGACCAAACTTGCCTAACCTTGCGGTAGCGAAGTGTGTAGACTAAATCACCGACCACACCCTCAATCCGACTCGATGAAAAATAGGCCTTATAAATTTTCCTTCAAAAACATAGGTCTTATAAATAGCATCGTATATATATGCACTCGAGTATACTAATCAGTCAGTGTTAATAAATCTCCCAATGACTAATGATCATTCATTCCTTCAAAAAAATAGTTAGATCATTCCTTCAAAAAAATTAGTTATACATGTTTCCAAAATAAAACTAGAACAAATAAATTAAACTTAAGAATTTTCAATTTCAGTTTAGCTAGCACATGAGATATATGATGACGGGACTTTAAAAATTAAAAAGATGGAAAGCTTTCAGAAAGTCATCGTGTAGTGCCTAACTAACATCCTTTTTGCTGGTCGTCGTTGTTCGTTGTCTTGCCATCCATCATTGTGAGACCATGCGAAGGTCACCTCATGGTTTGCAGTGAGTAATTGAATGTCCTTTGCATGTGTTATTGAAGTTTGAGTTTGGTTTTGACATTGAGCAGAATTCAGTGCTGCTGTCAGGTTGTAAGCGGTTAGACTAACCTTGGTGGAAGTCTAACTGGCCGAGGCTAGGCGATTTGACCGACCATGGGTGGCGGTCAGACCGGTTGTGTGAGTTTTTGGGAATTAGACACCAAACACTTATGTGGGAGTGTTTGGGGATGAGTTTGCCCGTGGTTTAATTGAAAATGGAGAATTGACGCAAAGCTAGATAGAGTTTTGCCAAAAAAATCCATAGAGGGGTGTTTCAGGATTTGGGAAGCGGTCTGATCAGCCGTTGGTTGGCGGTCAGACTGGCCATGACTAGAGGTTAGACCGGCTGAGGGCAGACAGTCTGATCGGCTAGGGCAAGTTCAAACACAATGGGTGTGTTAATCTTTGTCGATTTGGTCGAGGGCTATTTACAATGGTGTGTATGTGCTACTTGTTGTGTTTACGACTAACGTGGGTTAGGATGGAATGAAATTGTGTCCAAAAATAGTTTGCTTGGTCTATTGTTGTGCAGGTGGCTCCAGGGTCAACTATGGTCAACAGCGAGGAAGACCGGGACTTGGTTAGAAGAACCAAGATCCAGAGCGGTCATGGAGGCCGGGTGAGATAATTGGACTCGGACAAGGCACAAGATGGACAAGGGCTATGGAAGGCACAAGTGGTCAAGGTTAAGCGGTACATGTGGTGCACCAAGTGACTTGGGCCCGTTTGCAAGCGAGGATGGCTCTGTGGGATCCGGACACATGAGAGACTTGACGGGAAGTTATTGGGGCAACATGGATGATGATGAAACATGAGCGATGCTTCCAGGAGAAGGAATTGGGAAATATCGGTTGAGGGGCAATGTGGTCATTTACCCAAAACCAGAAAAGCGAGTGGTTTACAAAACCACGGTGGTAGCCTAAGTCGATTAGGTCAAGAAGACTTCATGGAGGATAAGACATGATGATTTCGGGCTATTGGAGCCAATGGTGAAGAACAATGCTTTGAAAAGCGTGCATGAGTAAAAAAATTGGTTGTGTAATGGGTTAATGAGTTCCCATGGGTGGGTGTGTAGTCGATGTGATCCACTTTGTAACCAAATTAGAGTTTCATGTGAGCCTCCACTATATAAAGGGGCATTAGAGAGAGAGAAATTAGGTTTTGCAATTGAGCCTCCAAGAGAGGAATTAAGTTTTGGTTGAGAGAGAGCCAAGTGTTGCCCTTATGGTTTTGTCCCCCAGGTGGAGTGGTTGTGATCCTTCCTCTCCAAGTGGTAATAGAAGATCAAACTTGATTCACCATGTCTTATTTGTGTTCTTGATTGATTTTCTCTTGCCTTCTTAAGGTGTTCTTGGTGATTCTCGGTTCCATCTTGTTCTAGTGTTATTCGTGCTGAGATATGGGTTGCTAGAACTTGTATGAACACATCTAAAATCATATTGGCTGCCTAGATCTTATGAGCTTGAGCTGATCAAGTTTTCCCTCTTTTCCTCGATTCTTGAGCACTCTTCCCTATGATGGATAAAGGTTGAAACCTAGACAACAATTCTTGAAATTGTTGGTTGGACTACGTTCCAAACATCCTAAGGTAGTTGCGTTTCAAATTTGGTGTGATTTGAACCAGTAGATCAAAAGTGAGGTGAAATCCCTGTTTGGAAATTGTGTTGCTTTCATACTGCTTGCAGGGGAGCGGTCAGACCGGTGGGGTCGCTGGTCAGACTGCCCACCAGTTAGATCGGTTAGCAGTTGCCGGGTGGTAGTTCCCCGCATAGTGATTGTCTGGCATTTCCTTGTAGGTGATGTTTTGTAACATCCCAATTTTCTGAGCTTTAAAAATCCTTTAAATAGTTAGTAGTGAGAAAATTCACCATTTGAATTTATTTGAATTTAATTTAAAAGCTTAAATATGGACTTTGAGTAACAAAACAATTTAATATGACTAAAGTCAACATGAACAATGGTCAAAACTATTTTATTTGGATTCTATGAGCTTGGATATATTTTTTAGATTTTTCTAGAATTTTTTCAAGTTTATTTGCTAATTTCTATTGCTTATTTGAATTCTTAGTATTTTCTAAAATAGAAAAGCTATTTAAAACCTCCATTTGGCTTCGGTCGAAATTCCTTGACCCATCCTCGCACTCTGCCCGACCTTGCGCGTGGCCCAATTCACAGCGACCAGCGCGTCTTGACGTCCTCGCCTTTGCTCTCTGGCGCGTGGGCCCGCTCCTCTGTGTCGCTGCCAGTGGGCCCGCTGCAGCATCGTCGTCCCCGGCCGTTTTCTTCCTCGCACGATGCAGCGCCCGTGTCCACCATTTCCGCGTCCTCGAGCTTGTCCGACAAAGGCGCAAACTGCCCCAATTTCGTGCGCGGACGAGCCCTTCTAGAAGCTCTATCCTTCTTGCACTCGTTTCAAATGAATTTGAATTTCAAATCCGTCTCAATCTCCTATTCCTTCGCGTTTTTGTTTTCGGGTTGTTTCGGTCTCCGCCGCCGTTACGCCGCCCTAGCCATCCCCGATGCCTATAAATAGCCCCCGAGCATCGCCCTACCACCCTTTCCAAAACCCCTCACCCAATTGCCCCTCCCGAGCCCTTGCGCCGCCGCATTTCCCCATCTAGGGTTTTCGGCCGCGCTTTGTCTTCATCGAATTGCACCGCCGCCGTGGTCGTCTCATCGCCGTCGAGCACGCAGCTGAGTCCGCCGTCGCCGCCTCTACCCCTTGGACCTCTTCGCGTCGCCGGAGACCCCGTCCGACAAAACCCGAGACTACCTCGCCGCCTCAAGCTCGTCGCCGGCCATCTCTGACGACCTCAAGTGCTCAAACCGGTGCCCAAATGTGCGCAATAACCCCCTCTATCCCCTGGCACCACTCACTCTCGCCGGCGAGCCGCCGTTCGCCGTTGTCGGGGCATCCAAGCCGTCGCCGCCGTCGGGTCCGACGTGGCTTCGCCTTGTCGGCCGCCACCTCAGTGCCCTTGCCTACGTGTCGCATGCATGTCAGCCATGTAGGCGCCAGCTCAGCCACCACGTGCGCGAGTGCGCCACACCAGCCTAGTCCAGATCCCGAGTCGCCGCATGGACTTAGTCCACAATGCACCCAGCCACTTACATGTGGGACCCACCTGTCAGGTGGAGCACTACGCGGTCAAAACCCTTCGCTGACGTCAGCGTTGCGCAATATTCCAATTTTTCTTTTAAGAAATAATTTGGATTATTCTGAAAATAGGTTTTCTTCAGATTCAAACTTCCAAAGCACATATCTTTTGCATCCGAACTCCAAACCAGTCCATTCAAATTTATAAATTCATCTAAATTCAAGATCTATTTATTGGAGATTTTTATTTAATTTTTGGAGTTTGTTTTGCCACTATTATTTATTTATTTTGTTTGTTTACTTCGTTTACGAGTAGACGTCGATACTTCGGGAAGGTTTGAAGAAGAAGGAGCCTTTCAAGACCAAGATCAATTTCTAGACCTTTTCCAAGGCAAGTCATACCTTTGACCATGATTGAATCCCAGTTTTCTAAATGTTATTTTATTTCAAATTATTGCATCTAATTCAAGTAATTATTTAAATGCTTTTGGGTATAGCTATTAAATCCAAATTGTTATACCTTCTTTGTATAATTACTATGTCTTAATCCTTTGTCACCCTAGTTGGTAATATTGTAGAACCAACGTGGGTTGGTTAGATACGATTAGATTGCTTAGCCATGCCACGAATCATCTATTCATGTAAAGTTTCAATTATCAACTTGACTAAGTGACTATGGAACTTTGTGATAATCTGTGTGTACTATGTGCTATTATGGTATGTGTTATACTTAACCAACTGGGTGGTAAAAGGTTTAGACCGAGGCAAGTGGTGGAAACTGTGTGACATGGTGGCTTTGTGAATTGAGAATATTAATCTATGTGCCTTAGTTAGAATTTGAAAGTCTTGCCTTGGTCAATTAAGGACTTAACTTTGTGCGCCATTGAACTGAGCCTCACTGTACGACCACATGCCTGTTATGGGACGGGCCTAACTTAGTAAGTTATGGATTATCGATATTGATTACTCAGGTTGTAGGTTAAGTACTCAATGATGGGTGGAGGTGTGCTACTAGGTAGTCACATCGCGGGACGGTTCGCCGCTTCCCTGTCCAACGGTGTGTGTTATGCCAAAGCACTATGCTAGGGTTGGTATGACGACAAAGCACACTGGGAGTATTAATACTTGAGATGAATTTTCTGAAAGGTTTTGTTATGATTAGTGCTTGCAACACTAGTTGTATCTTGTGGGTAAAGTGTACAATCTCTGCAAAGTGTTAAACAATCTATTCGAATAGCCACGTCCGCGGTCATAGATATGCTCGGGGATTTCACACGAGGGGTAGATCTTCATAAACTGTGTGGGAAAGGAGCTATGTGATCTAAATCTTATAGCTATGTGAATAATCTGTGTAGGCTGTGTGTCTTTGTGAAATCAAACTGTTAAATTATTATTGTTTATTTGTTTTACTTATGCTTTCAATCTATTATTTGTATTCAATCGTAAATGTTGCATTTCTGCAAAAGAACCACATATTGCCATTCCTTTGGAATAAGCCTACATGTATAATTGCATTTCTGTGGTGTGACTTGCGAGTACGGTTGTGTACTCATGCTTGCTTTAATAAAAATCAAGCAGAAGAGGAGGAGTCTTCGCCTGCATTCGAGGAGGAGTTCATCGAAGGTGCTTGATCGTAGGGTCTTGATCCTAGTCGGTTGCCTGTGTTGAATTGATGGGATGCCGTTGCCGTTTCTGTTTCCGCTGCTTTATTTCTCTGTTAGCCCTGCGTTGCTTAATAAATGTAAACTCGACCGTAAGGTTAAACCCTTATTTGTTAATCAAATTATTCGTTTATGTTATTAATCGCTTGTGTGGATCGATATCCATCTTTGTTGACACCGTGTGCACTAGCATAATCCTGGACTAGTGCATTATACACAGAGGGTCCAGAATTGTATTTTTGGGTCCCGACAGAGGTGGTATCAGAGCCATACTGACTGTAGGTCTTGACCTTAGATAGATCGGCCGTTTGAGTGTCCAAATTATTTTCTAAAGAAAAATTAACTTGCAAGACTAAATGAATTGCTTAACTCCTCTCACATCTTTCTTGACTCATCTCTTGCTAGAATTTTTCCTCCCCCGCTATTTTAACTTGGTTCTTACCTCTTGTCTGCCTTGACAGATGTCTTACCTTCAGACCTTTGGAGATTGCAATGGAGGACTTGCTGCTGAGCTTTGGAAGATGCTGCAAACGCTTGGAGGCTTCGATTGCCCAATGTACCGTGGCAGCGAGTACGTGGTCAACGGGCGAGATCGTGGAGTGATCTGCTGTCTGACAGTCTACGCCAGGAAGAACACTAGAGACAGCCAACCATTGAACATCTCAGTCAAGAGGACTACCTTCAGGCAAGGAATCCAGGAGTCATCACGCCTGGCCATCCTCAGAGTCTGCAACATCTACGCCCAAGAGCTGCAGAACACCGTATTCCATTACCATCCCAGATCTGCATCAGTGGATCTTTTTGCTCATTTCCCGTCTACGAATGGGGAAGGCAATGCCACAGTGGTGCACCTGGCTGAGTTCGCAGTTGCTCAGGAGGAGTCACTGGAGTTGGTCGCCACAGAGCTGAAGTGTACCTACGAAGCCTGGGAAAGAGCCGAGGAAAGGATTGCTGTCTTAGAGCAAGCTCTCTACTGTCAGCATAAGCTCGAAGATGATCAAGAAGAAGAAGATCTGGAGGAGAATCCAGAAGAGCCAGCAGAAACTGCAGAGCCGGAGGAGCTAGTCAGACTGGCTGAGAGACACCTACTGTGCACTAGTCCCGGCATCGAGAATCGGCCATTCGCGGATGCCACCCCACTTCGAGTCTACATGGCGGGAGCACCGCCGTGGCAGTGGAGACTACCTTAGCGGCTGAGTTCGCTAGAGTTTTTAGTTGTCAGGCTTAGCCAGTTTCCTTTTTCAGAGTTGCCCTTTAGGCGGTAGCTTGTGTGCTTAGGTTCGGTTTATTTTCCCGTGTGCAAGTATGAGCTGTGAAGGCCCTTAGGCATTTGTTGCAGCCATGCTAAGACCCTAATAATAAAGTTATTTCATTTTAGTTTCTTGAGCTGTGTTTGTTGGGTTTAATCTACCCCCTTGTTTAGTTATTAACTCATCTTGTGCTTGCTACCTTATCTAACCTATGGAGCTTCATCAGATGGTTCAGACTCGTCACACCGCTGCAAGTGGTTCCGGCACCCCAGGTTCCGAAGAAAATAAGCAGATCCCTGCAGGAACAGTGCCACCCCAAGCACCCCCTCTCGACTTGCAGAACTTTGGAGCCTTCGTGGCAACACAAACGCAGATGATGTATACCATGATGAACCAGATGCAGGCTATGAACAACAACAACAACAACAATCATCATGGAGGAGCCCCAGTTGCTCATGGTCACTAGGGACCATCCAAGCTGGCTGAATTCATGAGAACCCGTCCACCAACTTTCTCTGGACATGTCTCACCAGTAGAAGCTGATGATTGGCTTCGCGTAATTGAGAGGAAGCTGCTGATCACTCGATGCAGTGATCACGAGAAAGTTTTGTATGCCACTCATCAGATGGAGGGCATAGCTGCTGAGTGGTGGGAGAATTTCTGCGCAACACATGAAGCACCACAGAATATCACTTGGGAAGAATTCTCCATGACCTTTCGCCAAGATATCATGTACTGAAGGATCATGGATTTAAAGAAGGATGAGTTCCGTGCTCTTAAGCAAGGAGCTATGTTAGTGACTGACTACCTGAATAAGTTTTCTCAGCTAGCTCGCTATGCTGCAGAGGACGTCGCTACTGACAAGGCTCGTCAGAGTCGTTTCTTGAAGGGATTGAACTCAGGACTGTAGGTCAATCTGCTTGCCCACACTTTTCCAGATTTCCAGGAATTGATTAACAAGGCATTGGTTATGGAAGACAAACGCAAAGAATTGAAGGACCACCGCAAGCGTAGGATGGTTCAGCAGGGAAGCCACCAGTCACAACAGCAGAGAGCAAGAGTAGTGCCACAGCAGTTTAATCACTTTCCGCCGCAGAGTTCTTTCAGGACACCTGCACCGCCTTTAGCACCTCGTCCAGCTGTTTAGAATTTCCACAACTCAACACCAGTCAACCCCAATTCAGGGAGCAACCAGCAGAATGTACCCAGAGTTTGTTATACTTGCCGTCAACCAGGTCACTTCGCCAATCAGTGTCCCCAGAAGGGCACTATCACTCCGGATCGCTTCAACCATGGAGCAACACCTGCCAAGACCCCAGTGCAGAGCAACCAAGGAGTTTCTCAGGGAACCAGTCAACCAGGAGGAGCGCCTCAGTCAGATGTCAGAGGTCGTGTTAACCATGTCACTCTGGAAGGAGCCCAGGAAGCACCGGACGTCGTACTGGGTAAGTTCCTAGTAAATTCAGTACCTGCATCAGTTCCATTTCATTCTGGAGTTTCGCATTCATTTGTTTCTGGAGTTTTTGCAACTAAGAATAAATTGAAAGTTATGCATCTTAAGCGTACTTTGTTAGTCCAGTCGCCTGGAGTGGAGCTAAGTTCTAAAGTGGGTTGTTTAGGGGCTAAGTTACTCATAGCTGGAGTTGAGTTTCTAGCTAACCTAATTGTTCTAGACACTCAAACCATAGATGTCATCATTGGCGTGGATTGGTTAACCAAGCACAAAGTCGTGCTAGATTGTGGCCGAAGAGCAGTTACCATCGAGGATACCAAAGGAAACAAAGTGGAGTTCCTAGCTACCTCAGTACATAATGGACATCTGATAGTCAATAGCCTGAAGACCGTTGCTTTGGAAGATGTGTCTATTGTCAGAGAGTATCCAGATGTGTTTCCAGAAGAGTTACCAGGGATGCCACCAGACCATGACATCGAGTTTGTCATCTATCTAGTGCCAGGAATAACACCAATCTCGAACAGACCTTATTGGATGCCAGCCGATGAGCCAGTAGAGATGAAGAAGTAGATAGAAGAACTCTTGGAGAAAGGTTTTGTGAGGCCTAGTTCGTCGCCATGGGGAGCACCAGTCTTGTTCGTCAGAAAGAAGGATGGAAGCATGAGAATGTGCATTGACTACCGATATCTCAATGAAGTCACCATAAAAAAACAAGTACCTATTGCCTCGGATAGATGATCTGTTTGATCAGATGAAGGGAGCCGGAGTGTTCTCGAAGATCGATCTGCGATCAGGTTATCATCAGTTGAAGATTTGTCCTAAGGATGTACCTAAGACCGCTTTCTCAACGCGGTATGGACATTATGAGTTCTTAGTCATATCCTTTGGTCTGACTAATGCCCCTGCCTATTTCATGAACATGATGAATAAGGTATTCATGGAATATTTGGACAAGTTTGTAGTGGTGTTTATTGATGACATTTTGGTTTACTCCAAGTCAGAAGAAGAATATGCTGAGCATTTGAGATTAATCCTAGAAAAGCTCAGAGAGCATCAGTTGTATACCAAGTTCAACAAGTGTGATTTTTGGAAAAAGGAAGTGGATTTTCTTGGTCATGTGATGACACCGCAGAGAGTGTGATTGACCGGTAAAATGAAAGCGATGTGCATTAGGAATGACCAAGACTGTCATCCAGATTCGCAGTTTCTTGGGATTGGCAGGATATTATCGTCATTTCATTGAAAGATTCTCATCGATTGCTAAACCTCCTACGCAATTGTTGAAGAAAGAGAAGAAGTTTACCTAGACCCCAGCTTGTGAAGAAAGTTTTCAAGAATTGAAGAAACGTCTGACTTCAGCCCCAGTATTGATTTTACCAGATATTCGCAAGGATTTTGATATCTATTGCGATGCTTCGCGTCAAGGATTAGGATGTGTCCTGATGCAAGAAGGAAGAGCTGTCGCTTATGCGTCAAGGCAGTTAAGGCCTCATGAAGAGAATTACCCTACCCATGATCTGGAATTAGCTGCAGTAGTGCATGCTTTGAAGATTTGGCGTTATTACCTCATCGGTAATCGCTGCGAGATATACACAGATCATAAGAGCTTGAAATATATTTTCACCCAGTCGGATCTGAATATGAGACAGAGAAGATGGCTAGAGTTGATAAAGGATTATAATCTCGGAATCCATTACCATCCCGGTAAAGCCAACGTAGTTGCAGATGCTTTGAGCTGCAAGAGCCACTGCAATGCAATGGAAGTAAAAGAGGTTTGTTCAAAACTTCAAGAGGAATTCCAGAAGTTGAAGCTAGAAGTGGTATCTGAAGGATTCGTGGCCAATCTGGAAGTGCAGTCTACTTTGGAGAAGCAGATTCGTGAAGCTCAACCAAAAGATTCAGAGTTTTCCGACATCAAGAAGATGGCAGAAGGGAACTTCAAAGACTTCACCGTAGATGATCAGGACATACTATGGATCAATGGATGTATCTGCGTACCAGATATTGATGGTTTGAGACAGCTAATTTTGAAGGAGGCCCATGACTCAAAGTATTCGATTCACCCTGGTAGTACTAAGATGTATCAGGATGTTAAGAATAAGTTTTGGTGGCTGAATTTGAAATGAGACGTCACAGAGTTCTTTGCCTTGCGCGACGTGTGTCAGAATGTCAAAGCGGAACATCAGAGACCAGCAGGTCTGTTGCAACCCTTGAAGATTTCGGAGTGGAAGTGGGAAGAAATCGGAATGGATTTTATTACCGGTTTACCCAGGACTCAATCGGGTTACGATTCGATTTGGGTAATAGTGGATCATCTGACCAAAGTTGCCCATTTCTTGCCAGTCAAAACCACGCACTCAGGAGATCGTCTGGCAGAGCTGTATATGTCGAGGATTGTCAGTTTGCAGGGTGTGCCTAAGAAGATAGTATCGGATCGAGGATCTCAGTTCACCTCCCGTTTTTGGCAGAGTTTGCATGAAGCCTTAGGGACTCACTTAAATTTCAGTACTGCATATCATCCCTAGACAGATGGACAGACTGAAAGAGTTAATCAGATATTGGAGGATATGTTGAGAGCCTGTGCTCTAGCTAATGCTACCCGTTGGGATAAGAGTTTGCCGTATGCAGAATTCTCGTACAACAATAGTTATCAAGCTAGTCTGCAAATATCACCATTTGAAGCTTCGTATGGTCGTGCCTGCAGAACTTCGCTGAATTGGTTAGAGACAGCTGAACTCTCAGTTTTTGGTCCAGATATTATTCAAGAAGCAGAAGAGCAAGTGTCCATGATCAGAGAGAGATTAAAGATAGCTCAGTCGAGGCAGAAGAGTTATGCTAATAATCGTTGTCGTGATCTCAGTTTCGAGCCAGAGGATTTTGTTTATCTTCGAGTCACGCCCCTCAGAGGTGTGAAAAGGTTTTATGCCAAAGGGAAGCTTGCCCCTCGGTATGTTGGTCCGTTCAAGATTTTGGATCACCGTGGAGAAGTAGCTTATCAATTGGAGCTGCCGCAGTCGCTAGCAGGAGTACATGATGCCTTTCATGTCTCTCAGTTGAAGAAGTGTCTTCGTGTACCAGAAGAATAAGCCCCGTTGGA
Source organism: Phyllostachys edulis (assembly GCA_036346405.1). NCBI lineage: Eukaryota > Viridiplantae > Streptophyta > Magnoliopsida > Poales > Poaceae > Phyllostachys > Phyllostachys edulis. The sequence goes on along the minus strand of CM070549.1, from coordinate 71,461,251 downwards.
GTAAATTGAACTGAAAGAATACCTCACCTACAAAGAGCAGCCGGTCAAGATTTTGGATATCGCAGAATGTCAGACCAGAAGCAAGACAGTTAGTTTTCGCAAAGTGCAGTGGAGCAACCACTCAGAAGGTGAAGCAACGTGGGAGCGTGAAGAAGAGTTGAAAGCCGAGTTCCCTAGCCTTTTCTCCAGCTAGCCTAAATCTCAGGGTTGAGATTCCTTTAAGGGGGGGGGAGGTTTGTAACATCCCAATTTTCTAAGCTTTAAAAATCCTTTAAATAGTTAGTAGTGAGAAAATTCACCATTTGAATTTAATTCAAAAGCTTAAATATGGACTTTGAGTAACAAAACAATTTAATATAACTAAAGTCCACATAAACAATGGTCAAAACTATTTTATTTGGATTCTATGTGCTTGGATATATTTTCTAGATTTTTCTAGAATTTTTCGAAGTTCATTTGCTAATTTCTATTGCTTATTTGAATTCTCAGTATTTTCTAAAATAGAAAAGCTATTTAAAACCTCCATTTGGCTTCGGGCCGAAATTCCTTCGGCCCATCCCTGTTCACCCTGGCCCAACCTCACGCGTGGCCCAATTCGTGCAGCCCGCGAGCGCGCGCGCGTCCTCGCCTTTGCTCTCTGGCGCATGGGCCCGCTCCTTTGTGTCGCTGCCGGTGGGCCCGCTACAACGTCGTCGTCCCCGGCCGTTTTCTTCCTCGCGCGACGTAGCACCCGCGTCCGCCATTTCTGCGTCCTCGAGCTTCGTCCGACAAAGGCGCAAACCGCCCCGATTTCGTGCGCGGACGAGCCCTTCTAGAAGGTCTATCCTTCCCGCACTCGTTTGAATTTGAATTTCAAATCCGTCTCAATATCCTATTCCTTCGCGTTTTTGTTTTCGGGTTGTTTCGGTCTTTGCCGCCGTTACGCCGCCCTGGCCATCCCCGACGCCTATAAATATCCCCCGAGCATCGCCCTACCACCCTTTCCAAAACCCCTCACCCAATTGCCCCTCTTGAGCCCTTGCGTCGCCGCATTTCCCCATCTAGGGTTTTCTATTGCACTTCGTCTTCATCGAACTGCGCCGCCGCCGTGGTCGTCTCGTCGCCGTCAAGCACGCAGCTGAGTCCGTCGTCGCCGCCTCTACCCCTTGGACCTCTTCGCGTCGTCGGAGCACCGCCGGAGACCCCGTCCGACAAAACCCGAGACTACCTCGCCGCCTCAAGCTCGCCGCCGGCCATCTCCGACGACCTCAGGTACTCAAACCGGTGCCCACATGTGCGCAATAACCCCCTCTATCCCCTGGTACCACTCACTCTCACCGGCGAGCCGCCGTTCGCCGTTGTCGGGGCATCCAAGCCGTCGCCACCGTCGGGTCCGACGTGGCTTCGCCGTGTTAGCCACCACCTCGGCGCCCTTGCCTCCGTGTCGCATGCGTGTCAGCCACGTAGGGGCCAGCTCGGCCGCCACATGCGCGAGTGCGCCACACCAGCCTAGTCCAGATCCCGAGTCCCCGCATGGACTTAGTCCACGGTGCACCCAACCACTTACATGTGGGACCCACTTGTCAGGTGGAGCACTGTGCGGTCAAAACCCTTCGCTGACGTCAGCGTTGCGCAATATTCCGATTTTTATTTTAAGAAATAATTCGGATTATTCTGAAAATAGGTTTTTCTTTAGATTCAAACTTCCAAAGCCCATATCTTTTGCATCCGAACTCCAAACCAGTCCATTCAAATTTCTAAATTCATCTAAATTCAAGATCTATTTATTGGAGATTTTTATTTAATTTTTGGAGTTTGTTTTGCCACTATTATTTATTTATTTTGTTTGTTTACTTCGTTTACGAGTAGACGTCGATACTTCGGGAAGGTTCGAAGAAAAAGGAGCCTTTCAAGACCAAGATCAATTTCTAGACCTTTTCCAAGGCAAGTCATACCTTTGACCATGATTGAATCCCAGTTTTCTAAATGTTATTTTATTTCAAATTATTGCACCTAATTCAAGTAATTATTTAAATGCTTTTGGATATAGCTATTAAATCCAAATTGTTATACCTTCCTTGTATAATTGCTATGTCTTAATCCTTTGTCACCCTAGTTGGTATTTTAGTTGGTAATATTGTAGCACCAACGTGGGTTGGTTAGATGCGATTAGATTGCTTAGCCATGCCATGAATCATCTATTCATGTAAAGTTGCAATTATCAACTTGACTAAGTGACTATGAAACTTTGTGATAATCTGTGTGTACTATGTGCTATTATGGCATGTGTTACACTTAACCAACTGGGTGGTAAAAGGTTTAGACCGAGGCAAGTGGTGGAAACTGTGTGACATGGTGGCTTTGTGAAATGAGAATATTAATCTATGTGCCTTAGTTAGAATTTGAAAGTCTTGCCTTGGTCAATTAAGGACTTAACTTTGTGCGCCATTGAACTGAGCCTCACTGTACGACCACATGCTTGTTATGGGACGGGCCTAACTTAGTAAGTTATGGATTCTCGATATTGATTACTCAGGTTGTAGGTTAAGTACTCAGTGATGGGTGGAGTTGTGCTAAGGTAGTCACGTCACGGGACGGTTCGCCGCTTCCCTGTCCAACAGTGTGTGTTATGCCAAAGCACTATGCTAGGGTTGGTATGACGACAAAGCACACTAGGAGTATTAATACTTGAGATGAAGTTTCTGAAAGGTTTTGTTATGATTAGTGCTTGCAACACTAGTTGTATCTTGTGGGTAAAGTGTACAACCTCTGCAGAGTGTTAAACAATCTATTCGAATAGCCGCGTCCGCGGTCATGGACATGCTCGGGGATTTCACACGAGGGGTAGATCTTCGTAAATTGTGTGGGAAGGGAGCTGTGTGATCTAAATCATATGGCTATGTGAATAATCTGTGTATGCTGTGTGTCTTTGTGAAATCAAACTGTTAAATTGTTATTGTTTATTTGTTTTACTTATGCTTTCAATCTATTATTTGTATTCAATTGCAAATGTTGCATTTCTGCAAAAGAGCCACAGATTGCCATTCCTTTGGAATAAGCCTACATGTATAATTGCATTTATGTGGCGTGACTTGCGAGTACGGTTGTATACTCATGCTTGCTTTAATAAAAATCAAGCAGAAGAGGAGGAGTTTTCGCCTGCATTCGAGGAGGAGTTCATCGAAGGTGCTTGATCGTAGGGTCTTGATCCCAGTCGGTTGCCTGTGGTGAATTGATGCGATGTCAGCCGCTTTTTCGGCCGCTTTATTTCTCTGTTAGCCCTGCGTGGCTTAATAAATGTAAACTCGACTGTAAGGTTAAACCCTTATTTGTTAATCAAATTATTCGTTTATGTTATTAATCGCTTGTGTGGATCGATATCCATCTTTGTTGACACTGTGTGCACTAGCGTGATCCTGGACTAGTGCATTATACACAGAGGGTCCAGAATTGTATTTTTGGGTCCCGACAGAGGTGGTATCAGAGCCATACTGACTGTAGGTCTTGACCTTAGATAGATCGGCCGTTTGAGTGTCCAAATTATTTTCTTAAGAAAAATTAACTTGTAAGACTAAATGAATTGCTTAACTCCTCTCACATCTTTCTTGACTCATCTCTTGCTAGAATTTTTCCTCCCCCGCTATTTTAACTTGGTTCTTACCTCTTGTCTGTCTTGACAGATACCTTACCTTCAGATAGATGAGCTTACTAATGCTTTGCTTTATAGTAATGTGGAATCTTGAAAAAATTGTCCTAAGCTCACTATTGAACTTGAGTCACTCTCTAAAATATTGGAAGATAAATGTGCTAAAGAAAAACTTGTTTCATTGAATGCTTCCAAGAAGGTTGATGTTTTTTTATTCTATTGCATGTTACTTTTGTTCTAAGATTGGTAAGTGCCTAGATGATATGCATGAGGCCTTTAGGGTCAAGTTTGGTAAGCAAATGCATAGGATCAAGAGTAGTGAGCGTGCTTCATGTGAGAGCCTTAAGCTAGAGGTAGCGGTTCATAATGAAAGATATGCTAGAGCAACGAGAAGAAAGGAGTGCAAGGTGTGTCCAGTTGTAGCTAGAGAGAACATGTGCTTGAAGAAAACCCTTGAGTGGTTCACTAGTGGGAAAAAGAATTTGGACATGATTCTAGATCAATCTAAGGTGAGTGTAGCAAAGAAGGGTCTAGGCTTTAATCCTAATGAGCACTATAGAAATAATCCACCTCAGATTCTAAGAGCCCTAGAGAATGGTAAGATATAAGGCTGTTTAAATGCATTTGACTTTTAAAAGCGGCTTCCAACAAGGTCAGAGGGTGAGCAATTGAGTTGAAGATGTTTGACGTTTGGTTGTCTGACTTTTAGGTGGGCTGGCTGTAGTTTCTAAGATGGAAAATGTCTGAAATGCCCCTAAGGCAAATGATGGCTTGTTTGATGTCGTTTAACGTTAATTAACGCAATTGGCATCAATTAATGGTAATTAACACAATTGACCGTAATTAACGCAATTGATGACAACTACTACAATTAACGACAATTAATGCAACTGTCTGAATTAATGCAATTAACGATAATTAATGTAATTATTACAATAAACAATAACTAAATATTACATAAATAATTATTACAATAAACAATTATTAAAAAAATAATTATTACATAAGTAATTAATATAAAACAAAAAAGGGTCGGTGTCTAGGGTTTGGGCCGACGGCGGTGGTTGGGGAGGACGTTGGTGGCGGGGAAGGAGGAAGCGGGCGCGGTGGCGGCGTGAGCTGACGGAGGCGCCGAGGAGGGAGGAGAAGGGTGCAGGTGGGAGGAAGATTGGCAGCATCGAGGGAGGGAGGAAGAGAAGGGGGGCACCGTTGTCGAGGGAGGAGGAGGCGGAAGCGGGTGACGACGTGGTCCTACAGAGGCGCCGAGGAGGAGGGACGAGGAGTGCGCCTAGGGAGGGAGGAGGGCGGCGGTGTCCGTGCGGCAAGTAGAGCGGGCGGATTCAGATCTTGGCAGTGCCAATGTGAGGGAGGAGGGAAGAAGATGTGGTGGCGTGAGAGGAGGACAGAGGCGGGGCACCAGCACTAGGGGAGGAGAAGGAGGAGGGAGGACAAGGGTGCGTGGGAGGTGGAGGGAGGACGGGGGCGCGCGAGGGAGGAGGGAGCTAGGGTTCGGGCCAGGGGAGGGGCATGGTGGGGAGGGGGTTTTGATTGATGGCAAAAAGTGGGTAATTCCCCATATGTATAGGAGCAAACTCGGAACGAGGCTGTAGGAAGCTCCCAGCAGGCAGCTTTCGGCTTTTGGCTTCTGCACGTTATAATAGCTTCCGGCTTCAGGGAAAGCGAGGGAGGGGGAGTAAGACATTTGGAACAACTTCTGGCTTTTTCGAGCAAAAAACTGAAGCTGAAGCTGTTCCAAACACGCCCATAGGTCATCCCTCCTGAGCCAAGCAAGGGTGTGTTCAAGTCAGCTGGATTTGCTCAAGCTCCATTTAGCAATATAGTTGTTCTTGCCTCAACAAGCTCGACCTCTCAAAAGGTCAAATACAATTGCACCTTATGCAATAAGGATGGTCACCTAGTTTTGCTTTAGGAAAGCGTCGTGAGCACTTTAGAAACTTGAGAGCTGTTCGAGAGCAATCTTGTCATGTGAGATCCCCTAGAACCATCCGTAGGTCTTATTCTATGAGAGGATATAATAGTGGTCTTAGGAGGAGACATGGACTTAGTTTTTATGAGGATGGGTTTAGATCACGAGCCGTCCCTAGACAGGAGGTACGCTGTTTTGGAAGTGATAGTCCATGGCAAGGGTATGAGGGAGGTTTTTCCTAGGTCTCGTGTGCATACTCATTCTTATGCTAACTCACATTTTGGTTCATTCATTGCTGCTCTTGTGCATCGTATGTCTCAGTACTAGATTTCTAAGACTCATATCACTCACTCCAGTACCGAGTTATCGATTTCTTCTTTTTCCTTGATGCTGGCTTTACGAGCAGGGAAGGGGAACATGTGGCTTGTTGACTCCAGATTTTCACACCACATGACTAGATACTCTAGATGGTTCTCCTCCCTGGCTTGTGCATCCAGCGAGGAATTGATCACCTTCAGAGATGCTTCCAATGGGTGTGTGATGGCCAAAAGAACTGTGAAGGTCAATGAGAACTTAATTCTCAAGGATGTTGCATTAGTAAGTAACCTCAAGTACAATCTCCTGTCAGTTTCTCGGCTTATTGATGGCAACCTTGAAATTAGATTAAAAAATAATGCATGTAGAGTACTTGATGCTTCTGGTGGTTTGGTCTTTGATATGTCTAGGCTTGGTAGAGTTTTTAGTGCTGATTTTACTAAGTCATTTAGATCTAGATTGAAATGTCTTGTAGCATCCGAGTATCGAGATCTCTACTTCTGGCATAGGAGATTATAACACATTGGATTTGATCACTTGACTAAAATTAGTGGGTTGTATTTTATTAAAGGACTACCTAAGCTCAAGGGTAGTAAGGTGTTGGGACCCAAATATGCAAATCCGAACCCTCTGTGTTTACTGCATTAGTCTAGGATCACGTTAGTGCACATAGGTCAACATAGATGAACATCTTTCCATATACAGCGAATATAAGAATAAATGAACTAATTTGAATAACAAATAATAGTTGTGACCTTATGGTCAAGTTTACAATTATTAAGCCACGCAAGGTTGAACACTAAATAAAGTGGCAACAGAAGAACGAAAGCAACTCCAATGGGAACCCATCGACTTATCACAGTCAACCGACTGGGAAGAAGGCCTAACGATCAACCTCCTCGTATAACTCCTCAAAAGCAGGCGAACACTCCTCCACTTCAACTGAATGATGATTATAGCAAGAATGAGCACATCTAGTACTCAGCAAGTCGTACCACAGAATGCAATTATAGATGAAGGCTTATTCCAAAAGATGTGGCTTCTATGGTTATTTTACAAAAGCAATACTTGCAATTGAATATGAATAATAGATTGAAAGAATAATTGAAAACAAATAATAATAGTAATTGACCAATTATTTCCACAAAGCTCACTTAGTCTAATCAATTCTTTCACATAATCATCCTCCCAATTTATTTTATGAAAGTCTACCCCTCGTATGAAATCCCCGAGCATGTCCATGACCGCGGACGTGGCTATTCGAATAGATTATTAACACTCTACAGAGGTTGTACACTTTATCGGGACCTAAAAATACGATTCAGGAACCCTCTATGTATTCTGAACTAGTCCCAGATCAGTAGCTAGCTCACATAGGAAACAGTGATGGAATACCATCCATTTATTCGATTTAACTAAAAATGTCTCAAAATAACAAATAGTAATAATAACTAGACCTTATGGTTAATGTTTACTTAACTTGTCACGCAGGGCTAAAGAAATAGATAAACTCTTGCAGCGGAATGGAAAAACTTGGAAAGACCAATCAACATGCCCACAGGTAATCGAGTTGAGAAAATATCCTAATCCACAAAGCCTTCATGGTATTCCTAGGCAAAGAACTCCTGAGTAGCTTGATATTCTTCAACTAAGCAACAATGGTGCAATGCCGTGAGTACATAAAGTACTCAGCAAGCCGTAGGGAAATAGTATGCACATAGTATTTATGCAGGGCTTGAACAAATGTTAGCTGTATAGTTCTTTTGCATAAAGCAATATTGACGATAAATACAATAAATAGATTGAAATGCATAACTGAAAAGAATAAAAATACGTAAACAATTTCTTTGAAACAACCAGTGAATTCCCCATTCACTTTCTAAGACAAACCACCAAGTGAATTACCCATTCACCAAACAAACATTATATTCATCAAGTGAACTTTCCATTCACACTCCGACTCATTTTATAAAGAAACTCTACATCTCGTGTGAAATCTCCGAGCATGTCCATAATCGAGGACGAGATTATTTGAATAGATCAATTAACACTCTGCAGAGGTTGTACACTTTACCCATAAGATATAACCAGTGTAGTGATCACCAATCATAACAAACCTTTTAGAGATTTTATCTTAACAATTGACTCCCCTGTTGTACATACTGTCACCCAAACCTCATAGTTGGTTTGACGCACATTGTTGGACCTGGAAGCGGCGAACCGACCATCGATGTGACCTTAAACCAGGTACACACCTCCACCCATATACTACCTAAGTAGTCGATGCCAAAACTCCATAACTTACTAAGTTAGGCCCATCCCATACCAGGCATGTGGTTGTACGAAAAGGCCTAATTCAATGGCGCACAAGATTAAATCCTTGACAAGTTACTCAAGCGAGTCTACCACAAACCCACAATGTGTTCAATCCACACCCTCACTGCACAACCGCTTGCCCGAGCGAAAATTATTTCTGTTTAACCAAGACTAATGACATACCCTACCATGGTACACAAATTTTAACAACAGTGGCTAACCACCACGATTCCATATTTCATTAAGTCAAGATTAATGAATATGACACATGTGATAATGAACCCATCGTAACTAAGCATGATTAAGCATCTGTACGATACCCATATTGGTGATACAAATATGTCCAACTAAAATTAACCATGCTAAGGTGACAAATGATTTATGGCATTCAAATATTCAATGGAGGCATAATGACAACAGGTGATAGCTACTCCCAAAACAATTTGTATAAAGATAGCATGCAGTTGATATAAAAGAATATACTTCTAAAATCATAGGTTCAATATGATCAATGGACTATGGCTTGCCTTGGAGTAGATCTTGATCTTGGTGTACTCCTCCTTGCTCAAAATTCCCCAAAGAATCAACGTCTACTCGCAAACAAAGCAAATAAACCAAATAAATATAAAATAGAGAGAAAACAAACTCCAAAAATTAAATAAAAATCTCAAAAAAATAGAGCTTGAAATTAGATGAATTTATAAATTTGGATGGGCTCAATTAGAGTTCGGATGAAGAAGATATTGTTGGAAATATGCCCTAGAGGCAATCATAGAGATGATTATATTTCATTATGTTCACAATATTTGATAATATGTTATCTTGTTCCTTGAATGAATCATCAGTCATGAAGATTAACGAGTATGTGACTTGTTGGTGAAGCTCTTTTAACTTATGATGATGTCGTTCTAAAAGTATCTCCGGTCGAAAGTCACCGGGTGGAACACTAGTGACTCTCGACCAAAGACATGTATTGATTGATGACCATGTTTCACGGTCATGGATATAGGGATATCGAATCAATAATGTGGACACGTGTTAGAGAACATGGTGTTGGATAAGACCCACCTTGAGACACTATTGAGATTGTTATGATTCTATGTGTCGTTAGTTGGTCTCAAGCAATGATGATGTATAATCCTTAGACTTGAGATGAGCATGGTTTCCTACATGTGTAATAGCACTCTTAGGGGTTGCCAAACGCTACTAAATCGGGGTGGTTATAAAGGTAGCTTTGGGTATGCTATGAAACATGCGAGAGGATGTGACTGGTCGGATATGGGATTTGCCCTCCTAACATAACAGAGAGATATCTCTGGGCCCTCGAAGTGGTCGGATAAAGAAAGTGCATGGCCATGCCACTGGTGGTCGAAGAGTTCGACCACATAAGGTTATCCGATACTCGATCGAGAAAGCATTGAATAGTCCATGGATGACACAACATCTCACCTATAGTTCAACCAGATATCGTGAGGCAAAGGGAGAATACATGAGTAGGTAAGCTTGTTCGACCACCTCTGACCGGTCGTATGGAGATACAAGCAAGTCGTGACCGGTCGAACGTAATCACAGAGTGGTGAAACCAAGTCGTAAGGAGTTACGAGTTAGTCGTGATCAAATACGAACTGGTCGTATAGAGATAGGACCTGGTCGTAAGTGATGAGGACCTAGTCGTAGATCATATTGCATTAAGGTTCGTCCGATATAATTTGTGTGTATTCGGGAATCGTTATGTCCTGCTAGGAACCGCTACGACTCGTGGCCAGAAAGGGTTTCCGAGTCACAACCGAACTACACATGAACCTAACGGGTCACACACTTAACGGGTTGGAACAAACCAGTACGAATACGATTCGTAAAGCGTGTTTGGATAGGATCCGTCACGGGCACTATATAAGGAGCTGCATAAGGTTGTTGGGGAGGCGGAGTTGACGTGAGTTGCCCTACCGAAACCCTAGTCGCCATCTTCTTGAGAGCCTCCCCGTGTGATTTGGTGCTAGCACACCGGTGTACGGTTGTTCCTTCCCTGGACGTGTGGATACCATAGAGGCGCTTCTACGTTGTTGCGCTTAAGGACGATCCGCGATCTTCGCAAGGAACTACAGAGGTGCTGGAGGAGACGATCAACTCACGAGGACACTGGACGATCGACCACGACCACTGCATCAACGTGCTGGACGCTGGACGATCGACTACGACCAGTACATCGACGCGCTCTTCGTCGGACCAGGCTGCTCCGACACTTCTTCCGCTGCTCTGCGCGTCTAGTGGTAACGATCTGTGATCATCTTCTTACTTGGCTTCCTGGTTTACGTGGTAGAAATTTTGAATTGTTGCTATCGTAGTCTACCCGTATCCCTTCAGATATGGCTTCTGGAAGATTGAAATCACATGAAATTATGAAAATCATAATTTGTGGATTTACTGGAATTGTTTTTCTAAAGGAAAAACCAATTATTGCGTCAGCTGATGTTAGCGGAGGGATTTCTGCCGAAAAGAAAAGAAAACGGAAATTGAAATATCTCCTGACATGTGGGACCCACACGCCATTGAGACAGCTCACAATGGAACAGATCCATGCGAGATGGATCTAGGGTTAGGGTTTGAGTTGTTGTGCGTGTGCGCATGTGGCACTGATCGCGATGCCACGAATGTGACATGTTGGCATAGGAGCTGATGTGGCGGGTGAGGTGGCAAGGACACATTGGCTCAACGACGGCCAAATGTCGATGAAGCTCCGGCAAACACGGTCTAGGCAGTTGGTGGCTCCCGGGAAAGGACGACAAAATGAACATGATGACGCTGTCAAAAGACATCACGATGACCACAGCAGCGACGACAATAAGAAAAGCAGTGGAGCGGTTCGGTTGAATGGCGACGAGGCGATGTGGGGCTCCTCCGACGATGATCAAGCGTGCATCATGAAGAACATGACCCAGTGATCTTGATGCTGGTGACGACGAGGATGAAGGCTCATCGACGGTGGCGCAATGCAACGGAGAAGGCTACGGCGGCCGAAAGCTTCTAGGGCACAATTCGCCTAAACGGCGACACAACCCAAGAAACGGCTTTAGGGTTTTAGAGGAGAGGGGCGATGCGAAGGTTTTGACGTGGACGTGGGCCTTTAAATAGCACCGGAGATGGGAGACCGCGAGGAGCATGGCAGCGCAAAGCGGCTCGGACACGAACTCGAGGAAGGAGTCCAAGAGGAGGACGATGCTGACATGGCGACGAAGGCGGGCCCACCTGGTAGCGAGTGCAAAAGTGCGGACGGGGCTAGGCTGCGGGCTGAGCTGAAGAGAAAATGGGCCGAAGGGTAAAGTTTTCAGCCCAAAGACCTTTCTGAGATTTTAAATAGCTTTTCTATTTTAGAAAATACTAAAAATCCAAATAGCAAATAGAAAATAGCAAATGAACTTGAAAAAATTCTAGAAAATATATCCAAGCACATATAATCCAAATAAAATAATTTTGATAATAGTTGATGTTGACATTAATCATATTAAATTATTTTGCTTTTGAAAGTCCATATTAAGATTTATTTTAATTCAAATAAACTTTTGGTGAATTTTTCCAGAGAGCTAAGCTACTCAAAAAGATTTTTAAACTTCAGAAAAATTAGGATGTTACACACTTTACCCACAAGATGTAATCAAATTGTACGGAGAAGATCACAACAAAGCCTTTCTAAATCTTCATCTCAATAGTCTACCCTCACAGTGAGATTTAATCTGGTAGCCTAGTGTCACACAGATGATGGCCCGAAGTGCACCGTTGGATATGTAAACAGTGAACCGTCCATAAATGTGGCTCAACTAATGACTCCACGTCTTTACCCATCACTGAGCTAACCTACTGCCTGAGGCAGCCAATGTTGAGACTCCATAACTTACTAAGCTAGGCTTGTCCTATTCCAAGCATGTGGTCGTACTGCGCAGCTCAGTTCAATGGCACACAAAGTTAAGTCATTAATTCGATCAAGCCAAGACTACCAATTTACTAACCTGTTCACAAAGATCCCGATCACAAAGCCACCTGTTCAGTTAGTACTTTCACTCGCCCCAATCTAAACATTTTCCCACTCAGTTAATTAAAGTGCAACACATGCTTCCACAAAGTGACAACACATGTCATACCAATTATCACAAAGATATTCCATAATCACCTAGTCCGGTCAAATGTACTCATCAAGGGGGGGGGGAGATTGTGAGACCATGTGGAGGTCACCCCATGGTTTGCGATGAGTAATTGACCGTGCTTTGCATGTGTTGTCAAAGTTTGAGTTTGGTTTTGTCATTGAATTGAATTCGGTGCTGCTGTCAAGTTGTAAGCGGTTAGACCGACCTTGGTGGCAGTCTGACTGACCGAGCCTTGGTGAATTCAAGACGGTTCCTTTTGGTCCAACCGAAGCAAACTGATGACAGAAATATGTATGTATACGGAGCCCATTTTTTTTTGTAGTGCATTTCCATTTCCATTGTTTAATAATGAGCTCGACGGCGACCACTTGGTATCCCCAGTGTGGGGACCCGAATATGCATCTAGAAACCTATGTGTATTCTGAGGTAGTTCCATGATCAATAGCTAGATCACACAGTACAATTATCGGCGAATATCACATCCATACAAGCATATAAATAAAAATTGTACTTAATTATTATGGAACATGGTAAATAGGCCTTAGGTCCAAGTGTTTACAGAACAGGTCGATCGGCTTACAAGTTCAGAGTAAAATAGCAGTGGAAAGTAAGTAGTAGCAGCAGATATAGTAAACCAAACGAACGAGGCCTCCATGCATTTGCCACCGGCAATCGACTGGGGCTAGGACCTATATCACTGTCCTCCTCGTTTTCATAGCCGGATACATAGAAATATCCATACACCGGGTCTTCTGTTTTGTAGTTCGAATCCACATATTTGAGCAACCATGAGTACAAAGGTGCTCAGCAAACCCTCACAGCAAATACAAGTACATAGATGACAGGCTTACCAAAGGAGGGTTTTGTGTTTATTTCAGCATAAAGCCAGTTTGCTCAAATACTATAATTATTTTCCAATTCTATGATTTAACCTTTTGAACTTCAAAACCAAAGTTTCATTTTGGTAAACGATTAATATTTCCACAAGGTTCCATCCACCTACAGTTACTCAAGAGTTTCCTTGCACCTACAGTTACGCATAAGGTTCCATCCACCTATAGTTCTCATAAGATTGCATCCACCTATATCATCACCACAACCATGTTTACGCCAACATGTCTCAGTTCATATTTTATTAAAACTAACCAGGTGTGATTTTCTACACAATGCCCATAACCCAGGGCATGACTATTCGAATAGATTAAACACTCTGCAGAGGTTGTATAACTTTACCCACAAGATATGATCAACTCATAACACATAGATAAGACCTCCTACAGCCCAGGTCCAACAACCCGACCCAGACTGCCCACAATATGGAAATAGCATAATGACTCAGTAAATTATTCAGTCAGTTCTATCCCATAATAGACTTGTGGTTGCACAATTAATAGTTTAGAATTGCAGCATATGATTCAGTCCTTAAATGACTTAGGCGAGACAGTCCACAAACCCAATTCTCATGCATACTACACCGATCTCATACCAACCACTCACCAAAGTCTCCACCATTTTTAAATAATATTCTTGTTTCCAGTGGTAACCCACATTACCACGCTATGGACCAAATCATATCCCAAGTTCTTCTAATAACAATGTTTGTGTCCTATTCAAGTTATCCACTAAGCAGTGTCTAAGCACATCCAATAGTCATTTTCGTTTAACCAAGGGGAGTTTTACTCATGTAATATCCTAGGGTAACAAGGTATAAGGGTTGTCAATCAATCAAGGAGGGGAATAGTAATAATGAACCTTTGGCATAGCTAGGTATCAACCTTTAACATATCATTTCATAAATAATAATAAACATGCAAGTAATACTTTGAAATGGAATACTTTGCATTCGAAAAGTAGGTACAACATGATCAATTGTAAGGACTTTCCTTACTGAAATGTGGATATTGCTTGGTCTTGGTCTTGGCCTGAAGTAGTGGCAAAGTCTTCGGTGATGTTAGAATCTATTTAACGCAAAAACAACGAGCTCAAATAAATGCTCGTAACACTAATAAAATTCAAATTATGATTTTAATACTGTTAGAAATATCACGGATTTAGATGAATTTAGAAATAAAAATCAAATCATTTGGATTTAAAACAAGGGAGAACGAGCTCTCCAAAGTTTGACCTGAGAGGAAATTCCAAAAATTCAGAAAATCCTGACAGGTGGGACTGGCTGGGATTTCCTTTTTGTTTTTCATTTATGTTTATTAAGAAAATCCTCTATGACTGACAGGTAGGGTCCACTAGGGTTTTTTATTTATTTTTCTTAAGGAAAAGGACCCTATGGCTGACAGGTGGGTCCAGTTGGTTTTTTTATATTTTATTTTGTACTTATTTTTATCCTGGAAAATCCTGAGAGACTGATAGGTGGGGTCACAGTCCATATGGACTTGGTCCACCCGACTGTGCATGGGTCTTGGGGTCCACTGGTCAGCGTTTAGGGTCCACGGGCTAGGTCTATTCGACGGTTATAATCAATGGGTCCACATGTCATAGACTCATATTTAATATTACAGTTTGATTAGATTTTCCTAATAACGTCAGGCCCATATGTCATACAGACACTAATTACTAATTCACACTAACTAATTATCAATTAATCTAACTACCCAGCCCCACACGTCAGTGACTACCGTCATTAACGTTCTCCCCAGAACAGAGGAATGAACAGGAGTAGCCATGGCTAGCTTGGGTTTGAGCTTGTCGCCGGCGAGGAAGGGCATGGCGACCACCCGAGATCTGAAAAATGGATTGCGGTGGTCTAGGCGATGCTAACGGTTGTGACGTCTCGGCGGGAGGTGGACTGAGGCAGCGGTGCTACGACGAGGTCGACGACGGTGCTACTGTACATGGTGGCGACGACGAATTGGATCTACTCGCGGGGATTTGAAGCGCCGTGAGCACAAGGGAGTCAGAGGGGCGCTACACACAGTGGAAGCATGCCTAGAGCTGCTCAGGAAGGCTATAGCTCTGACGGTAAAAGGATGAAGAAGGTGCTCACGGCAAGCGAGGTTACAAATGGCGAAGTTACACTATCTAGCCTAACGTGTTTGTGGAGGCTAGGAACGTGAAATAATGCTAAAAGGGGAGGGAATGGCTTATCGAAGGGGGAGCAGACGAGTTGGTGCACGACGATGGCACTATTTTGACACCGAGGGAGAAGAGGTGGTCCGGTTGTGTAGGAAAAGGAAGAAGGAAGTGAGCAACAACAAAAGGAGCTCGAGGCGAACCCGAAGGGTAGGACCTTCAAGGTCGAAGTTCACCGGAACGGGTAGAAACTGGTGGCAACGACATGGAAGGCACTAGACCTGTGGCTTAGTCGTTGGCATGTTCCGGGCGATTAAGTGAAGGAGAAGGAAGGAGATCGAAGGGCAAATGAGAGGAAGGAGACCAGAGGGGAAATGAGAGGAGATGATGGCGAGCACAGTGACACGCTCGGTGTGGTTTATAAAGGAGATGAGAGGGGAGGAGAAGGCGGAAATGGGGCATTCAACTCAAGTGTTATCTCACTATTGTGTGAGCGTTAATGGCCGGCGAGCTGGCATGGCGACGGGACAACCTCGCAGTGGTGTTGCACTCGAGGTCTGCCACAACACATGCACTCGAGTGCCTTCTGCTGCCAACACGGAGAGAGAGAGAGAGAGAGAGAGAGAGAGAGCGTGCGGGCATGGAAGACGATGAACAAGATGGCTGACACGTGGGGTCGGTCCACCTAGGAGCGAGAGCAAGGCGAGGGGAGAGCTGGCGAGGCTGGGTTGGCATAACTGGATCGTGGCTGGCTTGGTGGGCCACGCGAGTGGGCTGGGGAGAAGAGTTGGGCTACGTGAAAAGGGAGGCGGACTGGGCCGATGGATTGGATGCGGCCCAAGGGGAAGGGAGAGGAAATAAAAGGTTTAACTTCTTTATTTGATTTTAGTTTGGATTTTCATAAATGAATTTGAAATTCAAATTCAAATTCTGAGTTTTAGCACACCATGTTACTTGTTGATTTTTATAAACTTAATTTGGATCAAGGATTTTGATTTATATTTTAAAACACAAATTAAGTTTTTTTTTTGGAAATTCACCAATTGCAACAAAAGTTTTAAAAAAATTCATAAAATTCATGCAACTGTAAGTTAACCCGCGCCAAATGGCGCGGACGTGATTGTTGTATGCGGGTAGGGAGCTCCCCATATCGGTCATTTTTGCAACCATGGTCTCGTTACCTTTGTTGTTTGCAGGGTCGATACAAACTGGGAGAAAAGAAAACATTCTTGTGCACAGACAGAGTTTATGTGAGTGATCATTGAGCGATGTCCTACAGCGACTATACAAGCTTTGTTTCTTTGAACTCATGAGGTCAATGTCCAAACATACAAAAGAGGAGTGAGCTCAGGAAAACTGCAATGCATGTGAAGCGTTGCACGAGCTGAAATCAGTTGCTGAAAAGCACAAGGTGCTTAAACAGTGCATTATATAGATAATAAAAGAGTATGTGTCGGCACCTTAGTAGACTTTTATAGGTTGGGTATACAAAACGAAGCGCAAACAGCGGAAAAAGCATAGTATGGTTGCCACTGGGGTTTTAGAAGGAAGGAGCGTACGCTAAGACGCACGTATGTACAAAGACAGCTTTCTGCAACAATACTACCAAAAGGTTGGGTGGATGATGCGGACAATCGACGATTATCGCTGTAATAACTAAGGGAAGAAGTGAGACAACACTAAGTAAATGCATATACACAAACAAAAGCCGTTGTTTGGAAGGCATTTTTTTGTGCATGCACCACTAAAGATAGATGCATAGAAATGGCATGGAATGGGTGTGAGAAGTAGTGCCTACTATAGCATTGGGTGGGAGAAGGGAAAACGCTACCGGTTGCAAAAAAAAAAATATCGGAGGAAATAGGGCCGGTTACTGGGTTTTTCGGAATTTTTTCGGTCGAATTTTAAGAAATCAACGGAGTGTAAACAAGTGATGGTGAATAGACATTATGACAACCCCAATACAATGTAGCCATTGCAAAACCAAACAAAACTACAAAGCAATCATCATCACTGAAAGCAGTACCAAACCTATCTCGCTCCATTGCAACATCAGCACCATCCCTCTTCGTAAACCAATCAAAGAGTAGAACACGGTTAAAAATTTACAAAACCATGCAGTTCCAGATCCACCGGAAGCAGCACTAATCCAAGCACGAAGACACGCCCCTGCGTTGCATTCCCCGAACCCCCAACCGGAGCAGATGGAGAGAAGAGGTGAGGATTAGCACCTACCAGAGGGGGAGCGGTCGAAGAGGAAGGCGAGGGGCACGAGCAGCGAGCAGAAGACGAGCGCAAGCACCGCCACGCGTGGCCCCTTCTGCCTCTTTGTTGCCGTCGCCGAAGCCGCCGTTGCCTAGGGCACAAGGCTGGCACGGCATGGCCGAGGGTGGGGCTAGCGTGGTCAGGAGCCGAGAGTGGCACACGGCACGGTCAGGGCCGGGACAGAGCAGAGAACAGTGGCAAAGAAAAGAAGCCAAGAAAGAAAGAAAGTAAAAGAGAAAAGTAGAATAAGGGTAAAAGAAGAAAAGGGGAAAATAAGTGGGCGGAAGAAAAAGAGTCGGGCTCGGCCCGAAGATAAAATTGAGAGATAATTGTAACTACCCAAGATTCCTAAGTTGGATTAGTTAAGCATCTAATGTGCATTTGTAAAATTTTGGACTTTTTAAAACATTTTGTTGCAAAGCAAATGACTTTACCCACACGACTCGACCAGCCCGTAAGGCTTCGGAAAAGGACACACTTCCTAAGGTATGTCGCCCGGGGAGATCGAGGCTCGGTATTTTTCAGCAAGACAACCCTATTGTGTTGAATCACCCATGCGAGATGAAACCCCGCTCAATACAAGCTGTTTATAAAACTTGCTAAGCGGGCACACAAGTTGTGTTGGAGATGCCAGCGTAAGGTAGTTAGTATGTGGGTAACCCCCAACATAATAAACAATGCTCACCTGCACATTATAGTATTACACTGGATTCCTATGAACACATGATCACACACATGATATCCTCGCACCACCTGTGTTTCAACCCAATAAGACCCTCCCCTTACTTAACCAAGTGGCGCCCATACACCGCGTATGGAAGTACGAGTGTTACTTAGATTAACGATGGCACAAAGTTCGGTCCTTAGCGATTCGGACAAGACTACCACAATACCCGAATCTCATGCACGAAGGCACCCACACTACTAGCCACTTGTCCAGACCAAAATCAGTTTTAAATAAACAAATTTTAGACTCAATAACCAGATTCAAAGATCTGGACAAAAGCATAATGGTAAACTATTCAGTGTTTCCCATGATTAACGAGATAACCCCGTCAACCGAACTAACGTATCTACTGACTTGCATGATAAGCATTCATATAAAGGATAAATACCATCACATGACATCTAATTTAAGCATAGTTGTATGGAAATATCAAGGATAACCTGCCAGAGTTAGGACATAGCTATCTAGATTCACAAATTATCAATATATCAAAATAACATGCAAGCAAGTATCATTGCAATTTAAAATACTAGATTCTCAAAATCTAGGATCAACATAATGCAAGAGGATGCTTGCCTTTGCTTGCTGGGACTCTGGACATTCTCACGAACATCTCGGTTGCACTCCCGAATCACTGTTATCTAACGAAAAGAATTGACAAAGCGAAAGCATCAAATAAACACCAAAATTCCAAAATTCTCCAAAAATTATGAAATTAATAAAAAAAGATAGATTATGATTTTAGATGAATTTGGGAACAAAAATCATTTGATTAGGAGTTGACATGTGAGAGTTATGTCTTAAACATTTTCTGTTGGGACAGAATTTCTAAGAAAAATGTCTTTGGTTATTGTAGCTGAATTTAATTCTTTTCGTGAAATTTTGTAGGGTGGTGGTGGAGACAACAAATATATGGTATGAAATAGAGTAAAAGGTTATGACAACAAAAATTGAATCACCCCGGTTGGAGCTCAAATGAATTTTTGAAGTTAATTCAATTTCTAGTGTAAAAATAATTCATTTCCAAAATTTATTTGACTTCCAAAATTTTCTGTGATAGTAACATGTTCCAAACTTATGTCATGTGAAATTACATTAGTAATAAAAACCAACAAAGTTGGTTTCACTCAATTTGAATTAGTTATGAATTTTTGAAATTGAAATTATGGCATAAGGTCTACTGTTATTTAACTAACCAATAATTTAATTCTTGACTCAAGATTAATTTTACTCTTTTAGATTAGATGTTAATGGCTAATAATTATATTTTCTAATCTATTTGCTTTGGCATTTGACAAGACTCAATCTCACTGTTAAATGAGTATTGCATTCTAATCTTGCCTCCCATTTAGTTCTTACTCTCTTTGGATTAATGGTTAAAGGCTGATCACTGTGATCCTGATGAAGTTTACAATTCTGTTTTTACGTTCATTTGGCTGATAATGGCTACTAAGTATTGTCAAATATATTTAAGTACTGGACTTAGCTAACATCATGAGGTTTGTGGATTCGATATCTCCGGTAGTTATTAATCCTACTTTCTGTTCTCCCTAATTCTCTTATCCCATTAATTTTCTACCTAATCAAAGAATTCACTGTTTGTCTTGGTTAATCACACTAATGCTTATTTTTTAGATGATTTGCCTCTGTTAGTTTAAAGTCTAAAACTCAATTGGAACAATAAAACTTCTAAGTACATGAATTCAGAATTGTCAACAGACCACTGTCATTAGCAAGATTTCACCTTGAGACCTTTTTGTTTAGTTGGTTGTTCTATGTTGGTTTCTGAAAATTCACATCCATATTGGTTTTTCAGATTTGGTTGCTACTGAAAGCTAATTGTCCAACTGACTAATTGAATTAAGACAAACTCTATCTACTGCATTAACAATGCCATTAGCCTATTGACAAAACTAATTATCTTCATATTACTGTTCACACAACCTACAATAGCAAAATTTTCAAAACTAAAGTGCTATTAACTAAACTTCCTTTAAACTCAAACTTCCAATTTGCTAACTCGATTGAGTGACTCGATTGACATACACAAAATTTGTTAGCATTAGACAGTAGGTTTTGCAAGTGGGTTACACTAACAGTTCAAGTTTTTCTTTAAAACACCTTCTCTGCTCACTCATACAACTAAAAATGTTTGTTAACTAAACTTACTAATTCAATTATTCATTTGCTAAGAAATTTTTCTTAAGTGATTCAACGGTCATTCAAAAGTTCTATTAGCAATTGTATTAGGTCTCCTATACAGGTAGGTCCTACATAACAGAGAGAGGAAGACTCAACACAGAGAATAGAAGGGCAGAATAGGGGAAGCTCAAGTGGCTCGGGTCATGGCTCCTTGCCGGCGGTTGAGCAGCGGTGAGGTGAAGGAGACCACAAAAATGGGTTGCCCGCAGGACAAGGAGGCTAGGGGTGGCAGCGTCGCGGCTTGAGCGGCCCTGTGGCGGTGCGGTGAGGGCGAGCGACGGTCGGCCATGGAGACAAAATGGCGCAGCGGCGCTCGGGGGTTAAAGGGAGTGAGTTAGGGAAAGCATGGGCATCCATGGGGTGTGGGGAACTCACCAAGCCGATCGGCGAAGACGGAGTGTGCCCGGAGCGAGTTAGCCACGACGACCTGGGGCGGTGCGGGGTAGTCCTCGACGGCGGTGACCTGGGGAAAGAGAGGGAGTGAGCTGTAGCATTAGGTAGAGGGAGGTCCAAGGATGCTCCCATGGGAAGGGATTGAAAGGGGAGTCATCGGAGAAGAAGTGGCGGCGGTGGAGGCAGTGGAGGCCAGAGTTGGAGAAGGCCCTGGGTGCATGCATGGCGCTCCGGTGTCGAAATCCTCGAATTGGCGGAGGGGAATTTCTTCTTGTGGTGTAAGGCATGACGTGACGCGGTCGGGGGTGGCTGGGGTTCGCCGGAGTGGCCGGGAGGCTTCGTGGTGGTGCAACCATGGTCGAGAGCGGCGTTTGGGCTTTGCCCAAGTAGAGCTCGGGGAGAGGAAGGACAGGCCAGGGAGTAGGGGAGGTGAGGCGGTGCTTGGATGGGGTAGGGGTGGCATGGCGAGCTGCGTTGGCCTGGAGACGACTGCACAGCGTGTCTTGGTGTCTTGGCATGGGGAAGCAACAAGTGGCCATTGCACCTTGGAGAAGAAGGCATGTCAAGTGGGCCTAACAGGTCACTGAGAGGTGGAAAAAATTAGGTTTCCAGATTTTTGAAAAAAAGGGCTGAGATAGTTTTGGGAATTATTAGACATAGTTGTTTAGCCCCAAAAATCCTGAAATTTTTATGGAAGGTTCCTGAAATTATTTATATCAATGTATAATGTTTATAGAGTTTTTCATGTAATGCATTTTTCTCTATAATTATTCTAAGTTCCTGTTTTAGTTGTTTGACTTCTAATTCACTACTTTGACTGGCTATTTAAAATAGCAAATTAATTCTAAATTGTAAAATTTTAAAGGTGAGTTTCTCAGGGGTTCAAGAACCTAGGAAAAATATTTCTAGGCATTGTTCACATGACTTGTTTGTATTTTAATTTCAAATTCAAATTTGAACATGCAAATTAAATGGGAACCAAATAACTTCCAAAAATTCCAGAAAATTAAAAACAAGCATATCAAAGGATACAGAACACAACTAAAATATTCCCAGCTATGGGTCCTACTATATTTTCAAAATAAAATTTAGTTTGTAAATATGAGCTAGAGAAAAAGTATTTTCAAGTTTGAATTTGAGATTCCTTTTGAAAACTACCTGAAGTATTCTAGAAGGTTTTGAGATCTTACTGATCATCATTTAAATTCCAAATTGACAAATCCCACACTTGAAAACTTTTTAGTTGTGCTTCAATTTCCAATTAAGCTTTGAAGATGGGGAATAGAGCATTGGACTTCCAAATTTAATTTTATTGTTTCAAAAATTTGAGGATTTTCACAAGATGGTTTCCACTTCTATTATGGAAATAAGTTTCAAGATCTTGAGAAATTTTTATTGTGTTTTAGAAAATTCATTTCTAGGATTTGGAAGACCAGGTTTCAGCCCATTTGCTTTGCAACAAAATGTTTTAAAAAGTCCAAAATTTTACAAATGCACATTAGATGCTTGACTAATCCAACTTAGGAATCTTGGGCAGTTACAATTATCTCTCAATTTTATCTTCAGGCCGAGCCCGACTCTTTTTCTTCCGCCCACTTATTTTCCCCTTTTCTTCTTTTACCCTTATTCTACTTTTCCCTTTTACTTTCTTTCTTTCTTGGCTTCTTTTCTTTGCCACTGTTCTCTGCTCTGTCCCGGCCCTGACCGTGTCGTGTGCCACTCTCAGCTCCCGACCACGCTAGCCCCGCCCTCGGCCATGCTGTGCCAGCCTTGTGCCCTAGCTGCGCTCTGCCCATGCTCTAGCTGTGCCTAGGCCACGCCCCGCCCGCATCACACCGTGTGCGTTCCACCAGAGCCGTCGTGCCCTGGAAGCACTACTCATGCCATTTGCACCGCCCTCATCGCCCGTCACCACCACTGCCATCAAGGCCATCGTTGCCGTGGGCATTCAAGTGCCGTCATTACAACTTTTCATCAAGGCCTTGCTGTTTTCCGTCGCCTTGCACATTCAACACCGAACCGAAACCATCGCCCAAATTTCACTCGCATTCCCCATCATTTCACTCCCCTGTTTTGGCTATATAAGTGAGCACCATGACCCCTTGTTCCTCTCTTCATTTTGCTTCAAGCCCCGTCGTCTATCTCGACTCCATTCGGCCGGAACGCGCGATGCCGCTGCCTTCTTCCTCAAGTCCGGCCACGTTGCCTTCACCTCAATTCCTTCTCTGGTGAGTTCCGAGCTGAGTGGACCACATTATGTCGTGTTCCCGACATTCTTCTACCCATCCCCCACCTCAATTCAGTCAATTCATGGCCATGGAGCATCGCCACCACTGGCCGCCATCTCCCCGCCTCCACAGACTCCCTCCGGCCTCACCAAGCGGCCCGACGTGCTCCCCGTGCGCACACTACCTCCACCCGCTCACCGTCGCGCCTTGAGCGCCCGTGTGCTGTCGCCGTTGTGTGCACCACCGCCATGCGCCATTGGCCTACCACCACCTCCCCTTGTGTCCCTATGGTCCCGGCGACCCATTTTCGCCGCCGGCCGACCCTCCCACGCCGCCCAAAGAAGCCTGCGCCCTCCTCTGTTTCTTCTCTGCCTTTCTTCTTTCTTTGATTTTGTCTCACTTGCAAGGAGGGCCAATTGTCATCTTAATTGATTTGTTGTGTTAATTCTGAAACAGAATATTCCCCCTTCTTCTCAATTTTTGGCAATTTCCTATTCCAACAAACTTCCGGGTCTTCGTTCTCCTTCATACGAACTTCGATTACGTTCTCCTTCTTGGACCAGTCTGCAGGAGTAACTCCAATCTTCGACGAAGGCAAGTCGTAGACCTTTGATCATGTTGTACCTATTTTTGCAAAAATATATTGTTTTATATCAACATGCATGCTAATTTTATATCAATTGTTTTCGAGAGTAGCTAATTACCTAATGGACATTATGCCACCTTAAATATTGTAAATGACATGTATCCTTTGACACAGTAGGACGAGTTGATATTAGTTGGACATAATTGTAATACCAACATGGGTGACGTAGTATACTTAGTCATGCTTAGTTGTACGATGGGTTCCTATACACAATGTTAATCTTGATAACTTGACTTAACGAGATATGGAATTATGGTGCGAGGCCACTATTGTAAAAAAAGTGTTGTGCCATGGAACAAATGGTTTCATACTCAGGCGAATGATCGTGCATTAAAGGGGGTGCGAGTAGCACATGTCCAGTGTGGGATGGACCTGACTAATTAATTAGCAATGCCTTGATTTTAGTTTTGTTTTTAGAAGCATGAATTCTGGGATGGATATTTATAATGGCACAAGAGGGGTCCCCGAATGGGTGCGAGGTCCATTCGGTGGTGAAACCTTCGTGGACAGAACTGAGTTAAGACAGAACTTTGTAAAGTCCTTGCAATAATCACTTAGTCGCACGCCTACGGAAGCGTGTCTTGGCCGACATATTAAGTTGATTATCTCTTGTGGGTAAAGCTGTACAACCTCTGCAGAGTGTCAAAACTGTTCGAACAGTTGTGTCCCCGGCTATGGACAATGCCTAGGGATTTCACACGAGGTATAGAGATTTCATAAAATGTTTGGATGGAGGTATGGTTGGGAAGTGAACAGGTAGTTTACTGGTTGTTGGTTGGAAAGTGAACGGGTAGTTCACTGGTTGTTTCAAAGCAATTGTTTACTTTATTTATATAATCTTTCTAACTATGCTTTACAATCTATTTACTGTATTTACTGTCAATATTGCTTTCTGCAAAATAACTATACAACTATTCATTTGTTCAAGCCTTACATGAATATTAATTGCATACTATTCCCTACGACATGATGAGTACTTTATGTACTCACGGTTTTATTCCATTGTTGATTAGTTGCTGAGAAAGAATCTGGGAATCCAGAGTTCCACGAGGAGTATTTTGAAGACTATACGAACTAGGATGCGCTTCCCACTCGATTGCCTATGGGCATGTCAGATAGCTACCACAAGTTATCTTATTTCCACTGCAAGAGTTCTATTTTGACTTTTAAGCCCTGCGTAGCAAACTATGTAAACTTTGTCCATAAGGTCCGCTGCTACTATTTAATAATAATTTGCTTCTTTCTTAGCTATTTCGTTGTATGGATATGATTTTCATCGATGATGTCACTATGTGAGCTAGCTACTGATTATGGGACTAGTCAGAATACACAGAGGGTCTAGATTTGCAAGTTCAGGTCCCGACAAGTTGTTTTCCTTTATTGTTTTATGATTCTTTCTAACTTATACTATATTCAACTAATATGGTCTTAACACAATGGCTGATTGTGTCAAATTTAGCAATCCCAAAAATAACTTTCTAAAGATTGTTGGAGTACTATTCAAGTACCTCTCGAGTATTTAATATTTGTCATCCACCTATAATTAAGTAAGGAGAAATGGCATATGATTTTCCAATGCCGTATAGTTTCATAGAGCGTGGGTTCAAGTAATTGTAATATCCTGTATAGCATTAGAGAGAGAATTAAATAAATCAAAATTAGAAATTCAAATTTCTAAGGGAGAGTAACAAAACCAGGGCTTTTGGCCCACGGTGTCTTGGCCCAATTGAGTCGGCTGGCCTCAAAAGGAAGGGGGAAGGCCACCCAAACCCTAGTCCTACTGCTGTAGCTCCCTTGCGGTACTGTAGCACCACCACTGTAGCACCTCCCCTCCTAGGTGCTGCTGTCTCCTTGCAAGTCCAGTAGAAGGAAGAAGGTGGAAGAGAAAGAAAGGAGGAAGAGAAGGGGGAAGAGAGAAGGAAGAGAGGAAGAAGGAGATGGGGAGTGCTGGGATTTCACGTTCTTCATCTTTATCTCCAAGGTTAACCCCCAATCCCGTTCGATTGGTCGTGTATTCATGTATTTAGGCAATGTCGGTATCAGATCGGTTTAGGGCAGTCTGTAGTGGACGACTGTTTTGAGGATGATAACTGCAATTTCTGATCTGTCCGTCTCCTAGAGAGTTGTGGGTAGCGTCACTATGTTTCCGTGGGTTCTTGGATCACGTCGTTTGGACGAGCGGATTAGGATATATGAATTTTGTAGCGTCGCTATTCTGTAATTCCGTTATAATGCTGACAGTTTTTGTTAATCTGTCTGTAGCATATAGTTAATAAATTTTCTGGAAGATCTCACCAAAACAAAAGTTGTAGGTTATTTCCTAATGTTTCCAGAAAGATAAAGATCATAATTTTTGGATGTCTGGACTGAAAGTTACGTTAGTTTTAGTCTCGCTGTTCAGAACCTCTGACGGGATTTAGCAGTTTTGGAAATCTGATTGCCAAGGATAGATAAAGCCGAATCTGGAAAGCTCACCAACTAGGTTTTGGTGGGGAATTTGATAGGTTTTCTAGAAAGTCTAAGAACACCACATTTGGATCTCTGGTCGAAAAGTTATGGATTTTAGAATGTGACAGTCTGTTAAGGGAACAGATGGCAGTTTAGGAATTTTGGGGGTTAGGTTGCGTTAAAGACTGTAGCAGGTTCGTTTGTGCTTCTAATTTTGTTTCTTTGTTCGGAAACGCTATCTTAGATGCTTATCAATTTAATTCAGGTGGGGGAGTGGTTCCGGGGGCAGCACCCTCTTCACATCTTCCATCGTCGCACGGTTGAGGCAAGTACTTGTTTTGCTAGAGTTGTTTTGAGTGAATGACCTTGTTTGCTTGTATTGTGAGTATATGTGATATTCATGGATGCTAGAGTGTTATGGATATCAATGGTCATGTTTATTGATGTTAAGAATGACTGAATATGAATGATAGAAGAATGAATAAGTTCATTCATATGTGATGTTGCTGAGAATGCATGATTATGATGATTTAGGAACAGTTCATATGCATCATGCTGATACATTGAAGACTTGGTCACGTGGCGACCAAGCATTCTTTTTGTTGAGGTCCCCGTCATGAATATGACGGGCTTTTGGTCCCCACACTCGTGGAGTGTGGGCTTAGGTCCCCATACTTGTGGAGTATGGGCAATGATCCCTGTGATGGCACAGGCATAGGCATGCATCGACGGATGCATGCTTTGCATTACCGGTAAAATGTAAAAGAGAAAGAGAAAGATAAAGTGCATTTGAGCATCTTGCATAGCATGAGCATATGACATGTTTGTTATGAAGATTTGTTGATGGTTATATTTGTTTATGTTATTGTTGCCAGTTGTTGTACTTGCTGAGTCTTAGGACTCACTCTTGCTTTGTTTGTGTTTTAGGTACTCCTCGTACGAATGACATGCATGGGAGGGAATAAATCTAAGAATTGTGCACACAGTCACGGTTCACTCATATTGAATAAAATTGGATATTGGATTTAGTTTTGAGTAAATTGCTTAAAGGATTCCTTTTATAGTTATGCATTATGCTCGGATTAAATTGTAATAGCGTTGATTAGATGGATATGGATGCCCCATTTTGATTACGATAGTTGATTAGCATATTTCTGGATATTCTTTGGTAATTCGTTATAACTGGTTGTTTGGAATATTGAATGATGTTTATTAAACTGTTGAACCTCCGGTATAGCCAACTATACAAAGGAGGTTCTACCGAAATATAGAGAAATGTTTTAGGTTTAATTTACTACTTTGTTTTTTTAGTAGCATTCCAGGCTCATGTTGGTCTGGGGTGTTACAGTTGGTATCAGAGCGGGCTTTAGGTCCGTGGTGAATAGATTTGTTAAAAATTTGCCAATGTCTTATCAACTTAAAACTTTGACACACTAGTGCACAATAGGATGGGAATGGGCAAAGCATTGCATTTACGTATCCGCTATATCGTATTGATGATTGCTGATATGAATGGAGTATGATTGCTCATTAATTGATTATATGATTATTATTGTGTGGGGATAATCGATGTTGAGAGGTCGAGGTCGTGGTTGTGGCTCTGGGCTTTACCAGGTTACACCATCGTTCATAGTAAGAGAATAGTGAAGTGGATACCTCGGATATCTTAGTTCAGGCGTGATAGTGAGTATCACTAGAAAAGTTGTTCTCTTCCTTGAATTTGAATTTGGTCAACTCTTGTCCAGTTGTGATTGATGAATTTCTCTTAGGTTATTAGTTCATTGCGGTTGATGGGTTGCTTTGAGAAAGGTTGATGTGTTTCCATTGGCTTAACTTGTCTTTTAAAGCAATTATTGATTTCCCAATTGTTGAGTTACTCTTGCGACTGGTGAACTTGGTTAATTGTCAAGATTGACCTTTGCATTGGAGTTTTGTCTTTCTTATTGAAAAACATGACTCATCTATTCGCTTGATGTTTTGGATAATAAAAGTTTCCTTTTGCAAGTCTTTTAGTATGTGGAAGCTTTGACTCAATGTAACTCTTTTGGGTATTTTGAGTGTTGAAGTTGAATGGTTCTTTTTGATGAAAGAAAATGTTAAATCCTTTAGCGATGTCTTCTCGTGGTTATGTGAGGGGTTATAATCAAAGAAATTAATGGATATGATATGGATTATCAAAGTTGGGTCTGCAGTGTGTGCATGATCAATCTTAATTAAGGTCTTTGAAAGGGAAGTTGATTAATTTGATGGTGTCTTGTAGTAGTTCTTGATAAACTATGAGTACGAGTATGGCTATACCTAATTGGAAGCGATAGAGCTATTAAAAGTGTGAGATATTGATGAATTAGTTTGATCGCTAAGGGTGATAAATTGGTAAACTTCTTGGGTAAATGAATAAATGGGTCTCAGCGGATTAACCTAACCATTTAGGATGGTTAAGTCCAAAAGTTGTTAGATTATTATCTTAGTGGATATTAATCTTCGAGTTATTTCTGGCGGAGACATAGTGATCATACATACAGGCTAGGTGCAATTATTGTGTATTAAAGTCTGGTGTTGAACATCACTATGAGATGAACTGATGGGATTCGATATGTGATCTATGTTTACATGATGGTGGAATTGTCGGACAATAGTATGTCCTTCATGAAATTGTTGATTATTAAATTGTTTACGTTGCTAAACTTATTAGATTATTTGGTCTTAATGGATTGATCCAACCGTGTAAGAGAAAGTTAAGGGTGTGTTCGACTGTTGCCTCAGTGGATAATAATTTGGGAATTTTCTTTAATCGACTACTAGATGATTTATTAAATGTTAGTGGGAATGCAAATAGAGAAAGGAATATAAATTCTTCTATGATGGAATAATTGCCAATTGTTTATGATAGCCTCTGGATTG
The DNA here is from genome assembly GCA_036346405.1 of Phyllostachys edulis. Taxonomy (NCBI): domain Eukaryota; kingdom Viridiplantae; phylum Streptophyta; class Magnoliopsida; order Poales; family Poaceae; genus Phyllostachys; species Phyllostachys edulis. The sequence continues at coordinate 71,432,092 of CM070549.1, read as the reverse complement.
GAATTAGTGTGCACTAAATTGGTATTGAACTTTTGCTAACAGGTGAGTAGTGGAAATTAAAAGTAATCTTTGTCTCTGTGTTTTGCGAGGATGACTTTGGGCAGCATGCCCTTGTTAAAAGAGGGTTACTTCGATAAGGTAGTTTGTGCATGAGATATTCTCTTGAACAAGTTGATTGTTGCAATCTTATTGAAAAAAATTGAAATAAGTTATTGTGTTCTTTTGTAAATGTTTATGATGGAATAGTAGGCTATGATGAGTCATGCTAAGAGTATATAATGATGAGGTTAGTAAGACCGTGAGTATGAGATGATGAGGGTAGTGTTGATTCTTTTAGAAGAAAAGGAATTTGATCATCTTCCGTGGTATCGTATAAATGAAATGTCTTGAGTTTTGAACTCGTGATCTTTTGGAGTTTAGGATTGATGTGGTAGCTAAAATTGGTTCGAGTATAGTGATGTGTTGGAAAGTTCTACTGGATTCTTAAGTGATTCAAGTGATTTGGACTTAAACGCTCTTCTTGTGTAAGTTGGCAGAATGGTATTGTAATAAAAAATTTGTTTCCTTTGGTAAAGGAAAGAGTCTAGTAGAAGTATTTGAGGTTGGAGTTAGGCTTTGTGATTTGCAACTTATTGAAGTGTGCTTAACTTTTTTGTTATTGCTGCTTAATAGTTTCTTGAGTTTCAATAGACATGTTTTATCCTTACTCGTTGAGGGTTGAAATTCTCTTCTGGAGGGACTTGTGCACTCATCTGTGGTCTCGTATTCTGTTTTTTGAGATCTTGGCTATTTGACTATTTTCCTTGGTCTTGTGTCTACTGCGAGGGGTAAGTGTTTTTATATGTACTGGAAATTGTTTCCATCTATACCTTCTTCTAAGAAAGCATTGACCTATTCATGTTGCAAAGTCTTTTAGGATGTATAATGACAACTTGATAGGGGTGGTCAAGTGGATGATTTTGGTGAGGCTATAGGTGTCAAGCTATTTGAGATTTATTGGGTGATAAATCGATTTCTTGGAATAATTCTTGGTGAGGATTTGATTTTAATAGAATGGTTGTCCTTGGAGCTAACTGATTTTGATGTTGCAATTAGTAGAACCGATAATGATTTGTGGATTCAAGATTTTTGTTCATTTGATGGAACATTAGAATAGCATGATTGGTTAATTTGCAAGGTTGTGTAGGTGGAATATGACGGCATGGTTTACTGAGAGCTGGATTAGCGAAGTAATCGTCACAGCAATTAAATTATTAGCATAGATTGTTGAATATTGTTAGGTATGGCTTGGAATCAGTGAGTAACCCTCTGAGAGTTAGAATCTTTTAAAAGATAATTTGGTCAAGAATATGTTTACATGTTAGTGTTAATGATTGAGTATGTTTAGGTTGTGGGAATTTTATTCATCGAATAGGAGGATTTCCCTAACTTTTATACCAGAAGATCATTGTAGGAGTCTTGGCTGTTCAAATCGGGTTGGTGTTTTATTCAAGAACCTTGTTTGCCCAATGACTATGTGGAGAAATAGTAGAATAAAAGTGGATTCCGAATCGTGTGATGATCATTGATGGAATCCATCGGGTGTAGTAATTGAGTTTGTGCGCTGAGAATTTCAAGTTGATTATCCGTAACAGAAAGAGGTGAGGTGGTTGTGAATGAACAATCTTTATTAAGGTGTTAGAAAACCATTTTTCAAAATAATTCCCTTGGTATAGAAGTGGACTAGAGGATCCTTTTGTGGATTAATAGAGTCCGTCTAAATAAGTATGGTTGTTCTTACGGTTTGAGGATCGTTTTGGGATTGTCGGTTAAGAGAATGAATTAGTGTGATGATTTGGAAGTCCATGATTTGGGAAAGGATTTATTTCTTAAAAGAACATTTGAGATAAGAATGTTTTCTCGAGTAGAGAAGTGCTCTATTGGTTCTTGTTTGAGTTGGGTTTTTTATGATAGAGATCATGTACAATTTGAGTTGACTGTATGATCGGCAAGGTGGTTCTTTCCGATTCAGGAGAATAAATGAAGTGTTTGATTTGGGCGTTCGAGCGAATTCTTTGTTGGCCTATGTGGTGTTTATTTGCAAACTGCATAATTGAAAAGTGGAGAGGTTTTCGTGATGAATCTTCGATTCTAGATTTGACTCTTTTGGTGGGAAGTTAGTAATGCATGGTTGCAATGAGAGTGATTTATTTTCAGTTGGGCATTGTCTGTAAGAGAGTTTGTTTAAAGTGAGTTGTGTTGCGCGTCCTTGGTTAAAGGAGGTTCTCCTTGTTAGGATGAAGTGATAGATTTTGAGAGAGGGAACCGGAGTTCTGTGTGGATTGTGTAGGTTGTTTGGTTCGGTATCAAAGGGAAGGTTGGCCTAAGGTATATTGGTATGTTTCTGGAAGTTATGGGGATTTTGGAAGATAGCGTATCACTGGGACCGTCTTGAGTTATGGTGCGGGGTACACAATGTTTTGTATGACCCGGTGTCAAGGGAGTATTTGAGAAATTTGGAGTGTGAGGTTTCGTCAGAGCTGTTGACTCACGTGTAAAACTGTGCCCTCGAGTCATGTCTGTTGAGTGGTTTTGGCAAGGTCGGTATGAGTGTTGAGGTGTAAGACGTTAGTATCCACCAAGGTGATGCAGTCCCATAGGTCCGGGAGGAAAGCGACTTGGGAGTTGGGGTCTTGTATGTGCGAGCCATACCCACAGTTGTTCACGACAGGTCAGTATTAGCTATTGTTTAAATTCAGTTTTGGGTGTTCTTTCGAGAATAACGACGAGAAGAATTCGGAGTCGAATTCTATTTATGGGGGGTAGAATGTAATATCCTATATAGCATTAGAGAGAGAATTAAATAAATCAAATTTAAAAATTCAGATTTCTAAGGGAGAGTAACAAAACCTGGGCTTTTGGCCCACGGTGTCTTGGCCCAATTGAGTCGGCTGGCCTCAAAAGGAAGGGGGAAGGCCACCCAAACCCTAGTCCTGCTACTGTAGCTCCCTCGTGGTACTGTAGCACCACCACTGTAGCACCTCCCCTCCCAGGTGCTGCTGTCTCCTTGCAAGTCTAGTAGAAGGAAGAAGGTGGAAGAGAAAGAAAGGAGGAAGAGAAGGGGGAAGAGAGAAGGAAGAGAGGAAGAAGGAGATGGGGAGCGCTGGGATTTCACGTTCTTCATCTTGATCTCCAAGGTTAACCCCCAATCCCGTTCGATTGGTCGTGTATTCATGTATTTAGGCAATGTCGGTATTAGATCGGTTTAGGGCAGTCTGTAGTGGACGACTGTTTTGAGGATGATAACTGCAATTTCTGATCTGTCCATCTCCTAGAGAGTTGTGGGTACCGTCACTATGTTTCCGTGGGTTCTTGGATCACGTCGTTTGGACGAGCGGATTAGGAGATATGAATTTTGTAGCATCGCTATTCTGTAATTCCGTTATAATGCTGACAGTTTTTGTTAATCTGTCTGTAGCATATAGTTAATGAATTTTCTGAAAGATGTCACCAAAACAAAAGTTGTAGGTTATTTCCTAATGTTTCCAGAAAGATAAAGATCATAATTTTTGGATGTCTGGACTGAAAGTTACGTTAGTTTTAGTCTCGCTGTTCAGAACCTCTGACGGGATTTAAAAGTTTTGGAAATCTGATTGCCAAGGATAGATAAAGCCGAATCTGGAAAGCTCACCAACTAGGTTTAGGTGGGGAATTTGATAGGTTTTCTAGAAAGTCTAAGAACACCACATTTGGATCTCTGGTCGAAAAGTTATGGATTTTAGAATGTGACAGTCTGTTAAGGGAACAGATGGCAGTTTAGGAATTTTGGGGGTTAGGTTGCGTTAAAGACCATGAGCAGGTTCGTTTGTGCTTCTAATTTTGTTTCTTTGTCCGGAAACGCTATCTTAGATGCTTATCAATTTAATTCAGGTGGGGGAGTGGTTCCGGGGGCAGCACCCTCTTCACATCTTCCATCGTCGCACGGTTGAGGCAAGTACTTGTTTTGCTAGAGTTGTTTTGAGTGAATGACCTTGTTTGCTTGTATTGTGAGTATATGTGATATTCATGGATGCTAGAGTGTTATGGATATCAATGGTCATGTTTATTGATGTTAAGAATGACTGAATATGAATGATAGAAGAATGAATAAGTTCATTCATATGTGATGTTGCTGAGAATGCATGATTATGATGATTTAGGAACAGTTCATATGCATCATGCTGATACATTGAAGACTTGGTCACGTGGTGACCAAGCATTCTTTTTGTTGAGGTCCCCGTCATGAATATGACGGGCTTTTGGTCCCCACACTCGTGGAGTGTGGGCTTAGATCCCCATACTTGTGGAGTATGGGCAATGGTCCCTGTGATGGCACAGGCATAGACATGCATCGACGGATGCATGCTTTGCATTACCGGTAAAATGCAAAAGAGAAAGAGAAAGAGAAAGTGCATTTGAGCATCTTGCATAGCATGAGCATATGACATGTTTGTTATGAAGATTTGTTGATGGTTATATTTGTTTATGTTATTGTTGCCAGTTGTTGTACTTGCTGAGTCTTGGGACTCACTCTTGCTTTGTTTGTGTTTTAGGTACTCCTCGTACGAATGACATGCATGGGAGGGAATAAATCTAAGAATTGTGCACACAGTCACGGTTCACTCATATTGAATAAAATTGGATATTGGATTTAGTTTTGAGTAAATTGCTTAAAGGATTCCTTTTATAGTTATGCCTTACGCTCGGATTAAATTGTAATAGCGTTGATTAGATGGATATGGATGCCCCATTTTGATTACGATAGTTGATTAGCATATTTCTGGATATTCTTTGGTAATTCGTTATAACTGGTTGTTTGGAATATTGAATGATGTTTATTAAACTGTTGAACCTCCGGTATAGCCAACTATACAAAGGAGGTTCTACCGAAATATAGAGAAATGTTTTAGGTTTAATTTACTACTTTGTTTTTTTAGTAGCATTCCAGGCTCATGTTGGGCTGGGGTGTTACAGTAATTTCTTTCCATAACATGTGTCTTCTGATTTGATGCCAAGAAGCTCACCTTTTTTTGGTACTTGATTGATGCCACATGAAATTGCTTGACAGGAGGCTACCGAGCGAGATTTGTTGAACCCCCTTTATTTGCTACTAGTTTCTTCTGCCATGGAAGCAGTATCATAATCACATAATCAACATTTTAACTACACCAAAATTTTATTGGCGTTAGGAAAGGACAGACAACAAAAGTAGATATGTTTTTGTTCTTGATTCATGCCACATGATGTTGCTTAATAGGAGGCTACCAAGCGAGATTTCTTGAACCCCTTTATTTGCTATTGGTTTCATGTGCCATGAAAGTAGTATCATAATCACATAATCAACATTTTAACTATACCAAAATTTTATTGCCGTTAGGTAAGGACAGACAACAAAACTAGATATGAGAACTAAATGTGCTTGGTAAAAAAGTACCTACCAGCACTTCCAAAAGGAAGCTCCAGAGCAAAGCGAGGAGGATGAAGGAGGGTGCATCACTTTGTCCACCACACGGTGTCGTGCCCTTCCCTATGCAACATCGCCGTTACCTCCTCTAGCATGCCGTCGTGACCATCTCCCATCTCCAACAGCATTCGCCGCTCGCCACCGTCGCCATCTCCGGCCAAGAGAAGCGAGAGGGAAGGGCGGGTGCGACGAGAGGAGAACCGCAAGACCACATCAGCGGTAGAGGATGGAGAGGGAGATGTGAGGTGGAGGGGAAGGAGTGAGCAGGAGAAGATCTACGCGGTGCAAGATGGAAGGAGAAGGAGCAGACGTGGGCCTGGAGATGCGGTGGGGGTGGGAGAGGTAGGGGACGGCAGGTGGAGAATGAGGGAGGCAGAGAAGGTAGAGGGGGGAATGGAAGGCGGAGAAGGTAGAGGGAGGGGAATGGGAGGTAGAGAGGGAGAGGGGCACGATTGAGCGACGCTGGAGGGAGGACCGGCGAGGGAGACCGAGGGGGCAGCGGGGAAGGAAGAGGGAGGGTGGCGGAGGAGGAAGAGGAAGGAGATTGGAGGTGGAGGGGAGGAGCAGCGGCGCGGGATGGAGCGAGCGAGGATACGGATGAGAGAGATGGGTGGGATTAGGGTTTTCGCTGCACCTGATATCGGTCGTCCGATGACGATCCGATGATCTAGAGATTTTGGACGACGTGGCCGACGCGGATGGATGCTTAGGGGCTCCTCCATGAGATCACGGCCGTCCAACAACAATCAGAGGGCCCAACCTTTTATTGGTGACATGTGTCGTGTAGGAGGGAGCCCTTTCTACTGGCCTTTAAGGTTAGTAATTTTCAAATAGTAAAAACAATGAGCTATTACACCTAGAGCTGACCAGATGGGCAGCCCGGCACAAGCACGATGCGGCCCAGCCCATCTCGGCACGGTCCATCGTGGCCCGGCTAATAGGTGGGCCATGCTGTGCCGGCCCACATGCTGGGGAGGCAGCCCAAGTACGGCTCGATGGCCTGTCGTATCAGGGCGGCCCGGCCCAAGCCCATTTAGCCCGACGGACCGTTTCAGCCCACTTAGCCCGTTAGACCCGAAAAAATAAAAATAAAAACAGAAAAATGTGTAGAATTCAGAAATAGATATGAAAATTGTAAAAAAATGAGACAAACGTATTGAAAATGTAATAAAGAGCATTATTAATGTTCAAGTGGATGCCTCATTAAAACTTTTGCCAAGTAAAAACTCAACATGAGAAAAACCTTAGTAAAGGAAAAAGAGTACAACCTACAGCTCTACATACATCCTTGTTCTACATGTCGTTGTCTAGGTACAGATTTTCGAACACCTCCGACAACTCTGGATTTTCCACAGAGTGTTGTATTCATGAATCAGCTTGTTCCCAGTCCTTCACAGTTAGAAGTATCTCCACAATCTCACTTGTGATACTTGTTCGTCTCTCCTTCAATATTCTTCCAGAAAGACTAAATGCAGACTCAGAGGAAACTATCGAGACGGGAACAGTTAATACATAACGTGCAAGTATGGATAGCACGAGATATGTTAACTTATGGGCTTGCCACCATTGCAAAATTTTGAAGCCTTCTGAGTTGAAATCTACCGTATCGCTGTCCAAATAGATGGATAGTTCCCTACTCCTTGGGGTTCTTGGCTAAGCAGAAGGCGTTGTAGAAGAAGACCTAGACCTGGAAGAAGAGCTATCGAAGATCTTATCACACATATTTGTCTTGCTATTTGAGGCGGGGCTACGGGAGGTCATCGCAAGCAGACTCTCTGGAACTTATTTTCATACCTTTGGTAAACCTCGTGTAATCAAGAACGAACTTCTGCAAAATAATTAGTATAGTCTAGCCCTGTAGCATTACTAAGAAGATCAAGTACATTACCAAATACTTCAATTTTAGCTCTAGGATCTAAAACAAATGCAAATGCATATAGGAAAGGCATTTCTCTTCAATATTTAAGGTATTTACTTTTCATGGAAATAATAGCCTCGCGTAAAACTAAGTAATTTTCATACATTTTCAATTGATTAGCAATCTGTAAAATACTATACATAATAATAGGAGATGTTGGATAGTAGACAGCAGACAAAGCAACAGTGGCCTCATAAAAAAATTCTAACAACTATAGTATCTTCTCAGCAACGAACCAATGTTGCTTAGTCAATAGTAACTACCATCAGTGCTCTGATAGTGCATTTGAATAAAAAACAGAAAAATGCTTTTATATGGTAAAAGGCTCTTAAGCATCAAGTAAGTAGAGTTCCATCTCACTGTCATATCCAAACCGAACTTTCTTAGATGTACACCCATCGCCCTGCAAAAGTTCTTATATGCTGCTATTCTTACGTTAGAATTATTCAAGAAAGAAATCACATCATGAAAAGCTTTAATATACGGACCCAACCTCTTCAAACCACATTTGACTAGGTTAATAATATGACAAGCGCATCGTTGATGTAGCAAGAAGGAATCGGCGTATGTACTCAACACTAGAGTAAGAATATCTATGGACCTAGAGTTCAAAGCGGTATTGTCTAAAGTAATTGAGAATATTTTGTCTGTAAGACCAAAGTCTTCCACAACTTTGATAATACAGTCTGCAATATTCTCACCCGTGTGTGCTACATCAATTAATTTCAAACCTATAATTCTTTTCTCTATTACTTAATCATTATTAACATAATGAGCAACTACACTAAGATAATCCTTCCTAGCCTGACCACTCCATATGTCTAAGGTTAGGGCCACCGAAAATATGCATGTACTAACTAGTTCCTTTATTTCATTACGGCATTCATGGTAGTATTTTACTAGATTCCTAGTATTTGTCTATCTAGAAACGGCAGAAAATCTAGGATTATGCGCAGTCCTAATGTAATTTTGGAAAGTAGCAGACTCCCCAAAGCCTAACGGTAAATCCACTAAAGCAATTAAACGGCAGAGAGATTGACGAGCTACCTTAGGATCGTAGTCCCAGCTACGTACCATACCGTCGGGGTTGTACTACAGCTGCGTCTGCCTCATCACCAATCCTTGCTTTGCCTTTCATCTTGTAGCATGTCCAAACAAGTGCTCCATTCCACCTATAGATATTGCAGATAATTTATTATGACAAATTTTGTAAATAGCATATGGTACCTGATTTCCCTGTGCGTCTTGTTTGGTTGTCCTGTCAAAATACTCCCACACTCCCGATGTAGACAGTCTCGACCTTTGTGCTTCGGAGGTCGCCGACGTAGATGCTGTCGTGGATCCTGATTACGGAACTCCGCCTTGCCCTTTCGGTTGGCTTGACGCAACCGCAACCGCCTCCATGGATGCAACTTCCTCCAGTGAAAGATGGTAATCACTAAGAGCAAAGCTGTCGTAAACTGCCCATAATGAAAACTGTAAAATCGAAACTAACACTATTATTTCTTTCATCTAAGCATAACAAGTACTAACAATAAAAGTATGCAAAAAATAGCATTGTATCTCTTTTGCTGACTTGCTGCCGAAAATTGAATTTTCTAAAATTTGGCAAAGCTTTTTTGAATTTTGCCAAATTACCTCACAACGAGTTTGAATTTGCACACCAGAATTTGAAAGAGAGATTGAGGTATGGATGGTAGGGTTGTTCACTTTTAAACCGAACCGAATAAACCGAGCCGAATAAACCGAACCGTATCGGTCAACTCGGTTTGACCGGTATTTGGTTCGGTTTTTCAAATTTTATTTTTTCGGTTTTTTTCGGTAAAAACCGACTGAAAACCGAAAAAAACCGAAATGCACTTTTTTCTGCCGCGTAGGAGTAGGCGTAGATCTGGCTCGGCTGGAGTGCTAGCGCTAAGTGCTTGGTTCTTTGGGCCTTGGGTCTTTGCCGCTTTGGCGCCGCCATGCAGAGTCTTGGCCTTGGGTCTTTGCCGCCTAGGCGCCGCCATCTTGAGTCTTGGCCTTGGGTGCGTGCTTGCATGCAAACAAGTCCTATTTGCCTATTTGGTCGACTCATGCAAGTCTGCAGTCGCGATCAAGAAGATTTCGGTTGCTTTGCTATTGCCTATTTGCCTATCTGTACTCCTGCTTTTGCTTTGCTATTGCTAGAATGCTAGTATAGTAGTATTGGCTGCTACTTTAAATATTTAATGCTGATTGTTGCACGCTGACTTACTGCTGCGCCAATGAGCAATAGTGCACAAGTGCAAATGTGCGATACATACTGCATAGTGATGCCATTACGTGCAACGTCGTTCGTAATTCACGTCAACTTTGGTAAATATGGTATTTACCGACACCGCATCGAAAAAAATTAGGATTTACCGAAACCGAACCGTATTTTTAAAAACACCGTATTTACCGAACTAACAATACCGTATATACCGTATTTACCGAACCGAAAAAACCGAACGAACACCCCTAATGGATGGGTGCTAAATGAGGGGGGTATGGTGGCTATTTATAGAAAAAAAAATTGGGATTTTTGGGAATTTTTGCTTTTTTCAAAGAGCCAAACGGTCAAAACAAGGTAAAAGGGGGCAAAAACACCCAACGGCCGGATTCTAGTCGGGCCGTGCCATGCCAGGCAAGGCCCACGAGCCCATTGCGGTGCCCAACTGCTTGGTCTCCTGCCCGCACTGCCCAGCTACCCGCCCCATTCTTCTTCCTCCCCCTGCCTTGCCCGCGCGTGCCGCGCCCCTTCGCTCGCCTCCCTCCGCGCCAACGCCAGTACCACCTCCTCTCCTCCCGACGTCACACTGCCTCCCCCTCTTCCTCCCTGCTCCTTCTCCCTCTGCGCCGGCCCCTTCTTCCTCCGTGCCAACGTCGCCCCGCCCTCCTCCTCCTCCTTCCCCCCTCTCCTCCTCCTTCTTCCTTCACGTCTGCACCTTCCTCCGCTCTGGCGCCGCCCCGCCCGCCTGTCCTCTCGGCTCCCTCCCTCTCTACACGCGGGCTAGATGGGCCATGCCGGGCTCGTGTCATGCCTGGCATCATCCGACACTATTCGTGTCGTGCCGGACCGGCCCACCGTGCTAGGATAGCGGCCTAAGCACAACACGAGCTATCGTGTTGGGCCGGCACGGCCCATGAACAATATGGGTTGTATTGAAGAATCTAGACCCACCATTATGTGTTAATGGAGTTTTGGTGATTAATGACAAATCTAATTGTGAGACTAACACTTCTACTTGTCATATCATGTTTAGTCTCATTTGGATATAAAGGTGAAAATCAAAGAGGTATGCAATTCGACATTATAATTCATATATCCTCGAATACTTTAACTTGTGTAGTTAACATATTCTTGTGAGTATATAAGACTTGTGTAGTCTAAATATACTTGTATATGAGTTTAACATAACTTGTGTAGTTAATGTGTACTCACATATCCTTGAATATATAAAACTTGTGTAGTTATATATATTCATATGAGTATATACAACTCGTGTAGTGCGTATATACTCATACCAATCTATATTCAATTATTTGCCATTAAAGGGATTATCATCAATTGTCAAAGAGGGAAAGTTTGCGGTATCTTGTCCCAAACCATTATGAGCTAAAGGTATGGTATGGTAATTAATAATAATCATATTGTTGGAACTAACATTTTCTATGAGTTGGATGAAATAGGTTATGTTCCATGTGGTTGATGATTTGGGATGACATCATGTGTTGATGGTCATCAAGTCAAGAGCTTGGTGTAAAGGATGCATCATGTGTTGATGAGCATAAAGCTCAAAGATAAAGGAAATCATCGTGTGTCGATGATATTCATAAAAAGGAGATGATCATGTGTTGATTATCAAGACAAGACAAGCTTCATCATGCGTTGATGAAGGGCAAGCAAAGGATGTCATCATGGGTTGATGAACATCAAGTCAAGAACCCGGAGTTGAAGCAAGGTTGTGCGTCATCAAGCTTCAAGAAGATGCTTAAGGCAAAGGTATGGCTAGCTAGGGCTAAGGATGTGTTCTTAGTATTTTACTGGTCTCGGTGTTTGGTTGGGAGACCGGATTGCTAGTATAGGTTGCCGTACTATTAAGAGAGGTCTTTGACTAGTAGCTTGAGTTAGTCATGTGTTGATAGCTCATCTTGGTTGCTCTATGCTCTCTAAGGGTTGTTGCTATTTGCGAATGTGTTTTGCAAATAGGTTAAGCTCAGTGCTTATCTCTTGTAGCATGTGACTTAGTTTGCAAATATGTTTTTGCAAATTGTTTAAGTCCATATACCTTATTCCTTGTGGTATTGATTCTAAAAGTTTGGCAAATGTGTTTTGCAACTTGTTGAGAATCATGCTTTTGTCTTGTGTTTGCATCACGTATCAATTTGGCAAATATGTTTTGCAAAATTGAGTTGAAACGAATGCAATCTTTGCTTTCTGTTGAAAATCGGTAGTACCGGCATGTGTTGCACGAAACTACCGCTTTGTGGTATGACCGGTGGTTCCTTGGCGGAACTACCGCATCTGTTGAGCATATGTTGCTCTGAGGTGATGTGGTAGTTCCGACGTTGATATTGCGGAACTACCGTAGAGCGGTAGTACCAGCCGTGTGTGGCGGTACTTCCGGAGGTCGTTCGGAGCACCGTGCGTAAGGCGTTAGATCTTGATCTAACGGTCCAGATTTGCGTGAACGTTCGGATCGACCGAACGGAGCCCAGATCTAATGGCTTAGACACGCGGTCCGAACGGCCATTTGATCTCGGCCGCCCGTGTCAAGTCCATGTGTTAGATCGGTCGCCAGGTACGCGGTAGTACCGCGCATTGTCTGCGCGGTACTACCGCACAACGAACTACCGTTTTTCGGTCGGTATGGAAATTCGATGAGCGTTACAATTTGGACTTGGCTCGCTCGAGTAGCGCGGTAGTACCGGGCGCTTTGTCTTGTGATCTGACCGGCTAAGCGGAACTACCGCTCATTTGTTGACGATGACGTAAATTCGATACCGAGTAATCTGGTCCTTAGCGATTTTGAGCATGTGTTGCTCTCTTTGGCTAAGCGGTAGTACCGCAATGTATTGGGCGGAACTACGGTGAACGGAACGATCTAGCGTATGTGTTGGCGGTAGTTCCGAGTTTTTGAAACGGCTAGTTTTATAGCCGTTATTGTGTGTCTTGATAATCTACCGCCGTTCAACGGCGGTAGTACCGTTTGTCCCGTTTTTTCAAGGACTTTGCTTCCAACAGCTATATTTCGTGTGTGGGCTATATATACCCACCTTGGCCGTGTGTGGAAGGTTGCTGGTTGTGTGCTGGTGCCCCTAGACCTTCATTTGAGCAAAGAGCAAGCCTCTCATTCTCTTTTGTGCATGTGTTGCACTTAGTGAGGTTAGAGAGAAAACCCTAAGTGCATGTGTTGCCTTAGGTAGTGGATTTCGTATCCAGTTGAGCTTAGACACTTGATTGGTTCAAGTGAGCATTGGAGACTTGTTACTCTTGGTGTTTGCCGACACCTAGACGGCGTGGTGGCGTCGTTGCACCGGTGAGCTTCTCAAAGAAGATTGTGAGAACACCTGGGCGGTTTGTGAGTGGTGTGGTGCTCGCCATCTCCGGAGTGGAGGAAAGAGCAACCCTAGTGGAGCGAGGTGTTGGTTCGGTTTGGAACCGGTTCAAGTGATTGGACTTACCTCGGAGGAAGGCTTAATTCATGGAGCCGGCCCAATTGGTTTGGGTTTCCCTCAACGTGGATTAGGGGAGACTGGCAAGTCTCCGATCACCACGGGAAAATATCGCTGTGTCATTGTGGTTTGATTACTTGTACTTTACATTGTGCAATTTACATTACTTGTATTTAAATTGCTAAATTGTATGTGTATGATTGCTATCATTTATATAGTCTCATATTGTTGGTGCACTTAGTTGAACCTAGTTGATTTAGGTTTTAATTGTGCAAAACCGTATTTGTTTAGCTTCCGCATTAGAAATCGGTTTTAGCGAAAGAAGTTTTTAAAACGCCTATTCACCCCCCCTCTAGTCGGCCACCTCGATCTTACAAGTGGTATCAGAGCTTGGTCTCTCATTTATTAGACTTAACCGTCTAGAGAGTAAAGGATGGCGACTAGAGATTTAGTGCACCTTGGTGAAGCACCTAAATTTGATGGCACAAATTATGCTCATTGGAAAATCCGCATGTCATGTTATTTTAAGGCCATGGGCCTAAATATATGGCGGATTGTAGATGTTGGCTTTTCTCCTCCACTGGATCAATTTGCTCCAACAAAAGAGGAAGAGAAATGCTTACATCTCAACGCTCAAGCAATTAACGCCTTATTTAGTGCTTTGAGTGTAGATGTGTTTGATGCCATATGCGATCTCAAGAATGTTCATGAGATGTGGACCCATCTTCAAGAATATTATGAAAGGTCCACTTCCACTAGTGATGATTGCATAGAAGAATGGACGTCGGGAGAAGAATGCTCAACCTCTAGCTCCGACAATGATGAATCCTCAACTCCATCAACATCGCCTCATTGCTTTATGGCAAAAGGTAAAAAGAAGGTAAATAATGATGACGATGATAATGATGAGCCTTCATATGATGAGTTGATTGATATACTAGAAGAGCAAAATGTTTTTATGGGAAAGGAGGTTTCAAAATTCAAAACTTTGAAGAAAGAATTTAACTTGCTTCAAGAAAATTATGAAGTTTTAAAAAATGAACATGAAACCCTCCTTCTTAAAAGTTATACTAGCTCTAAAGTGGATATAGGACTTACATGTGATCTATTAGATGATTTGCCTTGTATTGCTTCTACCACTTGCAATTCATCTAAAATTAATGTATCCACTTCTTGTGAGGATTTAATTGATATGCCTTGTTGCTCAAAATTAGATGTACCTATTTCCTCTATACTTGTTGAGACTAACCTTGTAGAGGAAAACAAAAAGCTCAAGGCCCAAGTCTCAAGTTTGAAAAATGACTTGGATAGAAGCTATAAAGGGAAGGCTACTCTCGATGAAATATTGAGCAAGCAAATATGCTTACAAGATAAGAGTGGCATTGGATTTACTCCCAAGAATAAGAAGGAAAATAGCAAGATGAGGCACAATGCAAGACACACGAAAAATATTAAGTGCCTTAATTGTCATGAGAAGGGTCACATTTCCTCCGTGTGTCCTAATAAGGAAAATGACAAGGGAGGAGTTGGTTTCGTCACCAAGAAGAAGATGAAGAACATCCCAAAGCAAAATGGAAGACAATTTAAAAATGTCAAGTGCTTTGGATGCAAAAAGAATGGTCACATTGCCTCGGTGTGCCCAAATCAAAAGGATGTCAAGCCAAGACATTCAACAAAGAGGCAAACTGGAATTGAGCAAGATAAGAAGACATCAAGGGGAAGCAAAAGCCCTACTTGCTACAATTGCTGGGAAAAAGGACATTTTAGTAAGGAATGTCCCAAAGGTATCACTCCTAAGCCAATTATTTATAATAATCATTATTTGCTTAGGAAGGATAAATATGGCAATGTGTTTGTTAGGAATGTTAGTTTACATAAAACTAATGCTAGGGCCATTTGGGTGCCCAAATCCATTGTGACTAACATTCAAGGACCCAACCGAATGTGGGTACCAAAAGATGCTTAAAAATGTTAAATAGGTACTTGGAGAAGCATTGAAGGTTTGGCTCACTCATAAAGAGATGGCTTCCATCATATGCAAATATGGAGCCAAGCTTGATGAAGATCATTTCACATCATAAACCAATGCTATCTCGGTAACAAGTATTTACATTGAAGTATCTAGCCCTTATGCCTTGTGTAGGTTGCATTCATGTAAAATCTTAAAAGGGTTGTTTTTGCTCTTGTGCTAAAGATTGTTTATTGAAATCTTGAGCAAGTTAGTAGGTGGCACGTTAAGGGGGAGTGCTAAATCATATACATGTATATCACTTCCCTATGTGTGCCCAAATTAATAAAGTATTGTTTTTCAAAATAAGCCTTTTAGCCAAAAGTCAAAATCTTGAAATTATTAGTATAATCTTTGAAAAACTAGTTGCAAAATGTATACAAATGCTATTCAAATGTTTTAAAAAAGTTTTTGGTTCAAGAAAAATCTATTTTAAGTGAAAATGAGTTTCTAGCCAAAATCCTAGATCATAGGATCTTGTTTCTAACCTAAACTAGATTTTTGTGTAAAATCTATTCTAAAAGGAATTTGACATTTGTCCCAAAAAGAAAATCCTAGAGTTGGCTATTCTAAAAAATTTTGGTATTCAAATGATTTCCAAAAGACCAACTCATCAAAAGTTATTTGATTTCGAAACTCATCCAAAATACTAGTTTGACCATAAAGGTCACTTTCTAGCACTTAAGTGAGTTTTGCCATTTGAGCCAAAATTATTCACATGAATAGGTCCATAATGGTATTTATGACTCATACATGCAATTAGATACATTAAATTCTGTAAATTGTTTAGTTGTGAAAATTTGGCTCTTTCAAAGAAGTGTTTTTTCGAAAATAAAAGTTTGATTTGCAAAATCAAAAATCTAATTTATAAAAATTATGTTCTTAAAGCTTATATCTGTTATCTATTGCATAATGATCCTAAATGTTATTTAATTGAGTGCAAAAACTTGGGATCATTTGCAAAAGTACTATTCTCTGCTAAATTCTGGAAGTCCCAGGATAATCGGTACGACCGATGTTTATCGAGCGGTATTACCACGACGCGGTACTACCGGAGGTATAAGTGCGGTACTACCGCATAGGTTGGTGAGCGGGCATTAACTGCTGCGGTTTTACCTTATCCTCTCACCTCCTTTTCACCGAAAGGAACTACCGCTCTCACTTCCTTCGCCGCCGCCTCCAAGTCTCTCTCTCTCTCTCCCCGAAACAACACCCTAATCCACTTCGAAATCTTCAAGTTTCTTCGGGATTCCTTCAAACCCTGTCGATTTCTTGCATCTCTAGGGTTTCACTCCCTCATTCCATAAGGTAAAAACTTCATCAATCCTTGTTTTTACCCGCATTTGGAAACCCTAGTTCTTGTTTAGGGTTAATGTTAATTGTGAATGTAGATGATCTGTGCGGATTCTGTTGGGCATATCGGTATAATTGATGTTCTATGATGTTCATACATCCATTTCATGGAATCAATCCAAAAGAAACATCAAATTTCATTGAATTTTATGCCCTCGAACTCGATCGGAATTACAGTACTATCATTGTCTCGAAGCGCGATTACTCTGATGCGATCTTGATCGCCCAAGAACAGCAGTACTACCGTTATCTGACAGATCAAACAGATTTTATCTCATTCAAATTAATCCTACTTGTTTGATCTTGTAAACTTCCTTTTAATCTATTCTATCTATTTGAAGATGCCGAGATCAAGGGGTACATCTCGCAAATCAGTTGGTGGCACTCGAGGCCAATCTTCTTCTCGTCAATCCACTGAAAATCAAGAAATCTCAGAAGTTCGACAAAAAGGAAATAATGACAGAGGTAAAGGGCCTGCTGATGACTCAGAAGATGAAATGAACTCAGCTCAATCAGGAAGTGAGGCAGCAGCCACAAGTGATGAAGAAATGGATGTTGATGAGGAACAAGAAATTGATTTGAGGACCATTTCAGCTGATGACTACGCGATAATGCGCCACAAGAATCAATTCAAACTTCCCAGGTCTTCTCTTGATCTCAGATTCCACACAAAATTTCAAGAGCAAGTTTATGAGCAATGTTATGGCCCAAATAAGAAATTTGCTGATCATAAATGGATCAAATGGGCTCATTTGAATAACTTGGATAAATATGATGTTGCATGTCGACTATTTCAAAGAGCTAGTCTCTATCACCTAGTAGCCCTGAGGAGTGATTACAATGAGGAGATCATCAGACAATTTTATGCTACAGTTTATATCTCTCCTGATTTCGATGAATTATCTTGGATGACAGGGACAAGAGTTTTGTCCTACACTAAACATGATTTTGAGCTTGCACTTCATATGGAATCAAACAATCATGAGAAGGTTTATGATAGCCTTGCCCTTCCTGTTACAGCTTGGACTGAGTTTTATGATCCCACTATCAGGTATACTCCAGGAAAGATTCATGGACTGAAACCTTTCACTAGTCTGATTAATAGAATTATTAATCATACTATTTTGCCTAAGAGTGGAAATTTCAATGCAATAAGAGGGCATGCTTGGAACATAATAGAGCTGATCTTGGAAGGCAAAAAGTTTGATGTGATTGATGTTATTATCAGAGGGATTGCCTCCTCCAAAAATGACAGAGTCAAGAGAATTTATCATGCTCCTTATATTATGGCTTTGATAGTGAGGCAAACTGGCTACAGAGGAGGATTAGGGACAGTCCATAAGGCTTATAAACCAAGAGAAAATCCCCCTGTTCTCCATCTACTCGGGCTCCTGTTGTTCCTCCTCCTCAAGATGCAGCCCCTCAAGACCAAGCTCCTGTTTCTGTTCAAGACCCTGCTGATTCTCTTTGATGTCAAAAGGAGAGAAGAAGAAGACCAAGAAGGCTTAGGAAAGATTTAGAGGAAGAAAGATCTTTTGCTATATTATATATATGGATTATGTTGACTTATGGTTAAACTCTTCTGTGTGTAATAGTTTAACATTTTGGTTCTATTGTCACTGTTGAACTTGTTGGTTATTGAGATGCTTATGCCTTATTGAATATCTTTGTCTGAAATGTGATTGTGATTAAATGTTATTAATGATTGCATGATTATATTCCCTAATTATCTATTGTCATGTCTCCTTGAATCCATTTTATAGAGGAAACTCCGTCGAAACTTTCTTAAAATCTTTACATATGCATAATCTTCAATTCACATCCCACTATGCATATATTTAGGGGGAGTTTTTACCTCTATGGAAATTGTTTGGAGAAATGTTTCAATACTCAAATTAAAATGAATCCTTCTACCTAGCTCATAAGTTTTTGCAGAGACTCCTCTTGGATCAATTTTTTTTTTTGATCTCTTTTCGGTGATTAATGCCAAAAGGGGGAGAATTTATGGGAAGAATTTGTATGAGCTACATCTTTGGATGAATTTACCAAATACCAAAAGGGAAGAACAATTGCCAAAAAGGGGAGAACAAAGGTTTCAATTTTCACATCATATCATTAAAATACGTTCATTCGTATCATATGATTAATTTATATCCAAATGTTGTTATTTATATAGGGTTTGTCATCAATCACCAGAAAGGGGGAGATTGAAGAATCTAGACCCACCATTATGTGTTAATGGAGTTTTGGTGATTAATGACAAACCTAATTGTGAGACTAACACTTCTACTTGTCATATCATGTTTAGTCTCATTTGGATATAAAGGTGAAAATCAAAGAGGTATGTAGTTCGACATTATAATTCCTATATCCTCTAATACTTTAACTTGTGTAGTTAACATATTCTTGTGAGTATATAAGACTTGTGTAGTCTAAATATACTTGTATATGAGTTTAACATAACTTGTGTAGTTAATGTGTACTCACATATCTTTGAATATATAAAACTTGTGTAGTTATATATATTCATATGAGTATATACAACTCGTGTAGTGCGTATATACTCATACCAATCTATATTCAATTATTTGCCATTAAAGTGATTATCATCAATTGTCAAAGAGGAAAGTTTATGGTATCTTGTCCCAAACCATTATGAGCTAATGGTATGGTATGGTAATTAATAATAATCATATTGTTGGAACTAACATTTTCTATGAGTTGGATGAAATAGGTTATGTTCCATGTGGTTGATGATTTGGGATGACATCATGTGTTGATGGTTATCAAGTCAAGAGCTTGGTGTAAAGGATGCATCATGTGTTGATGAGCATAAAGCTCAAAGATAAAGGAAATCATCGTGTGTCGATGATGTTCATAAAAAGGAGATGATCATGTGTTGATTATCAAGACAAGACAAGCTTCATCATGCGTTGATGAAGGGCAAGCAAAGGATGTCATCATGGGTTGATGAACATCAAGTCAAGAACCCGGAGTTGAAGCAAGGTTGTGCGTCATCAAGCTTCAAGAAGATGCTAAAGGCAAAGGTATGGCTAGCTAGGGCTAAGGATGTGTTCTTAGTCTTTTACCGGTCTCGGTGTTTGGTTGGGAGACCGGATTGCTAGTATAGGTTGCCGTACTATTAAGAGAGGTCTTTGACTAGTAGCTTGAGTTAGTCATGTGTTGATAGCTCATCTTGGTTGCTCTATGCTCTCTAAGGGTTGTTGCTATTTGCGAATGTGTTTTGCAAATAGGTTAAGCTCAGTGCTTATCTCTTGTAGCATGTGACTTAGTTTGCGAATATGTTTTTGCAAATTGTTTAAGTCCATGTACCTTATTCCTTGTGGTATTGATTCTAAAAGTTTGGCAAATGTGTTTTGCAACTTGTTGAGAATCATGCTTTTGTCTTGTGTTTGCATCACGTATCAATTTGGCAAATATGTTTTGTAAAATTGAGTTGAAACGAATGCAATCTTTGCTTTCTATTGGAAATCGGTAGTACCGGCATGTGTTGCACGGAACTACCGCTTTGCGGTATGACCGGTGGTTCCTTGGCGGAACTACCGCATCTGTTGAGCATATGTTGCTCTGAGGTGATGTGGTAGTTCCAGCGTTGATATTGCGGAACTACCGTAGAGCGGTAGTACCGGCCGTGTGTGGCGGTACTTCCGGAGGTCGTTCGGAGCACCGCACGTAAGGCGTTAGATCTTGATCTAACGGTCCAGATTTGCGTGAACGTTCGGATCGACCGAACGGAGCCCAGATCTAATGGCTTAGACACGCGGTCCGAACAGCCATTTGATCTCAGCCGTCCACGTGTCAAGTCCATGTGTTGGACTAGTCGCGTGTGAATGGTAGTAATCCGCGTATTGTGTCTTGGCGGTACTACCGCTACAACTACTACCGTTTTTCAGTGCGGTATGGAAATTCCAGTAGCGTTACAATTTGGACTTGGCTCGCTCTGGAGTAGCGCGGTAGTACTGGCGCTTTGTGCGCGGTACGACCGGCTAGCGGAACTACCGTTCATTTGTTGACGGTACGTAAATTCCAGTACCAGTGTAATCTGGTCCTTAGCCGATTTTGAGCATGTGTTGCTCTCTTTGGCTAAGCGGTAGTACCGCAATGTATTGGGCGGAACTACCGGTGAACGGAACGATCGCGTATGTGTTGGCGGTAGTTCCGGAGCTCTTTGCAACGGCTAGTTTTATAGCCGTTACTGTGTGTGCGGTAGTACCGGCCGTTCAACGGCGGTAGTACCGTTTGTTCCGTTTTCTCAGGGACTTTGCTTCCAACGGCTATATTTCGTGTGTGGGCTATATATACCCACCTTGGCCGTGTGTGGAAGGTTGCTGGTTGTGTGCTGGTGCCCCTAGACCTTCATTTGAGCAAAGAGCAAGCCTCTCATTCTCTTTTGTGCATGTGTTGCACTTAGTGAGGTTAGGGAGAAAACCCTAAGTGCACGTGTTGCCTTAGGTAGTGGATTTCGTATCCATTTGAGCTTAGACACTTGATTGGTTCAAGTGAGCGTTGGAGACTTGTTACTCTTGGTGTTTGGCGACATCTAGACGGCGTGGTGGCGTCGTTACGCTGGTGAGCTTCTCAAAGAAGATTGTGAGAAGACCCGGGCGGTTTGTGAGTGGTGTGGTGCTCGCCATCTTCGGAGTGGAGGAAAGAGCAACCCTAGTGGAGCGAGGTGTTGGTTCGGTTTGGAACCAGTTCAAGTGATTGGACTTACCTCGGAGGAAGGCTTAATTCGTGGAGCCAGCCCAATTGGTTTGGGTTTCCCTCAACGTGGATTAGGAGAGACCAGCAAGTCTCCGATCACCACGGGAAAACATCGCCGTGTCATTGTGGTTTGATTACTTGTGCTTTACATTGTGCAATTTACATTACTTGTATTTAAATTGCTAAATTGTATGTGTATGATTGCTATCATTTATATAGTCTCATATTGTTGGTGCACTTAGTTGAACCTAGTTGATTTAGGTTTTAATTGTGCAAAACCGTATTTGTTTAGCTTCCGCATTAGAAATCGGTTTTAGCCAAAGAAGTTTTTAAAACGCCTATTCACCCCCCCTCTAGTCGGCCACCTCGATCTTACAGTCGTGTCTGGACCAAATCAACAGTGTCGTGTCTCGGGCCGACTCGACCGGCACGGGCCATCGGCCACCTCTAGTTACACCCGGACGGCACCCGCGGCAACACATGGTCGAGCTGCAAGGAGACGTTTCCCTCTTCCCCACCTCAACCTCAGCTCGTCTCCCCAATTAACCAGGCCAACCCCATCCCCATCCCCAAGAGGCCCGAGTACCAAGCTCCCCAATCCCCATCCACACCATCTCCTTCCTCCTCCTCGTCGTGTGAGTGTCTTCCATACCATGAGCTACCCTGCTTGTGTTGGAAATTAATCTAGACTTGCCAAGTAATAGGGCGTTAGGATCGTGATGCAATCAATATCAGATCAAAATTAGTTTGTTTCCTTTGTTAAGCTTTTCATGTTTAGTTTTTGGGTTGGTTAGCAAGTTGATTAGGTAGTCTTTAAAATAACGTGTAATCAGATATGTTTGATTGAAGCAATAGACCAAGAAAAAAATCCAGAATATAGATTATATGGTTTGTATGATTCTTATATGGTTTACCACTTGCATGTTCCTTAAAAGCAGCTAGACATACTTCAAGAATAAAAATAGCTTATTATTATCAAGCTCAAGATTGCTCATGCCATAATATAGATATTTGTACTAGCATTATCATATTGATACAATATTTTGTATGCTCCTTGTTTATTTATAGTTTCATTCTCAGAAATTAATATCAACACATTTTGCTCTAAAACAAAATATTAGCAAAGCTTGGCCTCTAAAAAAATTGCAAAAAAAAATTGCCCTAAGTCTCTACGAGTAGGATCGACAGTGCAATTTGGATCGACAGGCTATCATGGGTTCGTAGAATCGTAAGACTATAAGAGTAGGATCGTGATTCTAACTACCTTGGTACCTGCAGCTCACCCGCATGAACTACATGATTTGGGCGATGAAGATGCGTGTCGCTCTGCAAGCACAGGACGTGTGGGAGACCATGGAGCCTGGCGCCGCGGAGTACCGTAAGGATCGGATGGCCTTGTACACCATCTACCAGGCCGTGCCGGAGCACACCATGTCTTCCCTCGCTGGGAAAGACACGACGAAGTTGAAATGGGAGGCAATCAAGACAGCGCACATGGGGCACGAGCGTGTGTGCGAGGCCAACCTGCAGACCGTCAAGAAAGACTTCAAAGGGCTAAAGATGGAGGAAGGGGAGACCGTTGAAGATTTTGCTGGTCGGGCGACGTTAGTCGTCACCAGGATCCACGCGTTGGGCGACACGGAGATGAGATTGCCGTTGTTCACAGGTTTCTTCATGCGGCCCCGGTGCGCTACATGCAGCGCGTCACCTCCATCAAGCAGTGCGTGGACTTGAAGACCCTCACCGTCGAAGACCTTGTCGGGCGGTACAAAGCCTACAATGAGCGCGTCCGAATAAGTTTCAGCGGACCGGGTGGGGGGCATCTGTTGCTCACGCGTACATGATGGGAGACCCTCACCAAAGAGAAGAAGAATGGAGAAGGATCAGGCAGCGGCGCAAAGAAGAACCGTTACCGCGGGAAAGCTGGTGACCGTGGCGGCGGCCATGGCGACGAGGAGGACAGCAGCGACTCCGATACCAGTGAGCGCAGGTTCAACAAGAATAACATCAAATGCTACAACTGTGGCATCCGAGGGCATTTTGCCAATGAGTGCCGCAAGCTGAAGAAGGACATGGCGCATTTCGCTGCGGCGGATGACGAACCGACGCTACTCTGAAGTTCAGCGAGAACATACTCGAATAATGACAACTTGATTAGGGGGTGATTGTCTTAGTTTTTTTTTTGTATGTTAGTCGAGTCTAAAGTCATCAACTTTGAGAAGACAAGTCTAGATTAGAGAGAAGATTGTTGGAAATTAATCTAGACTTGCCAAGTAATAGGGCGTTAGAATCCTAATGCAATCAGTATCAGATCAAAATTAGTTTGTTTCCTTTATTAGGTTTTTCACGTTTAGTTTTTGGCTTGGTTAGTAAGTTGATTAGATAGTGTTTAAAATGACATGTAATCAGATTTGTTTGATTGAAGCAATAGGGCAAGAAAAAAATCCAGAAAAACTGCCGTGCATGCAGCGCAAAAAAAAATCTCTCTGTGCTTCCTGCGTTACGTGATCGTTCCTTCCAGCGTGATAGCTTGCATGTGTTCCTTCCAGCATCCAGCGTGAGTACTAGCGTGTGCATCTTCTAGTCGTTCGGCTTCCAGAGTGCGTTTCTTCTTCGGATTGGCTGAGCGTGCGTACGTTCATCTACCGATCGGTTTCCAGTGAAGGTCGCGTGTTCTGCCGAGCGTTCTGCCGATCGTCGTGAGTTGCTTCCACCGATCGGCTGATTTTTCTTCGGTTTGGGCCAACAGCTTGGTCGCTTCATGTTCTTGGCTTGTCCTGGCTGCTGCTCCTGTTCTTGATTAATCGTGGGTGAGGGATCAAGGAGTGGCGGGGGCGTATGGAGCGGTACGAGGTGATCAGGGACATAGGGTCCGGGAACTTCGGGGTGCTCTTCGCTGTCAAGTTCATCGAGCGAGGCCAGAAGGTAAACAATCAATCGGCAGTCCGGTTCCTCATTCCTGCCTCCTGATATTGTAGTTTTAAGGGGCTTGATGCATATAGCAGCTTTGTTTCCTTGGTGGAGTGCGTTTTAATTGGTCAGTGCGTAGCAAGATTCGTCTTTTGGCTGGATAACTTGTTATTAATGGGGTAATAACAAGCGGATAATCCAGTTACCAGTCTAAAATTGTTTGCCCTCCCGTGATCTCTTGTATATTCTCTGATTGGCAATATCTCCAAAATGTTGGGGGGCTTTGGTGCATGCACACGTCGTTAAGCTTGAGGAGCCTCAAATTTGTCAGCCTATTTTTGCATGCAAAACTTGGAGATCGCTTGACTGGAACATGGTGTGGCTGACAAATGCAGGTGTTAGCACTCTGCTGAGAACTTTTTTTATTATCTAACCTTTTTTAAAATTTTATTTTAGAGTTAATCTTCGGCGCACTTTATTTCCAATTCTGACCACTTTGGTCACGCCACAAAACAACACTGTTACGCCAGTCCATTTCTGATCAAACTCTTGTCACGCCACTGGAAGTGGCGTGACAGTGTTATTTGGTCACGCCACAGCCAGTGGCGTGACAAAAAGTGCTATTTTGGGGACTTATTTTGGTACGTGACAATGTTGTTTTGTCACGCCATCACCCGTGGCGTGACCAAAATGGTTAGAATTGGAAATAAAGTGCGCCGGGGTTAACTTTAAAATAAAATTCAAAAAAAGATTAATTAATAAAAAAAGTTCCTCTGCTGATGAGTGCTTCCAATTAAATTGATGGATTTTCACTTCCGGGCGTTGAATATCTTTCATTATCGGATTTGGCATATGTAGCTTATTTGTAGAGTTGATTGGTTGAAGCTTGTGCCTTTCTTTTTAGTTTAGTCTTAGTTATAAGTAAGTGTTTTCCAGAAGAAAAAAAAATTCAGCTGGATGGAGTCTCTTCCTCATAGTTTTCTCAAAAATAGAGAGAGAGAGAGAGAGGAAGATTTCCCTACAATTTTGTCCATTTTGTCAGCTAAATGGTAACCTTTTTGACGGTCAATTATATCTTGTTTGACTCGGAGGCTTTCTGAATTTTGTTTACACATGATTAAATGGCTCAAACTCTTATCTATAGCATTAGTCTCAAGGAAGCTAGCAGAGCCAATCTGTTCTTGAAATAGTAAAGTTTTAGCAGGGTAAGTCTTCTAAATATTAGAAAGTTAGCGTGAAAAGTTAGCTATTAGTACATATATTTCCATAAAGTCTATTATTTAACAGGTTTTCTTTAACTTTTTTCAACTAGGTTTTTTAGTATATACTTCATTTCTTTTGTTTCTTTGATGGCCTCTTTTAAGTTCACTTCAGCTTTTGGTGGATGTTTCCAGCGTCTGTATTAGCTGTTCATACATGTCGGCGAGTATGTTCCAGTTCATTATTTGATGCTACTGTTATAGTGTGCTATGCTGTCCATTTCTATTTCTTTTTCATCTTTTGAGAGGCGGCGTCCATTATTTCGAGCTGACAGCCCTGGCTCTATACTAGCTGCTGTTATTACGCGCACAAGTCTGTTTTTGGTATTTTCTCTAGGTTTTTTTTCCTCGAAGGACCTTTTCTCTTCTTTTTTTTGAATGAAAAGGACCTTTTCTTTTAAACCTTAAGTATCTTTGGTTTAACTCCACATGTTTCTTCTTGTTGCATAGATTGATGAAAATGTTCAAAGGGAGATTATGAACCACCGGTCACTGAAGCATCCAAAGAATAATTAGATTCAAGGAGGTAATTTCTTGGGTTTTGAGAACAGTAATTATCCCTAATATAAACTCAAACTTGAACCAGTGTTGTGCTTTAGTTCTTTACCACTTAAGATCACCCTTTGATGAAATTTAACTAGAGTAACTGATCGCATAGTCTACTTATTATTTATTGGTTAAAAAATATATGTACATTTTTAAATAGAAGTTACAGATCTGTTGTTGCTCTTATGGTTGCAAGTTGTTGATCGAGGTGATTGACTTCAGGGACTGACACATAGAAACATTCTTATGTAACTCTCAATTGTTTCTGCTCTTTTCCGGGGAAGATCTTTTCTAGATAGAAAGTGATGGTTATCTGTAGTCCGCCTCTATTTTTTATAGGAGGACAAATGGAATATGTAACTTGAAAGTTTAGTAGCACATTTTGAAGAACTCTTTTGATGTCGACTCTTATCTTTTTAATTTCATTATTTTCACCCTTGGTGTTTTCTTTTTTATTTTCAGTATGTTGTTTAACTTTAAAAATGCTGTCCACTTTAGTGTGTATGCTTTGCGTGAACCTATTTTTGGGATGTTGTTTAGATTGTCAGGGCATTAATCAGCACATCATGATTATTTACAAACAGTAATGCAACTACTCAAAAAAAGAAATGACTGTTCCAATTGATACCTGACAGGCTTACTGTCTCTTGTTCTTCTGCTGCATCTTGTTGGGTGTTAGGTTAATTTTTATCGTTTGCACCACCCCATACTTTCCACTGTGGTTCTACATACTGATTTACTGCTTTAAATGTTCCTATTGAACTAGGTTATTGAGGGTACTAGCCCGAGCCGCTTCCCCTGTAGTTGTCAGCTCGTTCTTGACAAATCCGATCGGGTGTTCATAATCTGGAGTAAAAGGATTCCAACCCTTGCATGCCGTTACCAAAAACCGATGCATTACCACTTGGCTATACTCCAAACGGGGGGAAGGCTCGAAGAAAAGTAACCAATAGTGAGAGGTCGGCCATGTGCTTTTGGATAATCTTTGGTGTGAGCATTTCCTTTTGGTTGGAAGAATTTGATTTTCCAAAACTGTTTGAAAATGAAAACAATCTCATATGGTATCTTGTAGGAAGAAGCATCTTTACCTTTTTTTTGGCCCTTTTTTTTACTTATGCACAATTGTGATCAGGGCTACTTTGGATTATTTGTCTGTTTCCTTTTGAGAATATATATTCTTTGCCTGTTGAGCAAGGAGTTCAGAACACATGGGAGCCTTGTGAGTGTTGCTAGCTGTTTCTTTCCATTCATCGTGAAACATCATCTTTGTTTGTCTGATTGTCAAGGTTTAATATTCAAAACTGTATCCAGGCTTAAAAACTAAAGTAGTACTTAGTTTTGCAGGTCGTGCTAACTCCCACACATTTGGAAATAGTTATGGAATATGCCTCTGGCGGTGAGCTATTTGAAAGGATTTGCAATGTGGGGAGATTTAGTGAGGATGAGGTAGAGAATATTTCTCATCAGGCAAGGTTCTTCTTCCAACAACTGATTTCTGGAGTGAGCTATTGTCATTCTATGGTACCTATTCTATCTAGTCGACTTGCAAATCACACTCCTCACATTATACCATCTTTTTCCTTTTTTGCCTGCAGCAAGTATGTCATAGAGATCTGAAACTAGAAAATACTCTCTTGGATGGTAGTGTCGCACCTCGGCTTAAAATTTGTGACTTCGGTTACTCTCCAAGGTACGCCTTTGCAGATTATAGCCTCTGACAATCACATTTTCATCGCCTAAACCAGATTATACCCTCCCTTTGGCTCCTTTTCATTTTTCAGTCTTCTGTCTTGCACTCTCAACCTAAATCAACTGCTGGCACACCGGCATACATTGCCCCAGGGGCAGGGGCAGAGCTGGCCATGAGACAGGCCTCAGGTCGATCCAGCTATTTTTGGTCTAAGGTCAAATTTCTCTGTTTTTTTAAGAATTTCATATAGCATTTTGATCTTAGACCTCGGGCCATTGCCC
The DNA here is from genome assembly GCA_036346405.1 of Phyllostachys edulis. Classification (NCBI taxonomy): domain Eukaryota; kingdom Viridiplantae; phylum Streptophyta; class Magnoliopsida; order Poales; family Poaceae; genus Phyllostachys; species Phyllostachys edulis. The sequence goes on along the minus strand of CM070549.1, from coordinate 71,404,241 downwards.
TAAAGAGCTGAGGCCCAGCTTCACCTCTACCCAGAGATCTTGTCTAGAAAAAAATATGATGGAAAGGTAAAGTCCCTTTTGCTACTGCATAATTTCAATGGTCTAATCACCGCAACTGAAGCCTTCAGACACCACCACGTGCAATCTTAGGTCGCTGATGTTTGGTCCTGTGGAGTAACACCATTTGTGATGCTTGTGGGTGCATATCCATTTGAGGACCCTGATGACCCAAAGAACTTCCGCAACACAATCACTGTGAGTGCACTCATTTCCATCTTTCCTCTGATATTTTTGAATTATTTGTGTCTGATCCTAATCACTGTCTTAATATTAAACTTATTGGTGTTTTTCACAGAGGATACTGAGTGTACAGTACTCAACTCCGGACTATGTTCGAGTTTCAATGGAGTGCAGACATCTGCTGTCCCGAATTTTCGTTGGAAATCCTGAGCAGGTAATTCTTGTCCTGAAATAATTCAGCTCTTAAGCATCAAGCAGCATCAGTTTTGCAAGTGTTAATAATCACCTTTTGATTCGTGCAGCGGATAGCCATCCCAGAGACAAAGAACCACCCATGGTTCCTAAAAAACCTGCCCATTGAGATGACTGATGAGTACCAAAGAACCATGCAGTTGGCAGACATGAACACGCCGTTGCAGAGCTTGGAGGAAGTCATGGCGATCATTCAAGAAGCACGGAAACCAGGCGATGCCCTAAGCTTGCTGGGCAGGTAGCCTGCCTGGGGAGCCTGGATCTTGATGACACTGATATCGATGATATCGACGACATTGACATTGAGAACAGTGGGGATTTTGTGTGCGCATTGTGATCGATGCTCATGCGTGGTTCAAGTAGCAGCGTACTTTCTTGGTGTTCGATCTGTATGTGGATCCCTGTTGTATCATGTTCCGCTTTGCTTCTGAATCACATATTTTCTGTAACCGAGAGACTGGCATTGCTGTGTATAAATAAGATGAATTTACATACTGGTGTTCTTAGCAAAATCATTGGTGTTCTCAGTTCTGTATTTAGCCGGCCCATACTTCCTCTGCAATTTCTACCATCTTTTGCAACATTGTAGCTTGCATTGTTTTCCATCACAGTATATATGCATGTACTGATGCACAATATGATATTGCGCTCACGTTTCTTAGCATCTAATCGTAAAAATCGTATTTCAGAGCTGTCGTCAAACTCTGGTGTATCATGCATGTATGGTAAATACTGGTTAACTTTACATGCTTAGTTTTGGAACATGAAGTTGTGCAAACATACGGAAACAAACAGAAGCTAACAAAGCAAATTTGCTCTTTAGGACTTTCTTGTGCCAGTGCCAGTGCCAGTGCCAGTTCGACGAGGCCGCTTCGCCGTATATATGTCCCCTATCTTTTTGCCTTAATTAAGGCTTTGAGTGGCAGGGAAATCTTTTTTTGTTGGATTTATTTTTAACGGGGGACCAGTAAGGCCGGTAACCGCCGAAAATCAGAAATTTCGGCCGGAATTTTCAAAAAAAAAATGAAAATTTGGGATTTTTAAATTTTTAAAAAATCACATTTGAACAAAATTCAAGCAAATTCGATATTTTTTGACAAAATTCATCAAAACCAAAAAATTTTAGGCTGGTTTGAATTTTACCGGCCTTCATCGATAACACTGGCTACCGGCGGTAACTGACGAAATTTCGCTGAGAATTTTTTCACTGGGTGTTGGAGGTTGCCACTGTCTTTGTTTTCGGTGCCGGAGGCGACGGTCAAGGGTTCATGGCAGTGGCGAGCGGAGGCAACGCTGCGGGGAGAGACGGCGGCACCAGTGAAAATATGAGGAGGAGAGGAGGCGGCGGCGACGACACAGCTGTGTCGAACCAACTAGAGGGGGCGAGCGGAATAGTGTTTATACTAGGGAAACAAATTTCAGCAAACACCACCCCCCCGGGAAATATTTGTAATTCGTTCAAACAATTTTATAAATATTTGAATTTGGACAAATTACATCCTAAATTTGATTTTGGACAAAATTTCTTCCAGTTTGAAAACCCACCAAAATTTCGGACAAAAAATCCGAAATTTCGGTGATTTCGGCCCCCAACGAAATTTTTTCAAAACAAAATTTGTTTCCCTGTTTATACATGTCAACCATCGAGAAAGGGTGGGATTTGATGCGATGACCCAAAATAAAATGCGACCGAAATTCCACAAATTTCGGTAGTAGTTGAGTGTTGTATAGACAATCCCCGACACCAACTAATCCATAAGATACTCCTGTTACATAATCGATCAAACAGGAAGACGAAAGAAGAAGAGGAACGTCTCATTGGCTCATCGCCACTCCGGTTCTTGCATCCAGAAAAAGATCGATCGAACACGACGTGACGGAGCATGCAGGAGCCCACAGGCTACACGACACGAGGCTTCTTGCCTTGTGGTTGTGGGGGGCGCGCGCGGGGGGTGGGTGCCGTCCTCTTCAGCTTGCGAGCCAGATGTGGCTGCGCGCACAGCGCCAGGACAATGTTAGACTTAAACTCGGGCGGCGGCGGCGGCGGCGGCGAGTCTGGCTTGGACGGCTGCCATGTCTCGAAGAAGCGCGCGTGCGGGTGGTCACCCTCCTCTTTCCCGGCGAGGCGGGCGATCTCCTTGTACTCGGCCGCGGCGTCCCGCATGAGCGCCTCCCAGAACAGCTCCCCCGCGACCTCCTTGTTCTCGTCCATGAGGTCCTCCCAGAGCTTCACCAGCTCCTCCTTCGACATGGCGGCGAAAGTGACGCCCTCGTCGCCGACTGCGGCTGGCGCCGGCGCTGTTGCCTTCTTCTTGTCCATGGTCATGTGCACGGGTGCTCTGCGCGCCTGAGCTTTCTAGGTATAGCTGAGAGGATGGAAAGATGGAATTGCTGCTGGGTGGATGCATGCGTGCGTACGTGAGGTTTATATGGACACATGCATGCAGATCTATCGATGTGAAGCCGACTCGGACAAGCAAAAACCAACCGAAATGACTGTTGTCTATTGAATTTTGCTTGGATTTTATTTCCTTTTTCATTTTAACTTTGAAAATTTTAAATTTCGATTACCAAATTTCGGTCAAAATTAGCTGAATTTTTTTGATTTTCGGGATTATCGGTCTTACTTGTGACCTCTCGTCAAAAAAATTAAGCCGGTTACCAAAATTCTGATAGTGCGAATAGTTTTCTCTTTCCTTCTTTCTTTCGACTCCGTCCAGCTCGATTTGGGAACGGGCATCAAGGTAATATTTCCTAAGCTCGCTTCAGACAGTGCTCGATAGCTCTAATAAGAGTATATGAAAAGTCGATAGTCTTTCAAAACCATTTGGTTGAATACTTGAATTAAAAAAAACCATGTAATCTTACCTCTATACTATCTGAAAGCAAAGTGAACGAGAGAGTGCTATATCACTACATTTTCTCTCTGCTTTCCGATTCAGATTGAATGTGCACAAATGAATTAACATAAAAAAAGACTCAATAAATCATGCAATCCAGGACTTACTATAGGCTAGGAAAACTAAATTTTAACCGTCCATTATCTCTCACACACACAAAACTATAACTTATTGCCAAAATTGGCTACATAACGCTGTAAAATGCTGGCATTTGCTCCGGGACACTTTAAAATCGTGGTTTGGCTAGAAGACAATCTAAAATGGTGGCCATTTGCAATAACACACTAGACCTATTAAAATAATATTTTCGTGTGCTTTGGAGAGGGAATATCTCACATATGCCCAAATTGCACCTTTCGTTCTTAATTTGGAAAATATATAATTAACTCCATAAATTTCAAGAAAAACCAGAGATTGCAAATAAAGCATTTTTAATTCAAATAAATTATTTTATCTCATGGTTAACTGCTAATTAATCACAATAAATACTTTTGAAATTCATAAAATTCTCAAAAATTCAGCATGACATTCCAAATAAATTTTAGCCCAAAATGAAAATTTTAGCCCCATCCATACGTCACACAAACCATTTTACAAAACATAAAACTACTAAGGTGGAGGATTAACCAAGTCATCTATGACCGATGACACGACTATTCGAATAGATTTATACTCTACAGAGGTTGTACAATTGTAGCTTCCTGGGATGGCTGGCACCATTGATGGTATCATGCATATGTAAGTTTGTTCGGTCGAATAATTGTTGCATGGACCACCTTGGATATGGGCATGTACAATAGATAATCGTTGTTTATAATACTTCTTCGTGATATCTATAGACAACGCTAAAGACAAATTCTACAATGGGTTGTCTTTTTATATATCTCTATAGACAGCTCCTCCATATACAATGTGTTTTGTTTTTCGTGTTACAGTCGACTACTGCATGACGACCCAATTCTTTATGCTCCCCTTTCTCATCCACATTATCTCGTATCCTACGCGACAAGGCTTATAGACAGCTGACGTCACAAAGGGTTGGAAAAAAAAAAGCTCGAGGCTCATTGCGAGCCGAGCCGACTCGGCTCGAAGCTCGTGAATTTTCGAGCCAAGCCAAGCCTAACTTCTAGCTCAGTGAAAATTTGAGCAGAGCTCGAGCTGGCTCGCGAGCCAAAACGAGCCAAACATTCCCTTATTATCCCTTCGCCCACGGTCCCCACTCCTAGCCCACTCGGCCTTATTTCCCTTCACCCCCAAACGTGAGCACATCGCCGCCTCCACTCCACCGAGCTTCCAAGTCCAAGCTCCATTCCTTCCTCCCGATTCCTCCCAGTCCCGCCACCTCCGGCCCTCGCCCCGCCCGCCGCCTCCCCGGGCGCTCACAGCTCCTTCTCAGATCCCTAACCCCATGGTCCCCTTTTTCTCTCCGGCGGAGCCCCATCCCCCATCCTCCCATCCATTCCACGGTTCCACCGCGCCGATTTGCCCCCGTCTATTCCGCCCTGTCCTCTCCTCTCCTCTCCTCTCCTCCATGGCTCCATCCGCCGCCCGTTCCCCACTACCCGGGCGCCCGCTGGATCACGACGGGCTTCATCGGCCACAAGAGCTTCTTTCGGTCTTCCCTCCACCGCTGGATCCAAGCATGTGCTTCACCAACACTCCTCAGCAATGGCGCCGAGGCCGGCGAGCTTGAGCTCCGCTCCAGGCTGCGGAACACCACGCGCCCGGATGCGCTCACCCGGGGGCTCTCCGCCGCCATCGCCGGTCGCAATCGCGCGGGAGCACGCGGATGCCACAACGCGTGGGAGTGCTTGCCGGAGTTCGAGGAGGAGACGCGGGTCAAAAGCCGGTGGGCGGCGTACGGCTCTTGGCGCTTCAGGGGCGTGTTCTTGCTGGAGTCGCACGAGGAGGTCGACGAGGATGACGAAGATGTTGATGAGGATGACGAGGAGGCGCACGAGAGGAGCGGCTGGGCATGCATTTCCCGGCAGCATCTACGGGCCGTGCTTTGCTCCCCCTGTGAGCCGTGACCCCGTCCTCCGCCCGATCCCCTTTCTCTCCCGCCGGCCGCCGCCCCTTCAACAGCCCCGATGCACTGATTGTTGAATCTGTTGATTGAATTTGATTGTATGTACTACTGTTCGCATTCTGATCCCTGGCTCGCGAGGGCTCGTAAGCCATCTCGAGCCGTCTTCCGAGCCAAGCCGAGTCGTCTTTTTGGCTCGTGCTCAAAACGAGCCGAGCCAAGCCTGCTGTGGAAACGAGCCTGAGCGCTCGGCTCGTTTCTAGCCCTAGTCACACTAATGTACATGCTCTAAGATTGTTGGAATCTAACTGTCGTTTCATTTTCAATAAACTTGCTCGACGACTAAGGGCATGTATAATGGTATAAATAATTGTTGTCTATAGTATCTCTTCTTGTCATCTATAGACAACACTAAAAACAGCTTCTGCAATGAGTTGTCTTTTTACATGTCTCTATAAACAGCTTATCTATGTACAATATGTCTTATTTCTCATATTACAATTGACTACTACATAAGAGACGATACAATTCTCTCTGCTCTCACTCTCTCCTTCACATCATCCTATATCCTACCAGGGCCGGTCCTGGGCTTTTTTGGACCTAGAACGAAGCTAAAATTTTGGGCCTTTTTATATGAACATGATAATGCTACTAGTACTACCCATTGGTAGTATATACACACATATACAAAATATTACTAATAAGCGTTCACTTTGAATGCAAAAGCAACATTCATATGAAATAATTTGTATACATATTAAATTACCTCAAAAATTTCTTCTAACATTCCTTGATGCGAAGTCATCGATGATGGTTTCAATATCAATCTCATCCAACAATCGCTTCTCAATGCATAATGTTGCCAATCCATTTAACCTCTCTTGTGACATTGTAGATCTCAAATAGTTCTTGATAATTTTAATTTTGAGAAGCTTCTTTCGGTGATGCCACGATCCTTTGGTATAGTAAACAAGATGCGATAAGCAATGGAAGTACTAGGATAACAATCACCTTCTGTAACAAACTCAAAAATCTCCATAGCTGTCATTTCTCTATCTGGCAAAGCGGATTGCAGAACCCTTAGCTCAGAAATTAGATCATTTAAATCAATGTCAGATGAGCCATTATGAGAGAAAGCTACTGCCAATGTTGTGCAACACAAATTTAGTTTAGGACCATCCAAGGACTTCAAGCTTGTTGAACTCATTAAAAACCCAAATATCTCATTAAATGACTGGAGTTGTTCAAATCTACTTTTCAATGATCTTTTTGCCATATCAACCATAACCAGAAAGTAACTAACTTTAAAATCCTTCTCAGCTTGCAAGATGACTTCCTCACTATTATTTTCATCAAAATGTTTCTTTCTAAGAGCACGACGCTTTATAGGAAATGATGGCTCAACACCCATTTCAGATGCAATTTCTTTAGCAATGACCATACTAGAAGCAAACCCATCATTCCTATAGGTCTCAAAGTAATCCATTATGCCTTCTATCTGTCGCATGGCAGAATCAATGCACATAGATGATGATTGCAATTTTTTGCTCACTTTATTGACAACAAATAGAATGTCATGCCAAATAACCATGCCAAAAATGAATTCAAAGCTGCACGCAGGACCAGCCTATATACATATCTGGTGGGGGCCCATCTATTTAAATGGGCACAGGGCGTCCGTCCTCCCTTCCCCAAGGGCCGGGCCTGTATCCTACGTACCAAAACTTAAAAACAGCTGACGTTACACTACTATACATGCCGCTAGCTCCTTGGTTTTTCGATGCTGCTGTTCATTCAAATTGTAAAACCAATCCTGCTTCGACTTTCTCGGTTTGAGGGGCACGCAGCACGTGGTACAAGGAAAATAATTGCATGTCACAAGCTTATGTGCTTAATGGTGTAGTCATGAATCATGATTCCCGTACATTAAATGAGGCTACAGTTTAGTTTACAAGGGGCCGATCATGCTCGCCAAATACTCGAAGAGTGTTTAGGAGATGTACAACAGTTTATTTAAGATAACAGTTTATCTCTTAAATTGTTTTTAAAGTCTTCAATTCATTTACAGATAACCTTATAGACAACATCTCCAACAAATTATCTAGAAAATCATTTATTTTTAACACAACTTCTCTCCTTAAACACTCGCAATTTGCGATGGTTTACGTACCTAGCTTGTCTCTTATATAAGAGATGACACATCTTCTCTTCTTTAACTAGATTTTTGAGTGATAAGACAGCTAAGAGATAGTTGAGATGACCACTATTAAAGATGTCCTTAATGAGCATGGGCCCAAAATCAAACAACACCAAATACTAAAAGGTGGTATTTTGCAAAATTCTAAAAAGAAAAAGAAAATTAATGATCACAATTAGATCAAATTGCAATTGTGGCTTCGTGGCTTGGCTGGCACCGTTGATGATACGTCTGTTGGGTCGAATTCATGTCCACCTTGGATAAGATTGTTGGAGTCATCGTAACCTCACACCTATACGCATCCTATAAAATTTGGAACAAAGAGGGCTACTTCGTAGTACGATGTGTTTTTTTTCGTGATACCATATGCGTTTTTTTTCTTGCAAATCTTGTAATACCATGTGTTAATTGGGTCTCGAACCGGCTACTCGTCTTAGTGAGATTTTCTTGATATTGATATAGTTCTATTTAATATTGTTTTATTTATAGTTTAGAAGTATTTTTAGAACCGAGCTAACGAGCAGAGCCGAGCCAGAGCGAAATCCAATTTCATTCGAAATCAACTCATTTCAGTGTTTAACCAATTAACAAGTGTAATTAGAGAAATTTTGGAACGACACAACAGAGTTTTCTTTCCACACATAGTCGTTTATAAAAAATAATTTCAGCGGAGTTTGCAATATACGGACCAAGCGAATCATGGAGCCACCACACACCACATGCGGACCGAAAACCAAGGGTTAATTTCTTATTTGCCATTGGAAGTTGTCGAGCTCCTTAAAATATCATCGCAAAATTTCTCTTTCCTCCATTGCCACTCGATCTTAACTTCTATCCCCATTTTGCCATTCCCGTGAGTTGACCGTTGACTAGGCCGTTGACTTGACCGCGAAAAGACGATTTTGCCCCTAAGTGTGCTGAGATTTTTAGGAAATTATTTGACATAGTAATATAGTTTCAAAAATTATGAAATTTTTAGGGAAAGTTTCTGACATAGTTTAGATTATTGTGTAATTTTTATAGGGTTTTATTTGCAACATGTTTTTCTCTAAAAAGCTTTCAAGTTTTAGGTTTGATCTGGTCAAAACTTGAATGATTTTAAAAAAAACATTTCAAAAATTAGAATGATAGAAAGAAGTTGAGTTGAAAATGTGATGAAGAAGAAATTTTACGATTACATTTTAAGAAACTCGTCAACTTTCAATGGATAAGCGATTAACTCGAAAACCAAACCCATGACCCGCTCTACCCACCAGATAATCCAATCCAACGGCGGACGCAACGTTCCAACGGCTGAGATCAACCCTGTCGCTCGCTCACAAGTCACAAACCCCCCTAGCCCGCCCGCACCCACTGTATACCGTCCGCCCCGCCCCATCTTCACCACTCTCTCAGCCGCAAACCCTAACCCTAGCGCCGCCGCCGCCGCCGCTGCCGCCACCGCCACCCAGAGCCCGGGCTCCCCGGCGCCTTGAGCTCGCGACGCGACGCCACCATGAAGGTACCCATTTCTTCCCCCTTGCAATTCTCCTGATCCGATGAGTTCTTGCTGCGATTTGATCTGATTTTGTCCCTGACTTTTTTTCGCAGTTCAACATCGCCAACCCGACCACCGGGTGCCAGAAGAAGCTCGAGATCGATGACGACCAGAAGCTGTGAGTATTTTTGTCTTTCTCTCGATCTCGATCTGTGCTTAGATACATGGAAATCGCGTGTTAAAGGTTACTACTTTTGAGTGTATTAGCTTAGCTTCATTACTAGGAATTGCCTTAATTGAATCTGAACCATTGTATGATCGAGCGGTGTCGTTTGAGGTCGATGCGTTTTTATACGTCATAGATAGTGATGTTTCTGGTTTTGCTTTCTAGTTTACTTGGGAAAGATCAAAAGAATTGGTTGGGTTAATATCTTGGTTACGATTTAGTGCGGAAGAGTAATGGTGTATCAAATCGGATTAGGGAAATCTTGAAGACTTCTGTTCGCAGTGGCTTAGGTTGGCATGTTCCGTCAGAAAGCATAATGGAATGGGGATGCGGAATTGGTTGCTGTGTTTGATCTTCTTGCTATGCTTCCAATGTTCAATCTTTACAAGTAAAAAATTCTTGTCACACGAGGCTAAAGGAAGTGATAGTATTTTGGTCACTATTTTGTTGTTTGATGGATCTTAGTTGACTGTAGAATTACAGTTAGTTACCTGCTGTTGAATCAGCAGAGGGGGGGGGGATTGCTGTTTTAATGGAACTTTGGGTTTGGTTTAGCTGCGAGCTCATGTATTTTGTAACTTGTATCTTGATCAAGTGTGATCCTAAAAAGTGAGCTTTCTTGTCCCCTATATGTTGTAAAGAGTGCTTGGTTTTAATTATTTCTTGGTGGAAACAGAATTGTGTTAATTATCTGTGATCATTTGGTGTGAAGTTTAGTTAGGAACTTTTGTTGTAATGATCATTAACTAATGCTTTTTTTATCAATCGTGCAGCCGTGCATTTTATGATAAGAGGATCTCTCAGGAAGTTAGCGGTGATTCTCTTGGCGAAGTAATTTCTTTGACAAATTCTTTTATGGTTATTTACTTCTTTACAATATAAAGAATTGGGTCACTAAATTTGTTTGTTTTTACAGGAATTCAAAGGTTATGTCTTCAAGATTATGGGAGGTTGTGACAAACAAGGTTTCCCCATGAAGCAGGGTGTGCTAACTGCTGGACGTGTACGCCTTCTGCTCCACAGGGGTAGGTGTCTTCTACTTCATTTTCACAATGATACGATTCGATATATACCTGGACAAAAGTACTTATGTGAGTATTGACAGGTACCCCCTGCTTCCGTGGATATGGCAGGCGTGATGGTGAGCGTAGAAGAAAGTCTGTACGTGGTTGCATTGTCAGCCAAGATCTCTCTGTCATCAACTTGGTTATTGTAAAGAAGGGTGAGAATGATCTTCCTGGCTTGACTGACACGGAGAAGCCCAGGATGAGGGGACCCAAGAGGGCATCTAAGATCAGGAAGCTGTTCAACCTTGCCAAGGATGATGATGTCCGCAAGTATGTGAACACTTACCGCAGGACCTTCACTACAAAGAACGGTGAGTGTCCCTGATGTCTGATGTTATACTTTAGTTGCCTTGCTATATTATTATTTTCTTTGACTGCATGGTTGTGCTACTTTTCTGGCTGCTGCCAAGAGGATAGGATGCCTTGCTTGTCACTATACAAAAGACCAATTTAGATAATGTTCAAATATGTAACATAGAATTGCTTGAAAGATATAAGGTGTCAATTCCTGGACCTTTATTCTTGCACGGGCACAAGTCATGTAATGGCGAGTTTGGAGCTGACATGAAACTAGCCTTCTGTTTATATTAACATTCTTTTCACTATCCAACGGTTAATTTTGTCCTGCAGGCAAGAAGGTGAGCAAAGCTCCTAAGATCCAGAGGCTTGTCACTCCCTTGACCCTCCAAAGGAAGAGGGCGAGGATTGCCAAGAAGAAGCAGAGAATTGCCAAGAAGAAGTCTGAGGCTGCTGAGTACCATAAGCTGCTTGCCCAGAGGCTCAAGGAGCAGAGGGACCACCGGAGCGAGAGCTTGGCAAAGAGGAGGTCCAAGCTTTCTGCCGTCAAGGCTGCTTCTGCCACCACTGCATAAGATGCCGCCTATAAGCCTACGAAGTTATAGATGAGGAACCGCTTGTCATTGTGATGGATAGACACGCTACTGCTAGCTTTTTTCGGTAATTGGTGCAGTTTTCTGTGGACAAGATGTTTGGTCACAATTTTTGAGTACTCGTCGCTGCTATGTTATTTCGGAAGCTGTAACTTGTGCCAACTATTTACTTGGTTTTACATATGCTGTTTGTGCTGTGTCTTGGTCATCTGTCTTGCCTTCTCTCAGCCGTGGTTTGCTTACGATACGAGCTTTCACTTGATGTGATCTGATGTTGCCTGGTTTGCAGATGAATGGTAATTGTGGATGGTTTTATCTGTTAAATAGGATTCGTAATTGGGCCCTTGAATCTTCATAGACAATCAGAGAGAACAAGCGTAAAACAATTGTGACTTAATTTGATCCAGAGCATCTGATCGGTTTTAGCTGTACATGTGCAATGTTGGTTTTGCGTGAGCACGCGGATCAAGGAATCCACATTTCGTATCCGAACAAAGCAGCCGGTGTTTCGCAGTTATGTGTTGTTAGAGCATCTACAATAGGTTGTTTCTTAGTTTGTTACTAAGAGGAGAGAGAGTACTCAATCTAATAACAAGAAACAACCATTCCAATAGATTGTTTCTTAAGCTTGTATCTAAGACTTAATTGCTACAAGCATGTTGGTAGGCAGTGGGACCCACAAAATGAATGTTTAAGTAACAACTAAAGGCTCCAATAGAGTATTTTGTTGTTACTAGTTGTTACTTACGTCTTGGTATTAACAATCTCATAGTTTCTTCATATAGAAACAGCTTCACTCTCTCTCCTCCCCTTCTCTCTTCCACATCATCAAAATGCTGATGTGGCATGCTCTTAGTAACAACTGAGGTGTATTGTTGTAGATGCTCTTAGTGGACAGCTGTTGCATAGTATTTGCTATGTTGCATTATGTGGTACAATTGCAAGTTACAAGATCCATGCAACAATGCTTCTCCATACCACTGAGTGACTGCCTACTACTGCCCCGAAAGAAATAAACTGAAAGTTGGGCCCTTATTATTTTCTGCTCTATAAAGTATAAAGTTGGATATGTTAAGGGAATAGTACACTTCTTTTGAGCATCTTTACTTTGTGTCGATGGTGTTAGTTGTGCCAAGTCAACTAGAGAGTGCAGGATCGATTCAGCTCGCCCCAGACGAAGTGTCCTACATCCTCCCAGGTCATCGCAGTCCTCGGCTCCTTAAGCAGTAGCACCTGTAAACAGCGCAGCAGCGCAGATCAGACATGTTTTTTTTTCCCTTGGCAAGCGAGAAACTAAGAGAATCAACAAGGACGCCAAGTGTAAACTTATTGTTCATCAGTAGACCAGCTAAATTGGGTATTGCAATTGTAGAAAAATCTTCTAGTAGGGAAGTGGTGAGCAAATATCTTTGCTTCTACCGCCTCTGTTATACCACACATTGAGAGACATGTTGAATGAGAGACTACTGCTAAAAATCCTACATGGATGTCAGCGCCAAAGGAAAAACCCTCAATTTATCAGATGTGGTGTTGATTACTGTACTGATTATTGCTTGCTCTTTTATCTTTCTCAGGGTCTTGATGAACCAGGTATATGGTGTTGATTATTCTACTGATTGTTGCTTGCTTGCCCTTTGTGGTGCAACATGGAGGGTGCAGGCTCTGTTTTCGGGTTCTAATTGACGCTGGGGTTCGGGCTGAAAACAGTAGGGCAGCTGATAGGCGCTGCAAGATCTCATCAAGTTATAAAGTATACAAGAACGAAGAAACGGAGATCAGAACCATTGCCGGCCGGATCAAGGCTGAGGGCAGGGTTATGATCGGGACCTTTAGGGCTTGCTTGGAAAGCCTAAATTCATCCATAGAAGGGCCGAGATTTTAATCTCCAACCATTCCATGAAGATGGATCAAGAATTTAGACTTTCCAAACAACTTCTTGAGGTTTCATTGGACTACGAAATGTTGAACATACGACAGCGGCAGGCCAAAGAAAAATGATGATGGAATGATGGGGACTCGATCACACTGTGTACTAATCATCTTCGGGTACGGCGCTCGATGGGGTCAGCCATATCTGGTGGTGCAGGATAGCCATGGATCGGAGTTCTCTGACCATGTTGGGCTACTTTCATCTGATAGCAGCACTATGTATCTTTCACTGCTGTAGATGCGACCTCGTTTTATGAACTACTCCTACATAAAATTGTTTCCATGGACAACTAAGTGGATCCAGAGCAGAGGATCACTGCGCGAACAATGTTTTGTGAGTACATGAACAATACTCGACAGCGGTACTGTAGCAAAGGAAAGTATTTAATGATGCGATTTTACTATAGCAACCATTGTAGCTACTAATCCGGACCTTTGTTTTTAATCGGACAGTGGAGATCGCGTACTAATACACAACACTGTAGGTTCTTTGTATTAATACCTTCAATACAGAGGATCCATTTCCTGCATAGGTCCCCTTGGTTGGTACTGCCAGTCCTCGTGCATCCTGCTTGCATGAATGTGGATATACTGCTCCTACCATCTGATGCAGCACTGTGCAGAGGTATCTCCAAGTTGTAGAGACAAGGAAAAAGTCTATTTTACAACTTTGAACTTTTCAAAAAATTTGGAAATCAACCATAAACTACAAAACCGGACATCCTACACCCTCAACTATTAAAACCGTTCATTTTACCCCCCTCAACCTAAACTGGGGTGGTTTTAGGTGATGTGGCGCTGACGTGGCACAATACAAAACGGTTTTGACTGACGTGGATGCCACATGTCATTGAGCTACCGTGGTTCTTCTCCCCCAAATCCCCAAATCGAGCCGAAACTGGGGAGGCAGCCACGGCGCTCGGGTCGAGCGTAGTGCTGGCGAGCAGGACCACGACGACGACCCAGGAACTCCAAAATAGAACCCCATGGCCACGACGACCCTAATGGAAGCAACAACACAAGTGGAGGTGCCCTATAGTGGCGACGCGGCTATGCAGAGCGGCGGCGGTGCTCCGGCCTACGGCGTCAATGATGCGGGCGACCTCCTGGGGCGGGCGATAGTGGTAGGATGCGGGCGGCCAAAGGGAGAAGAGAGGAGAGGCGCGAGGAGGGGGACGGCGTGGGAGTTCAGGAGGCCAAGGCCGGCGGGCGGAGGTGGAGGCAAGGAGAAGGCGGATGGGGCAGGCGGCGGTAACGGAGGTGAGGAGGAGGCAGAGGGGCCGATGCAGGCCAGCAGAGACGGAGGTGGAGGCGAGGAGGGATGCAAGCAGCCGAGGGGAGAAGAGAGGAGAGGCGCGAGGAGGGGGATGGCGTGGGGAGTCTGAGAGGCCAAGGCGGGTGGGCGGAGGCAAGGAGGAGGCAGATGGGGCGGGCGAGAATAAGATTAAGGAGGCCGACTAGAGGGGAGTGAATAGTCATTTATAAAAATCTCTAAAGCTAAAATTGATTTCTAATGCGGAAGCAAAAGTCAATTGGTTTTGCACAATTACAACATAAATATTCTAGTTTCCCTTAAGTGCACCAATACCCTAAGTCTAAGTTAAGGTTTGCAATTCTAGTTTGACATGCAATTAATTTAATTCTAGGAATGTAAATTGCACAAAGTAAATCACAAGAAAACAAACCACAATAGCACAAGGATGTTTTACCGTGGTGTCCGGAGACTTGCCGGTCTTCTCTAATCCACATTGAGGTAAACCCAAACGAATTGGACTAGCTTCATGAATTAAGCCAACACCTCCGAGGTAAGCCCAAACGAATTGGACCGGCTCACAACTTGAACCAACACATCGATTCACTCAGGATTACTCTTCCTCCACTCCGGAGATGGTAAGCACCAAAAAACTCACAACACGCCGGGACCTTCTCACAAGCTTCTTGATAAGATCACCGGGCCACAATGCCTCCACACCATCTAGGTGTCGGGAAACACCAAGAGTAATAAGCCAAGCCTCTTGCTTGACTCTCACCAAGTGCAACACATGTACAATTGGATGCTCAATCCAATTCTAGTTGCAACACATGCAACTAGAACCTCTCCCTTTTCTCACAAGGTGCAACACATGCACAATTGAGAGAAGAAGCTCACACTAGCTCAAGAGAGTGAAATGAAATGCCAAGAGTTGCCTCCCAACGGGTCAAGGTAGGTATTTATAACCCACACACAAAAACTAGCCGTTGGAGGAGAATCAGACAAAAAGCACAAGGCCGGTCGGGCCAGCAGGCAGCAGGCCGGTCGGGCCAAGACTCTTGTATAATAGTAATTTCTGCAATAATCATGGCTACAGAATCTACCCGTTATGCTAGGTTCGATCAGTCTGCCCACACAAAGGTCTGGTCAGACTGGGTTCAAAGAATTCCAAAACCAAGGAAAAACATGCTACTGGGAAAGGCCAACCGCATTAGTGACCCAGAGGACCGGTCAGTCCGGCACTCCAACTGCGGTTAGTCCAGACAAAGGAAATTAGTAGCAAGTCTCAAAAAACAACCTTTTCTGGAAAAATCTGACCGGGTCATATGACCTGTAGGTCCGGTTAGTCCGGTCCTCCAATCGCGGTCCGTCCGGATGCCAGAATAGAGAAAAGAGGCTCTCTGGAAAAATCTGACCACCCGACTCAGACCGGCGTCCCGGTCAGTCCAAGGTTTCTACTGCGGTCAGTCCGGTCCAGAATACAAAAGCTGATTTTGCAAATCGCTTCAACTCAATTTGCAAAACATATTTGCAAAAGATACGAGAGCAAACAAGGTATGAAAGCATGATTCCCAACAAGGTGCAAAACACATTTGCAGACTTCTAGAATCATGCTACAAGGAGATAGGTACATGGACATCAACTATTTGTAAAAACACATTTGCAAATTATAGTATCATGCTACAAGGATTAGGTGCATGGACTTCAACTATTTTTAAAACACATTTGCAAATTTTATTCTCATGCTAGAAAGAGCTAGAGCAAGCGGGAATGAGCAGTCAACACATGATAAGACTCAAGCTACTAGACAAGACACCTCTTAATAGTATGGTAACCTATACCAGCAATCAGATCTTCCAACCAAACACCGAGACCGGTAAAAAACTAGAAACATATTCTTAGCCTATGCTAGTCATACCTTTGCCTTGAACATCTATCTTGGAGTGATCACTTGATGGCGAACATCTTCACTCTAAGTCTGGATTCTTGACTTAATAATCATCAACACATGATGATTACCAAAATACTCCATTAAGTCATAATGACGGTCTAGATTCTTGAATCTTCCCCCCTTTTTGGTGATTAATGACAATCCAATTGTAAATAATTGAAATTGAATTAACATGAGTATATATCAACTATAGAAGCTTTATATACTCAATGATACAATTCAAAGTAGAGATCCTTAATATAAGTGGATGGAAGAATATGATCAATACTAGTGAAATCGCAAACCATAGATTGAACTCTCCCTAAATGTGCGCATACAAAGATATGGAATGGAACAATATGCACATATCTAAGTTTGACTCCTGGTGGAGTTCAGCCTATATTTTTGTCCGAGTAATGCAACAAGATATAATAATATGACATCGAATGCATACCTCCGAAGATTTTCATCTTTCTATCCAAATAAGACTAAACAAAAGGTATATCAATACAAGTGTTAGTCTCACATATAGATTTGTCATTAATCACCAAAATACTCCATTAACTTATAATAGTAGGTCTAGATTCTTCAGCGGCGTTGGCAGACATGTGGAGGCAGCAGAGGGGCCGAGGTGGGTGGGTGGAGGCGGAGGCGGAGGCCGGATGCGGAGATGGAGGCGAGGAGGGATGGGCGGAGGCCAAAGCCGGAGGTAGAGGCGAAGAGGGATGCAGGCGACCGAGGGGAGAAGAAAGGAGAGGCACAAGGAGGGAGACGGCGTGGGGAGTCCGGTAGGCCAAGGCGAGAGGGTAGAGGCCGAGGCGAGGAGGAGGCAGAGGGGGTGGGCGGCAACGACCATGTCATGTCATCGAATGGGAGAAAGAAGAAAGGAAATGAGAGAGGGAAGAAGAAAGGAACCCAAACGACGTCGGGAGAGATGAGTGAGAATGGGAGGAAGATGAAAGGAAATGAGAGGATGATATATTGGCCCGGTAAATATTTTTGGGCTTTATTTGTTAAGTGACTGTCATGTCATCGAAAATAAGTTTATGTGTCAAAACCATTGACATATAGGCCACTCAAAATCACCCCAGTTTGAGTTGCGAGGATAAAATAAACGGTTTTGATAATTAAGGGTGTAGGATGTCCGATTTTATAGTTTATGATTATTTCTATACTTTCCGAAAAGATCAAAGTCGTAAAATAGAATTTTTTTTTTCTTTCCCAGAGACGATGTCCTCTCGATAGGACTGTGCGTTGGCAAAATCATTCGAGCCTACTGCCACCTGTATATTGCCTGACTTTACCTGCACTTCTACAGATCAAGTTTTACTAGTTTCCCAAAGAACATTTGATTGACACGCGCACACACACAGGTATAAGGTATTCATTCTGTTTGTCCTTGATGCGGCAGTGGAACAAGCGGCAAGACCATGACTTGGTTTGAATGCTCTTATGCGCAGGGATGCCCTCCAAAACTGCGTAGCTCGTTTCAATTTTAGCTCGCGAAAGGTAAATAAGGAAGAATGGGAGCAATTGGCTACTGGTTATTCACAAAGCCTTCTTCGATCCTGCATTATCCTGTTATCCGGGATCGAAAATAGAAACCAAAGTGCGATTACACAGTACTACATATACGAACGCAAACTTTACTAGAGATCCTCCCCGGCGCGCAGAAATCTCACAAGCAGCGCACGATTTTACCGACAAATGGAACACGCATCGAATGCCGCTGCAGCTAGATTCTACCCCGTCCGTCCCTGTCCCCTGTCCCTGTCCCTGTCCCTGGTTGTAGTAACACTTCAGAAACCAAAGGGCGGCAACGGCAGGATGTTGTTCAGCTTCGATGACCGGATCCTCCTCCGCCTCAGCCTCTCCGCGACGATGAAGGCGAGCTCCAGAGACTGGGAAGCGTTCAGCCGCGGGTCGCAGTGGGTGTGGTAGCGGTCGCTCAGGTCGTCGAAGGTCACGGTTCGGGATCCACCGATGCACTCGGTCACGTTCTGCCCGGTCATCTCGAGGTGGACGCCTCCTGCGTGGCTCCCTTCTTGCTCGTGCACATCGAAGAATGCCCGTACCTCAGCCTGTTATTGATGAGAAGTTGGTGCTTTAGTCCATTAGCGTAATTGCAAAGACTTGAGTGATGAATACAGCATTAAGAAAAAAGAAGCATGTCGACTCCAACGTATGCTAGCCAATAATCTCCACCGCACACTTTCATAGAATAAAAAGAACAGGGCAGTGTTTTCAGTACCGTCATTCAACAGATACATCTATCAATGAAAAGTTATTGTCTTAGTTTTTCAGTTCAACAAGGTCTTAATTTATTAGTAAAATTTAATTATAAGATTCATAGTCTGGTGACCAAATCTCCTCAGCATTATTAGCTAGGTACAATAGTAGCCGATAATAAACATACAGGCCACAAGAGACAACTTTGGTCCGTATATTGTTACACTAAATCCTTAGGAGTATTATTTTTGTGGACCCCATTTAAGTAGTTTTCTGTCTATGAGATAATAGGACAAGAGATCCATCACTTCGGTATTATTCTTCTGTTGAAGTAAAAGATTTATATGATGGGCAACCCTGCGCTGTCACCATCCTTTGCCCTTGAACTTACACTACCAACAAAACAACCAGCTTTATTCATTAATCACGGTCACGATCGCAACAGTTGTAGGCAAAATTCAAATCAATAATTTGTCCTGGAATGCAGATGCTTGGTGTACACAAAAAATTCTTGAGTGACAAGATCGTTCAACCTCCTACACTCCAACTAATCAATCCCCGCATCAAGAAGAAATGATTTCTGTAGATCCACTTCCATCGGAATCATTGAACCCACTTCATTAGAATCATTTAACTGACATGTGCTACATTGTGACCACCTATGATACTATGATAGCGACCAAAAGAAAATTTCTCTATCGACCCGTACCAGTCCAACAACCACCATCACGATGAAGCAACATATCATGGGCTCATGGGCGTCTGCATCTACACCTAACACACCATTCCATAATTATATGTTTTTCAGCGTCTAGATTCTTCCCAGAGCATACAAATTTGAGATAACACTGACCAAGTGACCAGTCACCAACTTTCTTATATAACTGACAACTAGTGACCAACTAGTTCAATGCCAAAGTTACAAATAGCAGTTCCCCATTATGATTCATGTGGAAAAGAATAACTGAACCCATCAGCAGAACATGACACATTACATATTGTGTACTATCACAATTCATGAGCTAATTAGCCCATTCCGTTGTTCCCCAGAAAACTAACCTCCGTATTACTCTTATTTTCATGCATATGCCCAAAAATGTGTTCCCCTTTTTTTCCCCTATGTTGATGGGGTAGCATACCAGATGAGAACATGGAGAATCACAGATACTTGATATAAATGTGCAGGCAAATTTGGTGCTTGTTTGAATAGTTCCTAATGTAAGGACGATCAGATTGCTCATAAAGCCTGTATCATACCTGTGAATCAATAAAAGGGATGCAGTAGATTGAAAATGGCACATACCAGAATGGAGTCAAAGGGGCGAGTCTTTAGACCGCAAGGAGCCTTGATGGTGTTCCCATGCATGGGATCAGTGATCCAGGTGACAATTTGACCAGCATGGCGGACAGCACGGATAAGATGAGGTAACTTGACCCTCATGTTCTCCGCCCCCATCCTTGTAATGATGGTAATTCTCCCAGGCTTGTTTGATGGGTTCAATATCTCAATCAGCTTGACCAACTCACTGGGGTTCATTTTGTCACTCACCTGCAATCCACATAGCGCAAACGATATTCGTCAGCATCCATAGATGTATTTTATTTTCTCAATATGAAGTTGGTTTTAAAAGCAACCTTGATGCCAAGAGGGTTGGCAACACCCCTGAGGAACTCAACATGAGCACCGTCGAGCTGACGAGTGCGCTCACCGACCCAGAGCATGTGGGCAGAACAGTCGTAGAAAAGACCAGAGGTGGAGTCCTGACGGGTCAGAGCTTGCTCATAGGGTAAGAGGAGGCACTCATGAGAGGTCCCGAATTCAGTACTCATCATCAACGGGTGGTCCACTGTTAGCCCAGCTGCAGACATGAAGCCAAGGGCTTCATCAACCCTGTGTGCCAATTCACGGTACCTACACAGCATCCCGACAATAGTCAGATCAGATCACTGGACAACCTCACAATTGACCAAATAGGCAAACAAAGTTAATATTTCCACCAAAACAATCGGATATTAACGATCCTATAATTCTTTACATCCGAACAAATTTTATCGAACCGCAATTGATTTTGTTGTTCCCCACTACCGTAGTAAACAAATATACAGGGGTGGAAGTCCCTCAGTGGAGAACAACAATATCAGATATTAGTATGATGTTGACAATGTGCATTATTTAGACCTCATATCAACAACCTGTGGAAACTGCCATCCAATGACTTCAGAAAAAGGTTAAGGTGGTCCAAGCTATAATGTTCAACTTCCCCAAAAGAAAACAAGTAAGAAAAGTAAATGAAAAAGAGGGTGTGCATTGCATGGGTGTGCACACCCATCAAATAGGTTGCTCAGTAGTATTTGATGAGACAATGACAATTGTGTACTTTACGAACAGCCAGCATGATATTATAGGTTTATATTACCAAACAGTAGAAAGTAGGTTGCTCAGTAGCATTCGATGAGACAATGACGATTGCGTACTTTACGAACAGCCAGCATGATATTATAGGTTTATATTACCAAACAGTAGAAAGTAGAATCTAGCTTGGGAAGACTTAATTGAATGGTTATGACGAATGTTGCAATTCCTTAATAGCCTCCCCGATAGAAAGGACAGTAAAAAAGTAATAGAACAATCTAATAGAACCCACTTTTCTTTTATGGAAGACAATCAACTATTTCATTAATCAATTCCCAAATGTCAATGACAAGAAGACTGATGATAATAGGTGTTTTTTTTCACTAGGGCACTTAAATATTCGAAGAACAGATTTGGATGTCCACCACTGATTGCTACCTAGTGATAGAAATTTATCGAAAATTTATCAGCCACAACTAGACCTGTGATACTTTGAAAATTTATCGAAAATTTATTCCTAGTCAAGATAGGCTAGCCCCTCAGCCCAAAATTTGCATTTTCCCAAGAAACATTATTATTTTAATTCTTTATTGGAATAAAATATTAATATTTAATTCATTTCCAGAATAAAAATATTAATATTTATTATTACTGTTGGGCTTTTTTTGGGCTTCGGGCCAAAAATCGGGCCTCTGCCCATGACCATGAACAGGTCTAGTCACAACCTATAATACGTTCTTGCATTATCTTCTCTTTTGTCCTCTACCTTTTTCAGATCAAATTCTTGCCTTATCTTGATAGGGAGACCGACGCCAACTTTGGTTGGTTGATCCAACCAGTTCATCGATGGTCAGCAAGTATGGTAAGCGTAAGCAATTCAATAACCATAGTTTTAAATCACTAAACGGCTATCCGAATCACCAAAAGCCGCACTAAAAACCCCACAAAAAGTGCATGGAAGATCTTTTCACCTGTCACCCTGCTCGCTGTGTTCAGTGAAATCGAGATTCCACTGCGTGACACGTTGCATGGCGGCGTACCCTCCCGTTGCGAAAGCGCGGAGGAGGTTGAGCGTCGCGGCCGACTGTGCGTAGGCCCGGATCATCCTCTGGGGGTCAGGGATGCGGCTCTTCTCGTCGAACGCATCGCCGTTGATGTTGTCCCCTCTGTAGCTCGGCAGCTTCACCCCGTCCCTCACCTCGAACGGCTCCGACCTCGGCTTCGCGAATTGGCCGGCCATTCTCCCAACCTATTACCAATCCCACACATAGCAGCTCAAAATTAGATGAAATTTGAAGGGGGTTTTGCGGAGGTGGATTTGAGGTGGGTGACTGATGGGTACCTTGATGACGGGCATTTGGCCGCCGAACATGAGAACGGCGGACATCTGGAGGAAGACGCGGAAGGTGTCGCGGATGTTGTTGCCGTTGAACTCCTTGAAGCTCTCGGCGCAGTCGCCTCCCTGGAGGAGGAAGGCACGGCCCATGGCGGCGTCGGCGAGGCGCTCCTCGAGGTGCCGGGCCTCCCCGGCGAACACGATCGGAGGGAACGCCTCGATCGTCTTCAGCACCGACTCCAGCTCCGCGGCGTCGGGGTACTCCGGTAGCTGCAGCGCCTTCTTCGTCCTCCAGCTGTCCACCGTCCACTTCGCCGGCGCCGCGGGTTTCGGAGCCGGAGGCGGGCGAGGCGCGTCATTCTCCGGAGCCACCGTCGGCGACGAGGTCTTCGCCGCCGCCGGGACGGCGGCGGAGTTCTTCGACGGCTCCGCGGCGTGGACGGCGCAGAATGCGCGGCGCTTCAGCGGGAGGAACGCCGGGGCGCGGAGGGAATGCGAGGCGGCGCCTCCAGATATGGCGGCCGATGCCGCGGTGGCGGCGGAGTTGCTGGCGAGCGCCATTGCGGATGGAATGCGGCGGCGGGCGATCGAGCCCAAGCAAACGAATCTAAGGTTAAGGGTTTCGGTAGTGGAGAAGGCGGTGCGTGCGGCGGGCGCGGTGTCTCCTGAAGCGGAGGGGAATGGGGAGGGGGATATTTATAGGTGGCCAGAGCCGGTCAGGCGGAGGCGGGGGTTGGTGAGAGGGAAGGAGGGAGGGCGCGGTTGTTGGTCGAAGCGACCGAGTGGGGGAGAAGAGGCGGGGGGTAGTTTGGGGATTTCGTACTCTTCTTGGCTGGGGTGGCTTGCTATACTTGGAGACGGACCCGGAATGTTCGGTAGGGAGGATGACCGGCGGGGCCGGGTCGTGAGTAGCTGAGCTGAGCTGACCTTAGCTGGGACTGGGAGCCGGGTTGGAGCGTTGGTGATTAGTGAGGGATTAGTGGTTGGAGCGGGTGATGGAAATGGATTATATGGTGATGTTAACGCAGCAACAAACGACACGTGTTGTTTCGTGGTTTGGGCTCGGTTCTGTGGTTTGGTTATTGGAGTGGGAGCATCATCAGTGTGTGTTCATACACAAATCATCGCTCATGGTTTTTTTTACGCGTTGCATAGTTTAAGGAATAATAAATTATGCATGTTTCACAGTAATTAAGAAAGAATTCCACTAGGAGAAAATAAAAACAAAGATTCCCTCCGCTACAATTCTTAGGGTATGCTCTCGAAAGAAAATTATTAATGGATTACTTGACTAGTATTCGGTTCCTTCAATTTGAATCACCTCTCTCGTTGGTCACATCCTAGCCGATAGGATTGTCCTACCTTATTGATTCCCTTAGTTGTCGACATGCTTGCTTTCATTGTGTACGACGATGTAGCAGTGGTGCATATAGGATCTTCGAGATGAGTGTCCGAAAATAACAAAATATTGTGTAATACGAAATATACAAGAAATCTCAAATAATTTAGAGAAATTATTAAGAAAAAATTATGGAATTTGGAATTGAGGATGTACTTATGTTGTTGTCGACATGCGTGACCTGCCTTGCCGGCCCCGACGACCCGACCAAGCACGGTGTTCCCCTAGGCGGCCGCTTAGCGCCTGGCGACGTCGTACGTCGCGATTGGCACAATGTCGGCCTGGCGCTTAACTGCCTAAGCGATTAACGTCGATCAAAGCGAGCTAGGTGGGCAAGGTGCCACGGTGTTGGGCGGGTCGAGGCGGCGCTGGGCGGGTCGGGCGAAGCTAGGCGGTGGCACGTGGGAGAAAAGAAGGTAAGTGATGAGGTTATCACCTTGTGGTCACAAACCCTAGCCGATTTCATCCCCTTTGGCTCTTGCTCTGCTCCCCATCACGCTGCCTCCTCCCTGGCTCCCCGTCGTGTGCCACCTCGATGCCTTCTCGCCGCCGCGCGGCTCCTCCTCCCTAGCTCCCCATCGCCGTGCCTCGCCCAGTAGCCTCCCAGGTCGGCCACCTCCTCTGCTCTAGATCTGCTCTCTTTCTCATTTCTCTTAGTCCTCTTGCTCTGCTCGCGGCTTGCCTCCCTCTGGCCCTTATCTCTGCTTGTGGCATTTAGCCCTCTTGTTTTGCTCACCTCCCTCTGGCCCTCTCTGCTCTGCTCTTGTGCTCACTTGGTAGTCGACAGCACAACCGAAGTAGTATTAGTAGTGGCAACGCATAGTGCTAGCAATTAGGCATGATCCCATTATTAGCAAATAGCATTTGAATTACGATTTATGATTGTGGTGTTTGCTGTTTAGTAGCCAATTAGGCAATTAGCAAGTAGCAATGTATGATTGTAACTTTGTAATAATTGTTTATCAATGTTCATGAATTGTAGGATGTCAGCCGTTGTGTTGGCCACGGTGGAAGTGACTACGGATAGCTTTAAGAGGAAATCCGAGGACATATGGTGGGAGTATGGAGTGTTGATTGATCTAAACAATATGGATAAAGTAAAATACAAGTTGTGCAACAAAATTATTTTCGGAGGAATGTATAGGGTAAAGCAACATGTTGCTTGCATTAGGGGCAATGTTGCTAAATGCCTGTTGTCCACAAAGGAAGATCAAGAGAAGTACATCAAATCAATCGAGGAGGCGCAACTTAGGAGGAAGTCTAGGAAAGATAAAGAATAAGAAGTTAGAAACAAAGTGACCATTGATGAGGATGTCACCGGTGATAGTGATGAAGATCTTGAAGATGTTGGATGCTCGACACCTCGGAAGTTGGGGTCCATGGATAAGTTTGCAATGCCTATTGATCCTAGTACATTGAGCTCCAAAGAATTACAACAACAAGTAATTAATGCCACCATTTGGAAAGAAAGACTCCATAAAGTGAGACAATATGTTGCTAGGTGGATTTATGAATAAGGTAATAACTTGCAACTCTTGTAATGTCAACTAATATGCGAGTGCCATCCTTGCATTGTTTACTAGCATAAGTAACATTGTATATTGCATGTTTTATGTGTACCTTTCAACTCCATCAACAATGATGCCTTTACGCAAATGTGTGAAGCCATTGGCCGCTTTGGCACTGGCTTTATTCGCCCTTCTCAACACGATGTGTGGGAGAAGTTGTTGTATGAGGAAGTGGATAGAACCAACGGGTTATTGAAGGACCGTGAAGAAGAGAGGGCCAAGACTGGGTGCTCTATTATGATTGATGCATGACTGACCAGAAAAGGAGGAGTATTATGAACATTTGTGTGCATTGTAGCATATGGTCATCTTTCCTAGAATCAAAGGAGGCATTTGAGGAATCACACACCAGAGAGCTCATCTATCAATATGTGGATTGTTGCGTTGAAAAAAATAGGTGTGGCCCATGTTTTCTAAGTTGTCACCGATAATGCTTTAAACAACATGGCGACAAAGGCATTACTGAAGGACAAAAGGCCTAGCATATTTTGGAGCTCATATGCGACCCACACTATCAGCTTGATGCTACAAGAAATTGGGAGCATTGCAAGGTTCAAGAAGACACTTGATCAAGCCAAGTCACTAACTATTTTTATCTACTTGCACCATAAGACATTGGCATTGATAAGGAAATTTATAAAGAAGATGGATATAATAAGGCCTAGGGTGACTAGATTTGCTTCATATTTTCTTACTTTGCGAAGCTTGATTGAGAAGAAGCTTCAACTAGGTCGATGGTGTTTAGCTAAGAATGAGAAAGTTGCACCCATTGTAAAAAAGAGCAAAGGCAAGGTATCCACGACCATATTGGTGAGTAGAGCTTTTTGGAATGGTGTTTCTCTTTGCTGGAAGGTATTTAAGCTATTGGTAAAAGTTCTTCAAATGGTTGATAGGGATGTTAAGTCATCTATTACCTTTCTTTATGGACAAATTCAAAAGGCAAAGAAAGAAATCATAGAAGTCATGAACAATATGGAGAACAATTACAACTCCATCATAGATATTATTGACAAGAAGATGAAAGATAGGCTTGATTCTCCATTGCACTTGACGGCATACTTCTTGAATCCATATTATAGTTATTGTGATGGCTCCATTTTTTTGATGATGTTATCATGGATGAGGTATTCACTTGTATGGAGACTTTTTACCATGGTGATGACGACAAGCAAAGTCAATTACTAAATGTGGAGTTGGGTATATTCAAAGATCTAGAGGCCACTTTGTGAAAGTGGCAGCAAAGGCCAGATGCAAAGATTTTGAATTTAATCCAGGTTTAATAATTAATAGTCAATTTTAAATACATGCTTGATTGTAAATTTGATATATACTTATTATTTTCTTGTTTCTAATATGTAACTAAATGGTGGTCTACTTATGGATGTAAAGTTCTTGTGTTCCAAAAAATGGTCATGAGGATCCTCTCCTTAACATCTAGTACATCCGGTTATGAAAGAAATTAGAGCACTTTTGAGGGGCTAGTCTCTCAACTTCTCTAAAGAGTAAAGAGTCAAGTCTCAATTCTCAATCTCAACATTATTACATTACATTTAGCTAACTATACTTCACTTTGCAATTCGTGATACATACAAAGAAAATAAATAAACTAGATGTCGACCACCTTAACCATCTAGTCTATGTTCAATATAATGCCAAATCGAGGAACAAAAAACAGAAGAGAGAGAAGAAGAATATAGATCCCATTATAGGTTCCGAAGTTAATGAAGCTCAAGGGTGGTACATGAAGGTGGAGATGATGATCAAGATATTGAGCTCGCTACGGGGCTTACATGGAAGGTAATTGAAGAAGCATGTGGGGCTAATGAGGCCTTAGAACTTCATAGGAGCGCAAGAGTGAGACAACTTCATGAAGAAGATTTCAAGTACGATACCGAAGAACAGGAGGAGGTCAATGAGGAGGAGGAAATTGAGTATGAGTCCGACCAAGAAGAAGTGCTTCCAACAAAAAAAATATGAGAAAGAAGATGACTAGTCATTCACTCATTTGATCATCAATTTATCATATCATTGTGCTTGCTTAAGTTTCCTTCCTTATGAACTATTTATATTTGGCTTACTTGTTTTATTTGTGAGAACTGAAAACTATGAGTCTAAGACAATTTGATATTACTTGTTTGAATTATATTTTTATTACATCAAGTCATCAACTCATGATTCATGAAGTATATTTAATTTTTACATCAACTCATCAAAGTCATTACATCAAGTCATCAAATATATTTGCATCACACCAAGGTAACATCTCTTCTTACATAATTACACATATACATAACATACATGTAACATACATAAGCTTGGATTGATGCTTGTTGTTCTTTGTTCATCCCGCTTGCTTGGATTGATGCCGGGTGCGCTGATGTTTGCTATTCTGTTCGGCCGCCTAGGCCCCACCTAAGCACCCTAGGCGCTAGGCGGCCACCCACCGCCCGCCTAGCACATAGCACTTAGGTGAACTGTGGATACCATAGGGATATGCTCACGATCTTAGGATGATGATACAATTGGCAATGGCGTTGAAGGTTTGTCGAAACACACGTTTTCGTCAAAGTTCTTGTGCTGTCAGGTCTTAGGCGGTCAGACCGGCCAATGTGTGGCGGTCAGACCGACCACATTGGCGGTCAGACCGGCCAGGTCTCAAGTGAGGCTCAGTCTAAGTAGCTGGCGGTCAGACCGGTCAATGGGTGGCGGTCTGACCGACCATAATATTTTTTGGAGTTTGGAGCTGGGCCAAAAATAGAGGGTGTAGGCAAGAGAGGAGATTCTACTGCACTTGGTCTCATAATTTTTGGAGCTTCTAGGCAAAAGATCTATTTTTTTGAAATTTCCAGAGAGTTTTCAGAATTTCAAAGTGTAAATTTTGGCTAAGTCTCAGCTGGGCGGTCAGACTGGCCAACAGGTGGCGGTCAGACCGGTCAGAGGGTGGTCAGACCGGCCAAAGGTGGCGGTCTGATCGGTTTTCACTTGTTCATCGGCCAACTCGGTGGCGATGATTGTTTGGTTAGGTCAAGTTTATGGGTTTCAGTGCATATGTGTTGTATGATACATGTTTTGACTAACGTGGGTCAAGTTGTGAAGAACTTATTCCCAGAAACGATTTCTTGGTCTATTGTTGTGCAGGTTGCTTGGAGGTCAACGGCGAGGATAATCGGGACTAGGCTTGGAGAGCCGAGGTCTAGAACGATCAAGGATGCCAGGTGAGATCAATGGATTCAAGCATGGCGCAAATTAGACAAGGATGATTGAACGAGTAGTTCAGTGCGACGGGTTGGATCAAGCGGTGCGGGGGTCGGTGCAAATGCCATGGTGGTTTCGGTGGGAGCCGGATGGGAGAGACTCGCCGACACGATGAGAGCCGTTGATCAACCTACATATGGCGAAGCATGAGGAGTGCTTCAGAAGATGAGACTTGGTCTTTGTAAAAAGATCGAGAAGGGTTATTTTGGTAATTTCATCTAAATACCGTCTTGGTGACCTTTTGTCAACCCGCGGTGCAAGACGGCACAAGGAGAAGAGGATTAGGTCAAGAGGAGATGAAGACAACGCTTTAAAATACGTGCCTGAGTTAAACCCGTTTGTGTGTGGGCTTAACGGGTGCCCAATAGGAATACTCTTTTAGAAGGTTTAGCCTCCACTATAAATAGAGGAGGGTGCTGGCTGCACCCCCTTAACCCTTTGGCTAAGTGAAACTCTAGTTTGTATTTTAGGGCTTAGAGAGGAAAGTGGAAGGTTAGGGTTCTAGAGAGTTGGATTTGATTTTGTGCTCATGTGTTGAGTCTTTGTCCTCTTGGATGGAGTGGCTGTAAACCAACATCATATCAAATCAATCCAAGGAAAGATTTCTTAAGATAAGTCTCTTTGTGTTCTTGCTCTCTATTTCGTGATTTTGAGGCTTTCTTTGATCCGCGAGTTTTCCTTTGGTTTCTGGCCTAGATTTATCTTGCTGTAACATGTGGGAATACATCTAGGATCTTCTTGATCATCAATCACCCACGAGCAAGTTTCTAGATCATATTTTGGTTTTGACTCGGTTTTAGAACAACCTTCACTTAAACGGAAAAAAGGTCAAAACTTTGGCATGAATCTTCACGATCCTTGATTGGAATAGGTTCCTGACATCCTAGAGAAGGTATGTCTCAAGTTTGGTAAGGTTTGGAGTCATGAATCAAAAGTTAGACCTTTTTGTGATTTTGAGTTCGGGTCGATTTTACTGTTCATTGGCATGAAGGTTAGACCGCCTATGGTGACCGGTCAGACCGCCCATGGTGAGAGGTCAAACCGCTCAACTATGAGTTTTTGGTAACTTAGGTCTATTTGCTTCGGGGTATTGTTTGGATTCAATACAAGTCTTCCGCTATGCTTGTATATTGATCTTCATAGTTTTCATAGCTATTGGAGTGAAATTAGTATTGAATTCAATCAAGGTGAAAAAGAGATCGTGCTCCTATTCACCCCCCCTCTAGTCGCCTTTTCGGTCCAACATGAACATTGGCGAAGCCCCTCTCGGCGCTCACGCTGCCTGCTTGCTACCTTGTTCCTGCTTCCTGCTTGCTACCTTGTTCATGCCTCCTACCTTGCTCACCTCGCCACCAAGTGAGACTAAAATTATTTAGGCTTTGCTGTGCAAAATCTTTTTAAAAAAATTTCGCATAAAACTCAGTTCAGGCCAAAAGAATTTTTAAACCGCTTATTCAACCACCTTTAGTTGGCCTAGTCAGACTCCTTAATCCTACTATAGGGTCGCAGTACTTGAGATGAATTGGAGAGAAGGTGTGTAAGTAAAACGAAATCTATTGGTAGCATAAATATGAAGTATTTAGCATAATTATCAGTATATATAGCTACTAAATACATTGTGTTTTGCCAGATTTTTGGGTGTTTCAGCTGAACACGCATGAGCTAGGCTAGGACCGCCCCTGCGATGCAGGGCATCTGCACCTTAATTTATCGTGCAATAGTTTACACTTTCTAGATGCTCCACAACCTCTATGATATATGCACGTTGTTTCTGTCGAATTATTTAATCGATTGATTCTTGAATGTTTGTTACAACGGCGTCTCTTACGACTATCTCGAGCAATATTTGGCGCGAGGGCAGTACAATTGCGAGTTTGATTTGTGTTCTTTGACTAACCTGCCTACGGTAGTTGGTGAGACATGATCAAGAAGGCTAAGCTTTATATTATGGGGCCCTAACCACTAATGCCAAATCACCACTGCACTAAACAGAGAAGCCTACATACATTGGACTATAGATCGGCTCGATCGGCTGCGCAAGCCGAGCCGCAGGGCGGAAACTGCTATAACCACTAGCCTGCCTGTTTGGGCTACGGGCCCCACCATAAAGTGTCCAAGATTGTTTTCGCGACAGGTACTCCTAGTTGGGTCGCAGGCTCGCCCTCTCACTGTGGAGTGGGGTCGGTAGGTCGGAGCTCTGGCCCCACCGCCGGGCCCTGGGGATCGGGTCGCAGTAGAGTTGTGTCGTGTACTCGTGTGGCTCAGAATTGTGTGGGGATCTTCTGGTTGTTTCGGGCTTCGCGTTGCCCGGCGCGAGACTCGTCTTCAGCGACTTAGGGCCTTTGGGTTTACGGTCAGAACGTCAAACTAAAACTTTAGTATTGTCTCAAAAATTTAACTAGTGTTTAGTTTAGTCCTAATATTTGATGTTGTTTTTAAAATTTTAGTGGCACCAATTGTTTTCGTTTCAATTCCTGGGCAGTACGAGGGCGGCCAAAACGCTCACCAAATATTTGGGAAGCAAATTCTCTTGAGGGAGCCCACCGTCTGATCCTCCCCCCACCCCCTCGCATTGTAGCGGATGAACAGCGGATGGCCTCCTCCCTCGCAGAAGATTTATTTTCAAATATTTTGTGTGGCAACAGACATTGAGTTTGGCACGTGGCAAGTCTTGGTTGGATGTGAATAGTGACATTAATTACATAGTTAGATTGATTAACAAGTTTAGAATGATCATATTTCCTAAACCGAGTATCTAATTTGTGATCCGTTTGAACCATTGTGTTCCTTGTCATTTAATCAATTAAAACAAAACTCATGCTGGCATATTTTGGTGCAAAAAAAAGATGTCATACGAAATCTACGTGTCATACTCATATTTTTGGTAAATTTTGACATGATTGCAATCTAAACACATCAATTTCAGTATTGACCATAATTTGGTATGACTACGATCTAAACACCATTTTTCTTACCTAGTATTTGGAATAATTGACTAGATTTTGGTATTACCAAAATTTCGATACGACTACCTGGGGTCAGGAACCAAACAGGGAACGGTCACTCGGTTGGATGCTGATCTGCACCGTTGATCTCGAGTCGCATGGACAGAGTGAGTTCTGTTCAATACGGGCCACTTACTTGACTAGGACTTCAGACTTTGAGGAATTTCATAGGATGGTATTCCTACATAAAATTTTGCTATCTACCCTTCGGAATGTACGATTGGCCTTAAGAATTCCTACAGGACTCTTTTCTCTCCATTTTTTTAGGACTCTGAATGCTCAAACCTCATGTTGAGAAGTCCATGCAGAGAACTGAGCTCAGCTCAGTTGGCAAGAGGGACTTCTAGGTCCTGCCACCCGTGTTCGACCTTGATTCGGTGCGGACACCTCGTCGCTTCTTCTTTAATGTAGCCCAGGCAAAGAACCTAGCCATAAAAAAAAAGGTCCCATGCACATTGTGTCTTTCTTTCTCCCCTTCTCTTCCTTCCGAGAGACATTTTCCTCTAAAATTCCTGCGTTTTTCCTATAGAACATCCAAACACCTATTTTAAAGAATTCTCGGGTTTTCAATTCTTGTAATATTTCAAGAGACATGACATCTAATTCAGAACTGAGGAAGGCTCGGTGTTGTCTACACTACAATGGAGGCCGCTGCTAAGCAATATAGAGCAAAAATTTGGTTAATGAAACTATCATACTACTGGTAAAGAAGAAGCGAGGTAAAGAAGAAGCGATACAAAGCGCAGGAGAAACGATGGAGCTGGCTGGCATTTTCTTTTTCTTTTTTCTTTTTTTGAAATGTACTGGCTGACATTTTCTTAAAAAAGGAAAAAGAATCTAACCTAAACGCAAATTCCTCGATTCGCGCGTGCATATATCTAAAAATTGTGTACTAATCTGTTTTCCCATGTTATCCTATTTTCTGCTCACATTCACACCTGATTTGACTTTAAATTTATACCGATTTTACCTCCAAATTATCGTCGTTTTGCTTGCATGTTTATTCCAAATTGCTCTCAAATTTATACGAGTTTGCTCCTGAATTTGCTTTGAAATTTAGACTGATTTGCTATCAAAATAATCTTACTGATTTTATGTCAATTCAAACTGGATGGCAAGGGGAATAATTTTTGGACTGGTTGGCCGTAGAGAGAAACAAATGCACATGAACGGAAGAGCATACGCAGCGGGCATGTAATGGATTTAGAAAGCGGTGTGAATTAATTAACTATGTAACCGTAAATAGTTAGTTGCGGGGTGTGCGTGCAGATCAACTATTGCACGCACGCGCGGTTTGTCGTGGATCCCATACCTGAATCCCTCGTGAAATTACACTCTATAACATAAAACATAAGTTTTCCTCCTATCACCACACAAGCTAAAGCTGGCATACCACTTCAAAAGAATGCAAGGGAAAGAAGAAGAAAAAAAAATAGAGGGTGCAGGTAAAGCAGCCAGTTTGTCTTGTCATATAAGTAGGGGTGGGAAAAAAACTCGTTAGTGAGCTCGTCGACTCGGTTTAAAATTACTCTAATTACACTAATTAATTGGTTAAACATCAATATAAGTCAATTTCTAATGAAATTGAATTTTGTTTTAGCTCGGTTTCGCACCGCTCGGCTTGTTATTTTGATTCTAAAAATACTTCTAAACTATAAATAAAATAATATTAAATAAAACTATATTAATTTTGAGAAAAAGTTGGTAAAATGAGGATTTGACTCGATATTCATCCGTACATACGTGGCCCGGCAAAGATAGGTGGAAATCAAGCGCCATTGTCACCTCGATTTTCTTCGCCTTCACCTACCCAACCAAGGCCGAGGTGACTGCATCTGAGCATTTTCTCTCTCCCCCTTGGCTAGCTCCACGGGAAGACGCCGGAAAACTCACCAACCCAACGTAGTAATGCTACCAACTCTCTTTCTTCTCAGCTTCTCCATCTGGGATCGATCGATGGGAGTTAGCAACTGAGAACAACAGTGATTAGCTAGCTGATAGCGTCATTTACCAACTTAATTATCAGCTCCTTTATTCAGAACAGACGTCCATCAAGGAGACTAGCTAGTGCTGTTCATGAAATGAAAAGCTTGATGCTTGAACCTAGATAGCTACTTAGCTAGTGTTGGATCTGTCTCAAAGGACAGAAATCTGAACCCCTGAGTTGATCAGAAATAAGTGTCTTCCTAGAAGGTGTAGTCTATCTATTCTAACTCAATTTGACCAACAATATATCTAAATATCTATGACAATGATATAGGTAGATTTGTCTCAGACAATAATTTCATAATTAATATTACTGTTTTGTTAGGTTTTATGAACACATCAGAAAATAAATTGGTGCCCAAACTTATATTTTGGAGACCATGCATGCTAATGTCTAAAAGAAATTGGTGGTCAAACTTATATTTTTGGGGTATGCTGTTCCTCTATATTCTTTTGCTTTTCAATCAGCAGTTAGGCCTCTACTTAAACATTGATATTATTGATAGTTTAAAAGATGAAATTATAAGATACTACAGCTGCACGTTGAAAATGCGTACATTCAGTCCAATTGCGTTGTAGAAAAATAGGGAAAATACCATTAGAAAAAAAAATGGCATGTAACTGAAGTGAACAAGCGCGGGAAGCTACGATCGTGAAGTAGCTACGGAATTTTTGTTTTAAATAATCTATTTTTTATTCTAAATTACAAAAATATTCCAGCGATATTTTTTTTTACAAAAATATACGTATGTCGCCCAATGGTTGGGCGACAAGGACCTATCGCCCAACGGTTGGGCGACTGCAAGCCTGTCGCCCAACCCAGGCGAGCGGTTGGCGTAATTATTCTGATCGCCAACGGTTGATCGTATTCTGCCGCCCAACCGTAGAGCGATCAGATGTTCGATCGCCAACGGTCGCGCGATGGATGGCCTATATAGCCTCCATGCGGTCCTCATGCAGCGATTCGTTTCAGCAGAGGTTAAGCAGTTCGGCAGGAGAAGAAAGAAAGGGAGAGGGAGAAAAAAAGAAGGAGAGGAAGAAGAAGACAAATTTGGATTGCGAGGAGGTAAGTTTGATTTATTTTGTAATTGTATTTTTTAAGTAGGTATTTAGTTAATTAAAATACTAGGTATAAGTAGCGTTAAGAGAAAACTATAGTTAGGAAAAAAAAAGTAGATTTGTTGGTTTGTATGTAAGTAGAAGCGATAAAAAACTTTAGAAAATCCTCAAACACCAAGCGCATAGTAATAAGATAAAATAAATAGATCTTGCGGACTAATTGCAATGTTGGAAATATTTGCGACCATACAATAAGTCATGCTGTACCCACTACATTGAAAGTGCATTACGGTGTTGGCACCGTTCGTGAAGGTCCGTCGCGGTGTTAACTTGAGCAGTTTTCACAAAGCCACTCTGGTACACCCGACGGCGAGAATGCACTAATCGAAGATGTGAAGCAATCGGTGACCATGACTTCTCTTTGAACCCCGAGGTGTCAAAGGCGTCGACATACAAGGGCTTTGGAGCGGTCTTCCACGAACATCGGTGGGAGTTGAGAAGACGATGCGCACGGCGGTGTGGAAGGCCTTTATAGAAGGATGTCGGCCAGTGGATATGAGTGTGTGATACTTGTGCAACCATGCCCAAAAGAAGCCGTGCAGGGCCCCTCACGGATATAATCCGGGTGTTATGAAAGCAATTTCTCGGTTGCGGCATGTTGGTGAAGAAGAGGACCCGAGGGTCAGTTCTGAAGAGTTCAGAGAATGTTGCTTGTGATGAGCCCGACGCTTTTACATATAGGAGAGGAAGATCGGGCACCACATGATGAGCCTCTGAGACGGTGATGAAGGAGAGCATAGGGATTACATATTGCATCAAATGGAAAGCGATGACCGGATGGCCTTGGTGAAGAGGACGCTTTACAAGAAGACGACGAGGCGATTCCGATGAGGACG
Source organism: Phyllostachys edulis (assembly GCA_036346405.1). Lineage (NCBI taxonomy): Eukaryota > Viridiplantae > Streptophyta > Magnoliopsida > Poales > Poaceae > Phyllostachys > Phyllostachys edulis. Next base: position 71,368,769 of record CM070549.1, on the reverse strand, counting down.
GAGCTCCCATCCCCGAATGGAGCAGATTTGACGCCGAGGGTCTATGTACGCGACGACGAGCACGAATCGCCGTGGGAGTACCATGCCACGGAGGTTCGGTTGCACTCAATGTTTGTCGATAAGACATCCTTGCGGGATGCCATTAAGTCATGGGCTATGTCTATCAATGGACGTTTGGTCATCAAATCTAGCCAAGAGCAAGACACCGTCAAATGCGAAAGCGATCGGTTGTCCTTGGCGAGTGCAGCAAGATAGACCAAAGTATGAGACTCACCGGATTGTCTCGAAGGTGGAGCCGCACTCGTGCATGCTCAGCGATGTTGTTTTGTGCGATATCGTAACATAACGTCGACATTCATAGCTAATTTGATGTATGGAGAGATAGTGGAGAAGAAGGATATGGAGGCCGGGCACATTATGGTGGCTATTGAGAAGAAATTCAAGTACAAGATCAGCTATGGGAAGGCGTGGCGTCGGAAGCGAAGGCTATGGAAAGACGGTTTGGATCTTTTGAGGCGGCGTCGACAACCTTCCTCGTATGCTTGAGGTCTTTGCAGAGAGAAACCCGGACACGTACATTCTTTGTGAAGGACATGCCATCTAAAATTCGCGAGGTTTTTAGTAATGCATAGGGCCTTCGTAGCCTTGATCCTCGTGATCGAGGCTTTTAGGCATATCTGCCCGTGATCTCGCTTGAGCGGGACTTTTTGACCGGAAATACAAGGGCGATCCTTCTGACCATAGGCGTTGACGGCAACAATCAAATTCTGCCATTAGCCATCGCATTTGTCGAAGGTGAGAATTTTCACAGCTGGTTGTGGTTCCTTCAACATCTGAGGGTGGGAGTTGTTGGAGCTCGTCCTGGTGTGTGCGTGATTCATGATCGGCACGCCGGGATGCTGAAGGCCATAAAAAAACTTCAGGAAGACCCGGAGGAGCCGTTCCATTGGCCGGATATGACGAGCAGATGGTGTATTCGCCATTTGGGGGCCAACTTCTTCAAGAAGTTCCCGAAGCAACCCTTGGTGAAGCTATTCAAGAGGCTGGCTATGCAGAACCAGCAGCGCAAATTTGACGCCTTATGGGCGCCGCCGACGAACACAAGGAAACACGTGGACACGAGGAACCAAGGAGCAGAGTCTGAACCGGCTGGTCCGAGGCAGAGGACCTCGAGGAACATCGAGTGCTTCTCCCACTGGATCGAGGCACAGCCATTGGACAAGTGGTCTCTGCTGCATGACACGGACGGGGCAAGGTACGGCATAATGACCACTAACCTTGCGGAGGTGTACAACTGGGTTCTTAGGGGCCTTCGTTCTCAGCCCCTCGTCGCCATCGTGGAAGGTGTTCTGCACGGCACAATCGGGTATTTCAGGGAGAGGCATGCAAATGCCGCACTTCATGCCACGAACCCTCAAACACCGTATTGCTCGAAGATTACGGCATACATGCAGGCGAAGACACGAAGGGCCAGTCGCACACGGTGTACGTGATGGGCAATATGGAGCATCGTTCGACGTGCTCTTGCGGATAGAGCCGGATTTGGGACGGCTCGTTCTCTTGTCACCCACGAGGTATGCCTTGGAGATCATGTCAACGAGCCTAGCTGTACGTGCAACAAACTGAAGCTCTTACACAAGCCATGCTCTCATGTGCTCGCCGCATGCGGGACTGTGCGTATGGACCCTTTGAACTTTGTGTCCGAGTATTTCTTGAAGGAGAGGGTGGTGCAGGCGTGGACTGGCGAGCTTAGGGGCTTGTGGTTGTGGGTAACCGCCACCTTGGATATTGCAAATAGGATCTGGATTCGGATATTGACATCTTGAAGGGCAACAAGGGTCGTCGGCAGAGTCGTCGTATACGAATGATATGGACGGCACAAGCGAGGCGTTGGGTACACGCCGCGCAACGCTGCGGCGAGGGCTACCTGACCCGACGATGCAAGGCACCACCGGGGGAGTAAACCTTGCTATGGAAGGATGTCAGCACTTCTTCCGGTGTGAAAGTGGGACCGAAATGGCAAATCAGTGCACATTGTCATTTGTACTTTGTATTGTTTATGTAGCTGTTCTGGTACTACCCAATTTTCATTTGATGTACGTAATGCCGTAAGACATGTATCATTTGATGTACTCTAATGTAGTTCTGGTTCTGTGTCTCCACTAAGCCATCAAAGCAAGACTATATTGCAAGTATGCCTCTTCTAGTGCAATCCCATAAAGAACCATTCGCACCGACATTGAATCCTCCATGTTTTAAAGCATCTTCATAATCACAACGAAGCGTTCTCATTTCCTTCACTCATATTCTCATTAGGTCCATAAAATACGACCTTCCCGCATCGAGGAGAGACTCCTTCCTCACGGTAATATCACTTACCTTTCTACTTACAACTCATTCTTGTCTCAATCGTCCTCACAAAATTCAACGAAAAATTAGCGCACTACAACAATATACAACGATCAAAAATGTTATTGCGACTCGACAAATTTCATACCTATCATATTCTCTGAAAATAACAAACAGACCAACTAACAGCGTCACAACACTATTATTTTCAAAATAAATATCATGACACAATCAGATTTGCTAAATTTAGTTCACCTAGAAAATGTAATATTCATTACAACTCAATTAAACAATATTTAAAAACAACAAAACAAGCTGCGAGCTCACATCGCCGAACCATTGGCGATCGGAACCAACGATCCTTCAGACAGACCCGATCGCTCAATGGTTCGGCGACAGAACTCGTCGCCAATGACAGATGCAATCGCCAATGACGAGATTGATCGTGCGGGGCAGACAGATCGATCGCCTAGCGGCGAGATCCTGTCGCCCAATGGTTCGGCGACAGAAACCAGTCGCCCAGCGACAGGATCCAGTCGCCCAACGATTGGGCGACAGTAGAATATTTCCGTAAAAAAAAAAGTCGGTGGAATATATTTGTAATTTAGAATAAAAAATAGATTATTTAAATAAAAAATTCAGTAGCTACGCACTCCGCTATATTATTACTAGGCGTACCCCGTCCACGAGTCGGAACAAACAGCGCAGATATATTACAACGCGCGTACACGCGCGCGCGAAAAAAAAAACTACTAAAAACCAGACTTTTGCTACGTACATGTTGAACACGTTCTGCAGTATGAGATTAAAAAAATCTGATATAAAAATAATTAAAGACCTGCATTTTCGCCAGTGAGAGACAGCTGTGGAAGCAGTCCTTGTCAAAGCTAGGATCGATTATTGAGCATGAAAACCATGTAATCGTGCATAAGAGTACTCTTTGGTCATCTCTTTGATTTGATCTTCGATCGTTCTTTTTATTCCCAGATAGCTTTGTGCATGATCTTTTGGATAGTATCACATATATATGAATATGAGGACCATGACCTAAAAGTGTAAATCACATTGATAAGGCGAAATTAAATCCACACATGAGGAGTCCAGCTAGGTTTTTCTTTTACTGCAGGATCCTTCACTTATATATGGTTCCTGGACTTCGAGTTGAACATATAGGAGTCTTGGAGAGACACCGCGCGCCAGAAAACGTTCTTTTGGAAACGGTGTTTACGAAGAAAATTGCGAGGAGATCGAAGTAGCTAATATAATGGCGACTTCAACACCGGTGTTTACGAACTCCCATCATTATCTTCCAGCTAGCGTTATAAAGAAGACACGACCAGATCCGAGAGAGAGGATATCAGTTTCGTACTCTTGGTAGTATGTACTTCCACTCTTAATATATCACTTAAATGACTATATTATACTTCTTTATCACTTTCAGTATACTTAAATACCAATTATAAGATACTCCAATATGACTTGATTGAAAAATTCCTATCGGAGCCCTTTATTTTTGTTACATACCCTTTTTCATATATAAAAGAAGTATATGTACACAAATTTTTCCTATAAAAATGGACTTTAATGAAAAAAATTTCATGGAACTCACTTTGGGGTATCTTATAATCATTATTGGAGTATGCTCAAATAGATAAAGAGGTATCATCAAACGTGTGTGTGTGTATATGACGCCCGTTTCGTACTCCCAAGAGCACATACTCCCACTTCTAATATACCACTTAAACGAATATATTATACTTCTTTATCACTTTCAGTATACTTAAATACTAGTTATAAGATACTCCAATGCGATTTGACTAACAAAATTCATCCGGCCCTTTTATTTTTGCTATATAACTTTTTTCATATATAAAAGAAGTATGTACACAAATTTCGCTATAAAAATGGACTTTAATGAAATTTTCATGGAACTCACTTTGGGGTATCTTATAATCATTATGAGAGTATGCTCAAATTGATAAAGAGGTATCATCATAAGATTTAAGTGGTATATGAGAAGTGGGAGTACGTACTCCCAGGAGTACCATACCATTTTCATACACACACACACACACACACACACAAAGGGCTCCAATGAAAATTTTTCAATCAAATCGCATTGGAGTATCTTATAATTAGTATTTAAGTATAATGAAAATGATAAAGAAGTATAATATGTGCGTTTAAGTGGTATATTGGAAATGAGAGTACATACTCTCGAGTACAAAATAAGTACACACACACACACACACACACACACAGAGAGAGAGAGAGAGATAGATATATATATATATATATATATATATATATATATATATATATATATATATATATATATATATATATATATATATATATATATATATATATATATATATATATACCCTATGTCGCTCTCCACCAACTTTTTCCGCGCTCGACGATGCAAAGAATTGATTGGCTTAGGTATAGTAAATTCGAACTTTTGGTGCAAGAATCGCTTTTTCACAGATTAAATATCAATCATGTATGTCTTTTTTTTGTTAAGCACACTTTTTTCCTAGGAAAATGCTTCAAATAGATTGTAAATAAAATACTGATGTAGAAGATAATATCGTTCAAAATTTGTAATCAACCCACGCTTCTCTCTCCACCCGCCCCTCTGCTCTCAGCATGGTAGTAAATCTCCGATAAAGACGCGGTAAAGGCATAAAGAGTGCAGTAATACTAAGCATGAAAGTGTTGTCTTGTAAAGGCGTAGTAAATGAACAAGAAGATTGCAGTAATTTCCTAAAAAAAGATCACAGTAAATCTCTTGTAGTGCTGTAGTAAAAGCACAAGGAAGTCGTATTAAATCTCTTTATAGTTCTACAATAAAAGCAAAATGAGGTCGCAATAAATATCATGTAATTATGCAGTAAACGTAGATGGAGGTTGCATTAAACCTCTTTTATTGATGCAGTAAATATTAGGAGGTTGTAGTAAATGTGCGATAAAGGTTTTTTCGTGCTCAGATAATTCAGTAATTGACTGACTTAGGTACTATAAACCCAAACTTTTGGTGCCACTACTACAGAAAAGGTCTTCACAGACGGTTCAAAAACGTCATCACAGACGGTTTTGTGAGCCGTTTGAGTTTATGGGTCAGTGATGACATGAGTCATCACAGACGGTTTTTGAACCGTCTGTGAAAAAGATCCGAGCGGTTCTTGTTGAACCGTCAGGAAAAATGCATTTGTTACGAACAAGAACCGCTCAGTGATAAATATTATCACTGAGCGATTCTTGTTTAGAACCGTCTGTGATAGTTTTTTCTATTGAAAAAAAAAACGGATTTTGAGCCAAACCAATCAAGTGCTAGACAATAGTTTCCATATGTAACATCTAGCAAGACAACTAAAATCCAATTGAAATTCTAATGGCAAACACATTATAGGAAAGGGAAACCAAAAGGTTTCACAACGTCCCTTCCGAATAGGAAAAAAAGAATAAAGTTACAAAGTTAAACTAGTTAGAAACCATCTATGCCTCCAAGCTCCTGAAGAACTCATCGGTTTCTTGGATTGGTCTTGTGATCATATCTCTGTACCTCACCAGCATATCACAAGATGTTCTTGCATGTCGTCGAGTTCGACTCAAGCTCGTCGGCAAGGAGAGACGACTGAAAACCTCCAGCGACGCTTCAACCTTAGGTAACACAAAATTAAGATAATTTTCTTTACAACAAACAGACAACAAATTATGTATGTTATGGGGATGTACACGTACCTTCTGGAAGACAAGGAGCTCCTCCGCATCCCTCCTCATCATCGTCGTCGGCTGTGTCTCCTCGTTGAACCGTGACGGGGAATCGAGGGTGGTCGCTGGAGCTCGGTGTGGGGAGGAGAGAGGGAGAGACTGATGGAAAATAAGGCTAGGGTGGCTATAATATTCGCAGTGCCACACACTCCTCCTAGCTTGGCCTGATGCTGACGCCGGCGCCGCTATGCGGGTGCCATCCTGACGGGCTCTCCTAGCGTTAGTAGGGCCGCCTCGCCTCGACCTAGTCCATTTTGCGCCCTCGGTGCCACGTCCGCGCCGCTGTCCTAGATGTTGTCCACACTAGGATCTGTTTGAGCCGTGACCCTGGACCCTGTCCGCACCACTGCCCCGGATCTCATCGCACCGCTACCTTGGACCTCGTCTGCGTCGGGTTCGGTTCGAGACGTGACCTCGGGCCCCGTCCGTAACACTGCCCTGGACTTCGTCCGCGCCACTGCCCTAGATCTCGTTCGCGTCGTGTTCAGTCGTCCAACCGTGACCACTGACCAGTACGTGTTCACTCTCCTTACGTGGGTCCCACTAGGTCCAGGGAATTTTTGGCCTAAATGACACTGTTCCGTGGCGTATTTGTAAATGTGGCTCTTCTCACGCTGTTTTTACAAATATGTCAGCCCAGACGAGCCTCACGCCGCGATGTGTGTAATTCCGGTCGCCCTAGCTTGGAGAGGCTTTGCTCGCACGGTCACCACCCAGACTCGCTATGTGTGGCCCGACGCATGCGCCACACACGGAGGCAGCTACATTTGGGCGGTGGCCATGCAGATACAATACATATCGGCACATCGCTTGTTCGGGCGGTGGCCGTGCGCACTCGAGCTGCCATTTTTGGTAATACGGTGTGAGAGGTGCTACTTCCGTATATAACGTGTGTAACAGTGCCATTTAGACCAAAAACTCATGTCAGGTACCATATATATGCCCTTTTTTTTTAAAAAAAAAAGGTATCCAGGTATGTACGAGGATTTATGTTTTCCGGATTGGTTTTTAGCTCGCCTCTCGTTTTGACGAAGAGCGCTGCCTATGCATTAAGAAGAATGCGAGAAATAACAACAATTCACGCTAGTATTATATTCTCTCACCTACCACGCTAGTATAAAAAAAATAGAAAAAAAGGGAAAAAAAAACAGTGCAGGAATTCACGTTGAGTTCGTTGGGATTAAGTGCATAGATTTGCAACAATTCATGGGTCTCACACCAGTAGCTAGTGTTATCAAACATTCAAACTTCTACGCGTGCCAGAATTAAAAGCCACGATGTGAGATTGTTACTTGTAACTTAAAAACGTGCGTTACAAAATTTATATATAAATCCTAATTGAGATTCCTACTTCACTTTAAAGGATGATTAGAGGGACCACATAAAGTCACGAGGGGTGACTATAGAGGACCGAACCCACAAACCAACTAATCTAAATTAAGAGACGCACGAGAGGATTAGATACTAGGTTATTTTTTAGCACTATATCCTTGTTTAAGGCAAGAATATGAGGGTCCTAAAAGTTTCGAGAGGGTTGTGAGAGAGCGATAATCCGTTATACTCTTTTGAGGTTACGCTGAAGAAAATTGTGGTCGGCTTTGTCAAATCTTTATCTCTCATCGTGATTATTTCGGTCCTCTCTATGAGATTCATCAACTTTGTTCTTAATATCATGCACGTTCGTACCGTATCTCGTAACTCTGATCCGTTTTGAGAGCTGCTGTGGAGCATAACATGTGATATGAACAGGAGATCTTCAAAATATAAAATAAACCTGCGATGTCGTTAGGGCATGTACAATAGTATAGACAACTGGTGTCTATAGTACCTCTCTATGTCATCTATAGATAGCACTAAAGATAGCTCCTACAATGAGTTATCTTTTTAAATATCTCTATAGACAACTCTTTCATATATAATGTATGTTGTTTCTCGTGTTACAGTCAACTACTGCATGAGAGACGGCTCAATTCTCCATGCTCCCTCTCTCTCATTCACATTATCTAATATCCTACGTGACAAGTCTTATAGACAACTGATATTACACTATTGTACATGCTCTTAGGACTCAGGATGGCTTTGATCGACTGTTCACAAGGACAAACAAACCAAAATTCATGTACTACAACCAACTAATTCACTTTGTCGTATATTAATTATCACCACTTCACCATGCCGTAGGAGATACGCTCAATGTGATTTAAGATTCTACGCAGATCGATGACAGTCACACTAAGACCGTCTCCAATGTTATGTTTTAGCCGGTTCAAATGAGGAGAGAAGGAATTGAATCGATTCAATATATTGGATGAGTCGATTCTAACAAAAAAAAATGCATGGAACCGGACTCTACTTATGAGTCGATTCAAAGCATTAAACAACTCATATGAGCATTAAACAACTACATAGGAGAAAGTACGGTTAAGAGATGATATTATTATTTTGTAGCTTTTTAACGCAACGTGGGTTTCAGTTATTAGTACGAATCAGTTCAATGCATTAGAGAAAAATAAGCTCAGTTCCTAAAAAATTTACGTGGCATGACTTTAAATCAATATCAGTTCAATACACTAAAGATGCTCTAAAACATTATATACCCAAGCAAACTGTTCTCCCACACGAGACACGTACGGGTTTTAATCCCAAATTAATCAGGGACGGAGAGCACCGCGAAGGCAGGTGACCAACTGAGGATTGACCTGATAAAATAGTAAACCGCCGAGACGGTCTAAACTCTACAGGACCACATGCCTATATGTAGCCTAACCACATGCCTATATGTAGCCTAACTCGTCCGTGACAGAATCACCCGCAATGAGATCTCTATTCCTCGATGTGCAACATATCAGTGCGTCCTAATATTCCCAATTATTGTCCTCGCAATAGTATTATTATTGTTTTAAGAATGGAGAATCATTATACATCCTTGTCTACTCCTTGCCTGGCTGCTTGCATACAGAGGCGGTCCCAACAATAGGACGAGGGTGGACGGCCGCCCGAGGTAGCCGGCGCCGGCCAAATCCCCACCCCAGTGTTGGCGGTCCCCACCCCCCACCCCTAGCGCCGGCGGATGTCCTGCTCGTCGCTCGGCTGCTCCCTTGCTATGCCACAGCCCAAACCAAATCTTACGCATAGGCCCAGCTAAGCCCAATAGCCCATCTTACCAAATCACTACATCTACGATCTACTGGCTGGCTCACTTCCCCATTCCCCCAATTTGCATACTCCATTCTCCATTCGCCAACCCTAGCAAGCGGCGGCGGCAGTCGGGCAGCCGCGACAAAGCGTCCACGTGGGAGCCGGGCGGCGACGAGGAGAGCGACAGGCTGGAAGTGGTGGAGGCAAGAGGCGACACCATAGAATAGCGCCGGTGGCGGAGGCCACGCCGACCGAACCTGGCAGAAATGTGGGGAGGAGGCGGGGATCGTGCTTAGCTACCAGTGCGGCGCCGACGGTGGCGAGCCAGCCCAGCCTAATTTCCTCCATGATCTTAGGCTTTGGCGGCATTTATCACGCAACCACGGGACCCGAGACTCTTGAAGAATCTTTTCCATTCTTTGGTTATGTATGGAAAGATAGAAATAAAATGACTACAATTTTGGGTATTCACTTAATTTTGTTAGGTATAGGTGCTTTTCTTCTAGTACTCAAGGCGAGGCGGCTGAGGGGCTAGATGCGGCACTGGGCCAGAAGAGGTGGGCCGAGAGGGAGTCGGTGGCCAGGGAGGAGCCGGAGGCGACGCTGGTGCAACCAGCGGCGGGGCTAGGCGAGCGACGGAGGCGGCACCTGGAGAACTTCAACTGAAGCAAGGCATGAGGAGAGTGAGAGATTGGGTTGGGGAGTGAAGAGAAAAGAAAGGGGATGGGAAGAATAGAATGGGGGAAGAAGAAGAGGTGAGCACTGTGGAGGGGGAGGACCGGAGGAGGGGGTGACGCGCCGACGCCACAAGTTGGGAGGGGAGGATTGGAGGCGCGATTGCAGATTTGGGGCCGCAAGCAGCCAAGCCATGCAATTGGTATTTGTACTTTCTCTTGATTCTTACATCTTGATTCCTGATGTATGAATTTAGTATTTTTTTGCTTTGCTTCTTTTCTGTTGAGGTATGAATTTGAATTGCAAAAGAGAACGAGATGCTAAAATTTAATAGTACGTACTCTGTGTCTCTGATGCTAAAATTGTATGAATTAGATCATTAGATGCTAAATGGTATGAATTAGATGCTAAAGTTATGTTATTCTAGTGGTGTGGAAAGAATTCGTAAAATAGGAAATCAAGCAACACAGAGCACACTTTGTTATATGAATTCACAAAATAGAAAAAAGAACTTGTACATTGCAGTTGGTAAATCAACATTGTTAATATACCAAATTATGATAATGGACAATCCATGATTTCAATATGCGTCGCATCCTTGTTTTTTTCATGAATTATAAATATGAATAATGAATTGGTTGTTAAAATTGAATTGGATAGAAATACGTTACTAAAAAGGTGTTTAGTTGAACAAAAGCTCAACGCAATGCGTTGAGCCATCGAGCGAGGACCGAGTGACCAGACCCTAGCGGTGCGCGGCGAGGCGGTGTCCAGCGAGGAAGCTACACCGCCGTACCTAAGATTTAATCCTAAGTCCACCACTGCTTGCATAGATTCAAGTGTGTGGTCCCTGCTTGGCTTTCGACTAAATTATGAAATATGAATTGTCCTATCGATTGTTCGGAGGCATTTAGTACTAATTAATTTGGGATTTGCTTCGGTGCATGGAAGCTGATAATGAATCAGTTACCAGGCTGGAGATTTAGACGACATATTTGGACTTTTTTCCTTTACAAGGACCTTAAGATAAGATTTATTACAAGCTCACCGGTAATGCTCCATTTTTTTGAAGCAATTATGACCCAAATGGCCACTAACCCTGGATTTATATAACGGATTTAGGACAACTACCACGAGGTTTACAAAAGGAACCTTCAAATAGACCGAAATTATAGGATCGTCCCTAAAACTGTGGCTTAAGGACTAAAAGAGAAAAAAAACACATCCCAATCTTTGAAACGCGTATGGTGATGACGTTGATGTCGAGGAAGCTCATATCGTCGATGTAAGAACTCCTCGCCTTGAGTGCCCACATTTGGCTGCTACTCTACCACATGATGTGCATTTGATGGTGATTTCGGGTGGTGATCGGAGTAGAGTGACCTTTTTTGGATGGAGGTTGAAGGGGATGTCGTAGGATCCGTGACAGCGACGAGTGCTGGCGATCTACTCAACGAAGTTCCCATTGGCCACCGGGAACAAAAGATGTTGGGGTCCACGATCTCGGAGGCGGTGTTGGAGAGGTGGATCCAGAGTGAAGGTAACCAAACAGAACGGGGAGAGAAGACCATGAAGGCCGGATGGAGGCGGCACATTAGGAAGTCCGGTGATAAACACCAACACCACAAAGGGAGGAACTTTATTAGGGGGAGAGGGTGAACCTAGAGTCACCAATCTAGAGGGGAAAACCATCCCTGAGTAGATCTGAGGAGCATCTAGGTTGAAGGAAGAAGCCGGTTCCAAGAAGATTTGGCCGGAGGCGGACGACGGCGACTTCAAGGGCACGACCTGCTTACCAGCGCCGAGAAGAACCATGACCAAGAGCAAGGAGCAGTTGCCCTGCATGGCTTTGTATGGCTCAACTGCAGTGCGAAGAACTGTACAAAAGTAGCAAAGAGAGGGGAGTAATGTACATATCTGGAAGGGGAAGGGTTCCCCTCCCACTCGACGCCGGTGAGCCCGCCGCAGAGAAGATAGGGGGAGGGGGTGGGGGACTTAAGGGAAAGGGGTTTTGGGGCAGACAGAGAACAAGTGATGGGAATGGACTTTTCCTTTCGTGCTATTTGGTTTCATTGTTAGTGCTCCATTTGGAACTAGGAATTTTTCCTAGTTTTTATAGCAAATAAATTGTCTTAAATGATATTTCCGCATTCCAAATATCTAACACCTTGGCCTAAAATTCACTTAATGTCCAGCCCATCGTGGGGTAGACCCTTGTACATATAGCATCTTGACCACACTTTCGTCCTCGCTTTATGTAAAAGGGTTAAACCAGAAGTGCTATGTTTGGAACCAACAAGTATTATTTGCTACTACAACTCACTTTAGACAAGCAATGTGGGACTAATCCTACCACAATTCCACATGGGTCACATGGACCACCACACTAACAGCCCAAAGTATTACTCTCTTCATTTCGCTATATTTGTCTATGGCCTCGGGAGTATCCGTTTCAATATATTTGTCCATTGAGGGAATCTAAAGCGTAGTTGTCACAAATTTCTCTCTCTAGGTGCGTTATTTAATAGAGGTATGCATGGTCATTTCTCGTTAAGTATTTTTTTTATCTAGTGTTTTCTTGATCTGTATATGTAGCGCGCTGTGGACAAATATAGCGAAACGGAGGGAGTACAGAATAGTCCCTAACCATGTGCTCAGGCATACAGAAAGTCCCGTACATTACATTATTAAGTAGTAATTGTGTATCAAGAACTAACAGGGGTACAGATCAAGTATCAAGAACTAACAGTGATACAGATCAAGAACTAACAGGGGTACAGATCAAGAACTAACAGGGGTACATCCTATGGAGAACTAACAGGGGTACAGATCAAGTATCAAGAACTAACAAGGGTACAGATCAGGTATCAAGAACTAACAGGGGTACATCCTATGGAGAACTAACAGGGGTACAGATCAAGTATCAAGAACTAACAGGGATACAGATCAAGTATCAAGAACTAACAGGGATACAGATCAAGAACTAACAGGGGTACAGATCAAGAACTAACAGGGGTACATCCTATGGAGAACTAATAGGGGTACAGATCAAGTATCAAGAACTAACAAGGGTACATATCAAGTATCAAGAACTAACAGGGGTACAGATCAAGAACTAACAGGGGTACAGATCAAGTATCAAGAACTAACAGGGGTACAGATCAAGTATCAAGAACTAACAGGGGTACAGATCAAGAACTAACAGGGGTACAGATCAAGAACTAACAGGGGTACATCCTATGGAGAACTAACAGGGGTACAGATCAAGTATCAAGAACTAATAGGGGTACAGATCAAGCATGCAACAAGTAGATCTAGGCACAACATGGGAGAGGGGGGATAGGAGGAGAGGGGGCACTGGGGCCGGGCAGCGGCGGGTACCCCGCTGGAGCACCGCCCGCTAGGCTTACCTCCGCCGGCGATATCGGTGAGAGTAGCGAGGAGGAGTGCGGTCTTGCGCCTGGAGGAGGAGAGCAGCGAGGAGGAGCCCGGTACCCGCTTTGGAGAGGAGAGGCGGTGCATGAGTCCGATCTGAGCAACCGGAGGCGAGGCGAGGCGGCGAGGCGCCGAGGTAACCCTAGCGAGGCGCCGGATGCACGCGCGGATCTGTGGATGAGTCTCGGAGGGGGAAAGTAGGGGAACTCGTTGCACGCGCTTGGCTCAACTTGCGAGGAAGGTCGAACCCGTGTTTATGCGTGGCTTTGGTGGGGCGCCAGTCTGCAGCCTAACCAAACGCTGGGGACTGCATGAGCTGGTCTTGAATGGCCTGGAAACAATGAAGCAAACACACCCTACATTATGAAGTAGTAATTGTGTGTGTGGTGCGAATCATATATCCCAAAATTCGCTTTCCGTCCGTGTGTTAGAGCTACGGTATCACGCATCTACCAGCATCATGCTTGCACATGCCTGTTTGTGTTGGGCACGTGCTCTCGTGAAAGGTGATTAGAGGAGAGAAGGTCCTGTCAGTCCGGAGCACGTACGTGCGCTCGCGAGGCGTCCCGCGATAATGGCCTGATCTTTTCTCCCGGAGCAGAGCAGACCGAGAATCATCATAGTTCGGTAGGTCGGGAACACAAACACGCCGGAGCAGCATGGTCCATGGTTGATGGTTCGTGGCGTGGGCAGGGTTTTGGTAACCAGTTTTGAGTTTTTTTTTACCAGGGGTATCCATAAATCCGGTTTGGATGATTTTCGGTTTTTTTTGCTTGATTTTGGCCAAAAATTTTAAACTGAAATTTGAATTAAAAAAGGCCAAAAATCGGCCAAAATTTGTTGAAAAAATCGGTCAGATTTTGGCCGAAAATAGGTGAGACAAAATGCAAAGAAGAAATCACTGATAACAAATTACAGAATTAGCTCGATGTGCTTTATCATTCATGAAAAATAACTACATATCAGATTACATATTTCATAGAAACAACAAATGATCCATCTTCAGTCAAAACCTCAGAATTCATAATATAATGAAGAGGTTGTAGTCTTGTAGATCCACCTTCATCCAAAACCTAATCAGAATCTCTCTCCTTGTTAGAGTACTTGACAACAAAAACCCAGCTCCTAAGAGGAGTATGAGGAGGCTCTCATGTGCAAGATTTTCCAAACCATATGACAATACGGTATACATATCAAATAAAGAAACACATATTGACTATTGATTACAGAGAGAAAGGGAAGAAGAAAAAAACAGAGCAAGACAATCATGCGCATTCAGGAATTAGTACTTTGGGTAGCCGACTCGTCACTAGCTAGGGAAGAACTTTGGGGGAGCTCCCATGTGCCACCGAAGAAGAATGCAGAGGACTAGAGGAGGAACCGAGAGGATTTGGCTTCGAGCCGCCGCCAGTGCCTAGTGGGAAGGAGGAATGAGTAAGGGTGCAATCAGAGTGGATACGGACAGATATCACTCATCCTGTATCCTATTCCTTATTGTTTTTCTCGGAGTCGGTGTCGGACACGGATAGTGTCGAATACCCATTTCTCCATCTCGTATTCGCTCCACGAGCCTTCGGTCCGTCAATCGGACGAATATTATCCGCTTCTTTTGCACCCTCTATAGAACATTAGACAATGAGAGTGCAATCAGAGCGAACAAGGAGAGACTAATCTTTCAGATGTCGAAGAAAAAAACACTCAATATCCCTTGTTTGCTAAGATGCAGCAACCCACCTATCTGTTATCCTGTTCATAAGAAAAGTCACAACAGACTCTCATCATACCATCTTATATACGTTTACATACGGACGGATATCGCTCATCCCGTATCCTATTCGGTATTTTTCATCGGAGTCGGAGTCGGAGTCGGACACATATAGTGCCGGATAATCATTTATATCTTCTGTATTTGCTCCGCAAGCTTTCGGTCGGTAAGTCGGGAATTATCCGCTCCGTTTGCACCTTAGAAATGAGCTGTGTTGTGACTGAGCTAGGGCAACGATTTGCTGCAGGGCAAATGGGCTGATTTGGGCCGGGCTCATTTCAAATTGGGCCAAAAATTTCGAAACCGGTTTGGATTCTTACAGGGATCCGGTAGGCCCGATACATCCAATTTACGGCCGACTCAGAACCTGGGCGGGCGTGGGTGGTGGAGAACAGAAGGCACGGCCGCGCCATGTACGAGGCCTGCGCTTCGTGAGCTGCACACCTGGACCAAAAAATACGAAGGTGGAAGTCTTGTGGGCCGAGTTCTTTGGCCCAATTTTGTATGCCGTCTTATTTATTTTCCTTATCTGACCTTTCCTCTTAGAATGCGAATCCTATTCTGGCTTGCCCACACGTCGAATAAAGCAGCAGCAAATGCTCCTCCTCGGAATAAAGCCGCCAGTGCCGAGCCGAAAGGAACCGTCTCACCGACCGCATCGTCGCCATCCAGAACGCAACACCTTCTCATGTCGAACATTAATTGCTCACCGTCTTGGACTTGATAAAAAAGAATGTCCCTGTCCTAGGTGCAACACCTACCACTACCCCTACTCGGCTCTTGGCTGACCTGCGTGTAAGCAGCACAGCACAACGCGCGCCGGAACAGCTTTCGATCGAAGTCGAACCCAAGAGGTCGCAGGGCGCGGCAGCCACCTGCCATGGCGAGCGCGAGGCCGCCGGGCACCACGACGTGGTGCAGACGCTGCGGCGCGTACCTGTCCGTGCCGCCGGGCGCGTGCTCCATCCGGTGCGCGCTCTGCCACTCTGTGGCGCGCGTCGAGCGCCGGCCGCAGCACGGCCTGGTGCAGGCCGTGGGCTTCATCAAGGGCCTCATCAGCTCGTTCGTGTCGCCGCAGCAGCACCCGCCGCCCTCGTCGTCGGGCTCCCTACGGCTTGGCGGCGCGTACCAGCTCCCGGCCAGCTACCCCCGAGTCCGCGGCAAGAAGCGGGCGCTCCTCGTCGGCGTCAGCTACACCTCCACCAAGTACGAGCTCAAGGGCTCCGTCAACGACGTCAACTGCATGAGCTACCTGCTCCGCAAGAGGTTCGGCTTCCCGACCGAAAGCATCCTCGTCCTGACGCGTAAAGAACTCTCTTGGCCCATTCTTAATTTGCATTCGTGATCTTTGATTTGTGAACTACAAGGAAGGTTTCGTTTTGGTGGTTTTGGGATCATCGATTGACACTTTGACAGAGGAGGAGACCGACCCGTACAGGGTGCCGAGGAAGGAGAACCTCCGTCTGGCGATGCGGTGGCTGGTGGAGGGATGCAGCTACGGCGACTCCCTGGTGTTCCATTTCTCCGGCCACGGCGTGCAGAAGCTGGACAACAACGGCGACGAGGTCGACGGCTACGATGAGGCGCTCTGCCCGCTCGACTTCGAGGACCACGGCGTGATCCTCGACGACGAGATCAACGAGACCATTGTCCGGCCGCTCGGCCCGGGCGTCAAGCTCCACGCCATCGTCGACACCTGCCACAGCGGCACCATCCTCGACCTCCCCTACCTCTGTCGCATATCCCGGTACATTTATAGTAGTACAGTACAACAAGTAAACAACTGCGCCATTGAGCAGAGACAAATTAATCTCAAGATCGAATCTTGCTGTAATTTCCTTCAAGAACCGGATACTGGCAATGGGAGAACCACACCCGCCAACCGGAGACGACGAAGAAAGGCACGAGCGGAGGCCTCGCAATCTCGATCAGCGGCTGTGGCGACAGCCAAACCTCCGCAGACACCACCGTCAGTACAAACTCTACCTAGCTTGACTCCTACCTCATCAGAGTTAATACAGTTCAGAAAGTTTTGCGTTGCTCAATTGCTGCCAGCTCTGTCCGTCCGTGCGTGCAGGAATTTTCCGGCTCCACTTCGACCGGCGCCATGACGTACAGCTTCATCAAGGCGCTGGAGTCCGAGCCGGGAACCACCTACGGCCGCCTGCTCAGCGCGATGCGGGCGACGATCCGCGACAACGGCGGGGAGTTCGGCATCCCCGGGCCCATCGGCTCCTTCTTCCGCCGGGTGATCACCTTCAGCTGCGCACAGGTAAAGCTTTTCTTATCCTTGGAAGGATTAACAGCTTAGGATGCAACCATGCATGACATATGGTTGGTTATAGTGTTTACTTACGCCGGTTTGGATCGGTTTTGCAGGAGCCCCAACTGTGCTCATCGGAACCGTTTGACATCTACAGGAAGCCGTTTCTCTTGTAGTTAAATCTGCCATAGATTTGCCTTCTACAGTACACTACATACACATATACACTGTGTTCTTTGTGATCTCTTGTTTAATAGTGATACACTGTGTAGCCAAATGGCATAAGAGAGCACGATAAGACGGGCTCTTGCATATATAGAGCATGTCAACACAATCACACTGTAATGGAATTGAAATAACGAGAGTGGTACGTTGAAAAACACAGCTAGTTTCTTGCTATCACTGTTCAGAAAGTTTGTGATTGTAACGGCTGTTGATTGGACATTTTCCTATTAGCCTAGGTGCCTAGATGTCTAATAAGACAAACACACGATGAAAGCAGAGGGTTCTAAGGTTGGTTCCAATGCTTCACCTTGACAAGTTTTTTAAGGCTGTCACATAGATAAAAGTCTGATGTGGCATTATAATTAAGAAAGAGAGAGAGCAGACTGGTATCTTATTTAGATACCACTCATACACAGTATCTTAGGTAGAAATATTAGTAAATACTCTATGTCAAAGGCCTAGGATACCACACTCTAGGATACCATGCATTGGGAAGGTGGTATCTAAATGCTTTTCATGCAATAAGAAACTGTAGTAAGAAACCACCCATTGGGACCAGCCTAAATGTCTAATTGGACATATATAATGGCAGAGGGGGTTTAGCTGAACAAAAATAAAGTAGGTGCACAGGGCCTTAGATAAAATTGAAGTAGAGAAGTTTTCTAGAACAAACGCAAACAGTACATAAGCCAAATTAAACATGCATTCATGGTGCGGAGATCAATTCTATGATTCTAATCTTAATATTGAACAATTAGCATCGATGTAGGGGTGTTTGGGAATCAAAACCTCAGTTTAACAAATTGTTGGATTTGCTGTCAGGTTGTAGACGGTCTGACCAGCCGAAGTTCGGCGGTCTGATCGGCTAGGGGTGGCGGTCAAATCGACCATGGCCGGCAATGACAGATTATAAAGATTGTGCACAAAACAATTGTGTGGGAGTGTTCGAGTGTGTGTTTGCACCAGGTGCCGTCAAAAATAGAGATTAGACGCGAAACTAGATAGAGTTTTGCCAAAAAGTCCAAAGAGAGTGTTTTCTGGAGTTTGGGTTGCGGTCTGACCGGCCGATGGTCGTCGGTCAGACTGGCCAAGTGGCGGTCAGACCGGATTGACTAGTGGTCAGGCCGGCCGAGGGTGATGGTCAGACTGGCCAGGGCATGATCATGCATAGTGAGATGTGGTGATTTCGTAGGATTGGGCAAAGTCATGAGTTTCAGTGCATAAGTGTTGTATGATGCATGTTTTTGCCAACGTGGGTCATGTTGTGAGGAACGTGTGCCCAGAATCGATTTCTCGGTCTATTGTTGCGCAGATGGCTTATAGTCAACTACGGTCAACGACAAGGATGATTAAGACTAGGCTAGGAGAGCTGAGGTCCCGAACGATTGAGGATGCCGGGTGAAGTGGTTGGACTCAAGCATGATGCAAGATGAACAAGAACGACTGAACATGAAGTTCCGTGTAACGGGTTGCATCAAGTGGCTTGGGGTCAATACAAGTGTCATGGTGGTTTCGGTGGGATCCAGTTGGGAGAGACTTGTCGACATGAAGAGAGTCATTGATGAACTTACGCGTGGCGAAGCATGGGATTGCTTCACGTTGATTGGACTCGGCCTTGGAGAAGGATCGATAATGGGTACTTTGGTATATTCGCCAAAATACAGGGTAGGTCACCTTGGAGAAACTGCAGCGCAAGACGATGCAAAGGAGATGCGGTTTAGGTCAAGAGAAGATGAAGATCACGAAGAGATGTATTTAAGATACCTAGATCGTCATCTGTTTTGAGAAGCGTGTTTGAGTGTAGACCCATTTATGTGTGGGCTTAATGGATGCCCAATAAGATTTTCTCTCTAGACCTAGCCTCCACTATAAAAGAGGAGGGTGCGAGATTTGCACCTTTAAACCTTGGAAACCTTAATTTGTGATTTGAGAAAAGCAGAGGAAATAGAGGAGGCTAGAGTTTGAGAGAGATGGATTGAGAAATTAGATCCTCAAGTGTGAGCTTTTGCCCTCCATGGTGGAGTGGCTGTAAACCTACAATCCCTCTGATTAATCCAATCAAGATTGCCCCAAGATGAGTTTTATCTTGTTCTTGTTATCTCTTTGATGATTTTGGAGTTTTTGTGTTCCAAGGGTTTTGGTTGGGTCTTTTGCTGTGATCTAGCTTGCTAGAACTTGTGAGATCTGATCTAAGGTTATCTTGACCATCTTCCACTTACAAGCAAGCTCTTGGGTCAAGTTTTGGTTCCCCCCGGTTTTTAGCCTTGTTGACCTCAATCAAGAAATTCGTGGAACCTTGGCTTCGATCCTCTCGATCGTTGATTAGAATAGATTCCTGACTTTCTTGATGAACTATGTCTGAAATCTCAAGGGATTTGGATCACGAGATCAAAAGTTAGATCGTTCTGTGGATCTTTCGGGCTGTTGATTTGCAGCCAGCAGTTTGACCGGCGCTGTCTGAGGAGATAGAGGAGGGGCATGTAAGGGTTACATATAGGTAGGGATGCAAAAAGGTTGCAAATTATTTGTATTATTCGATATCCATATTTGATAGGATACTAATTAATACGGTTTAGATTTTTTCCGTTTGATTAGTAGTTTCTCCATTATTCAAATTTTATTCTTAATAAAAAATATGGATGCGAATAGGGTTTATGCTTTTTCCAAAATGGATTTTTTTTTAAAAAAAATCAATAAAATGAAAAAAAGATATAAGTAGCGCTACATTTAATTCAAGGAATAAGTCTAGTTTACTCCCTCGAACTATCAGAAAAGTCTGGTTCCCCCCTTGAACTTCAAAACCGGTTATTTAACCCCCCCTAAATTTGTGTAATCCAGTCACTAAACCCCTCACACCAGTTCGAATGGGTGGTTTTGCACACATGACCGTATTTGGCCAAGTCAGCATGGATGTGTCACACTGAGTGGCAGTGGGGCCATGTAATTGCTGCCAAGTGAGTATATGTTCCCTCAAAAACTGAAGAAAAGAGGATAAGGGTAATATATTCTTCCTCAACAATTTTTCATCCCTTTCTTCTTCTTCTTCTTCTTCTTGCATGCACTCTTCTTCTCAATCCCTGGTGCCAATGTCGAGCAGCATGGAGAGCTCGAGGTCTTCTTCTCGCATGCACTCTTCTTCCCAATCCCCGGTGCCATACATGGAGAACCCTATGGATTACGCTCCTACTCGGCTCTGCTCGTGTAATGTGAAGGCGGCAAGGTGGGTTTCATGGAGCGATGTGAACCCAGGACGCCGGTATTACACGTGCAAAATAGCTTGGATACGCATTATTTTTCGGGACAATTTGCACAGTAACACTACCCAAACATCACAAGTTACAAAATAACATCGATGTGAGGATGACATGTGGGACCATGGCCCACTTGTCATCCTCACATAGGATGTTATTTTTCAATTTGTGCCTCATTGTAATGTCACTGGACAAATTAATCCTTATTTTTCCCATTTGAGATGCTTTTTGGTTGGATTGGATCTACTGAGTTTGATTTTGATTGTGTTTTCCGGTTGGATTTGCAAATAGGTTGGGGGTTGTCAATTTTGGGCTTGGCATAATCCAGAAAATCCCCCATTTGTTAGGCAGTTGCTGTTGGATTTGCGTGATACCGTTCGGGGATCGAAGAATAATAAGATTGAGTTGAAGATAGGAATCGAAGATTCAAGGATAGAAGACAAAGAGTTGAGAGATGTGCACAAATCCGAAGTGGCTGCTTTTGAGAGGAGGTTGAAAGAGAAAGATGCTTGTATTGAAGAATTATGCGGCGTTGTGAAGAAGTAGAGATTTCAGTACCTAGTTTTTGTAATTGTGACATCCTTTGTTGTTGTAATTGCTATATGCGTCCTATTTTAAGGACTTGTGAGACATGTTTTCCTTGAATGTAGCACTTTATGAATCATTCCATGAATCAATGATGTATGTATGCAGTTCTATCACAATGATGTCAGACATGTGTCCTTGAATAATGCTTTATGAATGAATGATGTATGTATGCAGTTCTATCACAATGATGTCAGACATGTTTCCTTGAATGTAATGCTTGATTTTGAGATGTCAATCTTGGTTCCCTGATGTTTAAGTATGTAAACTGATAGATCAATGTTTAAGTATGTAAATTGACAGATCAATAAGTAGACATATGTTCCAGTAAATAGAAGTTCAAGTGGAACATGACAGACAACGTAGCATACAAGTTTTGTTCTCATTTCATCTAGGATGTAAATAGAGTACCATACAAGTTTTGGTCTCATTTCATTCACAGATTACATGCAGTAGAAGTTTTGGTCTCATTTCATTCATGATCTAAACATAGTACCAAGCCAAATGAGTCGTCCCACATGCTTCATTTGGGATCAGAAGAGCCTCTGTCTCTTGTTAGGAGCAGCTTTTTGCAGAACAGTAGAAGATGTGCTTAGCTCCAGTATTTGGCTTTGAGCTTTTGCCGACAACCCTTGCTAGCCCCTGCAGTCATCACAAGTTAAAAAAATGTGTAATACTGTAATGTGCAATTTCATGGGCATAGTTTCCTAGTTTCAACTACTTACTTTGCCTTTTACCGGCTTCTTCCTCCTAGCAGCATTGTTTGCCTTCCTAGCAGTATTTGGATTTAATGGGTAGCTCTTGGTGTTGTGCCCAGTATTTCTGCAAAGCTTGCATCTGATGACAGTGCCTACCTTAGATATTTTTGTTGGTTTCCTAGGCTCTGAGCCATCTCTCCTCCTTTCTTTCTTTGGTCTTCCAGGCATCTTCACATGATGTGGTGGTGCAGGTTTTGGATTAGGTGAGATGGGCCAGCTTTCCATTCCCTCAATAGGCATAAGATAGTGTTGATATGTCTTCTGGTACTCCTCTATGGAATAGCAGTTGGAAATGAACCCTTCTAGCTGCAGACCAGTGTTGTACATAGAAGCAATTGCATGGCTGCATGGAAGCCCTGCCAGTTCCAATACCCACAGGAGCAAGTTCTTTTTGGCCAAATCAATTGTGTACTTTCTCTTCTTCTTTTCTTTCACTTCATACTGATCTACTCCATTACATATAACATGGCACCATCCAGACTGTTGGATGCTTATCTTGAGCTTCCTGAAACTGTTAGAACAAATAGTACCTTGCCATGCCGCACACTTGCTTCTGTTCGCTTGTATCCTTTCTATCACCTTCCTCCTGTGCCTTCAAGCATAGTTATGACTGGATGAAACCTTGATTCAATAATCCAAGCGTTGAATGACTCACACATATTGTTGTCAACACTGTCGTAGTTGGAGCCAGTACTAAACCATGCCCTGCTCTAGTGAATGAGATCAGTGCTCATCAACTCCCTTGCACCTTGGGGTGTCATCTGGGCCAACTTAGCTTTGTTGTAGTTGAAAAGAGTCCTACAAGATGCCTTGGCACACCTCCAGAATCTCTTCTGGTACTTCTGATCTTTATGCTTATTCCTCCAGTTGGCATACATGTGTCGAGCACACATCCTATGTGTCAGGCCCTCGGACATGGAATACCCAAAGATCTTATGTGTGTATGTACTAGTCCCATGATCAGTGTCTAGTACACACATTGACAACATTGGGCATCCACAACCATACATTCACATATACAAGGTAAAGCAAAATGATACTTAACTTAAGCGATTACAGTATTTATATTACAAAGGCCGACCGACCAAATGAGACTTAAGTACCAGAAGTAACAGAGTAACAGAAATAGCAGTAGAAGTAAAAGTGGTGAAAGTAAATAAATTCCAACGGTGTGCCCATCCATACCCAAAGGCAACTGACAAGAAACAAATCCTAGATAGACCCATCACCGAACCCTCCAGTTCCGGGTGAGAAGATAGCGTCGTCTGGTGTAGGTTCATCTTCATACTCTAAACAACAACATAAGCAAGATTGAGTACTTGTGTACTCAGCAAGACTTGTAGTGTATCGCAAGTTTATATAGATGCAAAGTTATCAAAGGATGAGGCTCTACCGTACAAGTTGTTTTGCTTAAAACCATTTTTATTTGCAATATTCATAAGTAGTAATTTGCAACAGAAGTTTAAAAGAGCAGTTTAAATAAGTAAAGGACTGTAGTAAGTAATTAAATGATTCCTCAATAATAACTACAACACGTAATCCTCCTTGGCCGCGAGCAACATTTTTTGTTCAGCCATAACTCGGCAGTTAACTCAATAAAACCATGAACCATTTTCCATGTTTTTTTTCGATAAGACAGTTTTTGTGAAAACCAACACTAAACCCATACCATCCGCACTAAGCATGCTCATGACCATGGGCACGGCTATTTAAATAGATTTACACTCTGCAGAGATGTACAACTTTACCTATAACACACGACTTCTCTAGTTTGTCTGGCATATATCTATACCACCGCTCACTTCCTTAGGTAGGCAATCTAGAGCACGTGTCGAAGCCTTTACATCATATAGTCCTAACCTTGCACTAGCCTAACGAATGTATACCCTTCACTTACCCAGATTGCCCCCGTTGAGTGAGGCATTCGCAGTTGTGTCGAAAAGCTTTATCCCAACTCCTCGGAGATAGGAGCCCCTTCGGACATGCTAGTCCTTTGGTCCTGTTCGCGCTTTTCAGCCTACCTACGTGCAAGGCTAGTTTTTCGATGACTTAATTAGTCAAGGCCACCCCATAAATAGCACATGTGGTTGTATGTTAGGTCTTAGCTCTGGATTTACTGGCGTCTGGTCCTTAACTAACCCGGGTGAGAATATCTCCCTATCTACTAGTGAGACTCCTTTCCCACTTTTTCAGAATATAATATAACTCGCCTGCGTCCAAAACTAGGTTTTGCATTTTATTTTTATTCAAAATAACAAAGGCACACCCCTCTAGGCATTTTTAGAAAAATCCCAAATCTACATTTATCATATTGTCTTTTTTACATCCCTTTCCGGAAAAACTGTCGTTCTAGTAAGTATTTGTGCGATAGCTCACACTCAAAATTCCCAAATGGCATTATATATTGTCTAACACATCTCCTAATGTTAACAAAGTAGGGATATCAACATGTCAAAGGAATTCATGCAACAAATAGGATTTATAGCTACCAACATCCCAAACATAGCAATTTGATATCAAACATACACGCATGCAGTAATAGATTTGTAAAATAAGGTACAATAAGTAAAATACTGAGATCAATATGATCAAAGAGGGTGCTTGCCTTGCTTATATTGTTCAGAGAGTGAGGTCGCTTGATCGTCGATAATCTTGCTTGCGAATTCCTGCGTCTAATCGAAAGAACCAAAAACAAAACACAAATGGAGAAATAAATCCAACAACAAGCAAATCAAAATATTTTTCCATATTCTTACATATAATGATTTTATATGAATTTAGCAAAAAGATTCATTTGATTCCGAGTTCGTGTGTAAAAGTTATTAATGTTTTGGATTTGCTTCGACTTATTGTTGAACTGTTACTGTTCCATTGAGAGCACCTTAACCGTTTATGGCCACATTTTAATAAAGGTATAAGATTTTATGGTTAACACTATTTTTAATTAATCTTTGTTTTTATCTCAGATATTAGTGTTATTAGCAACTTTTACTTGATTTTCAACTTGGAGCATGATCTTATGAAATTATTCTAAGTACATACTGATGATTACTTATACCTAACCATTTTACTTCTTTCTATTAACCATCTCATTAAGCCTTTATCTAATTAAGGTATTCTCTTGATCATTCAATTCATTAACCAATCCTCTTAACCACATATTGTCTACTGTTTATTTTGAAAGGCCATCCTTCAGTATTAGATCCTAGATTGACTTACTCTTTTAACCTAGATGTTAGTGGCTGGGCAAAATCCCTTAATCTCAACTATTTCTTGTACATTTAACATGGCATTAGTTCACTGTGTGTTTTTTTAATACTCATACCAATGGTTGTCTTCGGATTGGGTTGCTACTACTAGGCAAATGCCCTATGGCTAATTGAATTGATAAAGTTTCTAATTACTTGTTTTATCCATGCCATTGGCTTGTTGACAATTTTGAATATCTTCATATTATATTCCCTGTTCATTTGGTTGTCAAGGCTACTAAGCACTGACAAAACATCTATAACTAATGAATTTAGCCATCATCATTACTTGTTTTTCAGGTTGCTTTGCTTCTTCTAGATCAACCACTAATGGCTAACTAATTCCACTAAACTTTTCCATTATTGTTTGAACTATCAGAAGCCCACTGTTATATGGCTACTATATTTCAACTCTTGACTTCCTTTTAGGTCAACCTCTAATGACTAGTTAACTCAAAATGATGTATACTTAACTTGTCTTTGCATTTGATATGGCTTTGGTTCATTGCTATTAGGCTTCCTGTTTTCATATTCCTATACTGCAAGTTTTCTCTTAGTGCTAACTGATGTTTAGCTCACTAACCTAATCAATCAACCTCTAAATACTTGAACTAATTACTAGTGGCCATCTGTCATTTCCTAATCATCCTCTAATTCTTGATGTTAGACCATGTGGCTAGGTCTAGTATATTTTAGTTGATGAATAATTGACAATGTTGGGTACTGATGTTATTTGAGGCGTGAGGTGTGCGTGGACTAATGTCGGTCAAGTTGGGAAGAACTTGTGTCGAGAAAATATGTTGGTTTGATCTTTGCATGTGCAGGGTAACTCGAAGGCGTTCGTGGTCTACAGCGGTGACCGGGAGATGGCTTGGTGCGAAGTCATGGTCCAGAAGGTCGAGGATGCTAGAGGAGACGGTCGAGCTCGAGTTAGGGCGCGTGGAGATCAAAGATCGATAATACGTGTTGGAGCTACGGAAGTGCGGTCTGGAGGCTACAACATGTGACAATTTTAGGATATGCAAAATTGGTTGTGTAATCTGGTGTAAAAGGCCATATTTTGGGCCTTAAGACTATTGGGCTATACGTGTACGTGGAAAACACGTATAGGAGTTCTAGTCGGTTTTGATTCCTACGTCTGGACGTGATATAAAAGTCCTGGCGGCGGCAGGAAAGAATTGGGGGTTTTGCAGCGCCGACTTGTTTTTAGGTATGGGCTGTTAGGGGAGAATCAGAAATAAGAAAAGCGTTAAGGGCATCGGCTGTGGAGGTGATCGCATTGGGAAATTTTTTTTCCTGTGCGGCTGTTGAGGCATGAGTCTGGGCGGCAACACATAGCCTGCCAAGTTTGAGAATTGTGCCTACATTGATTGCATGGTAGATGTGAATCATGGTGGCTTTGAAGGAATAAAAATGTGTTTTTTTGCTATTTCTCTTTTGTCTCTCGTGAATCTTTGTGCTAGCTGCAGGTTCCTATTTGGTGTCATCATGAATATGGTTTTTGGTTGAGTTTTTGTGTCTACACGGCAGGGTCCTGGTGGCTTTGGATTTCGTATATGTGTCTGTGCTGGTGGCGGCTGGTGCTCGCGGCTGGTGCTCGCGGCGTGCTTTTGCTTGGGAGTAAGAACAGAGGATAAATACAAGTTTCGATTGTTGCATGTTTTGCTGATTTTCTTCGTTCTGTATGTCTTTTGCTTTGGGGTTTAGATTGGTTTCAATGCAAGTCTTCCGCAGTGCTTGTTTATTGATCTTCATAGCTTTCATAGCTACTAGAGTGAAATTGGTATTGAATTCAATTAAGGTGAAAAAGTGATCGTGCTCCTATTCACCCCCCCTCTAGTCGCCTTTTCGATCCTACAAGTGGTATCAGAGCCAAGTTGCTATGGCATCAGAGAGGTATGTGAATCGTCCCCCCATGCTAGATGGTACTGATTTCGCTTTTTGGAAGTGTCGTATGCAAGCATATATTGAGGCTCAAGGTAGTGATGTATGGAATAAGGTTTCTAGTCCTTATGTGGTTCACCTCATCACACTAATTTAAATAAAGCGGATGTTGATCTGAATGCTCAAGCACGTAACTTGTTGTTTCAAGGAATCTCTATAAAAGAATTTGATCGTGTAGCTCATATTAGCTCGCCCACTTAATATGGAAGACTCTTTGTGATTATCATGAGGAACTACTAAAATTAAGAAAGTGCGTAAAAATCTTTATCAAAAAGAGTATTCTGATTTTGCTATGAAACTTGGTGAATCTATTGATGATCTTTTTGCTCGTTTTGAAACGATACTGAGTAGTTTGCGTGGTGTTGGTGTTATTCCAACTGATGAAGATAATGCAACTAATATATTGAGATCTTTAGGTTCTGAGTGGTTGATGGTTGTCACAATTATCAATCAAACTATCGATCTAGATACTTTAACCATGGATGATCTTTACTCTAGATTGAAAACCTACGAGATGGAAGTTGTACCATCTAAGATTGATAAATCTTCATCTTTGGCTCTTATGACTAACCCCATGCAATCTGTTTCTTCGAGCTCTTGTCTTGTGTCTGTTTTGTCTTCTTCCACGATGAGCAAGAAGAGGAGATTCGGAAAGAGCACTTGTACTCTTCTCCAACAGGTGACCAAGGCAATTAACAACATTAGATCAAAGGCGAGAGGTGGTCCAATCAGATGCTATGAATGTGGTGAGCTAAACCACATGAAGATGAATTGTCCCAAACTGAGGAGTAAGGAGGTCAAAGATGACAAAGTACCAACGCGTCGCTCTAAATCCAAGATTGACTCAAGCAAGAAGCACAATTATCGTAAGGCAGTCAAAAAGATACTCTCAGCACTTGATGAGATTGAATTAAGTGATGTTGATTCTGGAAGCGACGATGAGGACAACGGCAAGAAGGCAAAGGAGGTGGATTTCACAGGGATGTGTTTTATGGCGAGCAGTGAGGAGCTTAACAATGATGATCTCTACAATGATCCTGATGAGGTAAAACCTTCTTATACCGATTTATCTCGTGCTGTGCTTAGGTTGACAGATGAGCTCAAAAAGTATAAGAAGAAAATAAAGAAACATGATATTGTTGTTGAGAACTTAAATTCTGAAATTGATAGACTTAAAGCTTCTATTCCTGATGATGAATCTTGTGAGTCTTGCCAAGTTTTATTTTCTGAATTGGAGATTGCTAGATCAATACATACTAAATTTGATGAGTTAAGACTAGCACATGACTCTTGTGATGAAAAGTTAAAACTTGCATATGATGAAATTGAAAAGCTCAAGTCTAGTTCTACTTGTTTAGAGTCAAGTATGTCAAATGCTCAAACTAAAACTTGCTCTAATTGTGAATTGTTAGAAGCTAGACTCAATACTTCTCAGGAAACTATTCAACAGATGCTTTATCATGAGATAGCTTCTTGCTCTAACTGTCCTAAACTTACAATAGAGTTAGAAGCTTTAACCAGACAACTAAATGAGTTTGTTGAAAAAGAAAGATTGGCTCAGTCTAGTGCTTCTAAGAAAACTGTGAATGAATCTGTTAAGTGCACAACTTGTCCTACTCTAGCTAAAGAAAATGAGTACCTTAGGGACACTTTAGAGAGATTTTCTTTTGGCAAGAAAAATCTGAATATAATTCTAGACAAGTCAAAATTGAGTGTCAAAAACACTGGTCTAGGATTTAATGCTGCTAATTATGCCAAGAATAATCCTCCTAAGATTGTTAAGGTCATTGGAAGTGGGCTAATTGAAACAAAAAATGAGCCTCACAAAACTGTGTTTAAATCTGTTGGTTTTGTGCAAAGCTCTTCTGCTAATGTTGTAGGTGCTAGTTCGTCATCTCAAAAGAATTCTAATTATGTTAAATTTCATTGCACCTATTGTGGTAGAGATGGGCACTTGCATGAATTTTGCTTTAGGCGTGTTAAGAAAGAGAAAAAGGAAAGATTTAATGCCTTAAGACAAAAACGTGCAACCTCTTTTATTGTCCCTAGAACTAATGTGAAAGCTAGGTTTTTAGAGGACTTTTATGAAGGCTTTAAATCTGCTTCACGTACTGGTTTGCGATTTAATTCACATAATTCGCGTTTTGATCGCGCAGACGACATCGTGGTTCGGTTCTAGTTTCTTCTTTGTTCCTCTATATCGTGTATCTTAGTACTGGATTCCTAGATCTTATTTGCAAAGTGAGTTGGGTGTGTTGCATCCTATGGGATTATCTTGAGGGGAGCTTGTTTGTTTAAAATTTGAAGCTTTGTTTATTATGCTTGTCAAACAATTCATCAAGTCCAAGCCATTGAAATCAAATGGGTAGTAGAGCTTTCTCTATCATATTTATTCATGTGCTGTGTAGCTTTGATCTTGACTGGTTTTAATAAACTTGCTACATTAGAACTAAAGCATGACGTGGCTGAACACTTTGACTAGATTGATTATTGTTATCACTTGGAGATGTCCATGGAAAAGGATGAGCTTGTTTGTGAGTCTTTTTAAATCTTGGATTTGTAGCAAGTATGTTTCTCATTGCAATCCTGTTATGCTCACTCAATTTGGCATGTTATATATAAAACAAAAATATGCACACAAAAGTGTTCAAATGAAAAGAAGTATGCTTCAAGCATGCCATACATAGCTGTGTATTCAAAAGAACAAAAATATGCACACAAAAGTGCTCAAATGAAAAGAAGTATGCTTCAAGCATGCCATACATAGCTATGTATATTCAAAAGGAAAATTTGCACACAAAGTGCTAAAAGGAAAAGAAGTATGCTCCAAGCATGCCACATGCAAATAAGAATTGAAAGTGAAGCAATAGGGTGCTATATGAGACTGCTAGCTCATCTAGATTTAACTTGTGTCTCACTGTTAGGCTCTCACTTTTCTTGGTGATTTCTTTTTGTGGTGCTTATGATCGGTTTAGTCATTGTTGAGATGCCTGTCATTAAGTTAAAATTGCATAATCATCCTTCAAGTGGTACTGACTTGTCTTATCTTTGCTACATGATACATGATTTTATATGATCCTGTTAAGCTCTACTCAACAAGATGGCTTGGTTACTTCATTAAATTGATTTGCATAATCTACAAAGCTTGATTTTTACTCTCCTTGCTCTCTTGTTTTAGAATTATTCCTTCTCTGAAGTTCTTGATGTTCCATTGCCAAAGGGGGAGAAAAATGGGAGAATTTAAAAAACAAATTGGAGAAATTTGCTTTCCTTGTGTTGAGGGGGAGTTTTTCAGCTATGGTTTTGAAGTTTTCTTTGCATCTTTGAAACTTTCTTTTTGCAAATTTCTTTTCTTTCAAAATTCAACTCTCAATTTGGAAGTGTTGTCAATGTATTCATCAAGGGGGGAGATTGTTAGACCATGTGGCTAGGTCTAGTATATTTTAGTTGATGAATAATTGACAATGTTGGTTGATGTTATTTGAGGCGTGAGGTGTCGTGGACTAATGTCGGTCAAGTTGGGAAGAACTTGTGCCGGAAAATATGTTGGTTTGGTCTTTGCATGTGCGGGGGTAACTTCGGAGGCGATCGTGGTCTCTGGCGGTGACCGGAGATGGCTTGGTCTTGAAGTCATGGTCCGAAGGTCGAGAATCTTTGGAGGAGACTACGAGCTCGAGTTAGAAGGCGTGGAGATCAAAGATGGATAATCGTGTTGGAGCTACTGGAGAGTGCGGTCTAGAGGCTACAACATGTGACAATTTTGGGATATGCAAAATTGGTTGTGTAATCTGGTGTAAAGGCCATATTTTGGGCCCTAAGACTATTGGGCTATCGTGTGCGTGGAAAACACGATAGGAGTTCTAGTCGGTTTTGATTCCTCGTCTGGATGTGATATAAAAGTCTGGCGGTAGGGAAAGAATTGGGGGTTTTGCAGCGCCGACTTGTTTTTAGGTATGGGCTGTTAGGGGAGAATCAGAAATAAGAAAAGCGTTAAGGGCATCGGCTGTGGAGGTGATCGCATTGGGAAAAACTTTTTCTTGTGCGGCTGTTGAGGCATGAGTCTGGGCGGCTACACATAGCCTGCCAAGTTTGAGAATTGTGCCTACATTGATTGCATGGTAGATGTGAATCATGGTGGCTTTGAAGGAATAACAAAGTGTTTTTTTGCTATTTCTCTTTTGTCTCTCGTGAATCTTTGTGCTAGCTGTAGGTTCCTATTTGGTGTCATCATGAATATGGTTTTTGGTTGAGTTTTTGTGTCTACACGGCAGGGTCCTGGTGGCTTTGGATTTCAGATATGTGTTCATCTTTGGTGGCGGTGGTGCTCATCATGGCGTGCTTTTGCTTGGGAGTAAGAACAGAGGATAAATACAAGTTTCGATTGTTGCATGTTTTGCTGATTTTCTTCGTTCTGTACGTCTTTTGCTTTGGGGTTTAGATTGGTTTTAATACAAGTCTTCCGCAGTGCTTGTTTTTTGATCTTGATAGCTTTCATAGCTACTAGAGTGAAATTGGTATTGAATTCAATTAAGGTGAAAAAGTGATCATGCTCCTATTCACCCCCCCTCTAGTCGCCTTTTCGATCCTACACTTGACAATTCCATTTAAGAAGAAGTAGCTTAATCAATAGCTTACCAACAAATGTTGTTGTCCAGTTTTAAGTGGAGGTCTACTACTAAATTCTGAATAGCTATCTTCATACCTGTTTTCCAAGTTAGTTGGCTCCCTCCAGATCAATCTCTAATGGCTCTTTAATCTAACATAATTTTTCTTCCCTAGTTGCATTTGAAATGTCATTTGCTTACTGTTATATTCAATTACTCTACATGTTTTTGATCCTTTCTGTTCTTGCATCCTACAACAGGATATTTTTCTAAACCAAAGTGTTACTAGTTAACTTCCTTCAACTATCAAACTCCATATTTGTTAATACCCTTGGGTGACCTAAATGACAGCCATAATACTTGTTAGCAATAAATGACTTAATTAACAAGGGAGTTCTATTGACATTTCAAATTAATCACCTTCTCTGTTTAACATTTCCTCAAAGGGACTTTACTATTCTGCTGCTAGTTAGATAAAGGTTGTCGTAGCAAGAAAATGCTAGACAGTGGGTACAGAGTACCCTTTGTCTTGGAGGAGAACCAAAGGGAGGAGCCAAAGACACACATGTATGAATGTATTGTATGGAGTGTGAATGAGAGAAAGCCCCCCTTGTACATGCCCTTAGGGCTTTATTTATAGGAGGGCAAGAAGGGACACTTACCTTCTTTCCCTCACCATGTATTGAGAGAGAGAGAGAGAGAGAGAGAGAGAGAGGGTATTTAGGTACACTTGCCTAAAATACACCATATGGCATGGTTTACACATGTGCTGCATCCCTGACGATACACTGGTATTCCTGATGACCCTAGGGTGCGGGACACCGCTTGGTGCCCGGCTATGACAAATCCCTCGTCTGTGTGGTCTGAGGTCGTGAGGACTGGTCTCGCGATCCTGAGGGGCGAGCGGATGCAATCTCATCGCCCCCGGCCCCTCGGGAGTCGGGATACCCCAAAAGAAGTCGACATGAGCCCTCGAGGTGGGCGGTGCGTTGGGGCTGCCCCACCGAGGCAATGGCCTCGAGGCGGGCGGTGAGCTACGACGGAGCCCATGGGGGTGAAGTCGAAGCGGAGCCGCCACGCTGAGGCATGACCCTTGAGGTGAGCGATGCATCGGGGCTACCCCACCGAGGCGATAGCCTCGAGGCGGGCGGTGAGTAGCGGCGGAGCTCGTGGGGGCGAAGTCGAAGCGGAGTCGCCACACCGAGGCATGACCCTCGAGGCGGGTAGTGAGTAGCGGTGGAGCCCATGGGTGCGAAGCCGAAGCGGAGCCGCCGCGCTAAGTCATGACCCTCGAGGCGGGCGGTGAGTCAGGGCCGCCCGTGGGGGCGAAGTTGAAGCGGAGCTGGCACGCCGAGGCATGACCCTCAAGGCGGGCGGCGCATCGGGGCCGCTCCGCCGAGGCGATAGCCTTGAGGCGGGTGGTGAGTCGGGGCCGCCTCACCGAGGCGATAGCCATGAGGCGGGCGGTGAGCTGCGGCAGAGCCCGTGGGGGTGAAGTCGAAGCAGAGCCGCCACGCCGAGGCATGGCCCTTGAGGCAGGCGGCACACCGTGGCAGTCGTCGCTGCCCTCGTATTTGAATACTTCTTCGGTGTGACCGTTTGCGATGCTTCTGTTAGGGGCCTGGTACCGTCTCCCCCTTCAGCCACTCCTGGTCGAGTGTGCCCGTGACTTGGAGTGGCGGGAAGGGGTTATATATTAAATTTTTATAGTATTATTTTTTATTGGGCTTATTTGAGAGCCCAAAACTAGAGAGGAGGAGACGAAGCCGAACGCCGTCCCCAACTTTTTTTGATTAGGCTTGTTTGAGAGCCCAAAGATAGCGAGGGGGAGGCAAAGCCGAACGTCGTCCCTCAACTTTTTTTGATTAGGCTCGCTCCGCTGAGGCGGGGCCTCGAGACAGGAGACTCCCTAGTCGCCGAGGCAGGGCCATCGTAACGACTAGGGCTTTGTGCATTTGAGCGCGATATGCGCGGTCTCTCCGCTGAGGTGAGGCCTCGAGGTGGGAGACTCCCTAGTCACCGAGGCAGGGCCGTCAGAACGACTAGGGCTGTGCGCGTTTGAGTGTGATATGCAAAGTCACTCCGCCGAGGTGGGGCCTCGAGGCAGGAGACTCCCTAGTTGCCGAGGTAGGGCCTTCGGAATGACTAGGGCTTGGCGCGTTTGAGCGTGATATGTGAGGTCTCTTTGCCGAGGCAAGGCCTCGAGGCGAGAGACTCCCTAGTCGTCGAGGCAGAGCCGTCGGAACGACTAGGGCATTGCGTGTTTGAGCGCAATGCGCGACATCTCTCCATCTAGGTGGGGCCTTGAGGCGGGAGACTCCCTAGTCGCCGAGGCAGGGCTGTCGGAACGACTAGGGCTTTATGCGTTTGAGCGCGATATGCGTGGTCTCTCCGTCGAGGCGAGGCCTCGAGGTGGGAGACTCCCTAGTCACCGAGGCAGGGCCGTCGGAACGACTAGGGCTTTGCGCGTTTGAGCGCGATATGCGCGGTCTCTTCACCGAGGCGAGGCCTCGAGGCGGGAGACTCCCTAGTCGCCGAGGCAGGGCTGTCGGAATGACTAGGGCTTTGCGCAATTGAGCGTGATATGCGAGGTCTCTCCCCTGAGGTGAGGCCTCGAGGCAGGAGACTCCCTAGTCGCCGAGGTAGGTCCGTCAGAACGAGTAGGGCTTTGCGCGTTTGAGCGCGATATGCGATGTCTCTCTACCGAGGTGAGGCCTTGAGGTGGGAGACTCCCTAGTCGCCGAGGTAGGGCCGTCGGAATAACTAGGGCTTTGCGCGTTTGAGCGCGATATGCGCGGCGTCTTTGTTGCCACGGTGGTGGGCTTATTTATGCCACCCTTGTGGGCTTATACACTTCACACTCCGGAGAGTGATCTAGTGTACGCCGAGGCTCAGGGCCTTGCGTGACGTCTTTGTTGCCACGATGGTGGGCTTATTTATGCCACCCTTGTGGGCTTATACACCAAGGCCGTAGTCTACGAGGTGCGTTTATACACTTGACACTCCGGAGAGTGAGCTAGTGTGTGCCGAGGCTCTGGGCCATGCACGGCGTTTTTTTTGAGATGAAGGAGCTGAAGCCCCCCTCTCGGCCAAAGGCCACTTCGCACCTGGGCCAAAGCCCATCTTCATCCGAAGGGCATATTCGCGGGGCCACCCTCGTACCTGGTCCGAAGCACATTGCCTTCGGCTGAAGAGAACAGAGGCCATCCTCGCACTTCGCCCGAAGGACAACCTCGTGGAACCACCTTCGCCCTGCCTTCGTTCAAGCTCGAAGGCACCCCATGCGCCTGCCTTGGCTCGAATAGAAGGCATCCCCACTTCCAAGCCCTTCTCCGACGCGGCCAGGCTCCTTCAGCATCACCCCGTCACCGGCTTCAGGCATCCTCGGGTGCGGCTGCGTCGCCTTCGCCCCGTCGAGCCCCAGCGAGTTGGTGGGGGCTCCGCTCCGGAGGTAGCTGGTGTTGCTTTTGCGAGGCGCACGAGGCAGGCGTGGCATGTGGGGGCTAGAGCCAAAGGTGAAGAGGGGCCAAGTGGACCCCAAGGCCGAAGCGGGGTCGCACAGAGGCGAAGCGTCTGCGGGGGTCTCGAGGCTGGAGGTAGACGAGCTCGAGGAGGGCACGCGCGAAGGGTTTGATGGGAATCTTGTGGTGGTGGCTCTGACGAGGCTTTGGGTGGCCGGAGGAGGCGCGCGACATCGGGTTGGTGGGTGCGCTCGCGAGGGTCTCTTCGAGGGGGTGCTCCGGAGGTGAAGGTGCCCCGAGGGGGCACTCGCCGAGGTTGGAGCGGAGCGGGTGGAGTGGCTGCTGCATGCATCCACGAAGGAGCAAGGCGGCGCCTTTGTGGCGGTGAGGTTTTCGCAAGGTGCTCTGGAGGCGAAGGTGCCCCGAGGGGGCACTTTCCGAGGTCGGAGCAGAGCGGGCAGAGCTGAGGGTGGAGCTGGTGGTGTTGAGGGTGCCGCATGAGGTGGCTCCGGTGATGGAGGCTAGAGGTAAGACGCCCAAACTTGAGGGGCTGGTGGGGACAAACTCGAGGGGCCGCAGGGGGCTTGCTCCCGAGGGGGGCCCGAGGTGGCCTCAGGGTGATGCTTCACCCCATTCCCCGGCCACACGGGGGCTTCAGCCGAAGGTGGTGGTGGCTTTGGAGGAGGAAGTCTGAGAGGGCCCCTAGGCCGGAGTAGGCCGTCATGGAGCTTCGGCATGCCCCGTCGGCTCGAGGGTGCGACGCTCCGATGAAGGCCGAAGTTGGGCGTGCGCAGGAGGCGCCCTGAGGAGGGCTCCGGACCGAAGGCGGCGGTGGTTGAAGCAGTTGCTACCGAAGGGGGCTTGCTGTCGAGGCGGCCCAGCGGTGGCTCCGAAAGGGGCCGAAGGGGGCTCCGAGGCGGTTTGGGGTGAGGAGCGAAGTTTGCCCGAAGGTAAGGCTTTGGCCCGAGGAAGTAGCGCATGCTCTGGGTATGCTTTGGTTGAGGAGCGAAGTTACCTTCGGCTGTTGTGCTTCGGCCGGGATGAGGGGCTTGGGCTGGCCTAGTGGGCTTCGGGCCTTCGGCTGTTGGGCTTCGGCTGGTGGTGTGCTTTAGCTCCTCTCATGTGTAGCTTTTTGTTCGGCCCCCACGGACGGCCACAACTGTCGTAGCAAGAAAAGGCTAGACAGTGGGTACAGAGTACCCTTTGTCTTGGAGGAGGACCGAAGGGAGGAGCCAAAGACACATATGTATCAATGTATTGTATGGAGTGTGAATGAGAGGAAGCCCCCCTTGTATATGCCCTTAGGGCTTTATTTATAGGAGGGCAAGAAGAGACATTTACCTTCTTGCCCTCACCATGTATTGAAAGAGAGAGGGTATTTAGGTACATTTGCCTAAAATACTGTATATGGACTTGGTTTACAAATGTGCTGCATCCCTGACGGTACACTGGTATTCCTGACGACCCTAGGGTGCGGGGCATTTCTAACTACTTGTATTAGCAAGGTCACGAGCTCATTGTCAATTCTAATTTCTCTACAGATTTTTCCTTCCTATTCATACATCCATTTAACCTTCTCTTGTTCATGTATTCCAAAATGAGGAGTTATTATGAGAATGAGTATTTGCTAACTATACTTCTCTCTTAATTCAAGTATCTATTTGGTGAAACATATTTGAGTAATTTAATAGCTATTACAAAGGCTTATTAGCTTACTGTCTTTGAACACTTCTCTGATCATACATACATACACTAATGGAGTATTAGTTGATGCTTAACAGTTTATTGCTTACTGACCACTGTACTGACTACATTGTTCTTCCATCTCACTGCCAAGGACAACTAACTGCTATTTAACTATCTGAACTAATCACTGAAACTAACCACTAATTAACTTAACAAAACTATAAGTGTATGTTAGCAGTAAATCCTACAAACCAGAATCAACTAAACTACTAATCTACTGATCAACTTACTAGGATGAGCCCTACTACCATTTCAGTTTCTCATCTAAATACCTCTCTGTCCATTTATTCAACTAGAGGATTTTTTTTTGATTTGGAGTGTTTGTCAACAAAACTTCATACTAACTCAAAACTGCTAATTTTTGTCAAATCAATTGAGTGGTTCAAATTATCAGTCACAAGATTAGTTAGCACTAATTTGGTTGCCTTACAAGTGGTTCCAAATTTTCAGAGATTAACAGAGAGAGCACATAGAGAGTTCAATGGGTAGAGACAGGGAGTGGCTCGAGCGGTTTGGGGGCGGCGCTGGTCGCCGACGGTTGGGCGACAGCGGGACTGTGGTGATGGCTAAAATGGGATCGGGGAGTGGAGGCGACCATGGGGGTGGTGGAGTTGGGGCTCGGGCGACCCTGTGGTCGTGCGGCAAGGCCGAGCGGTGGCCGACAGTGGAGGGGAAACGACACGGTGGTGCCGGAGAGGGAGAGGGGAGAAGTTAGGGGGAGCACAAGCATGAGGAGGGTCAGGGGAACTCGTCTGGACAAGCTGTGGAGCCGGGGCTGTGCCGAGACGTGCTGGTTCAATGTGGCGGTGATCCTGGAGAGAACGAGAGAGCAAGTGAGTGATGGGGTAGGTTAGGGCGATGTCTAGTGATGAGAGGGAGGAATTGAGCCAGGGATCATCGGAGATGGAGTATCGGCTGCGGTGGCAATTTAGGCTGGGACCGGGGAAGGAGGCTCGTGCGTGGCTCCTCGGTGGGGGATTGCCGAAGTTGTTTGAGGGGTTTGGCTCCCGGTGGTGTCGGACGTGCTGTGACACATACGGGGTTGGCCGGAGTCCACTGCGGTGGCCGGAACGGTGAGCGGTGGTTCGGGCGGCTGGCGCTAGGCATTCGGGTTTTGGCTCGATTGGAGCTCGTGGAGGAGGGGAATGGAAATGGAGAGGAAGCTGGGGAAAAGGAGAGACCATGGTGGCTCGGGAGCGTGCATTTATAGGCGAAACAGATGGAGAGATCGATGGTGGCACTGACGGTGACATGGGAAGGTGTGAGCGTTGGGGGTGAGTGTGGCATGGGCAACGCACGGGGACACAACAAGGCAAGCATGGGGGTGGCATGGGTAGGGAAAACCATGGGTGGTAGGTGAAATCCGGTGGAGACATGCCGTGCTGGCGGGGTTGCGCAAGGCGCGTGGCCATGCATGGTCGGAGCTGGTTTGATGCGGTGGAGAAGAAGCTCTGCATGTGGGGCTAGGTGGTCAGTGGAAGAGAAGAGGAAATAAATTTCCAGATTTTTGTTGAAAATGCTGAGGCTGATTAGGGAATTATTTGACATAGAAATACAGGTCCAAAAATTATGAAAATTTAAGGAAAGGTGTGTGACATAGTGTAGATTATTGTGTAATTGTTTCAGAATTTCATGTGCTCTTTATTTTCCCCTAGAATTCTTTTAGGCTTTCTGTATGTATGCTCTTTCTTTATTTGATGTGAGGAAATTTACAAAACATGTTTTAATTAATTTCTCTATTTTATTACCAGTATAAATTCACCAAGTTTGGTTTTTATTTATCATATTTTGTTTCAATTTATTTTGATCCTTAATTGGTTTTGTATTTCGCATTAGATTCTTTAATTCCTTTCTTACACAAAAGGTCTTGCAATAATTCCAGAAAAGCAAATGTCAACAAAGATCCATAAAAAGTTTTAAAAAGTTCACATTTTTACCTATCTAAAAATAATCCTAATTTTTGGGATGTTACACTATGCTCTGCCCTAGGGATCAGTGTGGAAACAGCATTGAGCAATCCTTGCACAACAAACATTGCAACATGTTATTATGAAGGAATCAATGTAATCGTACAACAATATCACTTTAGGACTTACCTTTTGTTGATCTGATATAATAACCCAATATTTTCCATCGGTGATGCCAAGATCTTTGCACAGAAGACCCAAAAACCACTCCCAAGAGTCCATATAGGGAGATTCGTTGCCATCTTCCAGATTGCCTTCATCCATAGGCAAGTCACGCTCTATGGCACTCAACTCTGCTATACATATTGGGATCTTCATTTTCTTTTTGAAAGCCCTGCATTGCCTTTTGATCTCTTGCACTTCCTCATCCTCACTTGAGCTATTATCATCTCCAGGTAAGTACTCACTATCATCACTACCAAACACATCACCATCTAGAGCAACAAGAGCGAGCGAATTGTCTTTGCCTGTGCCTGAACCATGGCCTCTAGAAGGGGACTTGTAAAAAGCCCTAAATGCACTCAAATCTTTGTCAACCTGTTGGGGTGATGAAGTCAATATAATCCTTTCATTGATCTTGCCTGAAACTTGGGATTTCACAAGTTCATCATCTGTATACTCTTCTTCCTCATCTGCATGCTCCTCTTCCTCATCTGTTTGGTCTTTTTCCTCATCTGCATGCTCCTCTTCCTCATTTGTTTGGTCTTCATCCTCATCTTCATAACTGGACTCAACTATTGTGATGGTCTCCACATACACATCAGCTACACCACCTTCAGTAATATAATCTGACATGAAACTGCATGCTTGGTCATCCACCAATACTCTAAGACCCTGGTTCAATTCCTTCCTAGGAAAAAGCCAATGAAGATTAACTTCATCTGTTTCTCCAATGTGATCTCTCAGATGTCCTTTTAACTCGAGAAGGGACACTTTATCACGCTCAATGTATGACATCGCCTCATCTCCCCCCAACTAAGGCACATTTATCCCATAAATCCCCGTTAATGTGAAATCTCACAGTGAGCATATCAACATTGTCCATACTGGAACACCTACAACACACGAACAATCCAACCAAAACGCGACTCATATTTCGATCCAGCATAGTGCGTCTAAAATTGAGTAAAAAAGCCTCTCGATCATGATATTTCGATCAAATTTTCAACTAACACCAAAACCCTATCTAACACTGAAAGCATTGAACACCTGAAGAATCAAACAAAAAAAAAAGAATCTCGGCCCTAAAGAAAACTAAATATCCAGCATAGCACGTCCAAAATTGAAGTAAAAAAGCCTCTCGATCATCAGATTTTGATCAAATTTTCAACTGCGACCAAAACCCTATCGAACACCCAAAGCATTGAATACCCAAAGAATCAAACCGAAAAACGAATCTCCAGCCTAAAGAAAACTAATGATCCAGCATAGTGCATCTTAAATTGAAGTTAAAATGTCCCTTCGTCATCACACATTACCATCAAATGTTCAACTTCACCAAAACCCTAACAAACACCCAAGCTGTCCGTGGAATTGAGGTATTAGAAGACACTACACTAAGAGAGCAAGGGGCCAACTAACCTCAAACACGACGTGGATCACCGAATTCCTCCCGTAACCATCGCCTCGCACACACTGGGTCGTCAGAGTCACCACTGCCTATTCTGCGATGAGTCCAAGCGAGAGGCCACGGGAAGAGAACCGAAGCGTTGGGGGTTCAACTGCCATTTATTTCACTCAGGTGGACCAGGTGCGCCACATCCACCACTCAGTGTGACACATCCGTGCTGACTTGGCCAAATGTGGTCACGTGTGCAAAACCACCCAGTCAAACCGATGTGAGGGGTTTAGTGACCAGATTACGCAAATTTAGGGGGTTAAATAACTGGTTTTGAAGTTTGGGGGGGACCAGACTTTTCTGATAGTTCGAGGGAGTAAACTGGACTTACTCCTTAATTGAAAAGTTGAGTGTGTAAATTTGCTTGATGGGTCTATGTCCCAAACCTTTCTTTTGCATAGCAGGAGAGAATTTATTTAATAAAAAAACTATGCTAATAGAATATGAAATCAAATAATCTCAAATGCAAATTTTATTTGCAAAATAGGATTATCAAATTTTGTAGTTGTGCAAAGAAAACTTTATACATCATACAATACTTACACTAAGCCACACAATTGGCATCTCCAACATGTTGTGCATATCTTCTAGACAATGTTATGCCTAAGGGGGTGTTTGGTTGGTGCCACACTTTGCCACACTTGAGTTAGGTACATTTGACTTTCCGAGGCAGCTGTTTGGTTAGCTCCGATCCTTTGTGTCTTGCACTCACCTTATTAATTTTCTCACCAACTAATGGTTCGTACATCTACACACAATTGTATACACAACACCGCTTTAACTTTGTATACTTCCCTTGGATGGTGTGAAGACGGCATGCTATGCATGAGAGATGAGACACGTCTTCTTTTTCTCTATCTCAGCCAACATCTAAGGACATGTACAATGTTACAGATAGCTGCTCTCTATATCAACTATTTATGTCACCTATAGATAGCACTATAGACAGCTCATATAATGATGTTGTCTTTTTTACTTATATTTATAGATGACACAATTTTTTAATGCTTTCATGGACCTAAGACATTTCCTTGGTTCTGGTGATACAGTCGGCTACATGATTGTAGGCAACACATTTATTTCTCTTTATTCTCTTTTATCCACATCAGCTTAAACCCTACGTGGCAGAGACTATATATATCTGATGCCCACTGTACATGACCTAATGTGGTAGAGTTGTTAGACAGTAGAATTTTCTTACTCAGGTTTGTGAAGAATAAATTCATGATCTTATTTTTTGGGGTGGGATTCCTCATCGTGGTGCTTCTCTCCTCTTCCTTGGAGCATCATTTCATTTCTACTAAATCACACTGTGCGCTGTCGTGGCAGGTGCAGACGGAACACACACATGAAGGCCCTCTTTGTTTAGGCTTTTTCTCTAGCTTAAAAGCAAAAAAGCCCAAGCCTAAACAAAGAGGTGGTTTTTTTGTCCGGCTTATAATAAGTTTAAGCCAATTTAAGCCTAAAAGCCATAAGCCAGGGGAGATGTGCTTTTTTTTGACTTTTGCGGAATAGAATTTCTCTTTGTCACTGAAGTTCACTTAAATTACCCACGAAATTCCATTGGTATATAATTACAAACCGTTCTGGTTTTTTCAGTCGTTTCCAACCTCTCCCCAACTCGACGCCGGATTAGTTTCCAATCTCTCCCCAACCCGACGCCGGATTGCTCCCGTTCTCCAGGAAGACGTCGGATTGCTCCCGTCACCCCTCCCGAGCGCAGCCTCCCATCACCCCTCCCGAGCGCCACCGCCTCCCATCTCCCCCATCGACCCCCTGAACACCGCCGCCTCCCATCTCCCCTCCCGAACGCCACCGCCTCCCATCTTCCCTCTCTCGACGGCGCCGCCTCCCCTGCTCCAACTCAGCCTCCCGACGCTGTTGCCTCCCCTGCACCGACTCCGCCTCCCAACGCCGTCGCCGCCTCCCCTGCCCTGACTCCGTCTCCTGACGCCGCCTTCTCCTCTGGAACCGACTCCGCCTCCCGACGCCGTCGCCTCCCCTGGACCGACTCCGCCTCCTGACGCCGTCGCCGCCTCCCCTGCTCTACCTCCTCTCACATGTATATTGTTGTGCTAGCTTTCACAGGTTTTAATCTGTCAATTAAATTGATCAATTGGTGTGAGCTTGGAGAAGTTCCACTGGCTCAGGAAATTAGCCTTCTTCAGATTGTGACTTAAGTGTAGGTTTCAGATTAATCTTCAGATTCTATTCTTATCTGCTTTAATTAGGACCAAGTGTTCTTAATAAGCCAACATCCTACAAAAAGCCTAAGTACCAAACA
Source organism: Phyllostachys edulis (assembly GCA_036346405.1). Classification (NCBI taxonomy): domain Eukaryota; kingdom Viridiplantae; phylum Streptophyta; class Magnoliopsida; order Poales; family Poaceae; genus Phyllostachys; species Phyllostachys edulis. The sequence continues at coordinate 71,325,676 of CM070549.1, read as the reverse complement.
ACATAGTTTGGCTTAAAAGCTTAGAGGCTTATAAGCTAATTAAGCCAAAAAGCTGGCTTTAAGCTATAAGCCAAAAAGCCTAAGCCTAAACAAAGAGGGCCGAAATCGATCGCTAGGATGGGTTCTGCGACCAGTTCGATAGATCCATGGCAAAGCTGGAACACATCTAGGGGCCCGTAGGATACATCGGCGAGATCCACCGCAACAGTTGCTTCATGCCCGACTCATCTTGAGGTGTTGTAAACAACTGAGTTAACTATGGGCACTGTCTATGGATGTGTTTAGGGTCTGGAGATGCTGAAGGCGTGTTTCCAGTTGAAGACGGTGCTCGCCGACGTTTTCCTCGTCAAGGAGCGGAAGGCTTGAAGCGCTTCTGTCCTGTGGCTCTAAGAGGATGGCATTGCATTAGTGTTAGTGGCTCTAAGCTGTATAGTTTAGATTCTGATCTCCTGTATCAACCGATCCTGATTTCATGGGATACAGATATTGTTTGTTTCCTGATTATTTCGGTTGCAATGACTGTTGCCTATCCGGCACAGTTTGGTATATAAATACCACACCCACCGACGCTTGTTAGCGTTCGTTGTTTCTCCCAATTCTTTCTCGTTTACATGGCATCCGATTAGTTCCCACCTAGGACCCCCCAACCCTAACACACACCCTTCCACCACCCCATCTCACCGGCATGAGTGGGTCTCCAAGCTCCCCTGCCGACACCCAATCCAGCACCGGCGCTCTCTCCCCTCATGGCACTACGCCGTCTTCCACCTCCACTATTGCCTCGGCTTCCCAGGACATCAGCGTGGCTAGCATTTGGACTCACATATATTCCTATGACCCTCGATCTGAAGGTCTCGAACTACACAAAGCGGTGAACCTTTTTCCAAGCCATGGTCGGCAAGTTCGGCCTTCAACACGACGTCGATGGCACTCCAATCGACCCAACGGATCGTGAGTGGGTGCAACATGACTTTACCGTCCTGACTTGGCTCTACGGCTCCATCTCCGAGGAGATCCTTGACATCATAATGGAGCCAACAAAGACGGTGCTCGAGCTGTGGACCAATGCCAAGGCCCTCTTCCACGACAACAAGGAAGCTCGCACCATCTACTTGGACGCCGAGTTCCACTCCCTGCTTCAAGGTGATATATCCGTGACCGCCTATTGTCAGCGTGTCAAAACCCACACGAATGCTCTTCGCGGCGTTGGACAACCTGTACCCGATCGAACGCGCATCCTCAAAACTTTGCACGGCCTCAACGAGTGGTTCTCCTCCAACGTCGCCACCGTCATCTCTATGACAGTTCCCTTCCTGATGTTCGCCACCACCCGCTCCATGACGCCGTGACAGGAGGTGTGGAATGCCAACGAGAGCAAGGTGGCCACCCAAACTGCCCTCCTCTCTACCGGACCAGTGGCCGCTCCTACCTTTGCCTCCTGCGGCTCCTCCTCCTGCCAAGTAGAGCATGGTGATCACGGCGACGGTTCCGGGTGCAGCAAGAACCGCAACAAGGGTCGTCGGAACAAGAACGGAGGCTATCGATCCAGCAATCATGGCACGCCGTCAAAGAGCACCACACCAACACCATCTGGCGCATGGGTCTGTGTGAAACTGTCAATCCATGGGCTCCCACACCAGAAGAAAGTAGTGAAACAACAGCTGCCGCCTTGAGTCCCGCACGGGAAGAACCCCCTGATCAGACCCTTCTCCTCCCGCTGCCAAAGCTCCTGCTCCACCAGCTTCACACTGCTGGGATTGGTGCAGCAGATCCGCACGACGCTTTTCGCATCCTGCTTCGCCGACTCTCCCCCAGAGTCACCACACGCCTTGCTAGCTTGCGTGTGTGCGTCTCCTGTGCCAGAAGCCCCTGCCACATATGCACCTCCATGGCCACTGCCTCCTATGCTAACTGTGTGCCGGGTCCGACTAGACTGTCCTTCATACAAACCGGCTTACAAATTTTTAGGGAAATTTTGTACAACCGGTTCAGGGATTGTTTCACCTTCATTAGCAGGTCTTTGTTTTTATCATAAACAGGTAAGAGCTCGTCCTGCAACACCACCCTGCACCCTTCTTCAGCCAACTGGCCGAGACAGAGTATGTTGATGCACAAATTCGGTATAAAATAAATTCCAGACAACATCTTCTGATCGCTGTTCTTGCATTTCAGTAGCATTGTTCTGTTTCCGCTAATTTGCACCGTGGAGCCGTCCCCAAACTTGATTTTCCCTGAAATCTTCTCGTCGAGCTCATGGAATATGGAGTGATCTCCCATCATATGATTGCTTGCTCCATTGTCCAAGTACCACATATTAGAGTGATCGTGGTTGCGTCCCTCTATGCGTAGTTTAGAAACTACGTTCTCCTCATTCAACATCACCATGACCGACACTTCTTTGACACATAAGGAGAGAAGTAGGGTAGGATCATCATTGCCTTCACAGACTCGATTGAGGTTTACCTCCTCGTTCCTCTTCTTATTTCGGCAATCCGAGGCATAGTGTCCATACTCGTCGCAGTTGAAATAATTTATGTGGCTGCGACACTCCAACACGTAGTGACCGAATTCTTTACATTTAAAACACTTGACATGTGACTTATCACGTGATCTGTCACTACCGCCTTGCCCAGCCCAATCTCCACGTCCTCCTCTGCCACCTTGGCTATCACCAGACTTCTTGCCTTGAGTAGATATTGCCTCCCATTGAGAACGAGATAGTAACAACTGTTCACCTTCTTCTTCTTTGAGATGTCATCTCCCCTTTAAACTTTCTTCGAATGCCCGTAGACGTCCTAGTGCCTCAGTTAGGGACATAGATGACACATCTCCCCATTGTTCAATTGTGCCGATTATTGGAAGGAATTTGTCAGGAGCGGCACTAAACAATTTCTCCACAACGACCGTGTCCTTTAGTTCTACCCCAAGGGAATGGATTTCACCCACCATACTAGTGAGCTTCTGAGAGAATTCAATAATACTCTTGGAATCCTGCATGACCAAACGATCAAATTGCCGTTTCAACACCTGTACCCTTGCCTTCTTAACACGATCTTCGCCAACTCGCATACCCCGGATAGCCTCCCATGCTTCCTTTGCTGATTCTTTATTTGCAATTGCCATCATTACAACATCTAGCACAACTTAAGAGATTACAGCCAAAGTGCCTTGATCCTTTTCTTATTCGACTAGAGTCTCTCCTTCTATTGCCGCCCATATACCAAGAGCACGTAGGATAATCTTCATCTTTACAACCCATAATCCATAATTAATATCATTAAGTAACGGGTACTGAATTGGTATAGAAACTCCTTTTGACATGAATTTTCCTTTTGATGACAACTCTACTATAGCCGCTTCTTCTTTTAGCTACAGTTCCTTCTTCGATAATTGATCTTCTACCATAGCCGACGAAACCTAAGCCCTGATACCAAATGTTGGAAATATTCCTTGCTCCTTTGCTCGGTCGTTCGGTCCAGACCAAAGATGCACCTGGATTTTTCTTTTTGGGTCCTGCTATCCCTTCATGTGATAGACAAGCACAAAGCTCCGGTTTCTCTTCTCATGATAGCAAGCAGCACTTCTGCCTCTACTCTATTGACCTGATGTGCCTACTGCCCAGCGTCTCCCACGTCTTGTCTTCACGTAATTCTGCAAGGAAGAAACGACGAGACGCCGAAACAATGCGGAACAAAAGAACAACGCCGAAACAGTCGATTTCTTTCCGGGAGCTGTGCTTCTCTTTTTGTGTTTTCTATTTCTTCTTAACTTCACAACTCAACTCACGTTAACACGGGAAGTTACGGGCCTTATAAAGGCTGATCACAAACTAGTATATGGACTCCTAATCTAACTCGGTTTCTACTGCGATTTGCTACTTGGACACGGCAAGTAAATGGAAACTCACAAAAAATTTCTAAAACAAGATTAGATCTAACACATGTAGGCTCCTGGTGGCAGGCGGCTGGGTGATGGATTCTGGTGCCACGTCCCACATGACCTCCGATGACGGTAACCTCCACTCATCCTCCCCTATCCCTTCATCTACTTCCGTCATTGTTGGCAATGGTTCTACCATTCCAATCTATCGTGTTGGTCACACGATTCTCCCTTCTCCTTCCTCCACTTTTCACCTTAATGATGTCCATGTCTCTTCCATTGTTAAAAATCTCATCTCTGTTCGTAAGCTCACTCGTGATGATTTCTCTATTGATTTTGACCGCTTTGGCTTCCCTGTTAAGGACCTTTGAACCAAGAGACATTTTGCGCTGCAATAGTGTTAGGGACCTCTACACCTTGCTCCTCGATGCTCCCGCAACACCATTCTATGCTTTTCTGTCCATCACCGCCCCGGAGTCTATTTAGCATCGGCGTTTGGGACATCCTAGCCATGACATCATGTCTTCCCTTCAGTGTTCATCTTTTATTTCATGTAATAAGGCCGATCGGTCTATTTGTCATGTTTGTCAACTCGACAAATACACTCGTCTGTCGTTTTCTAGTTCCATTTTAATTTCTAGTGTTCCTTTCCAACTTGTTCATTGTGACCTATGGACATCTCCTATTTTGAGTAATTCAGGATATCAATACTATTTAGTCATTCCCGATGGTTTTTCTCACTTCTTTTGGACTTCCCCTTTAATTACGACAAAAATCTGATGTCCGAGCCACTATTGAACAATTCCCTACATACGTGTAGACTCAGTTTCGTCTTCTCATTCTGTCTATTCAAACCAATAACGGACGCGAATTTGTCACTGCACCTTTGCTTGATTTTTTGGTCGCCACGGCATCCTACCCCGTCTGTCTTGCCCCTACACATCTCAATAGAACGGGAAGGCTAAACACGCTCTTCACACTCTAAACAACACTATTTGCATGCTGTCGTTTCAGGCACACAAGACACCTCCTTACTAGTCAGAGGCCCTTGCCATGACGACTTACCTCGTCAATAGTTGCCCGTCCAAGCCGGTTGCTTTCCTCTCTCCTTATCAGAAGCTTCACATCACTCCTCCCTCCTATGTCGATTGTCGAGTTTTTGGGTGCTTATGTTACCCTAACCTCTCCTCCACCGCCTCACATAAACTTTCTCCCTGCTCCGCAGCTTGTGTGTTCCTTGGCTACCCTAGCTCTCACAAAGGCTATCGTTGCCTTGATCTCGCTACCCGCAAGATCAACGTGTCTCGACATGTCGTCTTTGACGAGACCACTTTTCCCTTCGCTTCTCATGAACCCTCATAGCCAGTGGATTCTCTGGATTTTTTACTCGGCATCATCACCTCCTCCACCCTACCTTCACCTATCTCTATTGATGAACCCTAAGGTTCTATTTGTTGGCCCGATCTTTCGATGAGAAACGATAAGTCCGGTAGGCGTCGCTCAACCCTCACGATCCTGGCTACGAACACGCAAGGCTCGAAACCACGCAATCGCTGAACTGATCGACTAGTCGTTATCAACCGTGCACGAATACCCGGTTGACCTGACCACGAAGGTCGATTCCTGCATACACCGAAGAAGCACGCAAGAACAAGATAATAAGCAATCTGAAATTGCAGATAAAGATTGAAATATTGATAAATTGGGATTCTGAAGCGGTATTCAGGGTTGGTCTAGCCAACACAAGCCAATACACGAAGTTGCGTTGTAGCTAACTCTTAATTCAACAAAATCCAAGAAAAACTAAAGGGGTGCGGCCTCCTTAAATAGGGAACGAAGAGCCACAAAACTAATGAACTAGCGAGGTGGTACTAACGGGCGCGATTACTGTTCACGTGAACAGTAACCACGCCCCCGGGTGAGCCGCCGGCAGATGGGCCAAGTTCAGTATGATTACAAAATCCAGTTTGGCTCAAACAAGTGATATGACGCCTTATTTTGATGATTGCGATCAGTCCAGAAGGAGTTTGGAGGTGAGGCCGGATCCGTTGGAAAGAGGACGAAATCATCTTTCCATCAAGTACTCGTGGACCTCCAACGGACGTCGTATGTGAAAGTTATGGGCATTTGAAGTCAGTGCTGTCAGGCTGATTCTGGAGGCCGAACTGGATTCCAAAACGGGTCCCGCTCAAACTGCTTGTTAGTCTTGGACCAAAAGTGACATGGTGCTGCACATATAGATATTCCATCATTAGGTAGCATCATATAGTTCATATAATATAAAGACACTCCTAAAAACGATCTCACCTGATAAGTTAAGTGAAGCGTACGAGCTCTTGTACTTGGAACATCAAGCATAGCAAATATGGTTGTATGCATAGGAGTCATATCCTCATCATCCTCCCTTTCTTGAAAACAAAGCTGTCCTCGGCTTTTGATAAGCTGAAAATAGGGTAACAAAGAAGCCAAGGTGTATGCATGGTATATGTATATGTCATCTGTTTTAACGGTTCTTCGTTGTTGCACACTTAATGTTAGAAGACAGCAGCGATCATAAAAGATCATTGTATTATTAATCCAAGAGTAATCATATATGTGAATGATCAAAACAAAATTTCTCACACAACAATTATTGCAACTAGTTTTGCAAATGTAAGTGAAGCGTTTATGCAATTCAAATCTCTGAAATTGTAAACTTGCAGTGGTAGTACATATGGGCAAATCTACAACTTTTGGAATCAAACAACATTCATCCATATAATCAGATTTCAATCGAGCACTAGCAAATTCATCTAGCAATGGTGAAAAGAAATGTAAGCTCTTCCATAATTCAACATTTTTATTCAGATTGTCCATACTAGATTGTGCAATATAAGGTGAACACATAGGCATTGGATAAGCACTAAATTTTATTTTCCTCTCAGATTGAACAAGGTTCAGCACACAAGAATTGTTATCCAAAACAACAAGTTTCAATTCATCCATGTGAGCACAAGTTATGCATATTCGATAAACCAGAAATTGGTTGTCTATATCATAATCTCCAATTAATTTAAAATAGTAGGTGGAGGTGCTAGAAAAAGAATTTAGAGATGAAAGTTCAAAAACTTTCTCCCTAGCACATTCCAAACTAATGGGCTCATTAAGCATGATATAGCACAAAGTATCAGCAGGGGATATTCTATCAAGTACTTCTTTATGTGTAATTAATTCGACATGTGCACAATTATGAGATTTAAGAACAGCACATGGTTTGTTCAAGTCAACATAAGAAAAATCACAAGATTGCACTACAGTAGGTATATACTCACAATGTGGCTCTATGTCTTGCTGTAGCACCAAATCAATATCTTTGTCATTGTCATCCTTATCGAGATCAGAGGTACCTCAAACTTCTCTTCTAATGACTTAGGATGCACCAAATCATCGCTCATCTCTTCAAGCGTCTCGGCGAAGATCTGGGAGATGGAGTAGGAGCTAAAACAATGTCAGCATTTTTAGTTACCTTAGGTTGCACTTCACTTGTGACGGTGGGTGGTGGAGGTACAAAACGACGTTGCAATTTCTTCTTCATCTGCTCCCATGTGTACATGAAGTGGTACTCCAGATTCGACCACCAATGTTGAATATCACCGATCAGTGCCGTCCTTGCCATGCTCATCTTCTCATAAGGATCAAGGTCCTGTCTTTCAAAGTAGATATCCAACATATTAACCCATATAAAGTAGTCCAACGACGTACTCTCAGCGGTGAGTGGAAACATGTATGCAGGTAGTTGTTTCCCTTTGAGTTCAAATCTGCCCGCGATGACATCGAATCGGCCATCTTCAACCAATCTGTCATTATTAGTAGAAAACAAGGAAACAAATCACACGTATATGTTCCTATTAACTACTAGGATCTGGAGGCTCAAGTCACACGCGCAAGCTTTTATCGGGGCTCTTGCAAGTTCTTACCAATGCAAAGAAGGAAGTGGTACAACCGTGGTCGGTTCGTGATAATCTCACTTGCGATCAGCCCAACGATTATGCGGAACGGCACTTCTTGAGTTAGTAGGTAGTGGAGCTCGGAAGGCTAGTATGTAGCAAAGGAACAAAGAATTGTTCAAATCAAGATGCAAAATTGAAAAGGTTCAAAGTACTAGTCACAAGTGCTTGGTCCTAGTCTAAACCAAGCCTAGCTAGAGCAACTCGCAAGAACGACTAGTAGCAACAACGGAAGGCCAAACCGAACAATCAATGCCAACGAGCAAAGGATGAAACGAGGTAGCTCAAATTTTTTTTCTTCTTCTTCTTCGCTTTTCCTTTTCTTTTTTTTTCTTCTCTCTTTTTTTTCCACGTAAAAACACTGAACTGAAAGGTGGTTTTTTTTCTGCTACAGAGTGGCCAGAACACGTGCTCTGATAGAATCAAACCGCGTGCTACAGAACACACGCCCTTCTGATGCCGATTCGTTTTTTCTCTCTCTGAAACCTCTCGAGAACGGGAGCAATGGTTTTAAATCTCGGGCTGCTCTGATTACCCAAATTTTCTTGAAGCGAAACCGCGTCTACAAGACGATTTCCTTTCTCTTTTTTTCGGTTTGGAGTGATACACCACGGCTCCCAAAGCTCACGGCAATTTTCTTGATTAGCGCCACACGCCTCAAAGTATTTGGGTGCTTTGCCTGCAGTATGTCTCATATAGCTTGGACACGCAAGACACACGAAAGCGCCGACAGCCTAAGCCAACAAGACTTCCGCCACCACATTGCCTCTGTTCTTGCTCTAGGATTGGCGCTTGTTAGGCCGAGCCGTGACGTTGTCGGGTGCGTGCATCGAGACCGGCGCGGACGCCTTGCAGCAGATCCATCGGCGAAGCACCACCGCAGAGACGCAGGCGGCGCCAAATAGATCTGTTTTGTTTTGTTTTGTTTTTTTTGTCTCTCTTCACATGATAGTCGATATGCAAGAAAATCTAAACTAGACCAATCTAGACAGGAAACCAGCACTAAGACTCGACGATGCAACGACAATTCAACAAAGCAAAACTAAAAAGAAAAAATTGCAAAGCCACAAATTGGTTTGGACGATGAACTAAACCTAATTTTTGATTTTCGGCTATATGGAGTATAGGAAAAAAAATTTCTCACCGATGAACTGTAGCTCTGATACCACCTGATGAACCCTAAGGTTCTATTTGTTGGCCCGATCTTTCGATGAGAAATGATAAGTCCGGTAGGCGTCGCTCAACCCTCACGATCCTGGCTACGAACACGCAAGGCTCGAAACCACGCAATCGCTGAACTGATCGACTAGTCGTTATCAACCGTGCACGAATACCCGGTTGACCTGACCACGAAGGTCGATTCCTGCATACACCGAAGAAGCACGCAAGAACAAGATAATAAGCAATCTGAAATTGCAGATAAAGATTGAAATATTGATAAATTGGGATTCTGAAGCGGTATTCAGGGTTGGTCTAGCCGACACAAGCCAATACACGAAGTTGCGTTGTAGCTAACTCTTAATTCAACAAAATCCAAGAAAAACAAAAGGGGTGCGGCCTCCTTAAATAGGGAACGAAGAGCCACAAAACTAATGAACTAGCGAGGTGGTACTAACGGTCGCGATTACTGTTCACGTGAACAGTAACCACGCCCCCGGGTGAGCCGCCGGCAGATGGGCCAAGTTCAGTATGATTACAAAGCCCAGTTTGGCTCAAACAAGTGATATGACGCCTTATTTTGATGATTGCGATCAGTCCAGAAGGAGTTTGGAGGTGAGGCCGGATCCGTTGGAAAGAGGACGAAATCATCTTTCCATCAAGTACTCGTGGACCTCCAACGGACGTCGTATGTGAAAGTTATGGGCATTTGAAGTCAGTGCTGTCAGGCTGATTCTGGAGGCCGAACTGGATTCCAAAACGGGTCCCGCTCAAACTGCTTGTTAGTCTTGGACCAAAAGTGACATGGTGCTGCACATATAGATATTCCATCATTAGGTAGCATCATATAGTTCATATAATATAAAGACACTCCTAAAAACGATCTCACCTGATAAGTTAAGTGAAGCGTACGAGCTCTTGTACTTGGAACATCAAGCATAGCAAATATGGTTGTATGCATAGGAGTCATGTCCTCATCATCTATCGTCTAGGGCCTGCCGTGACAGCACCACCACCTACCGAGGCAAGACTTCTTCCTACTGCGACACACCCACCGCCAGCAGTAGATTTTCCTGCCACTGTAAGCCCTTCCTCTGTCGTGGCACGCTCACCACCTGCTGTAGCCCCATTCCCCCCTGTGGCACCTGCACTTGCATCATGCCTGTCCACTATTTCTATTGGTCACTCTATACCTCATCCAGCACCCGACCCACACTCCGTGGTTACTCGGGCCAACTCGGTCCTTGTTGCCCATTGAAAAACTCAACCTCTCTGCCACTCACTCTGTCACCTCTCCAACACCTAAAACCTATCAGAGCGCTTGCGCCGATCCTCATTAGCGCCAGGGCATGGCGAATGAGTATTAGGCTCTTCTCGATAATAACACATGGTCCCTTGTTCCTCGTCCCATAGAGTGAACGTTGTCACTAGCAGATGTATATTTAAACACAAGTTCCATTTCAGTGGCTCCCTTGCCTGATACAAGGCCTATTGGGTCGTTCATGGTTATTCTTAACAACCCAGGGTTGATTTCGATGAGACCTTTAATCATGTTGTCAAAACTGCCACCATCTGAGTTGTTATCAGCCTTGCTATTTCCAGGTCATGGTCTATACACCAACTTGACGTCAAGAATGCCTTTATGCAGAACAAACTTGATGTGATGGTCTACTGTTAGGACCTGTCTAGCTTTGTCGATCCCTCCCATTCTTCCCATGTGTGTAGTATTCACAAATCCTTGTATGGTTTAAGGCAAGATCCTCGTGCGTGGTATCATCTCTTTGCCACCCACATCTGCACTCTCGGATCTGTTCCATCCATCTCTGACATATCTCTTTTTGTTTATAGAGATGGATCACACCTAGCTAGCCTCCCACTTTATGTTGATGACATCATCCTCACTGCCTCGTCGTCTTCGCTCCTCCAATGGATCACCAACTGCCTCCACTCGGAGTTCTCCATGACTGACCTTGGCGACCTTGATTTTTTCTTAGGCATCTCTTTTTGTCTCTCTCTCTCTCTCTCAGTGGTAATACGCATCAGATCTCCTCCAGTGCACTAGCATGTCTGTGCATCACCCCACTGTGACGCTTGTCGGCATGCGAGCCAAAATCTTCACCACAATTAGTGACCCCATCTCTGACCCTACTTAGTACCAGAGCCTAGCTAGCTGGTGCACCATTCAGTACCTCACCTTGACATAGCCCGATCTCGCATACGCTATTCAACAAGTGTGCCTCCATATGCACGATCCACGGGAACCGCATCTTGCTCTTGTCAAACGAGTCATGTGATATGTTAAAGGTACCTTTGACTACGGTCTTCATATAAATAGCTCGTCGATGACTACTCTCATAGCCTACTTTGACACAGACTAGGCCAGCTGTCCCGACTCTAGATGCTCCACCGCCGACTACTGTGTCTACCTCAGTGATAACCTGGTGTCTTGGTCTTCGAAATGCTAGGCCACAATCTCTCTGTCTAGCATGGAGATTGAATACCGTGTCATTGCTCACGTCGTTGTCGGATGTTGTTGGCTTCGTTAGCTTCTAACCGAGCTTCACCACCCCTGGCTTTGGTGACGGTGGTCTATTGTGACAATGCCAACGCCATCTACATGTCGTCCAATCCAATGGAACACTGTCGGACTGAACACATCGAGATTGGCATCTGTTTTGTTCAGAAGAAAGTGGCACTTGGCCAGCTCTGTATCGTTCATATTCCTACGTCCCTTCAGTTTGCCGACATCATGACCAAAGGGCTCACGACTCAACTGTTCGCAGATTTTTGCTCCAGTCTGTGTGTTTGGCAGCCTCATGATTCAACTAAACAGGGATGTTAGCGGATCTTCCTTTCTTATTGTACAAGATGTATAGTTTAGATTGTGATCTCCTGTATTAACTGATCCTAATTTCATGGGATATGGATATTGTGTGTTTGCTGATTATTTCTGTTGTAATATGGTGTAATCACTGTTGCCTACCCGACATCTTTAGATATATAAATACCGCACCAGTGACGCTTGTAAATGTGCGGTGATTCTCCCAATTATTTATCGTTTACAATTATTTTATTTCGACTGCTTGGTTTGCAGTGTCTGCGTGAGTTCACACAGCTGACTAAGCTCGTGTAATCATTGTTGCCTATCATGCGCTGTTAGATATATAAATACTGCACCAACGACGCTTGTTATCGTGTGGTGCTTCTCCCAATTCTTTCTCGTTTACAATTAGTTTATTTTGACTGCTTGGTTCACAGCCTCTGTTTGAGTTCACGCAACTGATGATGACATTGCTATCAGATCTGGCCAAATTGGTGGCACGACACAGCCTGAGACAAGCATGTTTAGACACGACCCGACTGACCCAACTAGGTAAATGGGCCAAGCTGCGCCGGCCTAGGCACGATTAGCCCGACAAGCCAAAGTCAGCCCGTTTAGTCCATCTAGAAAAAGGGTGTCTACCATCGTGCACCGCCACCACCTGCTCCGCCTCCTCCTCCTCTGCTACGCGTCGCTGCCCCCGTTGCGGCCGCCGCGCCTCCTGTTCCGTAGCATGCTACCTCATCCTTTGCAGCATGACGTGCCTAGGCCATGTCGTGCCAGGCACGTTATTGTGCGTGTCGCGCTTGGGCTAGGTCATGCCAGGCACGATACTATGCATGCTGTGCTGGGCTAGCTCGCTGGGCCGAGGTCGTGTTCTAGGCATCACACGGTGCGTCGGGCCGGGCTAGCATGACCCATTTAGGTGTCGAGCCTTGCTGTGCCTGGGCCATGCCAATAGCACTGGGCCTCGAGCCGATACGGCCACACCTTTAGTTGCTGTTAAGTTAATTAATGGGGTCCTTAGTTAATTACTTTGTTATCTTACGGCTCCTAGTCCTTTGTTCCACATAATAAGGGATAGAGAGAAAGGTCTGGAGAGGGCAGTTTGGATGCAAGGCCTCGGAGGATGGGTTCTGAAAAGACCCAAAATTTCAAGTTTTCAAAACTCGTTAGAAGTTTGGTTTGAATTTAGATTTCTTGCCCAATTCGGAAAGTTTTCCCTCTTTTCCGCTTTTCCAGGCCAAAAGCACATTTTCTCCCGTGCGCTTTCCTACTCTGTTCTTCTTCCTCTCGCATCATGCCACCAGTCACCGCCTTGCCACCACATCGCCTTCGTCCTGGTCAACCACTTCCACCACCTTCACCCACGCTAATGCTCGTCACCTCACCACGCCACCACCACCGTTTCCCCTTCCCGGCGATCATTGCTGCACCGCCCACCCGCTATCCACGCGCCAAGACCGCTACCGCCGCCTCTCCGCGCATATAAAGCTGGAGCTAGCTGCACATCCATCTTCCTTCCTTCACACCTGACGAGGATATAATAATCATAATTTAATTATTTATCTGTAATTCATATTATGGATAATAATGATGTCATATGGTTCTTAAGTATACCTCTTAATATTTATAAGGGAGAAGCTAGAGGTCGTAAGTTCTTCTACCTACCCCCACAGTTGTAAGTTCTTCTATGACTACCCATAGTCGTAAGTCTTTCTACGACTATGTCTTGATCGTAAGCTCTTCTACGATCAGTTTATGGTAGTAAGCTATTCTACGACCACCACCTGATCGTAAGCTCTTCTACGACCAGTCTCTAGTCGATGTGGCTTACAGACATGTGGGACTAATTGACCAGGGAATCTTCTGCACCATATTTAAAGATATGGGCGGTAAACTATGCTATTATTCTCTAGAATAATGGCACGATTTAACTCCATGTCATGGTGATAACTTCCTCGCAACATGGGAACGTTACTACTCCCACAATAATCTCCAATAACAGCTCTATAATCTGGAATATTAAGGTGCCCTTTGGACTGGAAGAACAGCAGCACACTCCAAGTACTATAAAAGGTAGAATCATCAGAAGGATTGGGGGAAGAAAAATCAAGAGCACAAGGCGCATCTTTCTAGTCTTTCTCTTGATATTGTAATCCAGCATACTCAATACATACACACAGGAGTAGAGTTATTATTCTCTCAGGAGAAGGCCCGAACCTATATAAAAATCCCCGTGTCTCATTCTCTGTGTGATGTTGAGCCCAAGGGAACCCCCGAATCAAACAATCTTTACGTAAGTTCAGTTCTAAAACACCGACAGTTGGCGCCGACTGTGGGGATCTTCCAGTCATCAGCTTTTCTTCGTTTTTCCAACTCTTATGCTCTCATGGCAGGAGAATGGAACGAGGAGAATTGGTTCGACTTGGTCAATTACGCAGATATCGATATGGATGCCGGTTTTGACTACGAGCCGAGTACTACATCATCCGATGGTGATGTCGCCTCCGGAGATCATTCTACAGGAGACCATCCCACCAACGGAGTTGAGGAGGGATCCTTATCCCTCACAACGATACGACCAGATGAGGAACCAGCTTCCTCAGAGGGCAAGGGTCTACCCGATCACAACAAGGACTGTCCTAAGGCAGGCTCAGGGCACGGTGAGGGTTCTCTCTCCAAATGTCCAAGTCCACCTAAGGCAATCCGATCTAGCGTGGAAACTCTTGGAAGTCGCAATTCTGGATCTTTATCAGCACCTGGTAGTTCTCTCTCTCTCTCCGGTTAGCCCAGCCAAGGATGCGATCCAACATGCTCCTCCTGTGAATTCGACCATCCCAACGTAGGGCACACTTATGGACGGAGATGGCTATAACCCGGAATTCCCCTTCCTAGAGGGGTTTGCTCTAAGTCGCCAGATGGTGTCATTCGACTACTCCTCAAGCGCAAGTGGAGATCATCAATGGGAGGTCTTCGTCCTTCTCTTAGGTAGCAATAACTCTCCTAGAGACAGGACTAAGGATGCTCCCCGATGATCACACCCTACGACCACTCGTGGCAATAGCGAGGACACCTCTGACGATGAGTAGAGTCAACACTCTGATGAGCGTGCAGGAAATCCTCGAGATCATCGCACTTCACTGAGGCAAGCTTAAGGATCAGGTATGGACGATTCTGAGACAACCCGACGAAGCAATTGCGGCTCGAAAAAATTTGTGCGACGCTGCTTCAATACCAGTCAGAAGAAGTTCAAGAATTCCAACATATCAATGATCTGCTCGAGAACCCATCTCGAGAACTCGCTTGAGCGTGTGGTTACGACTTCTTCGCCGAAGAGATCGCACGAAGGCTACGAAGTACGATGAGCAAACTCGAGCGTCGTCATCGACATCATTTTGGAAGTCATAGCAGTACGGCTCCAACAGCCTCCAGTCGTTCGAATAACTCACCGCATGGAGATCGCCGCAAGTTGCATCGTTCCCCAAACCAAAAAAGGGTTCCACGAATGCTTGATGGTCAAAAAGCTCCCAAGAGAGGCGATCATTCGCCACTCCGACCCAGAGGTCTGCAACAGCAGACAAAATACAAGAAGTATTACCCTCGTAGGATCGAGACTTATCATAAGTCAAATTCACCTATTGCTGGGAATCGTCATGAACGATTGCCTGGCGACATCAACCCTTCTTTCTTGCGAAGAAGGCGTTACGATGTGATTACCAGATGTCGGGCATTCTCGCCTGACCTCCGAGCAGTTCACTGGCCGCTGCGGTTTCGACCAGGGAACATGGAGAAGTTTGATGGGTCTCAAAATCCCATCGAGTTTCTTCAGATCTACACGACCGCTATCCAAGCAGCAGGAGGAGGAGAGCACGTCATGGTGAATTACCTTTCGACTGTGCTCGAAGGGTCCGCTCGATCGAGGTTGTTAAACCAACCACTCGAGTCAATCTACTCGTGGCAACACCTCTGCGACCTTCTATTAGCCAATTTCCAGGGCACCTACCATCGCCCCGGGAAGGAAGACGACTTGCACAGGATAAGACAAAATGACCACGAGACATTACGCCAATTCATCAGGCATTTCAGTCAGGTTCGCAATTCAATTCTTAAGGTTTCTGACTCATCTGTTATCAGAGCCTTCAAGTAGGGAGTCTGTAGAAGAAGAATCACAGAAGACATCACTTTGAATCCTCCGACTCTCGTCATTTGAACTCTTGAGATGGTGATCGATGCTGCTGATCTTCTTTGAAACAATCGAGTGGACCAAAATCATCGATCAAGATGACAAGCATCCTCAAGAGGCCAGCGAAGGTAGCAAGAAGAAGGACAAAAAGGCCAAGAAATCCAAGAACAAGGCGAAGGGCCAAAAGCCTCAAGCCCCAGGGAAGTAATCGAGCACAGGCTAGCTCTACGGCCTGACAAAGTACTCGTAAAACAAAAATTACAGAGATTTGCCCCTGATCGACAAGATGCAATAAGGTCAGAATTGGACAAGTTACTTAAAGCAAGATTTATAAGAGAAGTCGACCATCCAGAGTGGTTGGCCAACCCTGTAATAGTTAGGAAGTCTAACGGCAAGTGACGAATGTGTGTAGACTTCACTGACCTTAATAAAGCTTGTCCAAAAGATTATTTCCCTTTATCTCGTATCGATCAGTTGGTTGACTCTAATGCTGGTTGTGAAACATTAAGTTTTCTAAATGCATATTCTGGGTACCATCAGATTAATATGTGTCTAAAAGATGAAGAAAAGACCGTATTTATTACTTCATTTGGTACATTTTCTTATATGAAAATGCCATTTGGTCTGAAAAATGCTGGCGCTTCTTTTCAACGCTTGATGCAATTGAGTTTTTCACCTCAGCTAGGCCGAAATTTGGAAGCTTATGTTGATGATTTAGTCATAAAAAGCATCAAACGGCTTAATCATGTTTCAGACTTGTAGGAGACATTCGACAACCTCAGAAAACACCACCTGAAACTCAATCCTGAGAAGTGTGTGTTTGGAGTCTCTTCGGGAAAATTGCTTGGATTCTTGGTCTCTGTACGAGGGATTGAAGCAAACCCCAAAAAGATAAAGGCCATCGTGCTAATGCGCCCTCCAACCATGAAGAAAGAAGTCCAAAAACTCACAGGGTGTATGGCGGCTTTAAGTCATTTCATCGCACGACTGGGAGAAAAAGGACTACCTTTCTTCAACTTCTAAGGAAACACGAGGGTTTCGAGTGGTCAGAAGAGGCGAACACTGCCTTTGAGGATGTCAAGAGATATCTTACGAGTACTTTTGTTTTGGTTTCTCTAAAACCAGAAGAGACACTCTTAATTTATCTAGCTGCCACGCCACAGGCAGTGAGCGCAGTACTAGTCGTAGAGTGTGAAAACATCCAATGACCAGTCTACTACGTAAGTGAAGTTTTGCATGGGCCTAAGGAGTGTTACCCTCAGGTCCAAAAACTTCTCCATGTCCTCCTCATGTCTTCGAGGAAGCTGCGGTATTATTTTTAGGCACACAAGATAATTGTGCCGTCTGAGTTTCTCTTAGGAGTGATCCTCTAGAATAGGGAAGCAGCGGGACGCATGTCTAAATGGCCAGTAGAACTTGGGGAGTTCGACCTCCATTTCGTGTCCCGAACAACCATTAAATCCCAGATCTTGGCAGACTTTGTCGCCGAATGGACAAATCCTGAACCTATTCAGGTTCCCCAGTACGATTCCCATGACAAGTGGACGATGTCTTTGATGGGTCACTTACTTTAAGTAGCTCGGGGGCTGGGGTGGCCCTGAAATATCCTAACGGAGAGACCTTAAAGTATGCAATTCAATTAAACTTTCGGGCCACTAACAATGTGGCGAAATCTGAAGTCGCTACGGCATACGAGCATAAAGCGCTCGCGATTCGACGACTACTCGTGAGAGGAGACTCTCAACTAGTCGTGAATCAAGTCGGAAAAGAGTACCAGTGCTCTAATCTGACCATGTCTCGGTACTTATCGGAGATTTGAAAGCTTAAAAAGCATTTTTCAGTTTCGAGGTACAATTCATCCCTCGAAAGGATAATTTCCTCGCAGACCAGCTTGCTCGAATAGCTTCTTCCCGATCGCAAATACCAAAAGGAGTATTCCTGGAACAACTCCAGAAGCCATCTCTGGTTGAAACACCAGAGACACCTCCTATTGAGACATCCTCTCTAGAATACGAAGATATCTGGATGCATCCCATCTATGAGTATCTTCAGACGGGTTCCGTACCCGACGATGATCTCGAGGCGGATCGTTTATTCCGAAAGGCCAAAATGTATACTTTGGTCGAAGGAGTCCTATACAAATGAGGCACTCAAGGGGTACTCATGCGATGCATATCACAGAAAGAAGGACTAAACCTCCTTCACGACATACATGGGGGCATCTGTGGAACTCATGTTTCTTACAGGACGTTGGTCGAAAAAGCCTTTCGACAAAGATTTTACTGGTCAACAGCTCTCTATGATGCCAAAGAGTTGGTTAAGAAATGTGTACAATGCCAGTTTCATAGCAGGCAAATACACCAACCAGCTCAGGCATTGCAAACAATCCCTCTATCTTGGCCTTTTGCGACCTGGGGTCTTGATATCCTAGATCCGTTCCTAAAGGCTCCAGGAGGTTTCGAGTTCCTTTTTGTGGCTATTGATACGTTCATAAAATGGATCGAAGCCGAACCTGTGACTGGGATAACAACGGAAGTAGCAAAACGGTTCATGATGAGAAGTGATGCGGGGGATGCCCGATCTTCACGACGTAGGATCGATGATAACTTGGGATCCGTGCAACCTAACGAACCGATGGCGCCAACCACTGTCAAAACAGCAACCTGCGACAAAAGAATTTGTCCAACCACAAGCTCGTGATCCCGTCTACCCGACCACACCAAGTAGACGTGTCGCTACTCCTGCAAAACACAAGGATTCACAAGAACGACGGAACGACACAATAGATTGGAACTCCCTATTCTAGTGGGGGCAATATTGCTCAAACCCTAGAATCAAGAATATATTGAAATCTGAAAATATCCCTCCCCTCTATGGAGCGCACGGCAAGAGTTATTTATAGCCAATTAGTTTTCCTAACCGCACAACTCACGGACGTCTACTTGGCCACGGCGCTTGCACACGGCCTTAGTTAAAACCAGGCCCAACTAAAAAATCCACTAATTAATGTAACTAGCTAAGCTTGATTTCTCTGAGACTAAACAATTAGCCATATGGCTCATTCGACTGACCGCATGCATGTAAGCCCACACTATAATGGTTCGGCCAATAAAGAACACACAGGCCGACACTTCCTTTTGGATCCTCCACGTGATACGGTTGTATTTCTTTTCTTCCTTACGGTGCATGCACAGCACATGTCTTCATTAGCCTTCCTCCCGTATGTGCACATACACATGTCTTCATGAGCATACGGGAATACACATGCACATGCCACACACATGCATGTCACGCATGCACAACATTCCTTGTATTTATCACACACATGCATGTTTGTTCCTTCCTTCCGAATGCATGCATATCATCTTCGCTCCTTGGTCGATGTAGTCTCCCATACTTCTATGCGTATAAAACTACACACACAGAATATGAAACTATTAGGCAAGTAACATATATTCATTAGAATCAAAACTAAAATTAATTAGGAGCGAGTTCACACGTGGGTTAATTAATGTAGCCCTTGCTCGTATGTCGGTCCAATCGGGATGTCCTCATCATCTTTCCCTCTTGAAAAGGAGTAGTCCTCGACTCGATTGTTAGTGCACAAGATGAATCGATTGCTCCTTCATGATTGAACTCGAATATAAAAATGATATATGTATTCCTTCAAGGCCTTTGAGCGCATCTTCACTTTAGACTTATGCAGATCATATATCTGTTGCATATAATTAAATAAAATAGTAGTAGCTCTGTGTCTCTAAGTATGATAATTAAAGACCGAATTAAATTAGAGATCACTGGTAATATTTAATGCGGCTCAATAATTCTTTCCAGTCAAATAATATATTTAACTGAAAAGTACTAAGTGTGTCTGTATCTGTATCAAGAAGCGTGATCACTCGGTTTGGTGTCCTAAGTCGAATAATCACAGATAATGGTAAACAATTTTCGAGCGCAAAATTCTAAGAATTTTGCGACGAGTTGGGTACCAAGCTGTGTTACGTGTCCGTTGCCCATCCCCAAAGCAATAGGGCAGTGAAACGAGCAAATGATCAAATAATACAGGGAATTAAAACTTGAGTCTTCGACCAGCTTGTTAAGCGCTCAGGGCCTTGGGTACAAGAATTACCCTCAGTACTATGGGTAGTTCGTACTACTGCTAGTTGGGCTACAGGTGGAACACCTTTTTTCCTAGTTTTCAGTGCTGAAGCTATGCTTCCTCCAGAACTAAAGATCAGGTCAACAAGGGTCAAGAGTTTCAGCATCTCAGCCCAAGAACAACTTCGAGCGGATGACATTAACCTGTTCGATGAGAAGAGGAATCAAGCCTTAATTCGTTCAGCAGTTTACCAGCAAGCCCTGCTGTAGGTGACTTGGTATTGAGGAAAATTCAATCCCAGTCTAATCGGAACAAACTTTCCCCCAAGTGAGAAGGTCCTTACACAGTGATCGAAGTTATGCAACCAGGTTCGGTACGACTGGCAATGGAAGATGGCCGAGTTCTTTCTAATTCTTGGAACATCGACCAGTTACGCAAATTCTACGTGTAATTGACCAACATTGCAATAAAGCATTAGGTTCTTTCCATCTTTATTGTTGTACTTTGAGTAGAGCTTTGTCAATTTTTTCAACCATACGCTGGTCAAAGGTCTGCCTACGACCAGCTCCTAGTCGTAAGCTTTTCTACAACATTACACTGGTCGTAAGATATTCTACGACTAGTACCCAGTTCATCTTTACACTGGTCGAAAGGATGGTAACATCACCTAGTCGAAGCCTTTCCTCTCTGCACGTGGTCCCGCCCACTAGAAGGAACTTCCTAGTGTCGACTCGTTCCTCCCTTTTTGCTGCCAACAAAAAGAGCTTGGGTTTAAAACATGGTCTAAATAATATCAAGCCGACTCTTAGTACCTTAATTTATTTCTTCATTCATTCTTGAAAAATAAATTAAGCCGAGTACACTTTTCAAATTTGCTTGACTACTTTTGGTAAACTCGCTTCGTTTTAATTGGTGGGAGGAAGTTGCAACACCTAGTCGAAGACTTTCCTCTCTGCGTGGTCACCTTGCTCGAAAGGTACTTCCTAAGCGTCGTCTGTTTCTAACTCTTGCTACGAGAGCAAACCTCTTGAGTGCCTTTGGAAAGAGTTGAATGAATTTTTAAAAGGCACTCCAGACGTTTATCTAACTCAAGTTGACCGTTCTTGATTTGATTAATCTGGTCGGAGATAGTAACATCTCCTAGTCGAAGTCTTTCCTCTTTGCACGTGGTCTTACCCACTAGAAGGAACTTCCTAGTGTCGGCTTGTTCTTACTATTTCGACGAGTGCATGATAATCGTGATCGAAATCCTGCAAGTCAGCTAAACCTCTCTTTTTTTAAAAGAAAACCCATTTCATACTATTTACTTGGTTTATCTAAATAAACCAAGCAAATAGTCGGGGGCTAGGATAAAGTTATTAATTTGACTTCAATTCTTAGTCTTACTCTTTTTTCATTCATTATCTTATGAGTTACTAACTACTCGACAAGATGATTTTCAGGCAGATGAAGGATTATATATCAACAACAACAAAAACTTAAACTTGTCTTTACAGGACTCAGGACTCTGGTACATACTACTCTGGCAAAGAAGATCTTATTTGCATATGCTCCGTGACTTCCTTGGCAATCGGTTGCATTTCCGTTATTAACTGCTCCGCTTCTGCTTTAGGGCAGGCGAAGTTGTTTATGACGGGTTGCAGATTAAGGCTGGGGTCATGAGCTTTAAGTTTTGCTAAAATAAATCTTATTCCCTCTTTGACCGCCTTCTTTATCGAATCGAATTGGTTAGTCTTCAGAGTAGCCACCAACTCTTGCAAATTTTCGACTTGATCACCAATGGCACTCGAGTGGGCAATCATTATGTCTTCACGAGGAGTGATTCCCTCAGCATGAAACCCACTGAGTACATTGTTTAGAAGAGAAATGTTGCCTTGGAGGTTGACCTTCAAGGACTTCATTTCCTCCCGATTGCGAGTCGAAGCCTCGCGGGAGTCGTTTTATTTCTATTGCTTGCTCTGAAAATAATAAGACCAGTCAGAAAAAGCGACCTCGAAAGGAAAACAAAAATTGATCACAGGTAAAAATTTGCTTACCAACTAGTCGAGAATCCAACTTCTTGACTTCCTCCTGGTGAGAGACAGCGTTCTTTATATGGCGCTCCTCCCACGTTTGAACCTCTTGGTCTTTTTCTTTGACGATGCGGGTAATCTTGTTAAGAGCCAAGGTCTTTTCTTTGACCTCAGTTTCAAGCTTCCCCACTTCGACCTCTTTTTCTAAAAAAGAGTAAGTGTTAGAGAAAGAAAGAAAGGACATAAGCGGTTTTAAGTTCAGCACCTACCATTTATTCGTCCCTGCAACTTTTGGATTGCAGAGTTTGCCTCTTCAAGCTTATTCAGGAGGTCTTTATTCTTCTTACTTAGCTTTTTCATCTCGGATTTCTCAAAGTCGACCGAATCAGCTAAGGTCTTCTCGCCACTCTTAAACCTATAGAGAAAAAGAGTAGACATCAGCATAAAACAAGCGGTCGTAAGTTATTCTACGACCGAAACCTTATCGTAAGTTTTTCTAAGACAACACCCTGGTCGTAAGTCCTTCTACAATCAGAACCAAGTCGTAAGTTTTTCTACGACATTACTTAGTCGTAAGTTTTCCTATGACCGACACCCAGTCGTAAGTTCTTCTACGACAACCTCAGTGAGTACTGTATAAGTGGTCGAAACATAAAACGACTACGAATACCAATTACTTACCTTTTCTCTGCTTGCTCGTAGAGCAATACCTTCTCCTGTCGGAGCTGGACAAGTTGTCTGTTGTACTCAACAACAGTAACAATTTGTTCCAAGGCTTTCTGCATAAAGAAAGACAGTAAGAAGCGAGAAAAGACATATATGTGAATACCGAACATCAGGTACTTACATTCATAGTCGTTCAAGTAAACGAAGATACTACCATCGTAGGGTTCTTCAGCTCGTCGATCTCCTGAACTCAGTCCCACCACACCTTTTCGAGATGCTTGTCGTCGAAAACATCCCCCGTATTGGGAATGTCCATGGGGTGAGGAACGCGAGCACGAGATCTAAACGCGTGAGATCCTATGACGGTAGCAGGAACGAAGAATCCGAAGGAGTGGTCAAAGAATTCGGACCCTTCTTCTTCTTCGGCAGTAGCAGCATCAGAAGCTTGACCTTGGGGGCTAGGTGGATCATCCACGATGATTTCCTTCCCAGTACGGTGATCGAGTGCTTCGCACCCATGGCCGGACGCCTCCGCCGCTACCTTTGCCACTTTCATCTTCGGCTCCACGACCACCTCAGTGGTCGTAGCCGCTTTAGCAAAAACAGCACCCTCCACCACTCGGATGGCGGACGATCCTTCGACCATCGCCACCATCATTTCTCCAACTGCTAGAGAGATGGCAGTGGGTTCCTTGACAGGAACATCCTTGATGGCTAAAGGAGTCGGGCTAAGATCATAAAAAGGAAAACATGTTAGATGGTAAAAAGCAAAAAGTAAATTCTGTTCTTACACTTTTGTCTTTCTACATACCTGCGTGTGCTGGACTTGATCTTGAATTTGGAAGAAACCTTCCCTAAAGATTTCTTTGACTTCCTCTAACCACGTCTGGTCGAGACTTGAATTGAAGAATGGCCACGAACACGTCTGGTCATGGGTCTTGAACGAGCACAGCTGCTCCTTGAGCCTCCTGGCTCTCTGGATGGTCGAGACCTGTCTCGACCACCTCAAGGGTAGCACTGCCCTTGACTACAGGTACTGCTAGAGCAGCATTTTTCTTCACAAAAGACATAAAACTCTTCTAGTTCTCCTTTTCTAGTCGCTTGACAAAGCCACAGGAGGCAGATTCTGCAAAAGTCTTATTGTCATAATAGAAGGGTACCTTGATCTTGGGGGCTCTGGGCTTGAGAGCATGGATATTCGCAGCGAATTTTGCGAAAGGCCTAGCCGGGTCAAAAGAACTCGAGCTCACGCCTCCCTTGTCCGCGACTTGCACGAGCTGACGCTTCTTGGACGGGGGAGAATCAAACTGCTCTACCACCGTGCCAACAACCATCAGTTCGACTTCTTCGTCATCCCGATGATTCTCCATGCCTACTTTCTGCAGAAATCAGAAAGAAAGACATTACAAAACAATCGTAAGTTTTTCTACGACCATCACCTTGTCGTAAGCTTTTCTACGACAACTACCTGGTCATAAGCTTTTCTACGATCAGTACCTAGTCATAAGTTCTTCTACGACTACAATTTCCTAAAGATGAAATCAATTCTTGATTACCTTTAGGCGCTTCACCTTGTCCTCTAGAGATAGATCAGCTAGGATTGGAGGCGCCACCACATGGGCTGGCGGTTTCTCACAGATGAGCTTGACCCGAGCGTCAATCTCCTCTTGTGAGAGATCTGTAGGGATGAAAAAACTTTCAATAAGCCAAGTCTAAAGATTAACAGAAAGAAGGCTAAGCTTGAAGTTTACTTACCCTCCTCGTAGTCCCTGGTCAGATCTTTCAGCCCCGAGTACCTCCACATCGGATGAGCCCTCTTCTTCAGAGGACTGATGCGGGGTGTGATGAAATCCTTCACCACATGCCATCCGGTAAGCCCCTCTTCCTTCAAGTCTGCAATGGCTTGAATGAAGGGGGTGATTCGACCGAGATCCTTGGGAGTCGAATCCCAGGAAGATATCTTCTCAGCCAGCTTCCTGGCGAAGGAGAGGCTATCTTCATTAGTTATCTCCCAATAGAACCACCTCTTCTTCCATCCCGGCCACGATGACCGGGTGAACATCTGAATATACTCCTTCGACTTCCCGTCATAGAGCTTCAGACTACAGCTACCGGCAACTCCATCCAGCCTGGTCATTCCATAGTAGTACTGGAATAATTCTAGGTCGACCGGAATCCCCAGGTAGGCCTCACACAGGTACACAAACACACCCAACATCATAATGGAGTTGGGAACAAGGTTCACTAGCTCTATGACGAAGTGTTCAAGTACAAGGGTGAGGAAAGGATGAGCAGGCAAGCGAAGGCCACACTAACAGAACGCCTGGAAGATAGGGATTTGCCCAATCTCACACGACGGCCAATGCTGCCCAGCAGCCTCAATCCACTTCACGAACTTCTTCTTCGGGATCTTCTCGGCGGCGACCAGAGCCTTGATTTTGGTCGTATCCATCTTCGATTCCACCCACAAGGAAGCGGCTCCGGCCATCTCTCTCAAAGGTGGGAGATTTGGATTTGGAAAGGCTGGAGGAGAAGGCTCAATTTGGTCAGAGGTGGAGAACTCAGAAGCTCAAACAGTAGGAGCGATTTGGGGGAAAAGTAAAAAAGCTAAGTCTTACCCCCAGTAAGTATTTATAACCGTACGCCTGAGTTAAAGACGTGGTGACCCAACGGTTGCCACCGCTTCAGGAACTGCTCCAATAGACAGGACTGTGAGAGTCATTTCAGATTGTTAAAATTGTCTGCTCGAGAAAACCGAGCCTGTCTTCGCACCTCAAGCGAAATTACCTTCTTGACCAAGTCATTTTCTGGTCAAAAGCAACAGCAATCAGAAAGAATTTCTCTTCCGATTATAGTACTGCAACTACTATGTAATCGTAAGATCTCCTACGACCACCTTGTAAGTTGTAAGTCTCCCTACAACCTTCTTGACCAAGTCAATTTCTGGTCAAATGAAACACCAGTCGAAGATTTTTTCCTTCGACCACCTCCCTACGACCAGCTAATGGTCTTAAGATCATCTATTGCTCCTTTCCCAAGTAAGTTATTTTCACTTGAAGCTGGGGGGCTAGATGACGAGGATATAATAATCCTCATTTAATTATTTATCTGTAATTCATATTATGGATACTAATGACGTCATATGGTTCTTAAGTATACCCCTTAATATTCGTAAGGGAGAAGCTGGAGGTCGTAAGTCCTTCTACGACTACCCCATAGTCGTAAGTCTTTCTACGACTACCCCATAGTTGTAAGTCTTTCTACGACTATGTCTTGATCATAAGCTCTTCTACGATCAGTTTATAGTCGTAAGCTATTCTACGACCACCACCTGGTCTTAAGCTCTTCTACGACCAGTCTCTAGTCGATGTGGCTTACAAACATGTAGGCCTAATCGACCAGGGAATCTTTCGCACCATATTTAAAGATATGGGTAGTAAACTATGCTGTTATTCTCTAGAATAATGGCACGATTTAACTCCCTGTCATGGTGATAACTGCCTCGCAATGTGGGAACGTTGCTACTCCCACAATAATCTCTAGTAACAGCTCCATAATCTAGAACATTAAGGCGCCCTTTGGACTGGAAGAACAGCAGCACACTCCGAGTACTATAAAAGGTAGAATCATCAAAAGGACTGGGGGAAGGAAAATCAAGAGCACAAGACGCATCTTTGTAGTCTTTCTCTTGATATTGTAATCCAGTATACTCAATGCATACACACAGGAGTAGGGTTGTTATTCTCTCAGGAGAAGGCCCGAACCTGTATAAAAATCCCTGTGTCTCCTTCTTTGCGTGATTTTGAGCCTAGGGGAACCCCCGAATCAAACAATCTTTACGTAAGTTCAGTTCTAAAACACTGGCAACACTATTTCGCACCGAGGCCATCTTCTTCTTCCTCTCTGGCCACATTGCCCCAATCGCCGCCGTCCTTTTCTTTCCCCTTCCGGTGAGCCACCACCCAAATTCCCCATTCCCCTTCCGGTGAGCCACCACCCCTAGGATCCCTTCACCACCTCAAACTGGTGCTCGAGCTCCAAGCTCCACGCCGCCCTTAGCTCGCCGCCGCTATGCGCCATGGCTCTGCCGCACATGGCTCATGCCGCCACGCCGCCTCGAGCCACCCCAAGACTTGCCACCGCCACCACCGGAATCCCCTTGGCTCGCTAGTTCTCAAGCATTGGTCGCCTTGGTTGAAGCGTGGCTAGAGCGCTGCCGCGTCGGTCCCCTGTTCTAGCCTTGTGCCACCACCGCCGCCACACCATTCATGAGCCACATCATCCCGTGTAAGCGCCCAAAATGGGTTGCCCTCGCCTCACTGGTTCTCACTACCCCACCCCGCCGCCATCGGCCAAAGAGAAGGAAAGAAAATAGAGGAAGCTAGCGAGAAAAAGAAAGAAAGAAGGGAGTTGGGCTCCCTTTGGCTGAAGGACGAACTAGGCCAAAAACCCACTTGGGCCAGCTTGTAAACCCAAAAGCCATTTTGGGCCCAACACTATTCACTCTTGACCCAAAACTATTCACCCCATTAACAACCGGACGAAATCCGTTGCTGTTCACAAAATCTGACCCACCATGAATAGTATTGACCCGACACTGTTCACTAAACCTGATATCGTCCCACCCGAATCCATTAGTGAATAGTACCCAAATCGTTGCTGTTCACCGAACCTGACACTGGTCATCCTAGACTCATTAAACATATATATATAAATACCGCACCAACTCAAGCACCCAATAAATTCCAACCACCCCAACACCTTTCTTTTCAATTCTTTCTGAATTTATTTATTTCATGTTGTTCCTAGCTCGCCTCTTGTTGAGCCCGGATTTATTTATTGAATTTACTTCCACGATAGAACCCAAATTTGTTGATCAAGCTACAAAAGGAATTGATCAAGGCACAGGAGAGGTAAACACAGTCAAGGACTGCGGATATGGAGGCAAGTTTCACTCTTTGATCATATTGAGTTTATATTTTATGTACTTATATTATTTCTTTCATTATCATATTTATACCAATTACTTCTTTATTGAATTGATACTTTTGAATGCCATGATGAGTAGATAAATCCCATCACCCCACATACACACCCACCTATTCCTTTGTAGGCCATATTCACCTTGACAAGGTAAAGTTACATAAAATATTAATAAATGTTCGGCATTATCACTCAATGTGTTTATAATTTGTCAGACCCTCGGGCTTGGAATACCTGAAGACCTTATGTGTATACTGTACTAGTCCCATGATCAGTGGTAGTACACACATTTAGAACATTTGACATTCATATCCATACATTCACATATACAAAGTAAAGCAAAATGGTACTTAACCTAAGCAATTACAATAATTACATCAACGACCGACCGACCAAATAAAACAAGTACCAACAGAGTATCAAAATAGCAGCGGAAGTAAAGGTGATGAAAATAAACAAGTTCTAGTGGCATGCCCATCTAAAATCCCAAAGGCAATCAATAAGGAACAAATCCTAGACAGACCCGTCACCGAACCCTCCGGTTCCGGGTGCAAAGAAAGCATTGTCCGGCGTTGACTCTTTCTCATACTCTGAACAACAATATAAGCATGTCCGAGTGCAATGTGTACTCAGCAAGACTTGTAGTGTATTGCAAAGTTTATATAAATGCAAGGCTTGACGAGGATTAAAACCTCTATGTATTATTTTAATACATAATAAAAGACCATACGTCTTCATGGTCGTAACCCCTAAGACTAATGACCTCCACAGTCGTTAGTATTCCGAAGGTTACTTAATGGGTACCACAGTGATGAGGCTTTGTGCCTAATCCCGACCGTATAACCGCCGTAAAATTATCGATCGGTATTTCTTATCGTATGATAAATGGAACACGTGCTATAATTCCAAACCATGCGATGGTACAACCCCGAGACATCGACTATTAACCACCCTACGGTTAAGCTCTTCACAGAGCAACCGCAAGGAAGTTAGCACGTTGCTAATCGCTTCCACCGTTCCGACCGATCGTAACGCTTTCACGAGGACGCTTTCTCCGTGAGTAATCGCCACCTCTTCGGAAGTTATTTAAAGGTGAAGCGCAGAAGACGAAGGACACAGCATGCATGCAGACACGTACGCATGCAGCATGCATGCACACAACAACAAGGCCAAGACCAACAAAGACAAGAACAACGACAGTTCAACGAGAATACCACGAAGCCTAAGCGGTGGAATTAGAAGCTAGATAATCGACTTAGACTCATATTCTAAGTCGATTACGATAGACATTCCCCATTCAAGGTAATTCAGGGTAGTACTTAGCCACATCTTGTAAAACCCAGTTCATATCAATAAAGAGCGACCCCCATTCCATTCCAGGATATTTCACGTCATTTTCCTCGTTCATTTTCGTAAGATCGGCGACTTGATCGTCGACAACTGGCGCCGTCCGTGGGGAAGAAGGCGTAAGTTTCCTGAAGAAAATTCTTCGCTCAAGAAAATCCTCGCCCAAAATCTCTGCAATTGCTCATGCGACTATGCCCGGAGTTTGGGATGAGGAAAACTGGTTCGATATGGCGGACTACGCCGACCTCGACATGGAAGGATGTATCCGCGCCATGGAAGAAAATGGCAGGTCATCCTCCTCTTCCTCCTCCGCCGGCTCGCACGTCGCCGACGTTAGCGAGGTCGACCGGATGGATGAAGATACGCCGCCACTACTGGTGGCGCAACCAGGAGAACCGGCCGTTCCGACCAGTTCGGAATGCCAGAGGATCTCTTCAAGCCCGATCTTCTCGATCGGCGAAACAGGTGAAGAAATTTCAGCCCCATCACCCGGAAAACTCTATACCATTGATGAAATCATGGCTGAAAGATACTCTCCTTCGGCTTCTGGCAATTCCAGGAGTCAACCGTCACCTGGTAACGGTGTCGATGAAACCTCCACTGGTCGTAGGCCATGTGGGGATGATCACACTCAGCATACGATCGGCGGTTCGTCGGATCAGGCTGAGAAGACCTCAGGAAGTGCTCATCTCCGACCGATCTCCATCGTGGAAGATTCTGGCAGAAGCACTGACAAGCTCTCCATTAGTTATGATGGAAGCTCATCGGAAGATCAATGCTGGAAGCACGAAGTCAACGCGATCGGAGATGAAGATCAAGATGCCTGCGGTCCTACACTCTCTACCACGCCATCACGTGTTGTTAGAGATGATCCGGCCGTCAAGCACCAACTTCCGGAGGCAACGGAACTAATCGGCGTCAATCGGTTAACTACTCGCTCGCACCGCCCACCCAGAGTGACCGATGGGATCGAACAAATCCGAAGGTCGGGAAGGTTCAGACAGGCATACACCTCGACCAAGATGAACCCCCGAGACCTTCGAATCAGACAAAACTTGCGGCGTATTCAAAACATGTTAAATAATTCGATCCCGCTCTAGCGAGAATGCCTAATTTTGTACAACTCAGAGGTCGGTATCCAAATTCTCCAACAGACCATGCAAATGTGAGGAAGGCGTATCGGGAACAGAGGGTTTCAGAAGTCGACTATGACTTCATCCCAACGCCCTCCCTCGGCGAGGGACAACACGGTCATACCAGAGAGCGATCGATACCGAGACCTCCTCGGCGATTCCGACCAAGGAGTCACGAGGGAGAAGGTTATTCAAGCTACTCCCCATCAGTGTCGAGAGGAACCACCACTAGGACCTAACGATCTCCGACATCGTTTGAACCAAGTGGCGGTCGGAGGCATCATATCAAGAATGTCACGACGGATCGGTACACCGGAGTTCCAGTCCCAATCCTAGGGATCGGTCTCCGGCCGATTACAATCCGCACCTTCGGCAGAAGACGCCATGAATCAATCATAGGTTGTCGAGCCTTCTCTGCAGGGCTCCAAGCTGTGCGTTGGCCTAACCGGTTCCGACCGGCCAACTTGGACAAATTCAATGGAACTCAAAACCCATTGGAATTTCTCCAAATATATACCACCGCCATCAGGGCTGCTGGTGGCGATGAGAATGTAATGGCCAACTATTTACCCACCGTGCTCGAAGGGTCTGCCCGATCGTGGTTGTTAAACTTATCGGTCGGATCAATATATACTTGGGAACAACTCTGTGATCTTCTGATTGCCAACTTCGAGTGCGTCGACCATACAGGAAGGAGGACGATCTCCATAGAATCCGGCAGGGATCTGATGAGACTTTACGTCAATATATCAAGAGGTTCAGCCAGGTTCGTAACTCTATACTCGAAGTCGCAGAATCCTCTGTTATTCAGGCTTTTAAAACAGGTCTGAGGAATCGGCGGTTTACGGAGGACATAGCAATGAACCCTCCAAAAACAACCGCTGAGCTTTTGATATGGCGGACAAGTATGCCACCGCTAGCGAAGCAATCGAGTGGTGTGAAGCCATTGATCGAAAGACAAGATTCCCACCCGGCTGGACAAACAGGAGAAAAAGAACAAGAAGTCTCTCAAGAAGAAAAAGAACCGCAGACCGACGACAAAGAAGTCCTCGCCGTTCGAGAAAAGTTCGGGAAGGGCAAGAAGGACTATGCTTGGGTCGAAGCAAGGCAAAAGCTCCGATCAAGGATTCGAGACGAACAAGAAGTGGTGTCCACTTCACCAAAGCAGTGGCATGATCTGCGACTGCCGTGTCTCGCAAAAGAAACTGGAGGATTATTATGCGGGTAAGGACCATTTCCATAATCTGAGGAACATGGAGAAACGAGCTCCAAAAGGACAAGGATGGCGGCGAAGAGATGGAGTACCAGATCCCCAACACACAACAATATGATTTTTGGAGGATCTTCTTCATACGAGTCGGGCGTCATCTGAAGGCCATGGAGCGAGAGGTCAACCTAGTCGAATCTCCGATCGTAATCAAGCACTCGAAGTGGTCGGACACCGCATTTCTTCAAAGAAAGACGATCGCCCCATCCCATCGACTCGACCGGGTAGGTTCCCTATCGTTGTTGAACCAACCATTAATAATTGTCGGGTTAATCGGGTCTTAGTAGATGGGGGTAGTTCTTTGAATATATTATTTGTGGGAGCTTTAGAAGAAATGCAGGTCCTCATGTCAAAGGTGAAACCTGTGAAATATGCTTTTCATGGCATAGTTCCGGGTTCTACCGCTAAACCGATAGGACAAGTTTCCTTACGATTCTCGAAAGCCCGACAACTTCCAGCAGAGAGGATTCCGTTTGATGTAGTAAACTTCGAATCCGCATACAACGGAATTCTCGGTCGACCAGCATTAGCAAAATTCTTGATAGCCACACATTACGGTTATCAAAGTTTGAAAATGCCGAGGCCGAAGGGAGTCATCACCATTCGAGGAGATCAGAAAATGGCTTATGTATGCGATCGGAGATCCTTTGCACTGGTTGATGAACTTCCGACTAGAGAGGTTAACCCGACTCCCATGCAGGTCAAGCACTCGAGGCCAAAGATGACACCCAAACCATCCGACCAGACAAAGGAGGTACCACTCGACAAAAGCGCTTCTCGGACAAAAATAAGTCTTCACATGGGTCGGACATCCGACCCAACCGCGCAAGAAGATTCGGTCGGGCAAGACTCGACCCTAAATAGGAAGAGTCGCTCGTCTCCTTCCTCCGAGCGAATCAGGGCGTGTTTGCACGCAAGCGTCCGATATGCCCGAGTCCCCGGAGGTGATCGAGCACAGCTTGCTCTCGGCGACAAAAAACGATCAGCGAAACTTCGACGTTTACTTTTGATCGGAAGGAAGCAATCCAGTCGGAGATTGACAAGCTTCTCAAAGCTGGATTTATTCGTGAAGTCGACCACCCACAGTGGCTTGCCAATCCTGTAATGGTTAGAAAAAACAATGGGAAATGGCGAATGTGTATCGACTTTACAGATCTTAATAAGGCTTGTCCGAAGGATGACTTTCCCCTTCCTCGCATTGATCAACTGGTAGACTCTACTTCTGGGTGCGAGTTACTAAGTTTTTTAGATGCGTATTCAGGGTACCACCAGATTAGTATGTGTAAAGAAGATGAGGAGAAAACTTCCTTCATCACCCCATATGGCACTTACTGTTATATTAAGATGCCATTTGGTCTCAAAAACGCTGGTGCAACTTTTCAAAGGTTGATGCAAAAAACCTTTAGTCCACAAATCGGTCGGAATCTAGAAGCTTACGTTGACGATCTGGTCGTAAAGACCACCAACGCTGGCGACCACATTCCTGACTTACAAGAAACTTTTAATAACTTGAGAAGACATAACCTCAAGTTAAATCCGGAAAAGTGTGTGTTCGGAGTTTCTGCTGGAAAACTGCTCGGTTTCCTAGTTTCGGCTAGAGGTATTGAAGCAAATCCAGCAAAAATTGCGGCCATCGACCAGATGCGCCCTCCGACCACGAAGAAGGAAGTCCAAAAACTAACCGGCTGTATGGCAGCGTTAAGTCGTTTCATAGCAAGGTTAGGGGAAAAAGGATTACCTTTCTTTAAACTTCTTCGAACATGGGAGTTTGAGTGGACTAAAGAGGCAAGCGATGCCTTTGAGGAACTTAAAAGTACCTTACAAGTACCCGGTTTTAGTTTCTCCGAGATCGGAGAAACATTGCTAATTTACGTGGCGGCAACAACACCACGCATAGCTTAGCGGTGTAATCGTTGTAGAAAGGATAATATCCAACGACCGGTCTATTACGTGGCGAAGTCTTACATGGACCAAAGGAAAGATACCCACAGTACAAAAGTTGCTCTATGGCCTCCTTATGTCTTCAAGAAAGCTAAGGCACTACTTTCGTGCCCACAAAGTGGTCGTACCTACCGGATATCCTCTTGGTCAAGTCCTTGAAACAGGAATCATCGGGGCGAATAGCCAAATGGGCGGTCGAGCTAGGGCGTTCGATCTCCATTTTATTTCACGAACAACAATAAAGTCCTGCAATAGCGTAATTCATTGCGAATGGACAAACCTCGAACCCACCCAAGGACCCGAAAGTACGAACACCACGACGAGTGGACATTGTATTTCGACGGTTCCTTGATGTTACAAGGATCGGGGCCGGAGTGGTCTTGATATCCCTCTTGGCGAACACATCAAGTCGCCATCCAAGAATTTTTTCGCCACCAATAATGTGGCGTAATATGAAGGTTTATCGGCAGACTCGGCGGCTCTCGTTAAGCTCGGATTCGCAGACATTAGTGAAAGGCGATTCTCAACTAGTAGCGAATCAAGTGGGGAAAGAGTATCAATGCTTGAGTACCAAGATGTCATCTTATCTCGGCGGAAGTACGAAAACTCGAAAAGCACTTCTTCGGTTTTCAGATCCAACATATTCCTAGAAAGGAAAACTTTCGGCGCATCAGCTTAGCACGGATGGCCTCCACGAGGTCGACCGTCCCTTCCGGAGTTTTTCTCGAGCAACTCAATTCACCCTCGGTAGTTGAGCCTTCGAGAACATACATGATTCTTTGCAAGTTGAACAAACTAATCAAGGAACATGGATGCT
Source organism: Phyllostachys edulis (assembly GCA_036346405.1). Taxonomy (NCBI): domain Eukaryota; kingdom Viridiplantae; phylum Streptophyta; class Magnoliopsida; order Poales; family Poaceae; genus Phyllostachys; species Phyllostachys edulis. The sequence continues at coordinate 71,291,381 of CM070549.1, read as the reverse complement.
CCACAGTCGTTGACGGTTGGCGCCATCACGATCAAGGTAGAGATGGATGACATCGATCTACAATTATCTTCAAAGATGACACAATTCCAGAAGATGATGTAGAGGCCGATCGATAGCACGAAAAGCCAAATCATACACTCTAATCGAACGTATCTTGTATAAACGAGGATCTCATGGAGTGTTGATGAGATGCATATCTCAAACGGATGGCATTAGATTGCTAATCGAAATCCATGAAGGCGCGTCAGGAGCACACCATTCCTCTGTAACCACAGTCGGTAAAGCCTTCCGGCAAGGCTATTCTCGCCAACTACCTTCATGATGCAAAAGAGCTTGTGATGAAGTGTGTACAATGTCGGTTTCATAGTCGATAAGTACACCACCAAACACAAGCCTTACAAACAATTCCTCTTTCTTGGCCTTTTGCAACCTGGGATCGGACATTCGGGACCTTTCCCAAGAGCACCGGGGCTTAATTCCTTTTCGTCATGATTGACACGTTTACAAAATGGATTGAAGTCGAGCGACCGTTAAAATAACAACCGAGGCCGCTAAGAGATTTCTCTGAAAAATGTGATCACGCGATTTGGTGTACCCGATCGTATCATCACGCATAATGGTTCCCGCCTCTCCGGCGATCAATTCCAGAATTGCGATGAACTTGGTGTCAAAGTTCATTTTGCTTCATTGCTCATCCACGAGCAACGGAGTAGTTGAGCGGCTAATGGTATCCTTATGCGAGGATCAAACGCCGAGTATTCACCGCTTAATCAAACGGTCGAGCTTGGGTTAAAGAACTTCCCTACGTGTTATGGGTCGTTAGAACCCACGACCGTATCGTCGACCGTGAAACTCCATTCTTTTTGTTTATGGTGTTTGAAGCCATGCTTCCTCCGTAACTCAAAATTGGCTCTGCTTTCGAATCGATCGTTTTGATTTACGCCGATTTCCTTGAAGAACGACGAAACCAAGCCCTTGTACGATCAGCAGTCTACCAACAAGCCATGCGAAGGTACCATAGTCGTAAGGTGCAGCCTCGCAGTCTTGCTGTAGGTGATCTGGTTCTCAGAAAAATTCAGAGCCAAACAAATCGCAATAAACTTTCTCCTAAATGGGAAGGTCCTTACACTGTGGTCGAAGTCACCCGACCAAGTTCCGTACGACTAGCTATGTCTGATGGGCAAATTTTGTCAAATTCTTGGAACATCGATCAATTGCGTAAGTTCTATGTTTAATTTTCATTCTTTCATTTCTTTCAATTTCAATTTCACTAAATTTATTGATTAATTAAGAAGTGCAACCTTGCTTATATATATACACCTACATTCTGGTCGTTTATTATTGTTAGTCTGGTCGGAGAAGACATTTTTTCTCTCCGATATCCTTTTTAAGGATCTCTGATACTCTATGGTCCTCGTCGTGAGCATTTTTCTCAAATGATTCCCACACGCGACTATACTCTTTTCTTAAAGAAAAATGAGTAATCGTGAGCGCCACACAACTAACTATCTCATGAATGATATGCTTACGATTAGAAGATTATGCTTCATTATTTCAAGATTCGGTCTATTCTTGTCCAGCTCTTGGTGGGACACGGAAAGCCTCCTAGTCGAAGTCTCTCCTTTTTAGACGTGGTCACCGCCTAATGGAAGGAGCTTCCTAGCGACGGTTCTTTTCTTCGATCCTCGCTACCGATCGGATATAGAATTTGAACACGTTTCAAAAAATATATGTCGTATGCCTTGTGTCTTAGCATTAGTTCCACTGCACTATGGGACAATAGATATAAACAAAGTTCACTTATAATCTGCTGCATACATATTTGCATTTCTTCTTATGTCAAGTTTGACAAAGTCTTTTTCCGACCATATATAGTGTTTTTGATTGGTATTTCCATTATGACAAACAAAGATCTATAACTAGTCGAAATCGTCTGTTGTCCCGACCACATTTGATTTCCTAATCTTTAACGATCGCTTTTGTCTTACATATCCAAACATACCTTCAAAACTCATATACATGGTTATGACCTCTTTTTATTCTCTTTCTTGGCTCACTTTGCACAAAGATGCGTTCTTCTACTATAAAGCGATCGGGGCTAGGAAATATCGAGAATTTTAAAAAGTCAAACAGGATAAACAAAAGCTTTGTCAATGACATAAAAGGTAAGTTTTCATAGATATTCAAATATTTTTACACTTGCGAGAACCTACTCTAAGAAATATTCCCACTTAACTCTTGTTTGTCGGAGATTCGACCTCCATCTCCTCTACAACTATATCTCCGAGTGGCCCGAGTTCTTCCATGAACTTGGTCGCCTCCTCAGTGGGCGCTTGAAGTCTTCTTTAGCAGCTTGGAGATCTATGGAGGGTCGGAAGCTTTCGGTTTGCCAAAGCAAAACTAACTCCACTTGCAACGCTGCTTTTAGGGCCAGGCATAATTCGTCAAGTAGTTTTGAGCGTAACTTTAAGGTCCTCTAGAAGTTGACCCAAATAGTTCATTTTCTCTATTGGATCTCCTAAGGAAGGCAGGCTTGATCCTGATCCCATATCAAAGATCATCTTGTTCAAAGCACGAATCTTTTCATCAATATTTTGAGCAAGAGCCGCCTCCTTATCCTGCTCAAATTTTAGAGTTTTCTTTACTCTGTTTCAAGATTTGCGTTTGCTTCGCAAAAGCAAATCGCTTAATGAACACAAGCATAATTGAAGGAAAAATCAAGTTTACGACATATTACCTTCATTTGTTTTGCTAAGTGTTTCATATTTGGTCGTTGCTTGACGATCAACAGGTCTTTAAATGAACTTGCTTGACAAATGATCGATCTTTAGCTTTTATTTCTTCTTCAAGAAGAGTGTCTTGGCTTTCTCACCACAACCTCCTCCTTTATTTTCTCCAGATCTATCGAATACGATAAGGAGAATAATTGTAGAGGAGCAAAGTATTGAAGAAGAAACAAAAGTTCAAAAGGAAAAGTTCTTACTTTCCAACTCGGAGAGCTTTTGCTCCAAGTCCTTAACTTCATTTGGTCATCCTCCGATCACAAAAAGTTCTCGACCAAATGCTACACAAATAGCGTTCTCTTTCTTAAGTTTCTTATAAACTTTTTAAAGAAGAGCTATGAAGCTGGTCGAGAATACTTACGAATTGCTGGTCATTATAACCAAAAAAATCAAATCGGGGTGCATCTTGAGTTGAGTATCCGATACTTTCTGCCACGCCTCATCAAGCTCCTTATCCTCGATAAATCGGGGACGAAAAGGGAACTTGTTAGGTTGGGAAGGGTTATCAACAGTGATCGGAACCTGTTGAGACCTCTCAGAGGCATCTACCTCCACAGAAGGGGTTTCAATCACCAAAGGATCCAACTCAACCGTTGCCCTTGTCACCTGCTCGGGGGCTTCTTCGACCACTACTTCCTCAGGAACTTTGTCCTGAGAAGTGCTCTGGTCGGGAACTTCCACAGTGCAGTGTCCTCAGAAGAACACAGTGGGAAGCGCCCGGAACACCAGAAGACCTATGCAAACCGAAGATGAGAAGTTCAAAGAATCAAATCATCCAAGAATTATTAAAGGTACATACTTATATGACCACTTTCATTTGTACATACCTTGTTAATTTCTGGGATTTGACTTTGAAACGCGGAAGAGAGAAATCTGTGCCGCTAGCCTTTCTTTTGTTCTCCTCCAATTCTGCTGGTTCTGGACCAGCAGGGTTTGTTGGAATCCTCACATCCTCCAACAAGATGTCAGAAGCTATGTCCTCGACCAGTTCATCAAGGTCCGCATTCGACTATCCGGTGGGGGAGTGGTTTCATCAATCTCCCGATCAGTTGTTTCAGTAACAACCGTAAGGTCGTGCACGACCACTCTGGAGTCTACAGCCTTCGCAGTTATATTCTGCGGGTCCTCAGGCTTATTCACCTAAATCAAAGAACAAATTTGATTGGGTGAAGAAATCCTTTTATCCAAAAAAATTCATACATATATGATTCCGAAATGTTCTATTACCTCGAGGGATTCATCTCCTTCAAGTGCCTCAGGGCACGACTCGGTCGGAACTAAGGTGGGACGTTGATCCTCACCATATTGTATGATTCGCAATCCGACCGACTGCAAATGTAGAGCACGATTGGAAATCTGGTCGGAATATATGTATATACATGGTAAAAGGAATTTTTGATTAAATTACCTTAAGCCTTGCTAGTCTCCCTTCAATAGGAGTTACGGCTAAGATCTTGGGGCATTCAGCCTTTTCTCCAGGCTCCCCCGCACAGATCATCCTGACTCGTTCTCTAATTTCCCCAGGGGAAAGAGCTTTAACAGAAGGAAGAATAGACAGATTTTAAGGTAATACATTAATCAAATCAAAATACCGATCGGAATTTATCTCAAAGACTTACCACCTTCTGAGGTAGCTTCATCACGATCAAGGCACCAGAGCGAGGAATGAGTCCTGAGCTTCAATGGGCTAATCGGCGAAAGGTGAAATCCTCACCACATGCCACAAGTCGGGCTCTGACTCACAAGTCATAGATGGCATCCGCCCATCTTTTGACTATCCTGCTTCTTTACGGTCTCCTTCCATTTGGGGTTTTCACTTGCTCTAGTTCCGTAAGTAGAGGCCATCGTCTTCAGAACCGTCATGTAAAACCAAGACTTTTCCATGAGCGACCACGAAGATTTCGCGTACATGAGGATGTACTCATCGGCCTTCCGTCATGAAGACGCAATGTGCATTCCCAGAGTCGCTTGATTTTGCCGCAGATTTTCCCATCACCATGCGGTAGAAATAACTAAAGAGCTTCAAGTTCGGTTGTATTCCCAGATATGCCTCGCATAAATATCGAAAATCTTGATATTTGCGATCGAATTTGGGGCCAAATTCACTAATTCCACCCGTAATGTTCAAGAACGCGGAGAAGGAATTTGTGTATCGGTAATCTCAAATTTCACATTCGATGTAGGCAAGAAAAACAGGATTTCCTCATCTTCACGGCTCGAAAAATGCTCTCCAATCGCGGTCTCCAATTAATCGATTCCTATCGGGAGCATTCCCATCTTCGCCAAAGCCTCAAGCTTTTTCTTGCCCAATTCGAAGGCAACCACTTTGTAATCTGCTCCGACATGGCGAAAATCCTCAAGGATGAGTAGTGAAAGTTGGAGACTTTGTGGTCGGAAGAACAGGAAAAAAAACTCTGGAGGATTTCTTGGCGAGAAGCTAAAGGGGATCGAAAGGGGTTTTTGGAAGCATAAAAATTCTAAGAGCCCAGCGAGAGAAGATTTTATAAACTTCCGATACTTTCGAAGGATTCCCACAAAAGTCCAACTGACAAAAAGCTTTTTTGTTCAAATGGACAGAGGAACTCTTCGTTTCCCAAGGCAAGTTCTCAACTTTAAAGTGAACATGAGACCACTTCAGTATACCACGACATTAAATGGGTTCTGCCTGATCTGATTTCATCGGAAAAGGTATATACACGACCAGTTCATTTAAAGTTCGGGGACTAGTCGACGAGGATTAAAACCTCTATGTATTATTTTAATACATAATAAAAGACCATACGTCTTCATGGTCGTAACCCTAAGACTAACGACCTCCTGGTCGTTAGTATTCGAAGGTTACTTAATGGGTACCACGGTCGAATGAGGCTTTGTGCCTAATCCCGACCGGATAATCGCTCGTAAAATTCTCGGGTCGGTAGTTCTTATCGTATGATAAATGGAACACGTGCTATACGTTCCAAACCATGCGATGGTACAACCTTGAGACACTGACTATTAACCACCCTACGGTTAAGCTCTTCACGAGCAACCGCAAGGAAGTTAGCACGTTGTTAATCGCTTCCACCGCTCCGACCCGACCGTAACGTTTCACGAGGACGTCTTCTCCGGAGTAATCGCCACCTCTTCGGAAGTTATTTAAAGGTGAAGCGCGAGAAGACGAAGGACACACACACGCATGCAGACACGCATGCATGCATGAGCAGACACAACAACAAGGCCAAGACCAACAAAGACAAGAACAACGGCAGTTCAGCGAGAATACACGAAGCCTAAGCGGTGGAATTAGAAGCTAGATAATCGACTTAGACTCATATTCTAAGTCGATTACATCTTGTTAGACATTCCCCATTCAAGTAATTCAGGATAGTACTTAGCCACATCTTGTAAAACCCAGTTCATATCAATAAAGAGCGACCCCCCATTCCATTCCAGGATATTTCACGTCATTTTCCTCGTTCATTTTCGTAAGATCGGCGACTTGATCGTCGACAAGGCTAATCAAAGAGGAGTCTCTATGCTACAAGTTAATTTGCATTAAGCAGATTTTATTTGCGATATTCATAACTAGTACTTTGCAACGAAATTTGAAAGAGTAGTTAAATAGACACAGAATAGTAAGTAAGTAACTGAATGGATAATAATAACAACAACTCACAACCCTCCTCAGCTGCAAGCAATATTTCATTTTAACAACAACTCGCAACCCTCCTCGGTTGTGAGCCACATATCATGTTCAGCCATAACATGGCAGTTAACTCAAATAAAGACCCACAAGTCATTGCCCATATTTTTCCAATAAAATGGTTTTTGAAAATCAAAACTAAACCCATACCGTCTGCACTAAACACGCTCATGACCATGAGTATGGCTATTTAAATAGATTTACACTCTACAGAGGTGTAGAACTTTACCTACAGTACATGAATTCTCTAGTTTATTTGGCATCCGTCGACACCACCGCTCACTACCGTAGGTAAGTGGTCTAGAGCACTTAACAAAGCCTTTACATCACCTAGTCCTATCCTTGCACTAGCCCAGCGAATGTTGTTCCTCACTTCACCCGGGTACCTCCCGTCGAGTGAGGCATTCGCAGTTGTGTCGGAAGGCTTTATTTCCAACGCCTCAGTGAAGGAAGCCCCTTTGGACATGCTACACTACTAGAAATACTTGTTTTCCCTACAGTTTACAATGTTCCCTAGTAGTGGAATTATAATCCAAAGGAAAGTATCTATCCCTAGGGTGAGGTAAAAAAAACCTAGGGAACGAAATCGTTCCCTACTGTTTACATAAATTACTAAGAAAAGACTCTGAAGAGAGAAATGGACTATGCCATGTCAGCGCCATAGTGGCAACTTTCCCTACTCGAATAGACAAAACCGTAGGGAATGTATTTTTCGTTTTTGCCTCCATTTTTTTTTATTGCCCCGCCATTTTTTTTGCTGGCCGCGCCAGTTTGTTTTGGCCGCTCTCTATAGAGCAGGCCAAATGGGCCGGGACAAATGGGCCGGCACAAAGCACGGCACTGTAGACTTGGCCCAAGCACGGCACGGCTCGCACTATTCATGGGCGTCCTGCAAGACGATACCCCGAGCCATGCAGGCCACCACCTCGGCCTGATGGGCGGCCCGCAACCTGGCACGATCTTAGGCCGCGTCCAGAACGGCACGGCACGCAAGATGGCACGCCGCACGCATTCCGGGCCGCAATGGTGGCGAGCCGCAGAGGCGAGGGCCGAGGCGGCGGAGCCGGAGCGGCGGCAAGACGTCTTTGTCTTGAGGCTGGAGGCGGAGCGTAACCGGCGGTGCCGCAGTCGCTGCCGGAGCAGAGGGAGGAGGAGGCGGGTCGACGGCGGTGTGGTGCAGTCTTTGACAGCGAGCGAGGAGGAGGGCGTTAACGCACTTTGCTGCGCCGGAGCAGAGGGAGGAGGAGGCGGGCCAAACGGCGGTGTGGTGCACGGTCTTGCACAGGCGAGGAGGAGGAGGCGATGGCGGTGTCGTCAATGTGGAGGAGGAGGGCGTCGCCATCGCCGCGAACTCTGTGGCAGGCCGTGCCTGGAGAGAGAGGAAGCGAGGAGCTGGCGGGGTCAACGAGGTGGCGCTTGGGTCGTCGACGCGGTGGCGGGGCCGTGGGGAGGCTCCGAGGTGGTGGGGTTGACGCGGCGGGGGCGTGGGAGGCTCCGAGGCGGCTCCTCGACCGGGTCAGGGGAGGCCTCCACCCAGAGGCGAGGAGGCGGCGGGCTCCTCGGCCGGGGCCGTGGGGAGCCCTCGAGGCGGCAGGTCACGGGAGCCGGGAGGAGGCGCGGGTCACGGGAGCCGGGAGGCGAGAAGGCGGCGGACGGCGGGGTCGGCGAGGCGGCACGGGCGAGGCGGCGAGGGCGAGGCTGGTTGGGGGAGATGAAGAAGGAGCCGGCCGTCGTGTCGTCTGTGGGCCGTGCTCAAGATCGCACGGCCCAAAAAAAATCAGCCGTTTTCTTGACCGTTGAGTGAATTTTTTGACCGTTGAGTGATTTTTTTTACCGTTGGGGGGCTTAAAAAATAGCAAAAAAAATGAAAAAATTCCGAATTTTTTTTCTATAAATAGGCATCATACCCCCCTCATTCAGCACCCCTTCATTCTCTATTCTCTCTTTGAAATTGTGTTGTGTAAATTCAAATCCGTGTTGAGCTAATTTGGCAAAATTCAAAAAATTTGTGCTAAAATTTGGAAATTTAATTTTAAATCGGCAGTCAAATGAAAGAGGTACAATACTATTTTTGTAATACTTTTATTGTCAATTATTGTTATGCTAAGATTAAAGTAGTAATAATGTTAGTTTCGATTTTGCAGTTTTCGTTATGGACAGTCCTTATGATAGCTTTGCTCTTAGTGAGTTTGGACTTTCATCGGACGAAATTGCATCTATGGAGGTGGCTGCGGCTGCCTCAAATGAACCGGAGGTTTCACCAGAGGAGTAAGCTGAAGTTCCGTCATCAGGCTCGACATCAGCATCAGGCTCAACGGCAACCAGAGCAAAGAGGTCGAGGCCGTCTACATCAGGAGTATGGGACAATTTCTACAGGACAACCAGGCAAGACACAGCAGGAAATGAGGTACCATATGCTATTTGTAAAATTTGTCACCATGAATTGTCTGCAAAGTCTACAGGTGGAACGGGGCACTTTCTTAGACATGCTAGAAGGTGTCGAACCAAGCAAGGATTGGCGATGAGGCAGACGCAGCTGTAATACAACCCCGACAGTATGGTATCTAGCTGGGACTATGATCCTCAGGTAGCCCGCCAATCTCTCTGTCATTTAATTGCTTCTGAGGATTTACCGTTAGGCTTTGGCGAGTCTGCTTCTTTCCAAAATTACATTAGGACTGCGCATAATCCTAGATTTTCTTCTGTTTCTAGACAGACGACAACAAGGAATCTAGTGAAATACTATAATGAACGCCGTAATAAAATAAAGGAACTATTTAGTACGTGCACATTTTCAGTGGCCTTGACCTCGGACATATGGAGTGGTCGGGCTAGGGAGGATTATCTTAGTGTAGTTGCGCATTATGTTAATGATGACTGGGTAATGGAGAAAAGGATTATAGGTTTGAAATTAATTGATGTAGCACACACGGGGGAGAATATTGCGAACTGTATTCTCAAAGTCGTGAAAGACTTTGGTCTTACAGAAAAAATATTCGCAATTACCTTAGACAACGCCGCTTCAAACTCTAGGGCCATGGACATTCTTACTCTAGTGTTGAGTACATATGCCGATTCGTTCTTGCTACATCAACGATGCGCTTGTCATATTACCAATCTTATAGTCAAATGTGGTCTGAAGAGGTTGAGTCCGTATATTAAAGCTTTTCGCGATGCGATTTCTTTCTTAAATAATTCTAACGTAAGAATAGCATAATATAAGAACTTCTGCAGGGCGATGGGTGTACATCCAAGAAAGTTCGGTTTGGACATGGAGGTAAGGTGGAACTTTACTTACCTCATGCTTAAGCATCTTTTACCATACAAGAGCAGTTTTTTTGTTTTTATTCAAACACACTATCCTAGCATTGACGGTACTTTGCTATTAACTGAGCAACATTGGTTCGTTGCTGAGAAGGTACTGTCATTTTTAGAAATTTTTTACGAGGCAACTGTTGCTTTGTCCGCTTGCCTACTATCCAACATCTCCCATCATTGTGCATACTATTTTCTGATTGCTACTCAATTGAAAATGCATGAAAATGACTTAGTTTTACGTGAGGTCATTGTTTCCATGAAATCTAAATACCTTAAATATTGGAGAGAAATCCCTTACCTATATGCATTTGCATTTGTTTTAGATCCTAGGGCTAAAATTGGTGCATTTGGTCTTGTACTTGATCTTCTTAGTGATGCTACGGGCGGACTATACTAACTATTTTGCAGAAGTTCGTTCTCGGTTATACGAGGTTTACCAAAGGTATGAAAATAAGTTCCAAGGAGTCCGCTCGCAACGACCTCCAGTAGCCCCTACCTCGAGTGGGAAGACAAGTATGTGGGGGCACGATCTTCGGTGCCTCCTCCTCTAGGTCCAGGTCTAGGTCTTCGTCTTCTTCTTCTTTTGCACCAGCGCCTGCTCAGCCAAGACACACAAGGAGCGGGGAACTATCCATCTATCTGGACAGTGATACGGTGGATTTCGCCTCAGAAGGTTTCGACATATTGCAATGGTGGCAAGCCCATAAGTTAACATATCCCGTGCTATCCATACTTGCACGTGATGTGTTAACTGCTCTCGTATCTCTCGATTTCCTCTAAGTCTTTGGGTCTTTACGGAAGGATATTAGAGGAGAGAAGAACAAGTCTCACAAGTGAGATGGTAGAGATCCTTCTAACTGTGAAGGATTAGGAACAAGCTGATTCACGAACACAACACTCTGTGGAAAATCCAGAATTGTCGGAGGTGTTCGAAAATCTGTACTTAGACAATGACACCGACACATAGAACAAAGATGTATCATGTATGTAGAATTGTAGAGCTATAGGCTGTACTCCTTTTCCTTTGCCAAGGTTTTCTCATTTTGAGTTTTTACTTGGCAAAGGTTTTAACGAGGCAGCCAGTTGGACATCAATAAAGCTCTTTATTACATTTTCAATATTATTGTCTCAATTTTTTTAATTTTCATGTCTACTTGAATTCTACACATTTTTCTAATTTTTTGGATTTTTGGATTTTTTGTTCGATGGGCCAACGCAGGCCATCTCGCCCAACGGGCCAAAGCGGGCTCGTCTTTGCCCCGGACAAAGACGAATGCCCGTCGGGTCGCGTGAGCCACCACCGCCCATGGGCGGCCAAACGCAAGACGAAACAATGCATCGCGGAATGGGCCGATGCTAGCAGCCGCGTCTTTGTCTTTGGCAGGCGGGGCCATATGGCTGTGTCCGCTCTCTACTTCCTTCGTTCACAGTTCACACGGCGTGACTACCTTAATTCCCCAAACCCGTTCACAGGTTGCCGCCCAAGCACCGCCGAAATCCCCCGAGCGGTGCTGCCCCCCCCCCAATCCTCCTCCTCCCTCGAGCCGGTGCCCCGCTCCCCTTCTCCTCCTCCTCCCCCGAGCCGTCACCGCTGGCCCCGACGCTGTAGCTGCCACCGGCCTCGACGCTGTAGCTGCTCCCCCGACGTCGCCGCTGCCACCGGCCCCGAGCCGCCCCTCTTCTCCCGACACCGCCGCTGCCACCGACCCCAAATAGCTCCTCTTCTTCCGACACTGTTGCCGCCGGTAGCCTCCTCCTCCTCCCCCGAGCCGTCGCCGCCACTGGCCCGCTCCCCTTCTTCTCCTCCTCCCCCAAGCCGTCGCTGTCGGCCCCGACGCTGCAGCCGCTCCCCCGACGCCGCCGCTTCCACCGCCCCGAAGCCCTCTTCTCCCGACGCGCCATCGCAGCCTAGCCTCCTCCTCCTTCCACGAGCTTTGCTCTTGTGCAATTTTTTGGGAGTGTGGCTTGGTCCAAATTTTGTGTTAATTTTGAGACTTTGTTCTTGTTCTCTCAAGTAGGCGTCGGGGCGTGCAAAGGCCAATTGATGGATATGGTTCACCACGAGTGGTGCCGATGCACAAGGTTAAGAGACTTCACGCCTTCTTGTTCATTTGGATTTCGATTGATCTATTTTATGCTCAAAGACATCACCATGTACTTGTTTCTTCGCCCTGGAAGTTTATCAATGTATCTTTTCTCTTAGGCCTTCAACTTTTGCTTCCAGTTATGGCTTTCGTTGTTAAATTTGTGGTCAAGATTTGCTATAGCATGCTACATGCATTCTAGCCTTGTTGATCTAACATCTTGAGGTTAAGTATGTGTTAATATTGCTCTATAATTCATAGTATATACTTTTTCCCAGAGGTTGCCGTTGCTTGAAGAATCACTTAAAAACGTGGACACTTCTGATCACTTTGCTATATGTGGAATTATCGATCAATTTTCTCAACAGCCATCACTGAAAGAAAACAGTACTCTGAATAGGTAAGAGTGCAATTATATTGACATTCTCTATTCGTGCATGTGGAGTCTATCTTAATAATGAAAAGAAACTTATTCTAGCTCAGCTCTGTCCCTTGTAAACATGAGATATCCTGGACATATTTTGATGCTAACATGTGGTTGTTGCAGCTTCATATCATGAATCGTGTCTTGTGACAATTCTCGTAGAAAACTATGTTTTATTTTGTTACAACCAGCCAGTCAGGCTAATTAATCCACAATTTTAAGTTAGCTACAAACTCAGAGTTTCTAATTCTATCAGCTATACGGCTTGTTCTAGGAAGATCTCCTATGTCTCTTTGTTCCCCCAACATGTTAGTTTTCTACTTTCAATGTTCCGCTCATCATTTGTTTGTCAATTTTTCCTTGTCAATAGACTGAAAAGATGGCTATACTTCACCAGTTTGTTAGCTTTATTTTCTTCTTGTAACTTTTCGTATTTACCTGTCCATAATCTTTAAGAATCTGTTGTTCCAATTGATGTAAGATAACAATGCATGAGAACCTGAATTGATCGTTGTAACATGCTTTTTCTATTGCTTCTTAATCTGGTCCTTAATGCCCATCTTTGATACTAGCCGAAGTCCAGGTTACTTGTAATTAAGGCCCTATATTGTAAGGATTTGTTTTGATTTCTCGGGAAACTTTTTTTTTGTTTTGCTATGAGTTGTGTCATCCATTTGATGCTCTGATCAAGTTATGGCCTAATTCCTATTTTGTTACTTCCATTCTTTTCATGCTCCAAGGCTGGAAATCATCAACAAATGCTTTTCTAAAAGAATAGTCGAAGAAATCATATCTGCTCTTGTGTGTTTTCCTAGAGTTAATTGTGCCTTTCTATGGGGTTCCCCGTTTTGTCCTATTAAATTTGATAACTATCATGTCAGGAACAAGAAGCTCCAAATGTGGCTGATGGATGGGTTAGTGCTGCAATTCAATTGTTTAGGAAGGCTTCTTCGACTAGTCTGAAAATCTCTCTCAGATCAGTATCTTTCAAACCCTTACAGACTAGATGGTTCACTTTTTTGTATACTGCAATTTCCACCTAATTTTATTCTCGGCGTTATGGTGGTGTGTGAAATTTCTATATCCTAGTTTGACATTGGAGAATTCTAGTGGGGCCAACATACCCATAACTAGGCCCAACCTTACCCCTTCTTTCCACCCTTCTCAGCTATCCCCTCTCCGCTTCCTTGTCTCCTCTTGTATTCCTTCCTATTAAAACTCCTGCACTTTTGCCTGAAATTGCCAATTGATTGATAGCAGCCATCAGCCATGGGCGGATTCAAGATGTCAAACCCCCAGCTATCAGTATCACCACATCGAGCTCAGAATTTCAGACTCACTTCCATAACTATTATAAAAGCATGTTATTTTTGTAGTCTGGGCTTCCCTGGACTTTGATTTGAAATGCATATAGGCACATCTGATTGCTTAGCTCCAGAGAAACTATTCAGATATGAGCTGAGCGCAAACTTTATTGTTTTTAAATATAAATGTAGTCATTTTAGGCCAAAAATCTGTTGTTCAGATGTTCACCAAGCCTTGGACTTATGAACATCTACCATCAAATAGGAAGGGCATGCAATATTTACTGGTATTGTTGTCAAGACTTATGTACAACATGTACCTAGCCAGCCACACAGGAATAAAGTCATTGTGCATGGAGCATGGCTAAAAGATATCTACTGTGGTTCGTAAACCATCAAATCTGTGCATTTTCAAAAAATTTCTTATAACTAATTGTAAGTTTCACTGTAGTAGCAATTTGTAAATATTTAGTGTCTTTAGCACATAGCAGAACAATTAGCACTGCTTTAGATTCAAAACATAACACTTTCCCACTTGTCTTATATGTGGCTATTTTTTATCTACAAAAAATGGCTGGAATGGTAACAAACAACACAGAGATGATGGACACTTATAGATAAACTAATTTTTTTCAGCATCATTTGAGCTGGTAACAAACAACACAGAGCTGGTAACATTTGATTGCACCTGGAGTAATATAACAACAGCATCATCAAAGCCTCTTGAAGAAGCAGTCACCAATGCATGTGCTGCAGCTTCAGGCCCTAGCATCTCTGAAGAGACTAGCTTCGGATAGTGCATCTTCACAAGTCTCCTAGGTGCCTCCAGCATGCAGAAGCATTTCTAAAATATTGATGTTTCCTTCACATGCAGCAGCTGTAGCTCTAGCCACATGACATTCAAATTGCATGCCCATTTGCATAACTATAGAGTATAGAATATTACATAACACCTTTTCCATAGAGATATAAAGAAGAATACTAAACATATGCAAAAATTCCCATTTGTCCTGCACTCCTGCTAAGCATGTTGATGTTTTGTTCTTTTAGATATTTTCTCTCTAATGTTCTTTTAGATATTTTCTCCCTAATGTTCACTGATGTTCTGTTCTTTTAGATATTTTCTCCCTGATGTTCACTAAAGTATATGCTAGTTAGCTAACTTACTTTCTATGGGCTATATTATGCACAATAAGCTTCTCTATGATATTTGAAATAGTTTTAGTGTCCCAACACTTGTTTACTTGTTTGTCTTTTGATAATGTCCTATTGATATATTCTGCTTACTATTATATGCATGCTGTCAAGTTTCAAGTTTCCAAAGTAAAATGGAAAAGGCTTCTTCTAATTCAAGTATCTAGGAGTCGCTGGCCTCTTGGTACACTGGATATCTATGTGATCAAAGCTTACGTGATGCCTATTTTAAAAGAGCTTCTTTGCATGTTATGTAGATGTTCTTTGCATGTATATATTCTGGATATGCCAATACTGGTTGCACACACCTTAATATGCTCCAAGTCCATATTTTTTTTACTGATCTTTGAACTATTTTTTGTTGTATAGCCTCATACCAGCGGTTCAGCTGTTGGAGTAGAGAACCCGGATGATACATTGAATAGGATTGCTCGAGGAATATTTAGAGGTTATGTTAACACATCTGTCAGTGCTGATGGGAACTACTCTTCTCCGCTAGTTGATGATCTATTTTAATGTCAACCATGGTCTAATTACATGTGGAAGCATATTTTTGTTGCAAGCGGTGTTTGTTGCCTTCTTTTATGGAATGACTAACATGTAAGGGTTGCATTTTGATGTCTGAAACCTTGCTGGTCATTTGTACTTCAGTATGCATGTGTGTTGTGCACTTGTGGTGCAAGCGTGGGTGTTGTTTTTTTGAACTTTTTGGTAGTGTGATGTTTACACTTGTATATATTGGTGCAAAAGTGCCTCAAATAGTACTTGATGGTCTATTGGAAATACAGGATATTGTTATGTTTATCTCTGGCATAAACTTTGTTTTGAGTGATAATATGAATTTAGCGTCTTTGAATATAAACAAGTATTTGAATAATGTATGTATATTTAGAAAAAAAACAATAAATTCAGTACCCCTAGTGTTCATGCTAAATAGTAGGGGATGAATTTTGAATTAGCAATAGGAAAATAATATTTATATAAAAATGTTCCCTAGGGTATACAAGAAATAACGTAGGGAATTTGTTAATTTCTTTCCTAGGTCATGTAAAGGAACGTAGGGAAATAAACTTTTCACGTCAGATGACAATGCCATGTGGACGAGATTTCTCTACTTTTAAAATCCTAGGGAACGATTCTTTCCCTAGGTTTTTCCAAAAAAAACCGTAGGGAACGTTTTCTTTCCCCACATTCTTTCCCCTAGTAGTCGTTCCCTACTAATGCCACTAGGGAAACCAATTCCCTACAGTTTTGGGTATGTTCCCTAGTATATTACTCACTAGGAAAAATAGGGATTTCTAGTAGTGCTAGTCCTTCGGTCATGCCAGCACTCTACAGCCTACCAACATGCAAGGCTGGTTTTCAATGACTTAATTAGCTAAGGCTGTCTCATATCGGCACATATGGTTGTACATTAGGTCTTAGATTAGAGTTACCAGCGTCCGGTCCTTAATTGACATCGGGCGAGAATCTCCCTCTATCTACTAGTGAGGCACACCCTCACTCTTCTCTTATATATATATATATATATATATATATATATATATATATATATATATATATATATATATATATATACTTGCCCACATCTAAAACTAGGTTTTTCATTTTATTTTCATATAAAATAATAGAGGTACGCCTCTCTGGACATTTTTCATAAATCTCCCAAACTCATATTCATCATATTGTCCTTTTATAACTTTTAGGAAAAATGACCGCTCTAGCTAGCATTTGCGCGATATTCGCATTCAAAACTCCCAATTGACATTATATCTTGTCTAACCCATAACCTATTGGCTACAATAGTAAGGACATCAACATATCAAGGGGATCCATGCATCAAATAGGATATACAACTACCGACAACCCGAACATAGCAGTTTCAAATCAAACATACATGCATGCAACAACAGATTTTGCAAAAAGAAATACAATAAGTAAAATAGTAGGATCAATATGATCAAAGAGGGTGCTTGCCTTGCTCTTATTGTTCTGAATATGAGGATGGTTGGTCGTCGAAGATATCGCTTGAATAATCAATGTCTATTTCAAAAAGAGCCGGAAATGAATTAAATAATACAAATAAATTAAACAGTAACCAAATTCAAATATTTTTTCATATTCAGGTAGATTATGATTTTATATGAATTTAGGGACAAAAATCATTCAATTTGGAGTTTTTATGCAAAAGTTATTAAGGTTTCAATTTGAGTTGCATTGAAAATCCAGAAAAAGAAAAGGGAGAGAGAATTTCTCTCTTTGACAGGTGGGACCCGCGGCCTCTTCTTTTTTGTTTTGATTTATTTTTCTAATTGAAAATGCTCTATGAATGACAGGTGGGTCCAATTGATTTTATTTTATTTTTCATTTATTCTCTAAAGGAAATCTATTTTCTTACAAGTGGGACCCATTGTCGTAGACTAGGTCCACGGGAATAGCGCATGGACTAAAGTCCAAGAGCTCGGTCCACCGGCCCAAGGACCAGAACCCACTGTGCATTTTTTTGGTGAGACCCACGTGTCATAGACTAAAAAGCAAAACTAAAATTTAATTCTCCTTTGATCACAGCCGCAACTAACTGGTCATTAAACACAGCTAATTATTGATTAACCCTAAATGACTAGGATTTTTCTTTAATTACGTGGCAATAGTAACTATCGGTTTTCCGACAAAACAGAGACGCTCTTGGGTGATTCTTTGCCATGCTCGTCGCCGTTGATAGGGGGAACGGCGGCGCAGGTGAGTGACCAAAATGGAACCCCAAGGTTCGGGTGAAACTACTGGTACCGCCGACGAGGCTCCGGTGAACCATAGTGGCGGTGCGACGAGGTTTAGTGGTGGGACGCTACGGGTGACATGCCAACTACAAAGCAATGGTGCCCGTGGCAAAACAACGCGCACACGAGCAATAGGAAGCTTCAAGGAGCTCACCGGAGTGGAGAGGGAGTACGGAGGCGAGCAGAGGGTAGCTGGTGATGAAGTTTTGAGGCGGCGGCGAGGCTTTACCATGGCGGCCGTTACTTGAGAGATAAGGAGAGCTGTGAGCGACTGGGGAGGTACAAGTGAGGTGAGGAGATTGTTTGGGCGTGAAGAATTTGGGAAGGGCTCACCGGAAGTAGTGCGGCGGATGGTTTGGCACTTCTGGCCAGAGATAAAGAAGAAGGGATCTTTAGCGAGCTCCTGCGAACCAAAGATAAAATCAATATGGGGGAAAGACTCCCTGGTCTCTGGAACACAATGTGATGCAAGTGGCAGAGAGAGGGGTTCACTAGAGCGACGAGGAGATGATGGCGGCATGTTGGCCGAAACGGGAGCGCGTTCTCTTTGTGGATTTTCTTTCGGTGAGAAGGAGAGGGAAAGAGAGGAGTAGCTCGGGGTGGTGAAGAGAGAATGCATAGGGCTTTGGGTGGCTTCTTATAGGCCAGAGGCGGAGAGCGTGATAGAGATCCGTGGGCAGTGGTGACGATGCACTCGGCACGGTGATGGGAAAGGCCAAGCAGGAGTGGGCGAGCCAGGGCATGGGCAGGGTGCGGTTGATGCGGAGGAAAACTAGGGGCGTGGGTCGAAGTCCGTGGGTGGAGTGGGTTGTGCGCTGATGCTGGCGGAGCTGCCATGGCGCGGGCGAGCTGGTGCAGAGCTCTACGCTATGTGGACGAAGGACCCTGGCCAGTGGGGTCCACTGGTCAGCAGAAGAGGTAAGTTTAGGTTTTCCAGGGTTTTTTTTGAAAAACAAGTTGAGGGTGTTTAGGGAATTTTTAGACATAGTAGATGAGCTCTAAAATTTATGGGGAGGCTTATAACATAGTGTAGATTATTGTGTAAATTTTCTAGGGTTTTGTTTGTACTATATTTTTCTCAAAAAATCTTTCAAGTTTCTGTTTGCTTTTACTTTTATTATTTGATTTAAGGAGAATTCCCAAAACATGCTTGAGTTAATTTCCCATTTTGTATTTAGTATAATTATGCTAAGTTTGGATTTATAATTATCAACTTTCCTTTTAATTTGTTTTATTTATCCATTAGGCTTAAGTTCCCAAAATTGATGCTTGGGTTTTTAAAATCAACTAAAACCTTGAATGAAAATCCAGGGAAATTGAATGACAAAATAATGCATCCAAATTTTTTAAAAGCTCACATTTTTATACATGTGAAACATAATCCCTTATTTGGGATGTTACATAATTTCTAGAAAATAGTATTGGCTATGCGCCAATGGTTTTGGTAGAGAGTTGAGGATGGACAACCCAAGATACTTGAAAAAAGTGAGTCAAATGTGAGACCAAGTAGGTGGACAACCACGAGTTGGTATAGGTCCATTTCCTCACTGGTGACAGGTAAAGACAAGAACCTTGTGTCAAATAACAGACACATAACTCGCTCAACCATATGTTTGTTATATCCAACTTGGCTTAGTATACTGTTCTTCTAATTGAATATGTACAGGATGTCAATTGCTCTTATTGTATAGAGCAGCCACGGAGTGGGGGTGAGTCAGGATTGGGCCGGCCAGGGCACTCGCTGAACTACATATCAGTTTGGACTAGTCAGCATCAGACCACGCACTCCACCATTGTCCGATGGTTTCCCTATGGCGGTATTGACCTTGAACCTACCGGGTAGAGGCTAGAAAGGTGGAGCAGTGAAAATACTTTGTTATCTTAACTCAGTCGCACGCTATTAAGTTGCGTGTATATTGTATGACAGTATGAGTTTGAGGTATCTTGTGGGTAAAGTTAGACAAGCTTGCAGAGTATAATCAATGGTATTCGGATACATCATGCTTCTGGTTAATAAAGCTGTGTTCATAGGTGATTCCAATATATGAGGCATAAGTAGAGATTTTGAGATGCTAAGAAGGTAATTACAATTGTTGAGTAATTTTACTGTTAGACAAACTGTTTTAACTCAAATGTTGCATCCACATCTACATATACCTGATATGGTAAACCTTCAATAATTAATTGAACTTATGGCATGTAGTTAGATAGCTTTCCCATGTGGCATACTGAGCACATTGTGTACTCAATCTTGCTAAATTTTCATCAGAATGTGCACTAGAAGATTGAAAGACACTTTGGAGATCGTGTTAGGGTTGCAACCGCACTCAAACTTTCCTGTAGAGGCTATTTGGTTCTTCTAAATGTAAGTTAAAGCTTGGGCTTGAGATGCCCATTTTGTTGCTGCAAAATAGCCGTTGGGCCATAATTCAATCAAATTAATGTTTTTTTACATGTTCGTAAGTAGGTTTGGTGTTATTCCGGTCTGCAATCGAAATCCTAGGCGATTGCGTAAACTGGATATATCCTGCTTGAAAAATAGGGTCGTTTCAGGTTCTATTCAAAAGAATCATATCGATGTACGTAAGAGATTTAGTCTCATCTAAAACAAAGAAAGAGATTAAATCTAAGGATCAGAAGATTGACGGCAGCGGCTCCTTCATAATTAGGGTCTACCATATTTCTCGGAGGTGGTCCGATATTTGTTTCACACCGAGGATGTTTCCCTGCTAGGAGGTGCTAGTCTGGTACGCAACTGATGAAGAAATGCACACCAGACACCAGAGCTAAACCAAAAGACAAACTTAATTAATCAAAGCAAGAAAAATAGATCATGGTGTGCAAAGCCTTCATGATTCTCCCTTGAAGTTCATACTGCCTTAACCTTGAGCCATCCTGAGAGGACATGAATCATATTCGCTGCTAACCACACGTCGAAAGCAGCAGCTAATGCGCCATTAATCAGTTGGTTCTTGGAATAAAGGAAGCCTTGCTTTGCCTCCCATGTTGTCATATTGCCATTCTCAAGGCAGAATGGGCCCATGCATCATGCTGTAGCCGACGCATCTATATCTATACTAATTGAAGGCTCTCGTAAAAGCCCTCATATTAATCCTAGAAGGTAAAAAGGTAGAAATTTCCACGTTAATCGGAGAAAAAGAAAAAAGCTAGAAATTCCCACATTAATTAGAGAAAAAGGGAAATTCCTAAGCCTCCAATTTAACATGTGGTACAATCTGCGGCTTGGATTTATTTTTTTAGCCCATGTGCAGGCATGCTGATTGACCTACGTTGCATTTACTAATTAGAGTTGGACTCTGACATTCCAATCTATCTATCTATATCTATACTAATTGGAGGCTCTCCTAGAAACCCCCATATTAATTCTAGGAGGTAAAAAGGTAGAAATACCCACATTAATCAGAGAAAAAGAAAAAGGCTAGAAATTCCCACATTAATCAGAGAAAAAGGGAAAATCCTAACCATCCAATTTAACATATGGTACAATCTGCGGCTTGGATTTATTTTTTTAGCCCACATGTAGGCATGCTGATTGACCTACGTTGCATTTACTAATTAGAGTTGGACTCTGACATTCCAGTATCCAAATGTACATAGCGTTTTCGTTTTGAACGCATATAGCTCCACTAAATAACCATGTAGGATGCAGATGCTTACTAAATAATGACATCCGAACAAGTCAGAAATTAATATGGCTGGATTTCTACATGAGATCTTAAGGTTAACGTTAAATCTATAGCGTTATAATTTGGACTCACAAAAAATCGAAGACGAAAATATATAGATTTGTCACATAAACATAAAAACAAAATTTTAAATTGTATAAATTTAAAACTTTTAGAATTTTGAACGGTAATTTAGAACTAAAAAATATATGTCAAATTCATATTAGTTAGGAGCTAAAAGTTACAAAAATTATTAGCACCGGAAATAATATAAAAAAAAGTGTCATGTGCATCCGCACGGGTTTGATGACTAGTATCTCAAATTGCTATACAGTCTACACACTTCCGAAGTGTTGGCAAACATTGCGTGTTTGCGCGTGCGAGAGAGAGTTCGGCATGGGCAACACAAGGCCGATCGGTATGGCGAGCGCGAGGCCGCCGAGGACGACGTCGTGGTGCAGCCACTGCGGGGCCGGCCTCCCTGCGCCGACGGGGGCGAGCTCCAGCGTCCGGTGCGCACTCTGCCACCGCGTGACGCTCATCGAGCGGCGCCGCAGCGTGGGCGGCAACACGCTCGCGCCCCCGTCGCCGCCGCGGCTGGCCTCCGTGAGGCACGAGGTGCCGGCTGGCTACCCAATGGTCCGCGGCAGGAAGCGCGCCCTCCTAGTCGGCGTCAGCTACAAGGGCACCGACTGCGAGCTCAAGGGCACGGTCAATGACGTTGGCGGCATGAGGCGCCTCCTCTGCGAAAAGTTCGGCTTCCCAAGCGACTGCATCCTTGTGCTCACCGGTAATCGAAGAACTCAAGAAGTGTCAATTCTCTAAAGATTTCTCAAGAAGTGAATTAGTTTTGCTGATGCTTGTGTCAGAGGAGCAGAGTGACGCGAGCAGGGTGCCGACGAGGGAGAACCTGCTTCTGGCGATGCGGTGGCTGGTGGAGGGATGCGACGCCGGCGACTCGCTGGTGTTCCACTTCTCTGGCCACGGCGTGCAGAAGCTGGACATGAACGGCGACGAGGTGGACGGTTACAACGAGGCGCTCTGCCCGCTGGACTTCGAGCAGAGCGGCAAGATCCTGGACGACGAGATCAACGAGACCATCGTCCGGCCGCTCGGACGCGGCGTGAAGCTCCACGCCATCGTCGACACCTGCCACAGCGGCACCATCCTTGACCTCCCCTTCCTCTGCCGCATATCCAGGTACACCTAATTATACAGTACGTACGCACGTCAACAGCGCCATTGAGCAGAGAGAAATTAATCTCACGAATCTTTCTGTAATTTGCTTCAAGAACCGGATACTGGCAATGGGAGAAGCACATCCGCCAACCAGAGATGATGAAAGGCACAAGCGGAGGACTCGCGATCTCGATCAGCGGCTGCAGCGACAACCAGAAGTCTTCAGACACCAGTGTACGCCTTCTGTTCTGTAAACTTAATCCGCTTATTCTCCCGAAAATTTTGTTGCTCAGTTGTTGGGTTGAGACTTGAGAATATATGGCATCTAGCTTTTGTTTTAAGATACCATCTTTCCGCTTGATATATGTAGGTGTTTTCTGAATCCACTTCGATCGGCGCCATGACGGACAGCTTCATCAGGGCTGTGGAATCTGAGCCGGGGACGACGTACGGCCGCCTGCTCAGCGCGGTGAGGGCGACCATCCGCGACGGGCAGGGGAGCGGCCGCCGCCTCCTCCCCGGACGGATCGGCTCGCTTGTCCGCAAGATGATCACTTCCAGCAGCGTGCAGGTGAGATCGATCTGTACATGTTGACGATGCGTGGAGAGCAACCTAGTATCAGTGACGTTGCAACTTGCAACGACGGACGGTTCATCTCTCTGGTTTGCATGATGCAGGAGCCTCAGCTGTGCTCTTCGGAGGAGTTTGACATCTACCGGAAGCCGTTTCTCCTGTGACTTGCATGGCATTGCCTGTCACAAGGTTACCTGCCGTGTACATGTGCAGCTCAGCTTTGCTGCTGCTTCAATCGATGAACCTCATCAACTCTTCAGAGTAGTTTGCATGTTACTATATATGTTAGTGTCGGGTGGCGCTGTGATCAAATGGATCAAGACAGGACATGGCAAGCACCTATGCCATGCATGTGAACACATAATGTGATGCAATGGAATTAAAATTGGTGTGTCTGTTGGAGCTAATCCTGCCAAAGTGATGTTTTCTCTGTATCAAGTTCTGATTCAGAGTTAGAGTCGGTTGTTAGTGTATCCGAAGTCAGTAGTAAGTTGATGTTTGCTATATCCGAGTTGTACTCGTAGAAACCGAGTCTGAGTCCGATGTTGAGTTCTTGTACTCAGCCTATATAAGTCACCATTGAGTCTTGTATCGATTAAAAAGAAGCAAGAAAGAGATAAGCAATAGAAAAACAGAAAAAAAAAAAGACTACAGTCGCAGAACCACAAAAGAGCCTTGTTTTCATTCGCTGTTTTTTAGTACTGTACATCGAGTATTGTTCATCGTTTTCGACTACACAACTGGTCGGAAGGTTTCAAGATGGCTCCCAACGGATCTTCGTCGACAACGACGGATGGCCCAAATTCGCTTTCATACCTGGTTCTCACTTTAGAGAACTACCTGGCTTGGGCTATGAAGATGTGGGTCAATATGCGTGCCCAGGGGGTCTGGGACACAGTAGCTGATCCGGTCGATCTAAAGAGAAAGATCGATCCTAAAAGAAAGGTTGTGGATGCCGACCTGAAGATAGATCAGACAGCATTGGCACTGATCTATGTTGCCATACCCAACTCGATGCTCAACCAGCAAGTCGGGAAGGATACGGCACGAGAAGTATGGATTGCTCTTCGTACTATGCACGAGGGGGTGGATCGAGTAAAGAAAGTTCGTCTCCAAACTCTCCGAGGGGAGTATGAGGCATTGCATATGGGCGAAACTCAATCAGTAGATGAGTTCGCAGGAAAATTGACGGTAGTGGTCAACGAGCTTCGATCCCTTGGCGATAAACTAGAGGAAATTGAGGTGGTCGAGAAATGCTTGCGAGTATTACCCGAGAGGTACGTGCCTGTGGTCACAACTCTTTTGTATTCAAGTGATCTTGAGAGCATGAAGCTAGAAGAGATAACTGGGTCTCTTAAAGCAGATAATGGGCTACTAAAAGGCTGTAAAGCTCGCAATGATCAAGCGTTATTTGTGAATGCTGAGATGAAGGGAGAGAACAAGCAGACTCAGCGAGATGATTCATCAAATCAAGGTGGTCAGGGTTTTGCTTGGCGCGGCCGAGGAGGTCATGGATTCGGTAGAGGCTAGGGTGGTCGAGGAGTTTTTGCCAGACATAGCTACAAGCCTAGTTGTGGCAACGGTGATTTCAAGCAAGATAAGTCAAAAATTAAATGCTTTGAGTGTGATAAATTTGGACATTATGCTTCTGAGTGCCGAAGTCATATTAAATGCTTTAAGTGTCAAAAGTTTGGGCATTATGCTTCTCACTGTCAGAACAAGAAAGAAAAGGTGGAAGCAAATTTGTCACAAGCTCAAGAGGAGGCGAACCGACTCTATTGCTAACTATTGGTGAAGAGAAATCGTTTGGGCTGGTCATGCTTGAAGAAGGGATTCACCCAAAGTTACTGAAAATTGGTGAAGAGGTGGTCGACACATATGTTTGGTACCTTGATAATGGAGCTTCTAATCACATGACTGGACAGATGGGAAAATTCAGAGAGCTCAATCAGGAGTTCCGTGGGTAGGTTAAATTTAGAGATGGTTCTGTTATATTCATATAAGGCAAAGGCTCAATTCTACTCCAGCGCAAGAATGGAGATCAGAGACTTTTGTCAGATGTTTACTAAATCCGAAGACTTTGCAACAATATCATCAGCCTTGGTCAATTAACTGAAGATAGTTATGATATAGCATTACAAGGCTCTTTGCTACTTTTACATGACCGAGATGGAAAGCTACTGATGAATGTTCCTCGTACACTAAACATGCTATATAAGATTCAACTGGATATATGCAAATTGATATGTTTGAGTGCAAGTCTTGAAAACCCTGTGTGGCTATGGCATACAAGATTGGGGCATTTGAACTTTCGGTCTTTGAAAAAGATATCAGATAAGAAGATGGTCCTTGGTCTGCCACATATTGATCATCCTACTCAAGTTTGTGAAGGTTGTATCATTGCCAAGCAAACAAGATTATCTTTCCCAGCACATGCGAGTTACAGATCCTCACGACCATTGGAATTGGTATACATTGATATATGTGGACTAATTACACCTACTACTGATGCTGGAAACATGTACTTCCTCCTTCTAGTGGATGACTTTTCAAGAGTCATGTGGGTGCACATGTTTCAAAAGAAAGAAGATGCCAAAGTGTTTTTCCAGAAGTTTGTTGAACTTGTTGAAACTCAAAGTGATCATAAACTGAAGGCTATAAGATCAGATCGTGGTGGAGAGGTCCTATCAAGTGAATTTGGGGAAATCTGTAATCAAAAGTGCATCACAAGATATTTCACTACTCCATATAGTCCACAGCAAAATGGTGTTGTAGAGCGAAGAATCAGGACGATAATGGATATGGCACGAAGTTTTCTAAGAGTAAAATGATGCCATGCAAGTTATGGGCTGAGGCAGTGAGGCATTGTAACACCTGACTATACGGAAGCTAAGATGTAACTAAGACTTACAAAGCCAAAACCAAATCTACAATTAACTTAATTAAATCAACAACGAATGACAGTTAGACATCGATTAAATATTACTACTAACAGTACTATCATAGAAATTTCAGTAAGAGACTAAACTCAAAGTCACAGTTAAATCATCACCATCAAGGTTATAAGCATTATGAATAAGTTCCAACAAGACATAGGCATCATCTAATAACTGAAGCTATGAAAGGAAACAATTGAAGTATCAACAAGCCAAGTATTACAATAATCGAGTCTCATTGAAATAAAGTAATAGAAATATTAATTGGTAATGGATGTGTGCAGTATTGTGATATGCAACCGTAAGCTAATTTCCCCCAATGAATGTCATCCTCGACGGTCACCTAAACAATAAAAAACAAGCGTGAGTCCAAAACTCAGCAAATACAATTGAATGTCACAAGAAACATCGAATCAAAGACAGTTTATTCTAAATATATCGAATACATAAGAAGATGCTATACAATTGATGCAAATATGAATATGAGATCCACTTCTCTTCTGCACATACTGGTATAGCCTGTGATATACCGGTCGATGTTCATTTAGGCCCGCATTATCCAAAATACGGGGATCCAAGGCCCGTATGAAGAATCTTTCATATGGAGATCTATTTTCCCATATTGGAATGATGGGACTTTCAATACCCACTCCCGTGGGCGAGGCATGAATGATTAAAATGAAATGAACGCATTCTCTCATAGTAACAATTTCGATATCACTAATGAACAGAATCATGTAAAGGAAGGAAAATACTCATAATTTATAAGAATTACTCGTGTCATAATCATATAACCAGATTGGACAATAACCATACAAGATGATTCAATTTCTACTTGCCTTTCGCGTTGCAACACGTTAGATGGTAAAGAAGGTGCAACTAATCCCAAAGTCACTCCTCCTACAAGAAGTAATTTACTCAAAACAAGTTCTTGACAAGAGAAAACAACACTAATCGCAACGCTCTCATCCACACTCCCAAAACTCATACTTCAAATAATTAATCTACTCATGCGAAATGACAAACTAACAGTAATTCAAAAGTGGACAGCAATCTACTAAAATACGTATCTCCCAATTTGCTTATCATAAAAATTCATTTTTAGTCTCTCTAGAAAGATTATGACTTGTTCTACAAAAGTTAAGTTGGCAAGATCTCTTAATTCTGCCTTTAACTAAATTTAACAAGCAGATAAATAAACAATGATAGAAACTGACCGACAGTCTGGACAACAGCCTTAAAATAGCTATAACTTTCACTATGACGATCCAAAAATTGTGTTCTTTAAAATTCTAGAAAGCTAAGATAATTTCGTAGAAAAATAATTTTGGTGGATAATCCTGATTCGGCCATTAACAAGTTCTAATCTGCCAGTTACTACGACTGCTATAACTTGACAGAGTTTCTGGACAGCAACATTGCGAATATCATAACTCACAAACTATAACTCCAAATACTATGAACTCAGATCCTACAGAAACCTACTGAAATATCCCACAATTCTTCAGCAGATGATGAAACATAATTTTGCGGTTATCAATTTCAAAACTACAGTACAACAAACAGCAGTAAAAACCCGATCTACTACCCGAAACAATCGCATGGAAACAAATTAAACTCAAACATCAAAGAACTAAGAAATCACCCTTGAAGACCCACTGTGACTCGCTGAAATCCCCATGAGAAACTCCTCTCCCCTTCTCCCTCTTCCCCTTCCTTTCTTCTTCTTCTTCTTCTTCTTCCTTCCTCTCCTTCCTTTCTCCTCTTCTCCTCTTGGCATAGCAGCAGGGAAGGGGGCTGCTATAGTAACCGCATGCTAATCCCTTCCCCCTTGCCTTCTAATGAACAGTCATGGGCCTTGGGCCACAACAACCAGTTTTCTCCCCACTTGAAAAATGGGTTGGTGACCCATTCCTTTTCCAAAATTCTGAAATTTTCTTTCTAATTCTATTTAATTTCAGTACTAATCACTTATTTATTTTATGTTTAAATGGGATATTACATGCATTTAGTTTACATTCTCAATAGGATTCAGATAAAAGCTCTTGATGGGATGACTCCATATGAAGCGTGGAGTGGTAGAAAACCAAGTTTGGAGCATATGAGGATCTTCGGGTGTATCGCTCATGCAAAAATTACAACCAAATTGAAGAAACTTGATGATAGAAGCCGAAAGTTGGTTTATTTGGGAGTTGATCCTGGAAGTAAAGCAAATCGACTTTATGATCCAGTTTCTAGTAAGATTCATGTTTCCAGAGATGTGGTGTTCGAAGAAGATCAAAAGTGTCTTTGGGAAAATTCAGAAGAATCTGACAGGGAAATGGGAAGTTGGATTTCATTTACAGTTGATGGGGATGATGACACTTCCATTCCTATTGCTGCTACAAATTTCCCAGTAGCACAATCTCAAAGGCATCAAGATACATCATTGTCACAAGGGCCAACTGATGATCAAGAAGTTACAACTGAAAGTGAGACAGACTCTTCTCCTGAGCCATTAAGATATAGAAGTTTGAGAGACATATATGAGCACACTGATCCTATTAAGGATATGGAACTATTGCATATCAATAATTATGGAGAACCTACTGATTATTATGAAGCATCCAAAGGAAAGCATTGTAAAGAGGCAATGAAATATGAGTTAGAAACTATTGAGAAAAATGGTACTTGGGAGGTGAAACAAGAAGCACATTGTATCTCAATTAAGCAGTCTGGTTATGCAAAGAAGATTGTTGATAAAGCTGGATTGACAAATTGTAATCCATGCAAGTATCCAATGGAACCCAAGATTAGACTGGAGATGGAAGGTGAACAGCAGATGTTAACTATAGATGAACCAGTAAGTTTTCAACAGGTTTTCAATGAACATCATTGGAAGATTGCTGCTCAATTTGGATGGGAATTACACCACATGGGTGTCAAATATGCATTTTTGAATGGAGATCTCACTGAAGAAGTATATGTATCATAACCAGAAGGTTTTCAAGTGAAAGGTCAAGAGGGAAAGATATATCGACTTTTAAAAGCACTATATGGCTTAAAGAAGGCACCTAGGGCCTGGAATAAGAAGTTGGACAACACCTTGATGATTCTTCATTTTGAAAGATACAAGCAAGATCCAGCTTTATATACAAGAAAGTCAGATGGTGACATGTTGATACTTGGCATATACTTTGATGATCTTATCATCAAAGAAACTAGTGTTTAGAAAATCGAAGATTTTAAAAGAAAAGGAGTTGGTTGAATAGACAAGGATTAGGGGGGTGTATGTTGGAGCGAATCCTGCCAAGGTGATGTTTTCAGAGTTTGTATCAAGTTCTGATTCAGAGTTAGAGTCAGAGTCTATTAGAGTTGTCAGTGTATCCGAAGTCAGTAGTAAGGTGATCTTTGTTGTATCTGAGTCGTACTCATAGAAACCGAGTTCGAGTCCGACGTTGAGTCCTTGTACTCAGCCTATATAAGTCACCATTGAGTCTTGTATCGATTAAAAAGAAGCAAGAAAGAGATAGGAAAAAGTCCAGTTTACTCTCTCAAACTATCAGAAAAGTCTGGTTTACCCCCTGAACTACAAAACCGGTTATTTAACCCCCTAAATTTGCGAAAACCGGTCAATTAACACCCCACAGCGGTTTGGAGCAGTGGTTTTGCTGACGTGGCCAAATTTGGCCAACTCAACATATGACGTGGTGCACCCAGCCCATTTTCTCCTCCTCCCCCTCTCTCTGACTCGTAGGCCCCGCCTATCAGCAGCCGCCGCCGCCTTCCTCCTTTGCTTCTTCCTCCCGTGGGCTCCCATGTCTGAGTCTTGCCATTGGCAGCCCGTCATCCTTGGCTACTTTGGCACCGGCGGTCAGTCTTGAATGCCTCCACGTCCTCGTGCCGCTCCACACGCTCTGTGGAGCAAACAAGTTGCCATTACAACACAGAAGGGGAAGCATTTAATTCAAGAATTCATGGCAGTGAGAGCAAAAAGAAATCGCAATCGAGCGGCTGGGCGGGCCGGCGGGAGTACCTGAATCCGTGGTGGTGACGATGAGCGAGGAGTTGGGGATTCGGAGCACAGTGAAGGCACTGTACACGGTGAGCACGAACAGAGGCACGAGGTGGCACGCGTATCGATTCCTACCGCTGGCGTCGGTGCACCACGTCTTCTTGTGCGACAGCAACAGCAGCGGGGACCTCCGGATCCACGTCGAGCAGCTGGAGATGGAGGGCTTGGGCTTGTGATGATGATGCTGCGGTAGCTACATCCGCTCTCGCTCTCTCAGCTTCCCCGTGCTCTCACCACCGCATGCTATGCTCCCTACTCCCGAGCCTGACATTTGTTGACTAGGAGAGAGAGGAGGGGCGGCACCGGGCTGGGCAGAGGCGCACGCACAGGGCTGAGCCCGGCGGTATTGGCAATAGTGCCAGGGGAGGAAGCGACGCCGGGGGAGAGGAGCTGGAGGCGGCACAGGTGGTGGCGGGTGCGGCGTAGGAACCCGAAGGAGAGGGTGGCACCTTGGGGAGACCCTGGGGAGAAAGAGAAAGAGGCGCCGGAGGCGGCGGCGGAGCCGGGCCAACCGGAGGAAGGGGGAGGCGGCGCCATGCATCAGCCGAGAGAGCGCCATGGGGGATTGGGGAGAAAGAAAGAGGAGTCAGCAGAGAAATAGAGATAAGGTGGAGAAATAGAGAGAGAGATGGAGAAGAACACGTTCACACAGGTCAAACTCATGCTGACTTGACAAAAACTGGCCACGTTAGTAAAACCACCACTTCAAACTGCTATGGGGTATTAATTGACCGGTTTTCACAAATTTAGGAGGTTAAATAACTGGTTTTGTAGTTCAGGGGGTAAACCAAACTTTTCTGATAGTTCGAGGGAGTAAACCGAACTTTTTCCAAAGAGATAAGTAATGGAAAAATAGAAAAATGACTATAGCCACAGCACCACAAAAGAGCCTTCGCTGTTTTTTCGAGTACTGTTCATCATTTTCAGCTACACGACTGGTTGGAAGGTTTCGACTACAGTGTCTTGATAATGTAGAATTATTTTTATTTTCTTCGTGATCTCAATATTGACAACCTTGATTGCAAGTTTGCAACAATTTTATGGGGTGTTTATTACTAGACACAGTTTGGTACCATTGGATCAAGATCTTGTGGTCCGCATGCTCTCCTCCTACTCATATATAATTTCATCCCAACCCAAATCCTACCAGTTCCCCACCCACTCCTGACTCCACTATCACCTCTCATCGCAGCTACCTGTGTAGCCTCCTCGCCATGCCATCTTCTTTCCCAATTTTGGAGGCTCACCACCGCCTAAATTTGGCTGCCTACCACCGCCCGAACCTTCTTGCCTCGGAGCCACTGGCCACTGCCCAGTCCCTCCCTCTAAAGCCAGCAGTGGCGAACCCAGGATTTTTAGAATGGGTGTTCAAACTTTGGAGCTAGGTTGTCCAGACATGCTGATACTAGTACGCTAATACCGTGAGATGTCATTTCCCCTTAAAACACTGATACGACGATACACGTATATATAGTAAAAAATACAAAAAAATATAGAAATTAATGATTTTATATGAGGAAATGAGCGATATAAGGCAAGCAAAATGGCATGAATTAAATATCAAATTATAGATATCAATGGCAGTTGAGGAGGTGGTAACTAGGAATATAGCTATTTTAGCTTTAGGCTTCTTATTTTGCTGAGTTATGTTGCTATTGCAGGGTGTGGCTAAGACTTGTGCTTGGTGTTTGGCTGTTGTTGTTTTCTCTATTTTTCTATTCTAGGCTGTAGCAGTTATACTGCTAAAACTTATTTTCTTCATCTAATAGTGATCGGTAGAGCTCTGTCTTTTTTTTTAAAAAAACATGTGCTTGGTGCTTGGTCTGTCTTTGTTTTCTCACTTTTTTCTGTTCTAGGTTGTAGCAGCTAGACTGCTAAAACTTATTTTCTTCCTCTAATAGTGATCGGTAGAGCTCTTGTCTTCTTTTTTCAAAACTGAGAGTTGCATACCTTACTGATCTTGCTCTTTTTTGCTCTTTTCCCGTCAGCAAGAACCCCATCTAAGAATGTTCCTTCCTTTAGCTTTAGGCTTCTTATTTTGCTAAGTTATGTTGCTGTTGCAGAGTGTGGCTAAGACTTGTGCTTGGTGTTTGGCTGTTGTTGTTTTCTCTATTTTTCTATTCTAGGCTGTAGCAGTTATACTGCTAAAACTTATTTTCTTCATCTAATAGTGATCGGTAGAGCTCTTGTCTTTTTTTTTAAAAAAAAACATGTGCTTGGTGCTTGGTCGGTGCTGTTTTCTCACTTTTTTCTGTTCTAGGTTGTAGCAGCTAGACTGCTAAAACTTATTTTCTTCCTCTAATAGTGATCGGTAGAGCTCTTGCCTTCTTTTTTAAAAACTGAGAGTTGCATACCTTACTGATCTTGCTCTTTTTTGCTCTTTTCCCGTCAGCAAGAACCCCATCTAAGAATGTTCCTTCCTTGGAGCAAAAATTAGCATATAAACATATGTAATAATGGCCCAACTATCTGTTCATGTGCAAGGCAAAGATTGTATTTTTGTACAACATCCATTGGAAAGAACCAAGAAAGTAGAGGAAGAGGATAGACTCTAGAAAGAACCTGAACTGGGGCATAGCAAAGCCAGGGAGAAGAAGTGGAGTGCGCAAAACATACCTAGATCTAGAGAGAGGACGATGATGATGAGTTGGATATGCTGCTCTCTTCCTGCCACCACGCTCCCTCCTGGCCACCGCGTTGCTCCCTTGGTGCCGCCCGCTCCCTTCCTCCCTGCTGGTCGAGCTACCACCCGCTTGCTCGCGTCACATCTCTATTCGCCTGCGTAGGTGCGCTGCCGCACACTCGCCCTACGCTGCCTCACACCTACCTGCTGTCGTGTTGTAGCACCATGTCCACCGACCGTCGCTTGCCTTTGTAGCCCGCGCCTCCACGCGTTCACCACTTGGAGGCCGGAGCTGCCCCCACACTACTACAGAAAAGGTCATCATAGACGGTTCAAAATTGTCATCATAGATGGTTTTCTGAACCATCCGACTTTATGGGTCAGTGATGACATGAGTCATCACAGACGGTTTTTGAACCAGTGAAAAAAGCTATCAAGATGGTTCTAAACAATAACTATCTATGATAATCAATTATCACATACGGTTCTTGTTCAGAACCATCTATAATAGTTTTTTCTATTGCAAAAAAAAAAAATTCGAATTCTGAGTCAAACCAATCAATTGCTGGATAGTTGGACCTGAGTATTTGCATAGGGCTAATTACACAATCTAGAATGAAAGAAAACTCAAACTGGACAGCGAACAAACAGCAAAAATGGGTGTTGAAACTTCGGAGGCTGTTTTGAGGCTCTAAATGACTTTTTTTTTTGGATTTTTCACTTTTTCGAAGTCTTGTGAATGGATTTTCGGAGTGAGCTTTTCGTTAGCTTTCCAATGAGCCAAAGAACGCCGCAATCTGACTTCGTATGCAAAAGTTATGACTGTTTTACCGGACAGTGCGCGAAACCAAAATTTGTTCGGGTTTGGATTTATGGCCGGGGAGGAAAACGAGTCTGAGACGAAGAGGCGGACGATAGTCTGGTACTCAGAGTCAGGGATACTGAGGTGCTCGCTGTCGATGTCTATGAGTTTCATCTCAAAATCCGCAATCCTATCTTGATATATTCATTCACAAAAAAACCACGGTCACCACTAAGAGCCACCAAAAGCAATAAGACAGGGAGAGGCGAGAAGCAATTGATCACTTATTAGCATGGGTCCTGCGCATCCCTCCTCCTCCTCCTCCTCGTCGGCTGCGTCTCCTTGCCGAACCGTGCCGGGGAATAGAGGGCAGTCGTCGGAGCTCACCGTGATGGAAGACAAGATGGAGGTGGCTATAATATATAAGGACAGCGCCAAAACATTTTGCCTCCTGCGCACACGTCCAAGAATTTTTGCCATCTCGCGCTGCGAATCACAGACGGTTTCAAATAAAAACCGTCTGTGATGACCATAATATCGCAGACGGTTCTTGTTAAGAACTGTCTGTGATACTTCACAGAAAGTTTTTAATATGAACCGTCTGTAATATTACTAGACGGTTCTTGTTAAGAGCCGTCTGTGATACTTCACAGACGGTTTTCAACATGAACCGTATGTGATATTATGGTCGAGTATGGGCTAAATTCATTTGCGGATACAAATACATAATTTTAGCCGAACTAATAACATATACATCTAATATACCTATTATATACCAGATATTTTACAAAAAAAAAAAGGTGTTCAGCTGAACACCTATGACCTATTGAGGGTCTGGTCTGCTCATGAAAGCCAGGCCCTGATGAACAGGGAACCTAACTCGGTAGTCGGTGCTCTGGTGAAGACGTCGCAAAGAAGAGAAAACATCCCTCGCAAGCATGAATCTCCATGCCAATCCAAGGATGAGCAAAATCGATTGATGGATAGCATATTTTTGGCGACTGAGAATCAGGAAATCCCTTGATTTTTTCTTTATCTTCTCATCCAATCCATCACTCCGCCCTTTCCTTCTCTGTACATTTTCCCTACCTAGGAGTATAAGTGTTATTGGTTCTGAAATGTCCATTGTTTTTACTTCCACAGGAGGCCCACAGCTGCTTGTTATTTCAACTCAATTGACTGCCATCTTCAACATGTGGTCACATGCTAGGTAGCTGGAGCAAGGTTGTCAAAATCCTGGTTCTAGTTCTATCACCCTAGATTGACTGTACGTATCCAATCCTAGGTCTAGTATTAGTTTAATAGAATCTTAATATTATTAAGATTCTACCAAAGAAAATTGTAGGGGTATGATTAAAATTTTCATACGACCCTACCTGATTCTAGTTATTTATTATAAATAATTATTTGCATATTTCCTTTAAATTGTAGCTTTTTACTTTTTTTTTCTCTTCATGTTCATTATAATTTACATAAATAACAAATGATCTTTCCTTTGCACTACATTTTTGTAAGCAAAAGTTCTAAAAGTATAGTTTTAAAAATGAAGTAGTGTTGAAATACTTAGTAGATTTTTTTAAAAAATGTTTCTTTCAGAGAATCAAATATGATCTTGGATTCTACATTGATCCTATGATTCACGATCTTACTGAAGAACCTGCAATCTGATTTAAGATCGCGATTCTAATAACCTTGACTAAAATGGCACTTTTGGGAGGCAAAAATATCTAGATGGTGTAAATAATTAGAAAAGCAAATCTTCTGAAAAGATCACGTTTTCTATTCAAATATATTGTTTACTCTGCCCAGCAGAACTTGAATCACATTCCTCCTGATCCACTTCTCCAATAATGCAGCAAATAGTGCTTGTAATTAATGATATTTCCTTGCATTATTCTTGGGGCAAAAAACACTATTGCAAGACTTGAAACGGAGAACCTTCAAAGTTTGATCTACATGCATGCTAGAACACTTGTCTCGATCCTTGAGAAATAATGAAGATGCCAGCCACATGGCTCATTCGTTGTTTCTCAATTAACCTGGGGATTGATTAATAATCCCTGCGGCATTGTAGTGGCACAAGAATCCTGTACCCATTTGACCATATCATCGTGTTGTTAGTTCCCAGTTAAAGAAAGACATAAAGAAAGAAGGGCACAATGCCTACCTGAAACAATGGCATCTGCTGTTTTTTGTAAGACTGGCATCTGCAGTTTTGGCCATATGAAAGGGAGGAGTAAAGAAGGGATGGCAAAGCAAGCAACTTAGGTACTGGCCATGGAGGGCAGTGCAAACGCTCCTGTGGCACGGTGCAGCCACTGCGGCGCATGCCTCACGGTGCCACGGGGCGCCCGCGCCATCCAGTAGTGCGCGCTCTACCACCACGCGACGCGCGTCGATCGGCTGCACGGCGTACACCAGGCTGTCGGCTTCGTCAAGGACATAGTCGCCAGCCAATTACCGTCGCCACAGCCGCCGTTGTTGTGGGCGGCGGGCTACCAGAGAGTCCGCGGCTGCTGAATAATCTTTGATGTGGTTATTGTTTCAGTTTTTTTGTAGCAGTAAGTAGCAGTGACTTCAGTTTCTTGTAGTGTGTAATGGCATAGTTAGTAGCTGCATGTAACGACATAGTTAGTGGCTCATCACTACTTTGTAACAGCATAGTTAGTAGCTGCTTCATTGTATGTAACGTATGTAGTGTCTCTTGATCAGTATAAAAAGAGAGAAAAACTAGAAAAGCTGCAGATTTTGGGCAGCACCAAAAAAATTGTCTCGTGCGTTCACTTCTGCAGTGTGTGTGTTCTAGAGAAGAAACAATGAGTGAGTTCTCTCCGAGAGCTGGGCCAACAATTGGTAT
This sequence comes from Phyllostachys edulis, assembly GCA_036346405.1. Lineage (NCBI taxonomy): Eukaryota > Viridiplantae > Streptophyta > Magnoliopsida > Poales > Poaceae > Phyllostachys > Phyllostachys edulis. Next base: position 71,255,101 of record CM070549.1, on the reverse strand, counting down.
CAGAGCCATGTCGAGAGCAAGGTCCATGTCGCCGTCGAGCCGCACCTTCGTTGCCAGCGGTGGTCCGTCAAGGGTACCGGGAAGAGAAAGCAGCGTCTCTCTTCAATACCCTATGCTGACTAGTAGCAACTATGCTGCATGGTCAATGAAGATGCAAGTGTACATGGAGGCGCAAGGAGTATGGGATGCCGTTGAAGAAGACGACGTCGAGAGGCACCAAGACAAGAAGGCACTTGCGGTCATCTACCATGGTGTGAGCGAGGAGACCCTTATTGCTCTCAATGGCAAAAGGATGGCGAAGGAGGCATGGGCGGCTCTCAAATCCATGTACGTTGGAGTTGAGCACGTGACGAGGGCCAAGCTCTAAACCGCAAAGAAAGAATTTGACAACCTTCATATGCGCGAAGGTGAGTCAATCGATGCATTTACCATGAGGGTCACCCTCGCTCTCAGCAAGATGCGAATGCTGGGAGAGAGGGTTGAAGACTCTTGTGTGGTGGATAAGGTGCTTCGGGTCTTAACACCGAAGTTTCTGCCGATCGTTTGCACTCTCGAGAACCTCTAGGATTTGGATGTAATGTCGGTCGAAGAAATATTCGGGCGGCTAAAGGCGTTCGAGGAGCGCCACATGGTTAGTGAGGAGGAAGGTGAGCATCTGCTGCTCACCCGCGCCCAATGGGAGTCCAGGGCCAAGAACAAGGAAGACGGCTCTGGCTCCGGCAAGAATCGCAAATTCGACAAGGCTAAAGTAAGATGCTACAACTACAACAACTATGGGCATTTTGCTTCCGAATGCCGTAAGAAGGACGAACAGGCGCATCTCATGGAGGCAGATGCCGACGATGAACCGACGTTGCTATGAAGCCATCTTGATTAGGGAGAGATTGTTAGTAATAATCAAGTGGCAGTTTTCATGCATTAGTTATTGTTAGTAATAATCAAGTGGCAGTTTTCATGCATTAGTTTCTTAGTGAACTGTTGCATGGCTGCATGTGGCTGTATGTAGTTGATTAGGTAGTTAGTGTGTGCGTTGCATCCTGCATGCGTGAGTTAGTGTTTTTGCATTAATGTTTTGTTAGTGGGTAATAATCCTGGTGCATATTCACTAGCTATTTAGCCTCCTGTAATCTTTGTCTTCAGTTGAGCCAAACAAAAAAGAGAGAAGAATAGAAAGAGAAAAGTAGCACTAGGCAGTTGCAGTGCTACGCAAAATCTTTTGTGTGTGTTCTTCCTCTCCGTAAGTTTGTCTCCCTCACCCGTGAAAGTGTGCGTCCACGGGTAGAATTCCCAACAATTGTTGGCCCAGCTCCCGGAGAGAACTCACTCATTGTTTCTTCTCTAGAACACACGCACACTGCAGAAGTGAACGCACGAGACAATTTTTTTGGTGCTGCCCAAAATCTGCAGCTTTTCTACCTCTCCTTTTATACTGATAAAGAGACTACATTTACATGCAATGAAGCAGCTACTAACTATGCTGTTACAAAGCAGCGATGAGCCACTAACAATGCCGTTACATGCAGCCACTAACTACGCCACTACACACTACAAGAAACTGAAACCACTGCTACTTATTGCTACAAGAAACTGAAACAATAACCAACATCAAGGATTATTCAACAAACACCCCCTAATCCTTGATGCACTTTCTTAACTCGTCGATACTCCAATGCTGATCACCCGCAGCTTCTTGACACGCATAGCCGCATCCTCTTGCCACACACAGGGCATCCTCCAAGAAGTCCCGCCTTCCCACTCAACACAGGTTAGCAACACAAGTTCCCTTTATGTGTCGCTGAATCTATGCTTGCAACCGCTTCTCTACCACATGGTGCACACTTCACAAGCCGAAGTCCGATCTCCTGACGCATCTCTAAGGAGTTTTGCCTTCTTCTTACTGACCATGCCGCCGGTGACACAACTTGTCGGTGTCTTTCACTTCTTCACCGCCGGTGACACTCCTCGCTGGCGACTTCGACATCTACCTCAGCTTCAATTGTCTTTCGCCGGTGACACAACTTGACGGCGACGGAGACTCACACAAGAGCTTACACACATGAGAACCTGGACACACCTACAAGAACTCACGCGCACACACATGCATCATACACTGACTCATCTACATGCATGACCATGACACTAACACACACACGTATGTAACACACCTCCTACGTGCAAAAAAAAAAATAAATGACACATGCAACACTCCTATAACATACACTGACTCATCTACATGCATGACCAAGCCATGGTAAAATTAGAGAGTAAGGAAAATTCCAAGTCACAGACGGTTCTTAATACGAACCGTTTGTGATAAGATACTTATCACAGATGGTTTTTAATACAAACCGTCTGTGATAAGATATATATCATAGACGGTTCTTAATATGAAACGTCTATGATAAGATACTTATCACAAACGGTTTTTGTATGAAACCGTCTGTGATTCGCAGCGCGAGAGTTCGAAAAATTTTGAATGCGCGCGGGGGAGGCAAAATGTTTTGGCACTGTCCTTATATATTATAGCCACTCCAGCCTTGTTTTCCATCAGTTTCTCCCTCTCCCCTCCCTACACCGAGCTCCGACGACCACCGTCGATTCCCCGTCGCGGTTCAGCGAGGAGACACAGTCGACGACGATGAGGAGGAGGGATGCAGAGGAGCTCCTTGTCTGCCGCAGGAGGTAGACTACTGGAAGGTACGTGTATATCCCCATAACATACACAATTTGTTGACTGTTTATTGTAAAGAAAAATATCTTAATTTTGTGTTACCTAAGGTTGGAGCGCCGCTGGAGGTTTTTAGTCGTCTCTCCTTGTCGACGAGCTTGAGTCGAACTCGACGACATGCAAGAACATCTTGTGATATGCTGGTGAGGTACAGAGAGGAGCTCACAAGACCAATCCAAAAAGCCGATGAGTTCTTCAGGAGCTTGGAGGCATAGATGGTTTCTAGCTAGTTTAACTTTGTAATTTTATTCTTTTTTCCCATTCGAGGGGACGCTAGAAACCTTTTGGTTTCCCTTTCTGTAATGTGTTTGCCATCGAATTTTAATTGATTTTAGTTGTCTTGCTAGAGGTTGCATATGGAAACTCTTGCTCTAGCAATTGATTGGTTTGGCTCAAAATCTGATTTTTTTGTAATAGAAAAACTATCACACACGATTCGAATAAGAACCGCTCAGGATAATTACTTATCACGCAGACGGTTCTTGTTCGTAACCGCTCAGGAAAATAGACTATCATAGATGGTTCTTAACAAGAACCGCTCAGGATAGTAATTATCACGACGGTTCTTGTTCGTAACCGCTCGTGATAGCTTTTTTCACCGACGGTTTAAAACCGTCTGTGATGACCTCATGTCATCATCGACCCATAAACTCGTATGGCTCACGTAAACCGCTATGCGTGATGGCGTTTTTGAGCCGTCTGTGAAGACCTTTTCGTAGTAGTGTGCCCCTTTGTCGGTAATTTAAAGAAGAAGACAACATGTTCACAGGACATCAAACACATCGAGCAAGATTTGGATACGATCTACAATCACAACTCAAGGCTATTGAAGCACATAGCGCACCACATTCTCAATGTAATTAGGACTAGTCTATCGCCTTGTCGAAGGCACCCCTTTTAAAGGATCCAGTTCATTGCAATAAAGAGCAAACTTCATTCTCTCCCAATAATTCTTTGCCATTTTCCTCTATTTATTTCGTAAGATCGACGACTCGATCATCGACAGCTGGTGCTGTCTGTGGGGAAAAAGGCGTTAAGTTCTTGAAGTTTTCTTTGCTCAAGCATTCCTCATTCACTTCCTTCGCTCCATCATCGCTTATGCGAACATGGCAGGGACTTGGGATGAGAAAAACTAGTTCGACCTGGTGGACAACTCTAACCTCGACAAGAACGCATGCATCCGTGCCATAGAAGAAAACGGGATGTCGTCATCATCCTGCTTCGCCGGCTCACCATTCGCTGAGATTAGCGAAATCAACCGGATGTATGAGGATTCACCGTCACCATCCCTGGTGCTCCCAGAGGAACCGGTCCTTCCAACCAGTTCGAAACATCAAAACGCCTCTACAAGCCCGATCTATCTGACCGATAAGATTAGCGACAAAAGCCCAATGTTGCAATCAGAGAGTCCACATACTCTCGATATTTTCATGGGCGAACAGTGTTCACCAACGGCTCCTACATATTCCAGGGCCAAATGACATATTGTGAGAGTATCAATGAAGTTATCACCGACCGTAGGCCAAGTGGGTATGGTAAAACTCAACATACGGTCAGCAATCTGCCGAATCAGGCTGAGTCTACCACAAAACCCACCGGAGGTGGTAATTTCTGACCGCTCCCCATTGTGGAGGCTCCTTGCGGAAGCAATAGAAGGTTGTCCCTTATCTCAGAGTCTGGGTCCATCATCGCTTCCTCATAAGTCTTAGGCTCATCATTATTCAATAATAATACGTCATACCCATACCTTGTAGGCAATTGACGCGGCCTTTTAGATCTACGTGGGGCTAGTGCCTCATCTACAGGTTCAACAACATTTTGTTCATCCAGTAGAGATTCAGTAGGAGTTGAAACACTTTCAGATGTTTCCCGAATTTCTTCGAGTTGCACCTTTCTCCCACTGACTCCTTTTGAAAGAAACTCTTTCTCTAAAAAGACACCATTTCGGGCAACAAAAACTTTGTCTTCTTCCTGGTTGTAGAAATAATATCCTTTGATTTCCCTAGGATATCCTATAAAGAAGCATTTATCTGATTTGGGTGTGAGTTTGTCAGACGTCAAACGTTTAACATCGACATCACATCCCCAAATCCTTAGAAAAGACAAACTAGGAATTTTCCCAGTCCACATCTCATATGGTGTCTTATCTATTGATTTAGATGGTACCTTATTTAAAATGAAAGTGGCAGTTTCTAGAGCGTAACACTAAAAATACAATGGCAGATCTGATTGGCTCATCATTGATCGAACCATATCCAACAAGGTCCTATTACGCCGCTCGGACACACCATTCCATTGTGGAGTGCTCGGTGGTGTAAGCTGTGGAACAATTCCACATTGTTTCAAATGATTACCAAACTCATGGCTCAAAAACTCACCTCCACGATCAGATCGTAAAGATTTGATTGTCTTACCAAGTTGATTTTGTACCTCATTCTGGAACTCTTTGAACTTTTCAAAGGATTCCGACTTGTACCTCATTAAGTAGATATATCCATATCTACTATAGTCATCGGTGAAAGTAATGAAGTACTGAAAACCACCTCTTGCTATCGTGCTCATTGGTCCACATACATCAGTATGTATGAGTGCCAACTGGTCGGACGCCCTTTCACTCCGACCAGTGAAAGGTGTCTTGGTCATCTTTCCGACCAGGCAAGACTCGCATGTTTCAAATGATTCCAAATCAAATGAGTTTAGAGTTCCATCATTATGGAGCTTTTTCATGTGTTTCTCACTTATGTGACCCAAACGACAATGCCAAATGAAAGTGGAATTCATTTCATTAGGCTGAAGCCTTTTCGCATTAATATTATAGACGGACACATCAACAAGATTTAAAATAAACAACCCATTCAAAACAGGTGCATAGCCATAAAACACTTCATTCAAAAATATAGAACAACCATTGTTCTCAATAATGAATTTATAACCCTCTGCCATCAAACATGAGGCAGAGATAATGTTTCTACTAATGGCTAGAACGTAATAACAATTATTCAATTCCATGATAAATCCTGAAGGCAAAAGTAATGGCAAAGTCCCGACGACTAATGCAGTAACCCTTGCTTTATTCCCGACGCGAAGATCCATCTCGCCCTTTGCAATTCTCCAACTCTTTGTTAGACTCGATCGAATTGCAGATATGAGCAACCGATCCCAGATCAAATACCCATGAGTTAACGTAAGAGTCAAGAAGAAAAACATCTATAACATTAATACCGTAGTGGAAGTTTTAATCCCACCATTCCTTTTCTCGATCGGCCGGTATTTCTTGCGCCTCTTCCAATGGCCTAGCTCTTTGCAAGAAAAGCATTCATTCTCTTGAGTCGGGCCGACTTAGTCTTGGGCTTAGGTTTGTTAGTTTCGATCTCATCCAAACTTTAGCCTTGCCCTTTTCTTGACCCAAGTTCGCCTTCTTCTTGAAGCTTGTACTCTTTTGCACCATCATCACATGATTGTTGCTTTTCTTAATCTTGCTCTCTCATTGCCTTAAGCATCATATGCAGTTCGGTGAGATTCTTGTTTAAGCCATTCATATGGAAGTTCAAAATGAACTGGCCATAGCTTGTAGGAAGTGAAGCAAGAATCAAATCTGTAGCCAATTCTTGACTAAGTGGAAAACCTAGTTTTTCCAAGTTCTGTGTGTAATTAACCATTTTGATCACATGAGGGCTCACCGGACTACCCTCAGCTAGCCTACATCCAAACAAGTTCTTTGAGATCTCATATCTCTCAGTTCTTGCTTGTGTCTCAAACATGCCTTTGAGCGCCACGATCATATCGTAGGCCTCAATGTTCTCAAACTGCTTCTGAAGGTCTGAGTTCATCGCAGCAAGCATGAGACAGCAAACATCAAGGGATTCATCATATGCCTTTTTATAGGCGGTTTTAAGAGTAGTAGCAGCATTCTCTGTAGGCACATCTGGAATTGGTTCCTCTAGAACATGTTCCTTTTTATCTTGTCTAAGAAAAATTCTTAGGTTGTGGGACCAATTCGCAAAATTCGTTCCATTCAGTTTTTCCCTTTCAAGTATCGAACGTAAAGCAAAACTGGATGTAGGTACATCAGTTGGTGCCATGATCTACAACATAAATTATGCAAAACTAAGACATATGTTCAATCAAAGTAACTTTTATTAAACATTTAAACAAAGATACTCCCACTAAATACCATATCCCTCTTATGACATTTAATGATTCAAGATCCATAATCATTTAATCTACTAGTGAGCTTTGGCATTACTGCTAGAAGACTAGTGAAAATAGTAAGCAACCTTTGCTAATCATATCTCTATATGACTCTTGTTGTTGGGCAGCATCTCTATGCTTCGGCACCCAACCTTTATGCTCCAAGGTCCACAACTGTTATGATAACTTTGTTAAGTTAAACCAATGCCAGCGTGTAAGTGTCTGACACAAACCCATCTAGTCAAGTAGAGTTAATGGCACTCTGCTTTGGCAAGACCTACCATTAAAATACATGACTTTGGATGGTGCAAAGATATTTGGGAGGCATCAATTTAACTTAATATTATGTGAGGGAATTTTACTTCTACCATGTCAAAAGCATTTAAAGCAAAAACATGTATAGAAATAAATGAACAGGAATATAAAGACTTTCACAGACAATCAAATTGCACTGTGATATAGTATGACCATTCTCCATGGTGATCCCCATCGCCATGCATCCTGTTCACCGTGTCTCCGAGTGGTCGACTCCTCCAAGCACTCCCACTAAGCTATTACTCCTAATAGCGCTAGTAATGAATTACAAGGAGTAAAGAAGCATCACAAGTCGACACGCAGGCCGTTATACAAAAATATAGATAGCCTTGGGCTGCAATAAGCATGACACGTAGGTCATAAAAATTACATACATACATGCATCTCATACATGAACCATTATGGGTCATACTATTCACATCAATCCCTGCAAAAATAAGTTATGCACAGAATCCAATTCTATCGGACGACATGAGCACATACCACCTAAAACATGCTGGTCAAGGGCAGTGCTCTCGAAAACTTTTTTCGGAACACAAATCTTATTCACGTATCCGAGCCTTGGAAATCATCAGATTAATCATATTAACCCTATTCCGAACCATCCGATCATTGCCTTGATTCGACCACACACTGCGGCATACTCCGATGGCGGAATTCCGACCGGTAGGAGTGTTATGCAGGGTGGTCGTGAACAAGCGCAATAAACCATCTGGTCCTTTTAGCTCATACCTCCTCATAGACCCATCTACTAGCACTGAGAATTGATCGATCTTATCGACTAGGGTCTAAATCGTTCCATCTATATGAACCGATCTAGGCTATCAGACCCGACCAGTAATAGATCCAATCTACTACTACCACATATCAAGTATATGCGATCGATCCATATCAAAAACTACGCAGGATGGCTCTGATACCACTGTTGGGCCACGAGGTAGGCTACGATAGCTACACATCAAAAATTTCTACCACGCAAACCAGGAAGCCAAGCAAGTAGATGATCACAGATCGTTACCACCGCACGCCTGAGCAAAGGAAGAAGGGTTGGAGCGACCGTCCAACGAGAGCGCGTCGATGTAGTGGTCATAGTTGATCGCCTAGCGCCCTCACGAGTCGATCGCCTCCTCCAAAGAACGCCTCTGTAGTTCCTTGTGAAGATCGCGATCGTCCTCAAGCGCAATGATCGCGATGAGCGCCTCTACGGTATCCACACGTCCAGGGAAGGAACAACCATGCGCAGGTGTGCTAGCACCAAGTCGCATGGTAGAGCTCTCAGGAAGATGGCGGCTAGGGTTTCGGTGGTGATTCACGCGTACTTCCCAATAGCCTCATGCATCTCCTTATATAGTGCTTGTGACGGATCCTATCCGAACACGTTTGTCGAATCGTATTCGTACTAGTTTGTTTCAACCCGTTAAGTGTGTGACCCTATAGGTTCATGCGTAATCAGTTATGACTCAGAAACCCTTTCCGATCACGAGTCGTAGCGGCTCCTAGCAGAACATAATGATTCCCAAATACACACAAATTATATCGGACGAAACTTAATGCAATATGATCTATGACTAGGTCCTCATCACTTACGACCAGGTCCTGTCTCTATATGACTAGTTTGTATTTGGTCACGATCAGTTCGTAATTCCTTACGACCAGGTTACGACCACCCTGTGACTACGTTCGACCAGTCTACGACCAGCTTGTATCTCCATACGACCAGTCCATAACTGTTCGAACTAAGCGACCTACTCGTGTATACTCCCTTTGCCTCACGATGTCTGGTTGAACTCCAGGTGAGATGTTGTGTCATCCATGGACTGTTCAATACTTTCTCGATCGAGTGTTGGATTACTTCACATGGTCGAACACTTCGACTACTAGTGGCATGGCCATGCACTTTCTTTATCCGACCACGAGGGGCCCAGAGACATCTCTCCTGTTATGTTAGGAGGGGCCAATCTCATATCCGACCAATCACATTCCTCTGCATGTTTCATAGCATACCTGAAAGCTACCTTTATAACTACTCAGTTACGGTGTAGCGTTTGGCAACCCCTAAGAGTGCTATTACATATGTAGGAAACCATGCTGATCTCAGGTCTAAGGATTATACATCAACATTGCTTGAGACCAACTAACGACGCATAGAATCATAACAATCTCAATAGTGTCTCAAGGTGGGTCTAATCTAACATCATGTTCTCTAACATGTGTCCATATTATTGGTTTGATATCTCCATGTCCATGATCCGTGAAACATAGTCATCAACCAATACATATGCTAGTCCATTCATATGTGTCCTCATATGTTTCCGACCAGGGATCGTATAAGAATAATTATCGCAAAAATATAGAGTTTCACAATTAAGTCACATACTTGATAATCAATATTAACAATATTATTCTTGGAACAAGATAACATTTTATCCAATATTATGAACATAAGGAAATATAATCATCTCTATGATTGCCTCTAGGGCATATTTCCAACAATAGGCCTTTCATGGCATAGTTCATGGTTCTAATGCCAAACCGATAGGGCAACTGTCTTTGCTAGTTACATTCGGAAGACCTGACAACTTAGGAACAGAAAAGATTCCATTTGATGTGGTGGATTTCAAAATCGTATAAAATGGAATCCTTAGTCGTCCGGCATTGGCTAAGTTCCTGATAGCTACACATTATGACTATTAGAGTTTGAAGATGCTAGGACCAAAAGGGGTACGATTCGAGGAGATCGAAAAATGGCATATGCATGCGATCGGAAATCCCTAGAACTGGTCCACGAGCTTCTGACCAGGAAAACTAATCCGCCTTCCATTCAGGTCAAGCACTCGAGACCAAAGATAGCCCCAAAGCCTTCTGACTAGACCAAGGAGGTACCACTCGACAAAGGCACTTCCCCGGAAAGCGTCAGAATGTCATCTAGGTCAGGAAATGCTAGCACATCTGCCCAAAAGGTACTGGTCGGTTAGGACTCAACCCCAAATAGGAAGAGTCGTTCGTCTCCTTCCTCTGAGCAAACCAGGACGTATTCGCCTGGCAGGTGTTTGACATGCCCGGAGTCCCTAGGGAGGTGATCGAGCACATGCTAGCTCTCCAGCCTAACAAAAACCGGTCAAGCAGAAACTAAGGCGCTTCGTACCTGATCGGAAGGAGGCAATCCAGTCAGAGATCTACAAGCTACTTCAGGCTGGATTCATTCGTGAAGTCGACCACCCTAAGTGGCTCGCCAACCTTGTAATGGTTATAAAAAACAATGGAAAATGGGGAATGTGTATTGACTTCATAGATATTAATAAAGTTTGTCTAAAGGATGACTTTCCCCTTCCACGCATTGATCGACTTGTAAACTCTACTTCCGGGTGTGAGTTATTAATTTTTTTGGATGCGTATTCAGGGTACCACCAGATTAATATGAGCAAAGATGATGAAGAGAAAACGTCCTTCATCACACCATATGGACTTACTGTTACGTTAAGATGTCATTTGGTCTCAAAAACGCTGGTGCGACTTTTCAAAAGTTAATGCAAAAAAAAACGTTTAATCCTTATATAGGTCGAAATCTAAAAGCCTACGTTGATGAATTGGTTGTGAAAAGCATCAACGCTGGCGACTACATTTCTGATCTATACGTGACTTTCAATAACTTAAGAAGGCTTAACCTTAAATTAAATCCAAAGAAGTGTGTGTTCAGAGTTTTTCTAGAAAGCTTCTTGGGTTTCGAGTTTCGGCTGAAGGAATTGAAGCAAACCCAACAAATATATTGGCCATCGACCAGGTGCACCCTTCGACCACAAAGAAAAAAGTCCAAAAACTAACCGGCTGTATGGCAGCGCTGAGTCATTTCATAGCACAATTAGAAGAAAAAGGATTACATTTCTTCAAGTTTCTTCGAAAACGTGAAAGTTTCGAAAGGACTAAAGAGGCGAACGATGCCTTTGAAATGCATAAGAAGTACCTTATGATTGCCCCAATCTTAGTGTCTTTAAGATCGGGAGAAACATTGCTGATGTACGTGGTTGCAACGCCACAAGCGGTTAGTGTAGTACTGGTCATTGAGCGTGACAACATCAAACGACAAGTATATTACATAAGAGAAGTCTTACATGGACCTAAGGAACGATACCCATAGGTACAAAAGTTGATATATGGTCTCCTTATGGCTTCAAGGAAACTAAAGCATTACTTTCAGGCCCACAGAGTGGTCGTACCTACTGGATATCCTCTTGGTCAAGTTCTCCGAAACAGGGAATCATCAGGACAAATAGCAAAATGGGTGGTCGAGCTTGGGGCGTTCGACCTCCATTTTATCTCACGAACAACAATCAAGTCCCAGGCTTTAGCAGAATTTATTGCCGAATGGACAAACCCTAAACCCACCCAAGGTCCTGAGTATGAACACCACGAAGAGTGGACAATGTACTTTGACAGTTCCTTGATGCTTAAAGGCTTGGGGGCTAGAGTTGTCTTAATATCCCCTACTAGAGAATATATCAAATACGTCATTCAATTAAACTTTCCTACTACAAATAATGTGGCAGAATACAAAAGGTTTACTAGCAGGACTCCAAGCAGCCAGAGCGCTCGGGATTCGTAGATTACTAGTGAAAGATGATTCTCAACTTGTAGCGAATCAAGTCGGGAAAGAGTATCAATGCACAAGTAGCAAGATGTCATCTTATTTGGCGGAAGTACGGAAACTTGAAAAGCACTTCTTTGGTTTCTAGATCCAACATATTCCTAAAAAAGAAAACTTTCTGGCAGACCTGTTAGCGCAGATGGCCTCCACAAGGTTACCTATCCCACTCGGAGATTTCCTCGAGCAACTTGATTCACTCTTAGTGGTCAAGCCTTTCGAGGACTTAGATGCTCTAATGGAGATTGTGCAAATCGACCCCAGTAGCAATTGGATGACGTCAATATACAATTATCTTCAGCATGACATTATTCCTACAGATGATGTAGATGCTGATCGTATAGATTGAAAAACCAAATCATACACTCTGATCGAAAGTACCCTTTAGAAACGGGGATCTTACGGAGTGTTGATAAGATGCATATCTCATACAGATGGCATTAAGTTCCTATCTGACATTCATGAAGGAGTCTGTAGAGCACATCTTTCCTACATAACACTGGTCGGTAAAGCCTTCAGGCAATGATACTATTGGCAACTGCCCTTCATGATGAAAAAGAGCTCGTGGCAAAGTGCATACAATGTCAATTTTATAGTCAACAAGTACATCAGCTGGCACAAGCTTTGTAAACAATTTCTCTTTCTTGGCCTTTTATAACTTAGGGACTAGACATTATGGGACCTTTCCCAAGAGCATCCGATGGCTTTGAATTCGTCTTTGCAATGATTGATATATTCACAAAATGGATAGAAGCTGAGCCTGTTGTTAAAACAACAACTGAGGCTGCTAAGAGGTTCCTCACAAAAAATGTGATCACACGATTTGGCAAACCCAATCGTATAATCATAGATAACAGTAGCCAATTCTCTAGTATTTTCAGGAACTCTATGAAGATCTAGGTATCAAGATACATTTCGCTTCTGTCACTCATCCGCAGAGCAATGGAGCAGTAGAGCGAGCTAATGGTATAATAAGGCAAGGAGTGAACGCCGAGTGTTCGACCAGTTAACAAAGCGGTTAGGAGTTTTGGTTCAAGAACTTCCCTTTGTGTTATGGGCCGTTCGAACCATGGCCAGTCGTGCGACCGATAAAATGCTATTTTTTTTGGTTTACGGTGCTGAAGCCATGCTTCCTCTAGAATTGAAAATTGGCTTTGCTCGAACTTATTGTAAAAGCAAAGAAGAAAAGGCAGCCGTATATAAGAAAAAGCCACAGCTTGATAAAAGTATAAAAAATAGGGGAGAACGAAAGCAAACCACAAATACCAGTATCAACTTTTCTGTTCGGTTGCTCTAATAGCCGAAGGGGAGAGAGCTTTGTTCATGCGGTTTTGAGAAAGAAAGGAGAAAAGAAAAGGTACTGGCCGAATTTTGGGAAGAGTAAACCTTTGCCTATAACTTCAGATTGTGTATTTAATTTCTTTGAGCAATCTTGTGCCCTTACACTGATATCTTTGCAATTGGCTAGCGTCTCTCCTAGTACTTGGTGCAAAACGAGCTAATTGTCATCTCATTTATAGATTGCTTCGCACTAGCTCATTCCACTGTTTGCATTAAGTCACATTTATCTTTGCGTGTGTGTTCATACACTTCACTTCAATCCTTTGGATCAGCACCTAGGCAAAGTATTCTAGTTTAGATTATTACTTAGCTTTACAATAACTTGAATTTTAGATTGCATAGGTTATACACTTCCATATCAAGCTCCACTAAATAACCATTGCTATGCTAGTGTAAAACACTTCAATTCGCTTGATCATCACCTTGCTGTTGTAACTACTACCAAGTGGATGTTTTGGCCTCAATTCGCTTCGGAAAGGTAAGAACATTGCTTGGGAGAGAAAAGAGTGAGATTGAGTGATTTCCACAAAATTCTACATATTCTTTGTTTTGCTACTAACCATGGCAGATCGCGAGTATACGTATCTTCCCTTCTATGGTAGTAGTGATCTAGAGGAGTATCTTGAGTGGGTACAAGACATGGAGTTCGAGCTTGAATCTCAGAAGTTCCAGTCAGAAGCCAAGGAAGTGAGATTGGCCACTATGTTCTTTGAGGACTATGCCTCTAGTTGGTGGCAACAACTAAGTGGGAAATGACTCATTACATCTTGGGTCTATTTAAAAAGGGCCATGAGAAGATAATTTGTTCCATCCTATTATGAATGGGAACTTCTACGCCATGTGGAGAGCATTACACAGGGATGTAGAGTTGTCCAAGATTACTATGATGAACTGAATCATGCAATGCATCTTGCCAATATCACTAGTGCATAACAAGAAAAGAAATACTTCAAAGCAGGCTTGAATTTCCAGATCGTTGCTACACTTCAAGATGAATATTTTCTTAGTCTGCAAGATCTTGTGAAATATGCTATGAAGGCGGAAAAGAGACTTAAAGACATGCAAGTACATCAATTAAATCTGCACCGACTCTTTAGTTCTCATTTTTCCACTGGTGTGTCACTTGAGAAGATGGTCAAGCATGGGAATTCTTCTTTGGCCAAGGAGACGAGTAGTGCTGCCCCGTCACAACCCGCAGTACATGAGGAGATCGTGGTTGATGGCAATTGCGCCATTGTTGGCCCACGATTAATAGAAGATAAGATGCTTCAAAACCTATGTGAGGATGAGAGCCACATAGCCAAATTGAGTGAGAGTGTTGAAAATCGTGAGCTGTGTGATTCCACCATATGTGAGTTTGAGAGCATGCAATTTGAGAGTGTGAGAGATACACCAAAAGAAATGAGTGAAGTAGATGATAGTAAAAGTGAGGTTATGGCTGAAATTAACAATTTACTCTCTGCTTCTAGTGTTGTTTCTCACATTGTGAAGGTTGACATTAAAAAAAAGGAGTTCAATGTTCAACAACGGCACCGTTGGATGTAAAAGACGAGGAGATAATCACGGTTGGGGATGGAGTGCCTGCTGACCCATGGTTATATCATGAAGTTTTGATACCTACAGCTCCTACATCAACTAAGGAGGTTGATCAAGGTAATAATAATGGTGTTGAATTGAATATTCATCAAGAAGGGATAAGTAAGAGTGAGAGCTCTAGTGTTCCTTTGAATATTCCACATTCTGAATTTAATGCACTTAATTTACATAATGTGGAATTGATTACTCATAAGGAAGTTCTTAGTAGAGTTTCTCCAAGTGATTCTTTGTACTATATCATGTTTGATGATCCTAGAGAGCTATCTAGTGTGATTGCGAGTGTTGCTGAAATTTCATGTTTAAAATCACTAGCTAGTACTTATGCCTACATATATAAGTTCAATTTGATTGGAGAACATGGTGTAGATGATATGTTTTATGTTTATCGAATATGCATTACATGTGGTAAGCTTGCTGAATTGCAATTGCATGTTTTGGATAACCAATCTTTTGTGCCATGCGATGATCACAATGAAATGAGTGTCAATAATAGTGGTTGCTATTTTAAAAGACTCCTTAAGCCTACTTGTTTATCCTTTGCTAAACGATCATGTACAAGTAATCAGAGTAGCGTAGTTGAAGCATGGAAGGTGCTAAGAATCTTCTTCCCCATATTTGAACAACTTGATCTAATTTGTACCTTTAATATCTTGTCGATGTACTTAGAAAAGTCAAGGATGACTTTTTCTCATGGGAGGGAGAATGATGTGAATGAAAGTATTGCAATGTATATATCCTATGGTTGCTGCTATGCTAATTATTTTGTGCAAAACATCGAGAATGACACAATAATTGACTTGTACATATATCACGCATATATGTTGTTCTCTTTGTTTAGCACACTTTCAGGAAATCATAATATGCTAAACGGAAGGACTGTGGATGACAAATATATATACCATGCATATATGTTGTATTCTTTGTTTAGCATATTTCTAGATTATCGAAAGCCGAGGACGGCTTTTCGTGAAGAAGGGGAGGATGATAAGGATATTCCTATGACTACTACTTCAAGTGTGTATGACTAGAGTCTGAGCCAAACTGTTAACCAAACAGGAGCTTTTGTTTCTTACTGAGTTTCCTCTTGACTATAATGAGAATTGGCTACTACTTAATGCATCTATCTTATGTGTTCTCAGGTTTGATAAGGAAAATGCTTGGGAGACTAAGGGGGACAAAAGAGCAAGAGTCAAAGTAATGGAGAACCATGGTAGCTCAAGTCAGGTCTACGACCAGTCCCAAAAGGTCTACGATCAGCTCCAGAAGGTCTACAACCAGTCTCAACAGGTCTACGACCAGTTCCCCAAGATCTATAACCAGTTCTACGACCAGGTCCCAGGTTTACGACCAGGTCCACAACCAGGTCTTGATTGAAGGACGTGGTCGTGGAGGAACACTGGTCGGAGTCTACGACCAGATGCCACCATGTAGCGCTACAGAGAAAAACCCCAAGCAAGACTCGAGAGGAGCAAGACTACTCGCCGGATAAACAATACTCAAGATGAACGAAGGTTCGGCATGAACAATACTCGACATGAATAGTACTCAGCATGAACAGTACTCGGTATGAACAGTACTTGACATGAATAGTACTTGACGTGAACAGTACTCGGCGTGAACAGTGGATCCGATTAAGAGTTGTATTCGGAATTTGTTGCCGAATCGATTAGTTGCGTTGGCTCTAGCTTTTGTAGCATGACCTAGGGGCTGCACTATAAATACCATGGAGACCATTATTATCAGAAATAATAGATTGCAAAGTTTTGCTCTTGTTCTTCCTTGTTGGCCGAACCAACTTGAAGGGGAATTGGGAGTTCAATTAAGATCGTTCAACCTTTTCGCTGAGAATTAGGAGCACGGTGATTTCACTTGGTGGTCGGTGAAGTCAGCGCGTGTGTTCTTGCGAATTATAGAGTGTTAATCCTTGCACGGGCAATGGAAGATCACTATGATTCAAGAGGAACACGTGAGTATCTTGATCCTACGTCGAGAAGATTGAGCGACCCCATATCAGCTAGGGAGGTCGTCAGAGATCACTGGAATTGGCGAGGAGGCGGAGTGGAAGGTATGGGTGTTGTCGGGGATGAACCGCCATGGCGCTTCGGGGTCGTGGAGAGGTTCCTGAGGTAGCGGTGATGACGGGGGAGGCGACAGTGTGGTCCATGAAGGCGGAGCACGATCGGCGGCTGCGAATTTTGAAGAAAAGTTTCATGGCACCGAAATCCCTAAAAACTCAATCTCAGCGAGTCCAGGGTTCTTGGGATGGAATTGATCTGGGCTCTGGAGGGGGGGGGGAGGGGGGGCTGAGGCGATCCTAAGGGCTCTATTTATACCCCGAAATCGGGCCAGGATAAGAAATCCCCACATCGAGATATTTTCGGATTTTTTTGTTCTTAGAGATAGAGAGGGATTCAGAAGAGATACGAGCTCGATTCGATTACGGTAGAGATAGGGCCTCTAAAATATGGGGTCCACGCAGAGAATCAGGGCTGTTTGTGTCGTTGTCAGGCGAAACTCCGAAGAACAACAATGGCGGCCGAGCGGAGCTGCGCGAAGAAGATGATCAAAGGAGGACGAAGGCGGTGGGGCCCACCTGGCAGAGGGATATGGGACGCGGGTGCGGGCAAGCAAGCCTGCGCGGGAGATTAGGCCAAAACAAAGGGAATGGGCCGGATCCAAAGAGATTCGGTCCAAGACATTTACTGAGATTTAGAAAAGATTTTCTAATTTAGACATTACAGAAAAGGCAAAAGGCAAATAGAAAATAGTAAATGAGCTCAGAAAAATTCTAGAAAAATCTAAAAATTATACACCCAAACACATAGAATTAAAATAAAATAATTTTGACAATTGCTGATGTTGACATTAATCATATTAAATTGTTTTGATACTGAAAGTCTCGATTAAGCTTTGAATTAAAATTTAAATAAATCTCAATGGTGGATTTTTCAACTACTAACTGTTTAAAAAAAATTTAAAGCTCAAAAAATTAGGATGTTATAACACGTGAGTAATTAGGTACTATTGTCGTCCCTACGTAGAGCTAAGAGCAATTGTTCACGCTAGAGCAACGAAGATGCTCTTGCACACCAGCCTGATTCTCGTCGCAAAACTTTAGTCGCATCACAATAATTTAGGAAGGCATTCGACGACCAATTTGGATGGCAGCTAGACAACCTTGCGAGGCATACACGCAGGAGGTGCATATTCTCGGTAAAAGCACTCAAGAAAGCTACAAATGATACGGGCCGCTACCGAATTCTTTTTATTAATTAACCATTTTTTAATTTTATTTTAAAGTTAACCCTCATCGAATTTTATTTTTAATTCTAACTCCTTTGGTCACGTTACCACCTGTGACTTGACAAAACAAATACTGTCACGCTAGCTCATATCCGGTGAAACTCTTGTCATACCACCACCCATGGCGTGACAATGTAGTTTGGTCACATCACAGGTGGTAGCGTGACCAAAAGTGCTATTTTGAGAACTTATCCTATGACGTAACAATATTGTTTTGTCACGTTACAAGTGGTAGCGTGAACAAAAAAATCAGAATTGAAAATAAAGCTCCTCGAAGGTTAAAATAAAAACTAAAAAAATTAATTAATAAAAAAAGTTCGCCGCTACCACGTTGCACCACGTTGGACCACACATAAGGCTGATTCGTTATTTATCTCCTCATCCAACCGGCCCATCGATCGATGCCTTCCTTTCCTTTACTTGTTTGGACACGGCTCATATATGGAGGAATGTATATGAGCGTTGTCGGTTTGTGATGTGCTTACGCATGGGCAAGCTCACATATTAATGCCCGTTATTCCATTCCAAATGGCCATTTGTACCGAACTTTTTTTCATTTAACCTTTTTTTTTTAAATTTTATATTAAAGTTAAACCTCCCGCTCACTTTATTTTCAATTCTAACCCCTTTAGTCATGCCACCATCCGTAGCGTGACAAAATAATACTGTCACGCGCCAGGATAAGTCTCCAAAATAACACTTATTATCACGCCACTGATTATGGCATGACCAAACAACACTGTCACACCACGGGGGTGGCGTGACAAGAGATTACCCAAATACGGGCTGGCGTGACAGTGTTGTTTGGTCACGCTATGGGTGATGGTGTGACTAAAGGGATCAGGATTAAAAATAAAGTGCATGGAGGTTAACTTTAAAATAAAATTTAAAAAATAGTTAAATAAAAAAAAATTCGTTTGTACCCTCAACGTGTACAGTCAATTTCTACGAGGTCATTTTAACGTGAAAAGGAAGGAAAAAACACTGCATGCGCGGTAGACAAGGGTAAAAGTAATCTTCAAAAGAGTTCTTTTTTAAAGAACTTTACTAGATTGATTGTGCCTTGCGTGACTTTATCTTCGTTTTCTTCGGATATACTTCTATACCTTTCTACGCGTCGTTCTCTAATATATACAGTCCACCAATTTAAAATTTTGACCACAAACATGACAAGAGTGAGGGTAGTGAGGCGGACCGTAGGGATTAGTACTCTCTCACAACCCTCTCAAGCATTTTGGACCCTCGGATCACTGTCATATATTATAATCTAGTGCTAAAGAATAACTTATATTTTTTCCTTGCTTAAGCCCTAAAAAAATTCTAGTCATAGTAAGATACGAGGCACCCTCATGAAAATTATCATTTATAGTAGGATTCTTAAACCCACATGTTCTTACGGAAATTCTACTTTCTTTTTTTTTTTACTTTAGTTGCAATTTTTGTATTATGAATAATGAGGAAATGTTTATACAAATCATATTGTTTTTTATGTGTACGAGAGAGATCTAGAAAGAGGGTGATGTGTTGAGATCATGTGTACTATATGATCCTAATCTTAGTGTTGAACAATTGACAATGGTGTCGCGGTGTTTGGAGATCAAATTCGCGGTTTAGCAATTTGTTAGAATTGCTGTTAGGTTCAGACAATCTAATCGGCCCTAGGGGACTGTCTGACCGGCCAGTGGCCGGCGGTCTGATCGGCCCTGGGTGGCGGTCAGACCGACCGAGGCCTGGCGATTAAAACGGCTAGAGCGGCGATCAAACCAGCCAAAAGGTGAAAAGTTGAATTTTGAGGAATATGATCGAACACTTATGTGAGAGTGTTAGGATGTGTGTTTGCACCAAGTTTAATGGAAAATGGAATTTCGAGGCAAAACTAGATAGAGTTTTGTCAAAATATCCAAAGAGAGACTTTTAAGGTCCTTGGGAAATTTTCTGGAGCGGCCTGACTAATTGTTGGCCGGCAGTCAGACCGGCTGAGGGTGACGGTCAAACTGGCCAGAAGTGTTTCGTGTGTCTGGAAGACATCAAATTTTGAATTTTGTAGAATTGGCTGAAGTCATGAGATTCAGAGCATAGGTGTTGTATGATGCATGTTTTGCCTAAGGTGGGCCAATTTGCGAAGAATTTGTGCCCGAAATCGATTTCTTAGTATATTGTTGTGCATGTGGTTTGGAGTCAACTACGGTCAATAGCGAGGATGACGGGACTAGGCTAGGAGAACTGAGGTCTAGAACGATCAAGGATACATGCTGAAGTGGTTGGTCTCAAGGATGGTACAAGATGGACAAAAATGATCGAATCGGAAATTCGGTGCAACGGGTTGCATCAAGTGGCTTATGGGTCGGTGTAAGTGCCATGGTGATTCCGATGGAAGCTAGATGGGAGAGACTGATCGACATAACGAGAGCCATTGATGAACCTACACATAGCGAAGCATGGGATTGCTTCATGTTGATCAAACTTGGCCTTTGGAGAAGGATTGAGAAGGGGTATTTTAGTACCTTCTCCAAAATACCGGGTTGGTAGCCTTATTGTTGGACCCTGGGTGTGGAATACCCGAAATCCTCGTGTGTGTGTGTGTACTGTACTAGTCCCATGATCAGTGGCTAGTACACACATTCACAACGTTGGTATACACATCCATACACAATTACATACAACATGAAAACAAATATGGTACATAAACTTAAGCGATTACATATTTTACAATATATGGGCCGACCGGCCAAATAAAAGATCAAGTATCAGAAGTAGCAGCGAAAGCATAGTAATTTTACATGCAAAAGTTTAGCGGTATATCCATCCAAACCCTTAGGCAACCAACAAGAAGTAAACCCTAGAAAGACACATCCCCGTACCCCCGGTACAGGGTCCGAAGAAGGCATCGTCCAGCAATTGATCATCCTCATCCTTTGAACAACAGTTTAAGCAAGATTGAGTATATTGCGTATTCAGCCAGACTTGCAGTGTATCACAAAATTTATATACATGCTTGGCTAACAAGAGATGAGGCTCTATGCTACAAGTTATTTTCAGCATTATTCAAGTTTTATTTGCAATGTCAATACGTAGTATTTTGCAACAGAAGTTTAAAGAGTAGTTAAATAAATAAGGAACAACAAGTATCTAACTTAATAAAGAGCAAATAACAACCCTCCTTGGCTGCGATCAACATATTATTCTTAGCCATGGACATGTCACTCAATTAAAACAACATCAAGAAAATATTCATCCCAACATTTCCCGATAAGACTGTTTTTGCAAAAATAGAGATTATACCCGATGTGGCTGCTCATAGCATGCTCATGACCACAAGCACGACTATTTAAAATATATTTATACTATGCAGAGGTGTACAACTTTACCCACAGTATACAAATTCTCTTGTTTATTTGGCACCCGTCGATACCACCACTCACGATCTTTTAGTAAGTAGTCTAGAGCACGTAACGAAGTCTGTACATCACCTAGTCCTAGCCTTACACTAGCCCCGCAATGACAACCCTCACTTCAATCTCAGGTACCTCCCGTCAAAGTGAAGTATTAACCGTTGTGTCGGCAAACTTTGTTCCCAACGCCTCGGTGAAGGGAGCCCCTTCGAGCAATCCAACATGCTCACACTACTATAGCCTACCAACATGCAAAGCTAGTTTTTGATGATTTAATTAGCTAAGGTCATCCCATACCGACACATGTGGTTGTATGCTTACATTTAGATTGGTCACACCGGCGTTCGGTGCTTAATTGATCCAGGTGAGGATCTCCCCCTATCTACATGTGAGAAACCATCTCACATTCATCAGTTCATAATGTAACCCTTCCACGTCGTAATATAGGTTTTTCATTATTATTTTTATACAAAATTAATAGAGGTAACCCCTCTGGACCATAATTTCAAATTCTCCCAAATTTGTATTCAACATTTCATCCATTTCCCAATTTTTGTAAAACTAGAACCCGGCAAAGCATTTATGTGATATTCGCATTCAAAAGACCCAATTCGACATCATTTATTGTCTAAACCATACCCTAATGGCTACAATAGTAAGGATATCAATATTTCAAGGAGGATCATGCATGGAATAGAAATATAACTACCATTATCCCCCAAATATAACAATTTTAAGCAAAATACACGCATGCATAATAGATTTTTTTTTGAAAAAAGTACAATAATTGAAATAATAGGATCAGCATGGTTAAAGGAGGCACTTTTCTTGCTGTAGTATCTTAGAGTATTAGGATGGAGGATCATCGAAAAATTCGTTCGAATTATCAACGTCTATTCAACAAGAGCCGGTAGCACATTAATTATAGGAAAATAATTTCAACAGCAACAAAATCCAAATATTTTTACATATTCAGATAGATAAAGATTTTATATGAATTTATAAAAAAGATTCATTCAGTTTGGAGTTCGTATGCAAAAGTTATTATGGTTTGAATTTGCTTCGGTTTTGAAAATGCTGAAATTAATAAAAATTTTGACGTCGAAAGGGTATGCTCTTACATTTACGCTTTCTAACAGAGAAAGCATATTTTTCTCTGAGTTCTTCTGTGGTTTACGCTTTCCAACAGAGAAAGCGTATTTTCCTTTGAACTGGAAGCGACTTTTATCATTTTTCCGAATTTTATTGACTTATATATGGGGCCTACTTGTCAGGGACTCATATTTTTATTTTTATTTACTGATAGCTGGTGTCCACATGTGAGTCTCTTAGTTTTAAAACATGTTTTAAAACCGAAAACAGTGGGTGGTCCCACATGTTAGTGACTTATATACTAAACGTGTTTTAAATTAGATTTTTTTTATTAAGTTTTCATCCTGTCCCACATGTCAGTGACTTAGCATACTTAACCACTATTATTGGTGCTAATCAAATCCTTAACGTGAGTGGGACCCATGTTAGTGAGAGAAGGAGAGAGAGAATAGAGCCGCGCGCGACTGAGACTTGGCTCGGGGATTGGCAGAATGGGATCCCCGCTCGACAATGATCTTGTTAGGTGGTAGCGGTGGCCGGAGAGATGGACAGAGGTGGTGCTACACCGGCAAGAACAGGTGGAGTGCCTTGGGTCCCAAATGGCTTTCGCGCATGGAGCATATCGACGGCGAAAGATGGTGCTCATTGGCTCTAGGGGGGCAACTACGATGCTACTAGCAGCGGTTCGGGGACTAATGGCCACCGGAGCAGTGGCGACACCATCTCTCGCGACGGTGCCATGGGCGGCTACGAGGAACTCTATGCTACGCCAGCTAATCCACTAATCTAATGCTTGTAGTAGCTCTAGGGGACTACTAGAAGCTCACCAAGGTCCTTGATGGCGTCGGGGGATAGCCGAAGCAGCTTGTTGACATTGAACAGCGGCATCACAGAGGAGGCTCTCAGTGTTGGCAGTCTACGACAATGGAGGGGCTACAAAAGGATGCGCATTAGCTCACAGATAGGTTGAGGGTGATGTGGATGCGAGGAATCAAACGAGGACTCACCAGAGTGGCGGCGAACAAAAAAGGAGTTGGCAGTGACCAGATTTGGTGAAGATGGTCGATTCCCGTGATTCCCCAAGATTAGGTTCACATTAAGCAAGGAAGAAGCATTAGTGGAGTATGGAACGCAATATGATGCGGTTAGGTGAGGTTCAAACTCACCAGAGTGCCGAGAACGTGGAGGTCTGGATCGGGGTACGCACCGGAGACGAAGAAGATGACGGCGCAATCATGCTACGAAATTCCCAGGGCTACATCAAGCAAGGAAAGAGTATCAGTGAGGTAAGGGGCGCATGGTGACGCAGCTATCGCGGGCAAGGAAGCTCACTTGAGGAAATGGCGGTGAGAGGCTTGCTTACCGGTATCGAGAACAACACACTTGTTCTTAGCGATCCAGAGAGCTATAAGCTCAAAGAATGCACGAGATGGAATAAGGGCGAACTGAAGAGACGGTGACGCGATTGGATGCTTAAGTAGCACTGAGTAGAGCGTGAGAATGGCGGTGAGAAAATATGGCCGTGGGGAGAATATCGTAGGCGCGCTCTGGCATCTCCCAATGTGGGGAAAAGGCAAGGAAAGGCATGGGCACGGTGACGTACGGCGCAGACGGAGACGACGGGTGCATGTGAGCTTGAAAACGGTAGGCGCGGTATGGCAATCCACAAGCGGAGCAGGCGAGCGCTGGCCTGGGATAGGAGAAGGGCTCTGACAGGTGGGGCCATAGCGTCAGTCAGAGGGAGAGCGGGGGCTAGCGTGGGCTGGAGCGAGTGTGAGCGAAGTGGGCTGAGCTGGATTTCGGCCCAAAGGTCTGGCGGGAAATTCAAAATAGGTTTTGAATTTTCTAGAAAGGCTTATTGGTTTTCCGAATTTTTAAACTTAGCAAACAGGCTCCAAAATTTTAAAAAAATTGTGAAGGCTCCTGACACAATATTGTTTCTTATATAAATTGTTCATGATTTTATCTATTCTGTGTTTTTCTCGAAAATTCTTCCAAGCTGCTTTTTTTTTCATATTTTTGCATTAGTTGATTTGATGAAAATTTTCAAAACATGCTCAAATAAAATTTCCCTCAAATAAACATACTTAGATTTTCATTTGCTCACTAATTTTATTATACTTACCAGAAAATGTGGTTTTTGGGATGTTGCACTTGTACAAAACCACGGTGCAAGACAGTGCAAGGAGAGGCAGTTTAGGTCAAGAGAAAACAGTGTCCACGAAGAGAGATATTCGGGAGACCTGGTTCGTCATCCACTTTGAGAAGCGTGCATGAGTGTAGGCCCATTTGTGTGTTGACTTAGCGGGTGTCCGTTTGTGTTTTCTCTCTAGACGTGGTATCCACTATAAAAGGGGATGGTGCAGGATTTGCACCTCTGTCCATCCAAGCCTAGGAAACCTTAATTTGTGATTTATGGTTAGAGGAGGAAATAGAGGAGGCTTAGGTTTGAGAGAGATGGATTGATTGAATGCTCAAGTGTTGTGCTTTTGTCCTCATGATGGAGTAATTGTAAACCAACAATCTCTCAAATCAATCCAAGCAAGTTTGCCCTTAGATGATGAGTTATATCTCATTCTTGCTCTCTCTTTGATGCCTTAAGGATGTTTGTGTTTTCTTTGGGCTACTAACCCTACAACTAGTCATCAAACCGCCATCGGGGTCGACCAAGCCACCTACGGTCCGACCGCCGTGATGCTTTGTCCTCGTGGTTTTTTGGTTTCAACGCAAGACTTCCTCTGTGTTCTTGTGCCTCTGATCTTCATAACTTTCATAGCTATTGGAGTGAAGAAGAAGTTGAATATCAAGATGGTGAAAAAGAGTAGGTGCTCCTATTCACACCGCCCCCCTCTAGTCGTATTTTCGGTCCTACATGATGTTTAGTTTTAATATATTCCTTAGAAGTCCATAGTGCTTGATTGTTTGTTTTAATATATTCCTTAGACGACGCGGACGAAAGCCTTTTTGCGGCGGCAACTAGGATATCCCTTGGGAATGGTAAGACGACAAAATTTTGGTACTCGGCCTAGTTGGATGGAGAGGCACCCAAAGATCTAGCCCTCAATATGTTCCAAATCTCGAAAAGGAAAAACCAGACCCACGACACAGACGTTGGGTGCAGGACATAAACTTTATGAGGGGGCTGGCAATCCACCACATCCAACAATTCGTGGAACTTTGGACCAGAACCAACCAAATCCATCTGATACAAGGCACCCTGGACGAGATTTCATAGAAGCAAACCGTGAAAGGAACCTACTTGTAAAAATCCGCCTACGCATTACATTTCCAGGGTTTGATTGCGACAAACCTCAAAACAATAATTTGGAAAACACACGCCCCCTCCCCCCCCCCCAAGTGCAAATTCTTCGCATAGTTGGCAATCCAAAACAAGCTATGGACCTCAGACAGACTGGAAGCTAGGGGGTGGCCGAACCAACGCCTTTGCCCCCTGTGCAGACACAATCCGGAATTGGCCATACATCTTTTCGTCCAGCGTCATTTCTATGTAAGAATTTGGAAGCACGTGGCGGACTGGCTTGGAACCGAAAGTCTTCAACCATCCCTATGGTCTTCTAGCACGAATATCTTGGATCGGTGGTCTAACGTAGCGGAGACGAAAGGTTCCCCAGGAAAGCCCCGACCACGACCATGATCCTAATTATTTAGGAGATCTGGAAGGGATGAAAGGCAAGAATCTTCAACAACAAAGCCACCGCACCGCTGGAACTCCTAGTGAAGATCAAGGAGGAGGGTAGAACCTAGTTCCTAGTAGGGGGCAAGTGTCTGGAGCTTTTCAACCCTCTGTAATTAAGGCCCTTTTTTAATTTTAATTTAAATGCTGTACTTCGCGAGTTTCATCCTGCCCTTTCTCTTTTAATATAACGGGCAGCCCTCCTCCGGTTTCATTAAAAAAAAGTTGTCTGATTTATTGAATGGCCTTTCAATCACTACAGTAAGGTTGTATCATCGAGCAGTTAACTTAGATTTTCTTTCCATTTCTGATAAATCTGAGAACATCTCAGATTTTTTTCTCTTGCGGAACATGCATGAATCATATTCCTCGTGATCCACACCTCCAATGCAGCACATTTCCCCGCCAAATAAATAAATAAATAATAAAGCAACACATTGTGCTAGGGCATCTCCAATACTCCATCTAAGCCGTCCGTATCTAAATCTTATCTATGCCAGCTTTTGGTATAGCCGGAGAAGAGAGTAACAAATAGGCTAAAAAACTTGACTGCGCACAACTGAATACTCGATGGCCGATATCAATAAAAATCAGACTACAAGGATTTGATTGCAAAAAAACTGAAATAATGGCAGACAGAATAATATGTACCCATTTCCTACCCGAGAAAAAAAAATCTCCCTAAAAAGAGAATGAAATGAAAAAGAGTCATGTACCCTTGACGCTTGGATTATATGCACAGCATCACGGGTGCTGTACTGCTGTTACTTGATCCCTTAAAAAATGCCGAGGAAGAAATAAAAATAACGGATTTACGGATTTGCTATTTCTAAGTTGACTGATTTTTTCTTAAGTTTAAATTAATTGTTGTGAGCGTTAGATTAGTGCAGAGATTGATATACTATGTGATTGGATTTTGACTCGGTGGATACAAAGTGTGACTTTTACTTTAAAAAAATTTAATCACCTTACGAATAGACAATCCCTAAAAATAAATGTTCCCGTTCCGACGGCAACAATATATGCCTGTGTCCACTCAAATAAATCTTCAGTATTGGTATTTGCTCCTCTGCAAGTATTGATTTAGTTCCAGCGACAACAATAGAATTTTTTTTCAAATAATATTATTTTTAAAAAATTACAAAAATAAATAGTTGATTTTTTTAAAACAAAACTAAGCTACTGTCGCCATATAGAATGACGATAGGGACTTCAACAGTAAAAAGAGGTCCCTGTCACTAGTTGAAATGGCGACAGCGTTCTATCACCACTCCAAATGGCGACATGACCATATGTCGCCATTTCAACTAGCGATAGAGATCCTAAATTTTTTAATATTAAAATTTTAGAAAACTGTCATTTCAAATAGCGACAGAGATCCCGGAAGTCTCTGTCGCCATTTTAAATGACGACAGAATCTACCCTACAAAAGACCCAAAAATTCCAACATAACTCACTTTTCTTTAGAAAAAGAGAAAGAGGGGAAGCAAGGGAGAGGAGCAGAGGAGAGGAGAGAAGCTAGTAAAGCGCTGCTTGTCCAGTTGCCCACTTTTCAAGTAATTTTTTAAACCGAATGGATTAAATAGTTTTAGATGTATGGTTACGTAGTATAGTATGTTGTACATAAATTTTTCAGTGAGTAGTTTAGTTTTAGATATGTGGTTAATCGTGTAAATCTTATTTACAGTGCATAACGTCAAATATGTCGGACACCACCAACTTCAAAATTTACTACGGTCAGGGGATTATTCTTGAGGGTCCTAAGGAGATTGATTTGCATTATTTCCAATTGGCGACCGTGACCCTAACAAGACCAGAGCAACGTACATGGGGGTGCTGTGATGCGGTGGTTGTTCCACTCATTCGATTTGGACCATACAGTGTATGATCTGAGATTGAGTTGCCTTGTCAACCGAGCACCACAGGGCACTTATTGGGAGTTAGTGCAGCTCAAGAGAACAAGGTCATAGCAGTTATATATAAGCAGGGCGAGGGAGGAACGGTGGGATTTGGTCCTTTTGGCCCAGGTATATGCCAAGCCCACTCCTACATCAGCACGGCACACACAATGATCAAAGGTCCGGGAGTAGTTGATCTTGTTGATGAAGATCCTGTGGAAGGAGCTCCTTCAGTCAGCTAAGCTAGTTGGCTTCCTAACGTGAGTGAGGAGCTGGAAGCCCTAGACCAAAGGATGGATCTCGAAGACTAGGACCACATGACATTGTTAGAAGATGAAGGATCTGACGATGAGGACGTTGTGGTCCAACAAGTGGTTCCATCCAAGTGGAACACATACTAGTTCGACAACCTCGTTGTTAATGAAGGCTCCCATGTGCCGTGGGAGTACGACCAAAGTGAGGTTAGGCAAGGAGTTATGTACAAATGTAAGGAGGTCATATAGGAGGCGGTCAAATTCTAGGCCTTGTCGGTGTGGCGTACATTCACTATCGTCAAGTCTAACCCAAGATGTTACGACATAAAGTGCAACATAGAGAGATGCCCTTGGCGAGTGCACGTATTTCAGCCTAAGTGAGACACCTATTGAAAATGCTCTATAGTGGTCCCCCACACATGTGTCATCGCTAAGTTAGTGCAGTCCCATAGAAACTTGTCATCAAGCTTCATCGCGAACCTAATGTATAATGAGATAATGGATAATCTAGATTTTGAGCCACGATCCATCATTCAGACGGTTGAGGCAAGGTTTTAGTACACAATCAGTTATTCTAAGGCGTGGAGGGCAAAACAGAAGGTATTGGAATCAAGATTCGGTACGTTCGAGGACTCCTACCACAACCTCCTCGGGCTACCCCGAGTCATACAAGAAAGGAAGCCTGGCACTCATGTCGACATTCAAGATTCCACAAATCTGAAGTATGGTAATAAGAGGGTACCGAAGCGGACATTCTTCGCCTTTGGTCCATACACCAATGCATTCCGGCAATATCGTCCAATCTTATGCATGGATGGCACATTCCTGACTGGAAAGTACAAGAGCCAGATACTGACTGTAATGTGACGGACGTGAACAATCAAGTTTTTTCCGTGGCATTCGCTTTCATTGAAAGCGAGAACATGAACAGCTGGGTGTGGTTCCTGAGGAATTTGAAGATTTCTGTTGTACAGGGCTGTCCTAACGTATACATCATACATGATCAGCATGCGGGCCTGCTAAGTGCAATAACTCAGCTATAGCAAGGAAAGAATGAACCATTTCCATGGGCGGATCTACAAAGCAGGTGGTGCATGAGGAACTTGGGTGCAAACTTCTAGAAGTAGATCCGCAACAAGGACTTGATGAACCTGTTCAAGCAGCTGAGCAACCAGAACCAGCAGCGAAAGTTGAAGCACTTTGAAAGATTCTAGATGAGAAGATCCAGATGCACAAAAGGGAGGTAGCGAAAAAGACTACTAGAAGCGCTGACCAGGCCCCCGAAGCATTGCTACAGCTACCCACAGATGGTCCTAGTGTAGCGAGAAAGACGAGGGCATAAGTGAAATGCTTCTCGGACTGGATTGAGCACGAGCCTTAGGAGAAGTGGTCGCTGCTATATGACAGGAGTGGTGCTCGATATGGTATCATGACAACCAATCTAGCCAGGGAGTACAATTGGGTCATGCACGGCGCAAAGTTCATCCCTTGGGTTAGTATTGTGGGGGCAATTCTTTGCGGTACCACAAATTACTTTGTTGACAGAAACAACAACGTGTCACTCGCCATGGCAAATGACAGAGTACTATACTCTGCCATGATCACAAAGTACATGTAGGAGAAGAGCAAGAAGGGTGAGATACACTAGGCATTCAAGATGGGCACAAGGGAGCTTCGTTTCGAGATACTATGCAGGGATAAAGGATGCCGTGGGACGAACCGTGAGAGAATCACCCATGAGTGCATGCTACGCCGCGCTAGTTGCGTATGCACTTGCACCAATCCTCTTCTTTTGTATAGGACTTGCTCCCATATCATGGCCGCATGTTCGACTGTGTGCAGCATCCCGACTAGTACCTCTCTGACTATTTCAACAATGAGGAGGTGATGCAAACATAGAGTGCAGAGATATATGGTTACAACATGTTGGCCATTTCACTAGCCATTCGAACCGGGAGAAACTTATCTGGGCCGCGGACATTGATAGGCTGAAGGGAAAGGTTGACTGGTGATAGGTATGACGTATCAGGACCGACATGGACAAAGCAGAAGCTGGCCGTCATATGAAGAAGTGCTCCATTTGCAGGGAGTCTGAACACACCTTCAAGAAATGCCCTACGAGAAATCCATAGGACGAAAGAGATATCGACAGTCCGGACGTCGCCGCAAGGACTTCATTCGACCGCCCCACTCGAGGTGGTCCACATGGTGGACGTTGAGGTCGCGACCACGTGAAAGGTTCATCCTGTTGAAATATATGGTGCCCAATGCTTTGTAATATCACTTTGATTTGTCGAAAAACTAGGTGATGACATTGTGGTGACTGGTTTGTAATGTCAGTGTGATTTGTCCACAAAATATGTGATGATGTTGCACTGAATGTTATATAATATCATTGTGATTTGTCGACAAAATATTTTATGACGTTGTGCTGAATGTTATCTAATATTATTGTGATTTGTCGATAAAAAATGTTATGACGTTGTGCTAAATGTTTTGTAATATCATTGTGATTTGTCTACAAAATATGTGTCTCAAATAGTCGATAAAAAAAGTCTGAGAGTCCTTATCGTCGGTTGAAATGATTTACATAGTCCAGTCGCCATTTGGAGTGGTGACAGGTCCCTGTCGTCATTTCAACTAACGACAGAGACCTCTTTGTACTGTTGAAGTCCCTGTCGCCACTACCTAGGCTATTGTCGTCATTTGGAATGACGACAATAGCCTATCGCCATTCCAAATGACTCTCGCCAGCTACAGTAGCATAGTTTTGTAAAAAAAAAAATCGACTATTTACTTTTGTAATTTTTTAAAAATAATATTATTCTAAAAAAATCGACAACAATATATGCCCGTGACCACTCAAATAAATCTTCAGCATTGGTATCTGCTCTGCTAGTATTGATTCAGTTCCAGCGACAACAACATATGCCCATGTCCCCACAAATAAATCTTCGGCATTGGTATCTGCTCTTCTGCCAGTATTGATTCGTGTGCTATATAACCAGGGGGAGGAGGCCGGGGAGGAGTGCGAGGGCAAGCAAGAAGCGAGCGTAGCTTACTCTAAGCTAGGTAACTCTAAGCTAGGTAGCCATGGATCAGCACGGTGCAAGGGCTCGAGGGATTGTGCACGGTGCAGGGGCTCCAGGGACTGTGCGGTGCAGGCGCTGCAGCGCGTGCCTCACCGTGATGCCCGGCACCCGCGCCATCCAGTGCGCGCAATGCAACTGCGTGACGCGCGTGAGGGGGCGGGGGCGGCCGCCGCCGCCGCCGTTGGGAGGACCGCTGCCGCTGCAGTTCCCCCGCGCCCGCGGCAAGAAGCGCGCCGTCCTGATCGGCATCAAGTACACGGGCAGGCGGGCCAGCGAGCTGAGGGGCCCCATCAACGACGTCAAGTGCATGAGGTACCTCCTCTGCGAGCGGCTCGGCTTCCCCAACGACTGCGTCCTCATCCTCACCGGTAAACCAAGAACCCAGCAACTCTTCCATCTCTGAGTTCATCCATTTCGCTGGCACAGATTCATGGCGTGCATGGCTGCATGCTGCTTGATCCATTGCTAGATGAGGAGAAGGACCCATGCAGGCTGCCGACCAAGGAGAACATCCGGATGGCGATGCACTGGCTGGTCCAGGGCTGCAGCTACGGCGACTCCCTGGTGTTCCACTTCTCCGGCTTCGGCGCGCAGGTCCCCGACGACGACGGCGACGAGGTGGACGGCTACGACGAGGCCATCTGCCCTATGGACTCCTTCCTGCAGGGCCCCATCCTGGACGACGAGATCAACGAGGCCATCGTCCGCCCGCTCGTGCCCGGCGTCAAGCTCCACGCCATCATCGACGCCTGCCACAGCGCCACCGTCCTCGACCTCCCGTACCTCTGCAGCATGTCAAGGACTGGGTACTGGCAGTGGGAGGATCACCGCCCTCCGTCAGGCGCCTGCAAAGGCACCAGCGGAGGCCGGGCCATGCTGATCAGCGGCTTCAGTGATGGAAACATAGAAATGAGTGTGGTCAGTGAACATACTCTCGTTCTCTGAATGTTCAGAAGAATCAATATGAATAATGTTCGCTGTTTTCTTTTTAAAAAATAATGTTCGCTGTTTCTTTTGATGGTTTACATGCCATGCCTCATGCCATCATGCGTGCAGCTACCTGAAGCTTATGCTTCAGTTGGAGCCATGACGCACAGCTTCATCAGAGCACTGGAGTGTGAGCCACGGGTCACCTACGGCCGCCTGCTCACCTCAATGAGAGCCATCATCCGCGACGGCGGCGGGAACTGCAACCTGCAAGGACCCATCGGTGCGCCTATTCGCAAGGTGGCCAATTTCAGCGGCGTGCAGGTGAGATTTGGTGATTCTGAATTTTGATGACCCCCTTTGTCTCTGATGTTGCAGTTAACAGTATACTACTAATTTTTGCCATGACACGATTTTCCTCTGTGGTAAAATTTTCAGGAGCCTCAGTTGTCTTCTTCAGACATGTTTGACATCTATCGAGAGCCGTTTGCCATGTAAACCCGTGGTTCCTCCTTTCAGGCTACTGCGCGCGCGGACGACAATACTTAATCGTCGTATCGAAATAATCAATCGATGGATTAACTATGATGATGCTTTGCACTAGTATGCGTGTTGTATGACCTTCCATGCCTTCAAGAAAGAGTTGTCTAGCTCATATGTTCTGGAAGACTTGGTTCTTCATCCATGCATACCTCCTGAGCCTACTGTAGCTCGTTGTAATAAGGTTGTTGTGTGCTGTCTCTTTAAATAAATCAAGTGTGACAAGTATCTAATAATTCCCAATTAATTAAACTGTTTATCTGTAATTATTATTATAGATAACAATACCTTCATATTATTCGTAAGTTTACCAACTATAATTCATAAGGGAAAAAAACTTAACTGGATAGTCGTAAATCATTCTACGACCACCCTATATGGTTGTAAGTACTCCTACGACTATCTAGTGGTCGTAAGATTTCTTATGACCACCTCATAGTCGTAAACCTTACTATGACCAGGTCAACTACGGCAGCCCTATAGTCCACAAAGCCTACAAACATATGGATCCAATCGACTAAGGACACTTATGTGCTGTGTTTAATGTACACAATAGTTAATATATGATGTTATTCTCCAGAATAACTGTACGTATTAAGCTTCTGTATCTGATGTAACTACAAGACGACGTGGGGTGTGGTTTCTCTGACAATAACTACTATCAACATGTGTATTTCATCAAACGTTGAGGCGTCTCTTGGTATAGAACAACTGTCACCCCTTCACGTGCTATATAAAGAGGATCGGAGGGAGGGATAACAGAGAGGTCATTAAGCTTAGTTCTAGTAATTTCTTCCTTGTTGTAAAGTATAGTCAATAAAGCAATACAAGAGTAGGGTTATTATTCTCCTAGAAGAAGGCCCAAACCTGTCTAATATCCCTATGTCTTTTTCTATGTGGCTCACACTAAGAAAAATCCCCAGTATTCATTCGTAAGATCAATATCAAATCATCAACAGTTGGCGCCGTCCGTGGGGATCTTCTGGTTTTTCCTTTTTGACAAATTTTTCTTTATTTTTCAACTCTGATGCTTTAATGGCAGGAGAGTGGAATGAAGAGAACTGGTTCGACTTGGTAGAGTACGCAAAACCTGACATGGATACATGTTATGAGTACGAGTAGAGCATCATTTCGTCCGATGATAATGCTGTTTCGAGGGATCTTTGACCAGACCTGTGGGAGCCCCCGGGTTATTTCCGTAAGACCGAGGCATTCCCAGCCTTGTGGAGATAACTCTGGGTCTCCTGTAAATGGATTCCAACATAACTCCATCTCAGCGAGAGGATTGACCGAAACTAGAGCCCGACGATCATGCGCGCTGCACCTCTGCGAGCACTACATGATAATCGGTTCTCCAACAGTCCAAGCACTATACTTAGTGAGTTAAATTGGAAGCCACGGACAGCGAGCGTAAGATCATGTTGGCTCCCAAGATCGGCGACCAATATGCCCCAAACTCACATATAGCATTGATCATATCCATACATTCATAGCTCAAAAGACCTACATCATAATAGTTCAAGTCTACAACTATTACAAGTGGCCGTCCGGCCAAATTCAAATAAGATCATAAAGTAACAGCGGAAGCAAGTAAATAAACCAAAAGTCCAGCATGGTATGCCGCATAACCCATCGGCAACCGACTGGGAGTTAAATGATAATACTACTCGTCAGTGTCACCTAAACCGACACCAACAAGCCCATCGTGCTCAAAGTCTTCCTCATCTAAAATTGCAGCATCTAGATTGAGTACAAATGTACTCGCAAGTCTTACACAAATAAAAATTATTTATGCTAGAGGTTGCTCCAAAGGATGGCTCATAGTGGCTTAGTTTTACGAAAGACACAATAATTTTCAACCTACACATACTAATTTATCTAATGCCATTTTAAAAACAGATTTGAAGTAGAAGTAAAGCATGTGATAAAGTGATAAATTGAATAACAAATGAATTAAAAAAACAACAAAGTGGTAGCCCACTTTGATACAACAAAATGCATGAACATCCCATTCATGCCGAATACCGATTGTCCCCACAATTCAAAATTCAAAGTCTAACGATAGTAACTCCCGAACTCAAGCGGTTGTCCATAACCGTGGACACGACTATTTGAATAGTTTAACTCTGCAGAGGTGTACTACTTTACTC
Source organism: Phyllostachys edulis (assembly GCA_036346405.1). Taxonomy (NCBI): domain Eukaryota; kingdom Viridiplantae; phylum Streptophyta; class Magnoliopsida; order Poales; family Poaceae; genus Phyllostachys; species Phyllostachys edulis. The sequence continues at coordinate 71,219,949 of CM070549.1, read as the reverse complement.
ATATGACTCGATTAGCCTGTAAGCCTCCAGTTGCCTCCGAAAATAGCACACTTCCTTAGGTATGCTGGCCGGGGAGAATCGAGATACGGTCGTTTTTGCGAGAAAATTCTATTGAGTTAGGTCCCCCATGTGAGATGTTTTCGTACCTAGTACAAGTGTCTAATAGCACTTGCTAGGGGGCTCACAAGTTGTACTGGAAATACCGAGGTAATGTAAAAGATGAAAAATGGTGCTCCCATGCACACTACAGAAAATTATCTCGGCTCCTACGGACAAATGATCAACACAAGTGCCCTTACACCACCATGAGACTTCACCCAACAAAACCTTCCCCCTATTTAACCGTACAGTACCCATATCCCGTGTGTGGTAGCACGAGTGTACTTGAATCAACGATGTTACCAAAGTTCGGTCCTTAATGATCTGGACATGACATCCACATACCCAAATCTCGTGCACGAAGGCACCCTCACTAGCCAACACTTGTTCAGACCCCAAAACTCATTTAAAATGACAAAATTTATCTCATAAAATAGATACAAGGACCAGGAATATAAGAAAGTGAGTGTTTCCCATAATTGTCGGGTTATCCCTAACAATCAAACTACCGTTTCTAGACTTGCATGGCTAAGCAAACTCGAACAATATAATTCACACATTCCTATCTTAAGCATGTGGTACCGAAATAATTTAAGATTATCCTCAATGAATAGGATATAACTAATCTACACATCACAAAAATAGCAACATTATCAAAATAACATGCAAGCAATTATCGATGCCCTAACATAACCAAAACTGGGATCAGATATGATGCAAAAGAAAGTTCAAATGATGCTTGCCTTGCTGGAAGTTCAGGTGTTCACTCTCAGAAGTGAAGGAGTCAAAATCAATTTTCTCGAGAATCTAGAGAAATAACGATATCGATAAACACCGAGAAATACCTCAGAAATCAAAATGCTAAAAAATGCATGATTTTTCTACAGTGGATAGAATACGATTTAAGATGAATTTAGGTGAAAGAAATATTCTTTTTAGAGTTAGTGTGTGAAAGTTATAACAATTTGAATTTCAGGTTTCACTAAGCCTTAGTTCATGTAATTTAATTATTTAGCCAAAATTTGTAGAGCAGTGGGGGATACAAGGATTATATAGATAAATAGTGAATATCATTACAAGTCCAAATTATCTGGGTTCAACTCATTTGGAGTTTTCAAGAATTAGTTATGCATTTTTAAAGTTATCAGCATTTTCCTATTGCAAAAATAATGGAGTTATAGATCACTCTCCAAAATAATAATTTTGGCTACAGAGAAATGTTTGAAACCAATTTCATAATAAATTTCATTAAAAATGAAAATTATCAGAATTGGTTTCATCCATTTTGGAGTTGAGAAGAATTAGTTATGTAATTTTGAAGTTAGCCACATTTTCAGTGCACAGATTAAAGGATTTCGATTTTCCTAAAGCTTTTCTGACTTTTCTCACCGAGGTCTGCCCTAGCCTCAGTCTCTGATAGTGGGGCCCTACACAACACTGTTTCTTAAATTGTTTTCCGAATCAAACGTGTGCTGACAAGTGGGCCTGTCTCGTCAGTGATTCATTGCGGTCCGTGCGTGCTCGAGTGACGTTCGGACCATGTTTGTGGGCTGTTAGATTAAGATCCAATAATCCACAATCGTGGTATGTTCGGACGGTCTGAACAGCCCAATTGATCCGGATCATTCATTTTTCATCGGACGGTCCATATTCGTGGCGCGTTCGGACGGTCCGAACGGACCGCTTAATCTGGACGGTCGCTTTTTAATCGGACGGTCCAAAATGGTCCTAGTGTGTTTGGGCTGGCCAAGTGAAAAGGGCACGGGGGCTTAAGTGGCTTGGGCCCACATGTCATTCTCTGAAGGCTAAGTAACACGCAGCTAACCTCTGGGATTTTCGACAAAGATTGAGTCATTAAAGTTAACCATTGAACTTAGCCCTAAAGGCGATGCTACATAACTGGTCGGAGCATCCGACAACATGAGCTCTATGTTGACCGGAGCCTTACTGGCGTTCCCAGGCATGGTGATGTGATCTAAAGGTATGAATGGAATCATCATAGCCACGCGCACCTAAAGGTGGTGGTTGGAGCGGTTGAAATGGTCTATAGTGGTAGCTAGCCGACGACGAGCGGCGCCTATGGCCCAAGTGCATGTGACCAAACGATGATGCATTGAGCAACCTACTGCATTCATAAGCTTCATAAAGGTTCCAAGAAGCTTACCAATGCTGCTGGGTGGCTAGAGGAGCTTGGTGGTGAGGTGGCCACGGCAATGGAGACGGCGGCGGTGCGGCCCACGAAGAGAAGACACTAGGCGCAAAACGAAAGACAAAGAGGGTGCCGAAACGATTAAGTAGGCTAAGTAGACGGTGCCATTGCAAGGAATCGGCAAGAGGCTTACCAAATGACATTGGAGGATGAATAGGGTTCTTGTCCAACAAAAAGGAAGAACACCAAATTTCAACGCTCCTGTGAAGCAATGACCAAATTAAATGAGGGGAAAGTTAGGTTGTGCTAAGGGACACAACATGACGTGCACGAAATGGAGATGGTCTCACCGGAGACGAAGATGGTCAAAAGAGGTTGGTCGCGGGCGCGCTCTAGAGCTCCAATGGCACGATCATGTCCTGTGAGCTAAAAGCAGAAACAAGATCGCGCATTAGCCCCAAACGGAAACAGCAAGGAGAGTAGAAGCTGAAGGATCTCTCAATGAGGATCTTACCAAAAAGATGAGCTTGAGCAAGCCTCCCACCCCTCAGTCAACACAGGAGAAGTGAGGGAAAATGATGGGCATGGAGGGATCTTAAGCTGAAGGAGATGACGGGAACGGAAACACCGTTGAGTGGTGATGCCTTAAGATTGGCTCAGAAGGGCGGTGCGGTCACGGAGGTGACGGAGGTGCTCAGAGCATGGCGGGCGCATGGTGAACGCGACCTGTGCACTGCAGCGGGAGGTGGCAGAAGGATCTGACCAGCGGGCCCCACTAGTTAGTGACTCAAAAACGACGCGGAACGGGCGAGCCAGGGTCTGGTGCGGCCGGTGCATTAAGTGGGTTTGATGGGAACCGTTCGATCACGAATGAACGGCTTAGATTTGATGGGCCGTTCGAACTGTCTGATCGGGCGATCCACGAGGTCTACACGATCTCGAATGGATGGTTTAGATCAAGTGGGCCGTTCGGACCGTCCGAACTGCTACGAGATCTGGTCCGTTGAAAATTAATCGGACGGCTCGCGCCTGGTGCAGTTAGGTGGTTAGGTCCAGCCAAGTGGCTCTGGTCTGGTTCTAGCCCAAGCAATAGTGCTAGAGTTGAGTCTAGGTTTCAAAACAATTTGACCAACAAGCAGTAGGTTTGACCGGGCATGTAAAAATAGAAATAAAATTAGTAAAAATCTGAAATAAATCAGAGGTGTTCCTGGGATGCCCTAGTGTCCACAAAAAATTACCAAACCTCACTGCTCACAAAATATTTTGTACAAAATAAATCCATAACCGAATTAGGTTGTTGGATTGAGTTTGAATTTTCTAAGGTTTGAAAATAATCCCAAAAATTTGGGAAAAAATATTTTAAATTAAAATAATTAATATAGTATTTGCACAAATTATTTCGAGGGGAACTTTAGTAGTATTGTTTTAGTTTTCTTTTGGAGTTAGATTTTTAAGTATAGGTTCACTACTTGCACAAGATTTTCCAAGTGCAATATCTAATGCAATGCTTGAAAACAATGATGCATGTTCATGAGATGCATAGTAATTATCTTTTATAAGTTTGGGGATGTGAAAAACCTCCCCCCTTACAAAAGATGTTGTCCCCGAGATCTGGGTAGGTCGGAGATTGGATAGGAAGGTTCCAAAGGAATACAACATCTGTTGTTTTAGATTTCCTTCAAAGATAGTGCTAAGGCAACTTGCAAAGTTATAAGGAATGGTTATACCCTTTTCCTATCCATTGTTTTAGATTTCCTTCAAAGATAGTGCTAAGGCAACTTGCAAGATTCGGAGAGGCTAGAAAGAAGAATACGCACATAGGATAAATGAATTGAGAGATAGAGAGAGTCTATCTTCAAGCTAGCTTCACGTCCAAGGGCGTTGGGTTGCTCAAAGTTTTGAAGTATCGATTCGTCCTTCAAGTCCATTGTGCATCGATAGGTTTGGAGTTCAGTGGATTGTTAGAGAAGAGGAAAATAGCAAAGGGTGAGAGGGAAAGCTATGAGGAGAGAAGTCTACCCATTTAAAGAAAATGTTGTACACAAGATCAAAAGATCTACGTACGACATACCAAAATAAAATATACCATAGAAGTTAAGAATCAATACAACGTTCTACTCGATCATTACTCATGAGTTGGTGAAACGACTCAATACACAGAATAGTCTTGGCAGACTTAACTATGGCTTGGCTGACAAAACGATTTTCAGTGAGTCTTGTCCGTCGTCCTTGGATGGTGGAGACGATGATACTTTCTCGATGGCTCCATGTCTTGTAGTCTTGAACGTAAGGGTCAATAATCGTGTTGACCATCTATAGAAATTTTTCAAGGGAAAGAGGATCCATTTAACATTATAAAATGGTGGAGAAAGAACAGGGAAAGGAAGAATTGCTATGAAGAAGCTAAGGATAGATAGACGACCAAGATGAGGAGAGAACAAATTATTTTTCTTGTTATATAAAATAAATTTTAAAGTTTTCGAACTAACGGCCATTCTAACAAGGTCACAACATATAGTTGATATGGCTCTGATACCACTTCTGTCAGACCCGAGAGTAACACCCCAAATCCTCTGTGCATTTCGGAACTAGTCCCATGATCAGTAGCTAGTTCACACAGTAAACAGATATGGTAACATCCAAAAATTGCACAACTTTATTAATAATCAACGGAGTTTATTACAAAAGAGGCTTACAAGCCAACAATAAACAAAACATAGCGGAAGACGAAGAAGACGTGGTAGAGTCCAGCTGATCTACCATAGACAATCGACTAGGGTAGCGACCTAGTCATCATGATCCACACCGGTTGCGAAGTCTTTCTCCTCTAAAATTATTTTGCATCAAGCAAGGATGAGCACAATGTTCGTGCTCACAAGTTACACCAAACAACAGATTATAATGCATGTAAGGATATAACAAAGGAAGGCTTAATGGTTGAATTTGCATAAAGCAATATTTTCTTTAAATACTTATACTAAGTTCCAAAGTAGTTATTCTATAACTAAAATTTATTTTATAAATTCTTAGGTTTTATAGCCAGATAACATTCATACAAGACTGGCGAAGGATACCCTCCTATCATATGGCTTTCTGCCCAAATTTCCCATTTGTATAAACCAGTTGATAAAGTCTTTTGAAAATAAAATCAAAGTCTAACTTTGAGTGGCGAAAGCTAAACATGTCCATGACCGTAGACATGGCTATTCGAATAGTTTTACACTCTGCAGAGGTTGTACAACTTTACCCACAAGAGATAATCAACTTGTAATGTCCGTCTGACACACTTCCAAAGGTGTGTGACTAAGAGATTATCACAAGGCCGTTACAATGCTCTACTCTAAAGTATTTATGCCCGCTAAGGTTTCACTTCCATTGGACTGTCCATCCTCCGGAAGCCCCCTCTTGCGCCAAGTGGGAATATTGTCTATCCAACACCCACACATCAACATGGCACAAATAACAGTAGAGTATTACAAATTATTAAACCTAGTCCTGCCCACACAGGACATGTGGTAGTTTGGTGGAGTTTAGCAAAAGCGGCTCTTAGGCCGGCCCTTAATCAACTTGGGCAACATACCAAAACCCTGGACTTGATCAATAAAACGATTCAATACTGTGCATTAACTTGCACCAACCTGTCATCCATTTTGCCCAAGTTTAAACCACCTTTACTTTTGTTTTCAAAATCATTTACAAGAATGTCCATGGTAAAACAATACCATGGCTTATTTTTAAACAAACTTGAATCCTTGGCTAAATTCCCCAAATCAAGATTTTTGGTCTAAGCTTTGACTAAGCATAAAGTTTTTTAATCAAGAGCATCTTGTTAATACTAATGTATTAACCAGAGTTTTATCTGGGGTGACAAGGTAGGTGGGATTAACGTTCAAGACTTGTCAAGTACATGGTCAGTGTGTAAACCATCAGTATTGTGATAATCCAACCTCCAGAAATTGTAAAATCCTATACTCCAATATCAATTAGTCCAATCAACACCATATAAGTCTATTTTCTATAATCCAACTTCAATTGATCCAACATTCAACTATACTCTAATTCTATAATCTGATATCAATCCATTATTCCTTAATAATCTATTTCTGTTAATTCAACATAATCCAAAAACTATGTAATCCTATAATCAAATTCTCGATAATCTGATATCCAATAACAATCTATTTCTATAATCCAACATCAACAATTCAAGATTTGGCTATAGTATCTATCTATCATCCAAACTTTATTAATCCAACATCAACAATTATCTACTTCTAAAATCCAATATCCAATAATTATTTATGTCTATAATCACACCATAAGCATGTAATCCTAGAATCCAATCTCCAATGATTATATAATCCTATAATTCAACATCCAACAATTACTTCTACAATCCAATACCCAACAACTAATCAACCCTAATAATCCAACCATCAACAATTGTATCATTCTATAATCAATATCCAAGATTCATGCATTCCTAGAATTCAACTTCCATCAATCGTGTATTGTAATAATTTCAATAATCAGGTATCTCCTCCAACAATAATGTATTCTTATAATTTAGTCTTTTCAATTTCTAACTCCTGAATACATCACGATCAAAAATATTCTTCATACCATCTGTCTTGACAATAAGGGCTATACATTGGAATTGGTAATAACTATAAAGCGTAAAACATGTATTTAAATTACATTGAAATGAAATAGGCATGCGATAATAATTTAAAATAGAATTTAAGTAATTTGATATAATGGGATCAAATACGATCAAAGATGTAACTTGCCTTGCTTGATTAGACGATGTTGTTTTCCTTAACCGGTCTCCTAGTACTCACAAGTACTCTCTCTAGGTAGTCTATGTGTACAACCACGATGATCATATAGTCAAAATCAATCCTCTTATATGTTCTCAAACGGCGTCGAAATCTGACTCTCCGAAGTCGTCGAAATCTATACATGGAAATAAGCCAAATTCAAACAAAATTCAAATAAAGATTCAAATGAACTCCAAATCAAATAAATTTAGTTTAGTTAGCTAGATCTTGAATTTATATGAATTTAGAAATTTGAATCGTCAAAATCGGAGTTCGTATGAAGGAGAACGAACCCCTGGAAGTTTGGAAATCACATGAAATGATGAAATTAGGGTTTCTTGGAATTTCAGAATTAATCTTCCAAAAGAAAATCGAATTAATGCATCAGCATGATGTCATCAATTGGATTTCTGTTTTCCGGCCGAAGAAAATGCCACGTCAGCTACACGTGGACATGCCACATAAGCGGACACGTGAGCAAGGAGGGTGACATGGCGAGGACGTGGTAACCACGTGGCGGTGTGTCACATCCCCAAGTTAATAAAGAGGTTTACTGTGCATCTCATGAGCATGCATCATTGTTTTTAAGCATTGCATTAGAAATTGCACTTGGAAAATCTTGTGCAAATCTTGAACCTACACTTAAAGAAATAAGCTTCAAAAGAAAACTACAACAAATGCTACTGAAGTTCCTCTGGAAATAATTTATACAAATACTATAATAATTATTTTTGTACAAAATATTTTGGGAACAGTAAGGTTTAATAATTTTTAGGAACACTAGACCTTCCCTGGAACCCCTCTGATTTATTTCAAATTTTTAGGAATTTATTTCTATTTTTAGAGGCCTAGTCAAAGTAGCAGTTTGGTTTTCAAACTCAGTCAAATGAGTTTAACTATAACCTTTAAGGACCATCCGATCTTAATCCTGCGGCTTGTACGCGTGGTCCGATCCACACCAGCCCACCCCAAAAACAACTAGGGCTATTATTGGACCGTCCGATGGAAAAGCAATGCCCCAGATCAGCTAGGCCATTCGGACCATCTGAACGTGCCACGCGTGTGGATCGTCCGATACAAAATCAACGGACTAGATCAATTGGGCCATTCGGACCGTACGAATGTGCTGTGCGTATGGATCGTTGGATCTTAATCTGGCAGTCCACGTGCATGGTCCGAAAGTTAACTTGCGCGTGCGCACAGCGGTGTGTCACTGACAAGGCGGGCCCGCTTGTTAGCTTTGTCTCCCTCCTCTCGCTGGCTTGCTCGCAGAGCTTCTTTGCCACGTGGCCGCGACGCTCTAAGTTGCTCCGTCACCACCGTGACCACACCACCCATGGGAACCAATGCTGGAGCTCCTCCGTTTCACGCCACCTCCATTACCGTTAGTATCAGAGGATAATACCCCCTCCTTGTCACCCATTTTCGCCATCTTTCCTCTCGGTGGCTGAGTAAAGAGAAGCTCTCTTGTGTGCATCACTAGGGTAAGCTTCAACCGGGTGGTTTCCCTCAACTTTACACTCAATGCCATCTCCATTTTTGCTAAGCTCAGCTCCTATGGTTGTTTGTAGCTTTCAATCCAACTCGGTGCCATTAAGGTTGTCCAGAGCACACTCCCGAGGGCACCTAATGGTCTTCCTTGTCTCCGGTAAGTTTCTCGGTCAATCTTTCGCGTCATCTTGTGCCATTTAACATAACATTGAAAACCCCTAAACCTATTGGGACAATGCATGGCAGGATTTCGCGAATTTAAGGATTGGATCTTTTCAACCGAAGAACACCCTTTTCATCTCCCACTCATTTTGGTAAGCCGTTGTCCAATTCATTGTTCATATAGCTTGCTCATAAGGTCCTTGAGCTATCCCGAGCATTCACTTGACTCCATGCTGCTCAGAATCACTTCTCCACGTTTAGTCGTGTCGCCGCTACCATCTTCTTCGACGCCGACCAAGCTCAGGTAGCCTCTTAGTAGTCGTTAGAAGCTTGGGCACCCGCTTATTTGAACCGCTGCGGAGCTTTATCACATTTTAAATGTTTGCCGCATTGCACGCCGTTACTCAACTCCGGCTAGCCACCGGTGAGGACCACCTCAGGTGCTGTAATCACTCCCACTAGATGCGCAACACTATTGCGCACATATCCATGCCCTTAGCTCACACCACCGTGGTGCGTAGCGCCGGCGAGCCACCGGTAAAGCGTGTGGGACAAAATCCTATTATCGTACACGGACAAGCACTGTAGCGTGATGATTAGCATTTAATGGTTGTCTTAGCCGCGCTAAGTAGTCACTTACATGCGGGCCCCTTTTGTACCAAAATCTAACGCGATAAGTGAAACCCTCGGCAACTGACATGTGGGCCCAAGCCACTCAAGCCCCCATGCCTTTGCATGTAGCCAGCCCAAACACACCAGGACCATTTTGGACCGTTCGATGCGAAATTAGCGACCCAGATTAAGTGGGTCGTTTGGATCGTCCGAATGCGCCACGAATATGGATCGTCCGATGCAAAATGAATGGTCAGGATCAATTGGGCCGTTCGGACCATACGAATGCGCCACAATTGTGGATCGTTGGATCTTAATCCAACGGCCCACAAGCATGATCTGAACTTTCACTCACGCGCTCGTATAGCAGTGTTTCACTAACATGTAGGGCTCACTTGTCAGCGCACTTTGACTCAGTAAACTGGTTAGGACGCATTGCTGTGTAGGGCCCCGCAGTCAGTGACTGTGGCTAGCGCAGTCCTCGGTAAGAAAAGGAACAAAGACTTTATAAAATCCAGAACATATTAATCTGCACACTAAAAATGTGAATAAACTTCAAAAATACATAACTAATTCATAAAAACTCCGAATGAGGTGAACTCAAATGTTTTCGACCTGTAATAATATTCACTATTTATTTGTATAATCCATGTATCCCCTACTGCTCTACAAATTTTGGCCAAATAATTAAATTACTTGAACTTGAACCTATTGAAATCTGGTTTTCAAATAACCATAACTCTCACACACTAACTCCAAATAGAAAATTTCTTTCACCTATTTTCATCTAAAATCATGCACTAGTCATTATAGAAAAATCATTCATTTTTTAGCAATTTGATTTTTGAGGTATTTCTCAGTATTTATCAATATCGTTATTTCTCTAGATTCCAGAGAAATCGATATTGACTCCTACGCTATTGAGAGTGAGCAGCTAAACTTCCAGCAAGGCAAGCATCATTTGAACTTTCTTTTGCATCATATTTGATCCCAGTTTTGATTAAGTTAGTGCAATGATAATTGCTTGCATGTTATTTTGACAATGTCGCTATTTTTGTGATGTGTAGAATAGTTATATCTTATTCATTGAGGTTAATCTTGAATTACTCAAATACCACATGCTTAAGATAGGATTATGTGATTATGTTGTTCAAGTTTGCTTAGCCATGCAAGTCTAGAACGGTAGATTGATTGTCAGGATTAACCCGACAATTTTGGGAAACATACACCTTCTTATATTCTTTTTGATCCAGATCTTTGTATCTATTTTATAAGTTAAATTTTGTCATTTTAAATGAGTTTGGGGGTCTGGACATGTGTTGGCTGGTGATGGTGCCTTCGTGCACGAGATTTGGGTATGTGGATGTCTTGTCCGGACCATTAAGGACCAAACTTTGGCAACGTCGTTGATTCAAGTACACTCGTGCTACCACACGCGGGATATGGGTACTGTACGGTTAAGTAGGGGGAATGTTTTTATTGTGTTAAGTCTCATGGTGGTGTAAGGGCATAGAGACCGTGAAATCCTATGTTCCTTAGGAGCCGATGTAATTTTCAATAGTGTGCGAGAGACGCACCATTTTTCTTTATGAACATTGCATCGGTATTTCCAATACAACTTGTGAGCCCCCTAGCAAGTGCTATTAGATGCTTGTACTAGGAAAGGAACCATCTCACATGGGGAACTTAGCTCAATAGGGTCTTCTTGCTAAAAATGACCGTATCTTGATTCTCCCCGGCCGACACACCAAAGGAAGTGTGTTCATTCCGGTGGCTTACGGGCTAATCGAGTCGTGTGGGTAAAGTAGTACACCTCTGTAGAGTTAAACTATTTGAATAGCCATGTCCACGGTTATGGACAACCGCTTGAGTTCGGGAGTTACTATCGTTAGACTTTGTATTTAAATTGTAGATACTTTTGGCTCGGCATGAATGGGATGTTCATGCATTTTAGTTGTATCAAAGTGGGCAGCCACTTTTCTGTTGTTTGCTCCATTGGTTATTCAATTTATCACTTATTCACATGCTTTACTTCCACTTCAAATCTATTTACAAAATGGCAATTGAAAAACTAGCATGTGTAGGTTGTTAAAATTGTTGCGTCCTTTCACAAAACTAAGCCATTATGAGCCTTCCTTTGGAACAACCTCTACGCATAACTAATTTTTATTTGTGTAATACTTGTGAGTACAACTTTGTACTCAATCTGGTTGCTGCAATTTCAGGTGAGGAAGACTATGAGCCTGATGAGCTCGTTAGCGCCGATTTAGGCGACGCTAACGAGTAGTGCTATTATTTAACTCCCAGTCGGTTGCTGATGGGTGTTGGGCATACCATGCTGGAATTTTGGTTTACTTATATTGCTTCTGTTGTTACTTGATGACTTTATTTGAATTTGGCCGGTCAGCCCATTTGTAATAGTCATAGACTTGAACTATTATGTTGAATGTCTTTCGAACTATGAATGTATGAGTGTTGTATGGATGCGATCAATGCTTTATGTGAGTTTGGGGCATGTTGGTCGCTGATCTTGGAAGCCAACATGATCTCATGCTCGCTGTTCGTGGATTCTATTTTAACTCATTAAGTGTGGTCTTTGATTGTTTAGGGAACCAATAATCATGTAGTGCTTGCAGAGGAACAACGCGCATGATCACCGGGGCTCTAGTTTCAACAAAGAACTCTCATTTAGATGAAGTTAATTTAGAATCCATTAAATTAGAAGCTTTGAGTTATCTCCTTAAGGTCGGGCAGGTCTCGGTCTTACGAAAATAACCCAGGGGCTCCCACACGGTGCCACGTCAACAAGGCAGCGGTGGCGCTCAGCGTCGAGCTCACTGGCGATAGGGGCTCCGATGAGGGGTTTGGGTGGTACCAAACGAGAGAGGGGGCTTCGGTGAACTTGGTGCTCATGTTCGATGTGCGGGGACATGACGGAATGGCTCGTGATGAGCTCAAAAGGCGGCGGCGGTGTCAGGCTTGCGGCGGCGCAGCGTTTTGGCGATGCTTTAAGGAAGATGGCGCATGCACGAGGTCGGCGTCGATGTGGCGATGCCAATGGTGGCGGATATGTGGCCATTGCTCCACATGAGGCGGTGCTAGAGGCGGTGGTGTCTCTCAGTGGCCGGCGGCAAAAATCTTCAATTTCGGCGAGGTGGGAGCGAGAGAGAAGGAGTGAATTGAGAGGTTTGGATGAGGGAAAGGTTGCGCACCTCGTGCTCCCTTTTATAGGGGCAGAGGAGGCTGGGGGTGAGGAGATCGTGTGCGCGAGGTTCACGGTGATCGTTACCAAGTCTGGCGAAACGGTCGCGGGGAAAAAGGGAAAACAGAAGGAATGAAGGCGGCGTGGTGCGTGGGAGTGAATGCGCTTGAATGCGCGTGAAAAGGGGAAGTAACAGGCGAGATTAAAAGCTCGAGTGAGGTCGATAATGGCGCCGGTGCAAGGAGGAAGAAAGGAGGAAGGGGACGACGGGGTCGAGTGGGCCCCACATGGCAGTGACAGCAAAGAAAAGAAAAGGGAACGGGTGGCATTGAACCGTTCGATTTAGATCGAATGGTCCACATTGATGAGAACGTTCGGACCGCTCCGATGGACAAACAAAATCTGGCCGTCCAAATTAGATCGGATGGTCCACAAAGGTTGGGACGTTTGGACTGTTCGAACCTTCATTAAGATCGGGCCGTCCAATTTAGATCGCACGGTCCACAATGCTTGCAACTTTTGGACCGCTCCGAACATCAATTTGATCAGACCGTTCATTTTCAATCCAATGATTGGAGGGTTTGGAGATGATTACACGCGGGCGAGCAGGCCGTGTGTTCCGCGTGCACGTGAGGATGGATTGGGTCGAGCCAAGATTTCAGCCCAAACACTGTTTGAGGATTTAAAGTATTTAGCAATTTAAATAAATCTGGTAATTCAAAAAGGCTTTAGAAAATAGTAAATAAAATCCAAAAAGTATGAGAATATTCACAGAAATTCTCTGAGACATTTTGGACTTAAATAAAATATTTTCAACTTATAGTTGGTAATAGTTTTTGCACATAAATTTATTTTGGCTTGGAAATACTTGGGGAAAAGCTTTTAAAATTTCCAGAAAATTCTAGAAATTAATTAAATTTTTTATTTTTCAATCTAAATAAAATAAAACTTCAATAAATTTTTATTTTTGACTTTTAAAACTTCAGAAATTCAAGAGAAGCAATAAAACTCTTTCAAATTCAGAAATTCCAATAAATTAATAGCTTTATTTATTTTTATTTTGGTAATAGAACTTTGGGATGTTACATAGAAGCTGAAGGATCTCTCGATGAGGATCTTACCAAAAAGATGAGCTTGAGCAAGCCTCCTTCCCCTCAGTCAACAGAAGAGAAGTGAGGGAAAATGATGGGCATAGAGGGATCTTAAGCTGAAGGAGATGACGGGAACGAAAACACCGTTGAGTGGTGATGCCTTAAGATTGGCTCAGAAGGGCGGTGCGGTCACAAAGGTGATGGAGGTGCTCAGAGCATGGCGGCGGCGTCCGAATCGCGACATGTCTTGGCCGCGCAATGGAGGTGGCGTATGATCTCGACCAATGGACCCCACTAGTTAGTGGCTCAAAAACAAAGACTTAACAAAGTAGCTAGGGTCTAGTGCGGCCGGTGCGTTAAGTGGGTTTGATCAGAACCATTCGATCATGAATGAATGGCTTAGATTTGATGGGCCGTTCGGACTGTCCGATCGGGCAATCCACGAGGGCCACACGATCTCAAATGGAAGGTTCAGATCAAGTGGCCGTTCGGACCGTCCGAACGGCTACGAGATCTGGTCCATTGAAAATTAATCGGACGGTTCGCAGCTGGTGCAGTTAGGTGGTTGGGTCCAGCCAAGTGGCTCGGGTCTGGTTCTAGCCCAAGGAACAGTGCTAGAGTTGAGTCTAGGTTTCAAAACAATTTGACCAACAAGCAGCAGGTTTGACCGGGCATCTAAAAATACAAAAAAAATTACTAAAAATTTGAAAGAAATCAGAGGTGTTCCTGGGATGACCTAGTGTCCACGAAAAATTACCAAACCTCACTACTCACAAAATATTTTGTACAAAATAAATCCATAACCGAATTAGGTTGTTGGATTGAGTTTGAATTTTCTAAGGTTTGAAAATAATCCCAAAAATTTGGGGAAAATTATTTTAATTCAAAATAATTAATATAGTATTTGTATAAATTATTTCCAGGGGAACTTTAGTAGTATTGTTTTAGTTTTCTTTTGGAGTTAGATTTTTAAGTATAGGTTCACTACTTGCACAAGATTTTCCAAGTGCAATATCTAATGCAATGCTTGAAAACAATGATGCATGCTCATGAGATGCATAATAATTATGTTTAATAAGTTTGGGGATGTGACAAGACCCAAGAGACCATGCCACAGACAAGGTTGATCAGGGATCTTTCTCCCCCACAACATTATGTCCAAACGAGGAGCCAGATTCCTCAAAGGGCTTGGGTCTATTCGACCACAGTTAGGATTGCGCCAAGGTGAATACAGAGCACGACGAGAGTTCCCCCTCCAAATGTTCAACCCCGTCTGAGTTCATCCGATCTAGCACGGCAAGTCTTGGAACCCATGATTCCGAGACTCAACCAACACCTGATAGCTGTCACCCTTCGGTTACCCCCACGAGGTACATTGTCGAGCCAGCTTTACCTATGGATTCGACCACACCCTAGCAGTGTTCACCTTCGGTTGGTGACAGTTATAACCCGGAATTCCCCTTCCTGGAGGGGATTGCTCCAAGTCACGAGGCATTGTCTTTCGACTACTCTTCGAGTCAGGAGGACTCAGACACAATTGGAGATAATAGCACCCAAGAGGTCTTTGTCCTCCTCTCAGATCCTAATCTCTCTCCAAGAGGCAGGGCTGAGGATGCTTCCCATCGTACATTTACTTTGGGCTCTTGTGGTGCTGGCGAGGATGCCTCCGGTGATGAATGGGATCTCCACCTTTATGAGCATGGGCAAAATCTTAGAAATGATCGCTCTCCACTAAGGCATGCTCCAGCTGACTTAGACGTTGATGATCTAGAAACCATTAGAAGAAGAAGAACTGCTACCGAAAGGACTTTACCTGGGCACATCCAATACCAGTCAGAGGAAGCTCAAGAACTTCAATGAATCAATGACCTGATCGAAAACCCAACTCAAGAGCTTGGACAAGCGCTAAGACATCTTTGCTCAAGTGATTGCACAAAGACTCCGAGACATGATGATCAGGCTTGAGCGGACTCAATGACACTGTTCTGGTAGCCATATTGAGACAACTCCATCAAATGACAGTCGTTCAAATGACTCTTCTCATGGAGAACGACAAGACAATAGGTCTGGTCGCTCTCCTAACCATGACTCTGGTCAGAGAAGAGTCCCTCGAACAACTGTTGATCGACAAACTCCTAGGGGAAGTGGTCATTCACCACTTCTTCCAAGAAATCTTCACAATCAAATGGAGAACGAGGAGTATTACCCTCGTAGGGCTTAGACCTACGATAGGTCAGGCCCACTTAACACTAGGTATTGTAGACTACGATCATCTGGTGATGTCAACCCTTCTTTCCCGCAAAGAAGGCATTACGATATTATCACTGGATGTCGGGCGTTTTCGCCTAACCTTTGAGTAGTTCGCTGGCCGCTTCGTTTCCGACCAGTGAATATGGAGAAGTTTGACATGTCACAAAATTCCATTGAGTTTCTTCAAATCTATATCGCCATTATCTGAGCAGCATGAGGAGAAGAGCATGTTATGGCCAACTACCTTCCCACTATGCTTGAAGCATATGCTCGATCGTGGTTGTTAAATCAGCCATAAGAATCGATCTACTCGTGGCAGCAACTTTGTGATCTACTACTAGCTAATTTCCAAAGCACTTACAATCGCCTAGGAAAGGAGGATGACCAACATAGAATGCGGCAGGATTATCACGAGTCCATGCACCAGTTTATCAGGCACTTCAGTCAGATTTGCAACTCAATTCCTAAAGTTTCGGACTCTTCTGTCATTAGAGCATTCAAGCAGGGAGTCCGCACTCCAGTCTTGAAGTTGCTTGTGGTGCCAAGAATGCTGGTAAGGGGCATTGTTGGACAAGGTGTCTTTTCTTGCCAAAATAGTTGCATATTTTATACTGGATTACCTTTCTCTTGGAACACTTGATGAAACAATGTTCGGTGTTATTGCAGTTAACATAATGATTATCTTGTTTTGGCTTTTCTTTTTGAGGGCATTCGTAGGCGAAGTGTCATGATCCTCCACATCTGTAACAAAGAACACACTTCCATGGATGGTGACTTTAAAAAAAGGAAGTGGCTCACGTCATCATTATGTGATACTGCTGGTGGCTTGGCCCTTGGTAACTTATTGCAGGAGCACTGTTCATTTGCTGTAGGAGCAGTGGCTGTGGGAATATTGTTTTTGTTCATCTGTTGCATTATCTGCTGCATTAGTTGAGTCTGGGTGATGAAAAACTGATTCAAATTCTGAAGTGTTGTTGCTATCAGTTGTTGGTTGCCTTCGACACTGACATTTCTAGGGACATCTTTGTTGTTGGTATTGGTACCACCTTTAGAGCGATGAGTGTTCACCATCTGCTGGTTACTCCAGATAGTCAGGGAAGGTGACAAAGGCTAGGGAAAAGACAAAGAAGAAGAACTAGGGGAATAGAGCAAATATCACTCCCAAATAAAAGAACCAACTCAAAAGCTTTCCAGAAAAACTTTTTATACTACATTCTATCGATTGAGACTCGTAAATTGGTGAAATGACTCAATACACAGAATGAGTCTTGGAAATCTTAACCTATATGGTTGGGCTGGCAAAACGATCTTCGTTATATCTTGTCCATCGTCCTTGGATGGTGGAGACGATGATACTTTCTCAATGGTTCCATGTCTTGTAGATTTGAATGCAAGGGTTAAAAATCATGTTGACCATCTATAGAAATTTTATAAGGAAAAGAGGATCCATTAACATTATAGAATGGTGAAGAGATAAATAGATAAGAAAGAATTGCTATGATGAAGCTAAAGATAGATAGATGACCAAGATGAGGAGAGAACAAATTATTTTTCTTGTTATGTAAAAATAAGTTTTGAAGTTTTCCAACTAACGACCATTCTAACTAGGTCACGACTTACAGTCGAGATGGCTCTGATACCACTTCTGTCGAACCCGGGAGTAACACCCCAAATCCTCTGTGCATTTCGGAACTAGTCCCACAATCAATAGCTAGTTCACACAATAAACAGATATGGTAATATCAAAAAATCGCACAACTTTATTAATAATCAACTGAGTTTATTACAAAAGAGGCTTACAAGCCAACAATAAGCAAACACAGCGGAAGACGAAGAAGATATGGTAGAGTCCAGCTGATCTGCCACAGGCAATCGACTGGGCTAGCGGCCTAGTCATCATGATCCACACCGGTTGCAAAGTCCTCTAAAATTATTTGGCATCAAGCAAGGATGAGCACAACGTCTGTGCTCGCAAGTTACACCCAACAATAGATTATAATGCATGCAAGGATATAACAAAGGAAGACTTAATGGTTGAATTTGCATAAAGCAATATTTTCTTTAAATACTTATACTAAGTCCCAAAGTAGTTATTCTATAACTAAAATTCATTTTATAAATTCTCAAGTTTTATTGTCAGATAACATTCACACAAGATTGGCGAAGGATACCCTCCTATCATATGGCTTCCTCCCCAAATTTCCCATTTGCACAAACCAGTTGATAAAGTCTTTTGAAAATAAAATCAAAGTCTAACTTTGAGTGGCGAAAGCTAAACATGTCCATGACCGTGGACACGGCTATTCGAATAGTTTTACACTCTGCAGAGGTTGTACAACTTTACCCACAAATGATAATCAACTTGTAATGTCCGTCTGACACACTTCCATAGGTGTGCGACTAAGAGATTATCACAAGGCCGTTACAATGCTCTACTCTAAAGTATTTATGCCCGCTAAGGTTTCACTTCCATTGGACTGTCCATCCTCCGGAAGCCCCCTCTTGCGCCAAGTGGGAATACTGTCTATCCAACACCCACACATCAACATGTCACAAATAACAGTAGAGTATTACAAATTATTAAACCTAGTCCTGCCCACACAGGACATGTGGTAGTTTGGTGGAGTTTACCAAAAGCGGCTCTTAGGCCGACCCTTAATCAACTTGGGCAACATACCAAAACCCTGGACTTGATCAATAAAAAGATTCAATCCTGTGCATTAACTTGCACCAACCTGTCATCCATTTTGCCCAAGTTTAAACCACCTTTACTTTTGTTTTCAAAATCATTTACAAGAATGTCCATGGTAAAACAATACCATGTCTTATTTTTAAACAAACTTGAATCCTTGGCTAAATTCCCCAAATCAAGATTTTTGGTCTAAACTTTGACTAAGCATAAAGTTTTTCAATCAAGAGCATCTTGTTAATACTAATGTATTAACAAGAGTTTTATCTAGGATGACAAGGTATGCGGGATTAATGTTCAAGACTTGTCAAGTACAAGGTTAGTGTGTAAACCATCAGTATTGTGATAATCCAATCTCCAGAAATTGTAAAATCCTATACTCCAATTTCAATTAGTCCAATCTACACCATATAAGTCTATTTTCTATGATCCAACTTCAATTGATCCAAAATTCAACTATACTCTAATTCTATAATCTGATATCAATCCATTGGTCCTTAATAATCTATTTCTGTTTATTCAACATCAATCTAAAAACTATGTGATCCTATAATCAAATTTTCAGATAATCTAATATCCAATAACAATCTATTTCTATAATCCAACATCAACAATTCAGTATTTGACTATAGTATCTATCTATCATCCAAACTTTAATAATCCAACATCAATAATTATCTACTTCTAAAATCCAATATCCAATAATTATTTATGTCTATAATCACACCATAATCATGTAATCCTAGAATCCAATCTCCAATGATTATATAATCCTATAATTCAACATCCAACAAATACTTCTACAATCCAATACCCGACAAATAATCAACCCTAATAATCCAACCATCAGCAATTGTATCATTCTATAATCAATATCCAAGATTCATGCATTCCTAGAATTCAACTTCCATCAATTGTGTATTGTAATAATTTCAACAATCAGGTATCTCCTCCAACAATAATGTATTCTTATAATTTAGTCTTTTCAATTTCTAACTCCTGAATACATCACGATCGGAAATATTCTTCATACCATCTGTCTTGACAATAAGGGCTATACATTGGAATTGGTAATAACTATAAAGCTTAAAACAGGTATTTAAATTACATTGAATAGAAATAGGCATGCAATAATAATTTAAAACAGAATTTAAGTAATTTGATATAATGGGATCAAATATGATCAAAGATGTAACTTGCCTTGCTTGATTAGATGATGTTGTTTTCCTTAACAGGTCACCTAGTACTCACAAGTACTCTCTCCAGGTAGTCTATGTGTATAATCACGATGATCATACAGTCAAAATTAATCCTCTTATATGTTCTCAAACGACATCAAAAACTGACTCTCCGAAGTCGTCGAAATATATACGTGGAAATAAGCCAAATTCAAATAAAATTCAAATGAACTCCAAATCAAATAAATTTAGTTTAGTTAGCTAGATCTTGAATTTAAATGAATTAAAAAATTTGAATCGTCAAAATCGGAGTTCGTATGAAGGAGAACAAATCCCAAGAAGTTTAGAAATCACATAAAATGATGAAATTAAGGTTTCTTGGAATTTCAGAATTAATCTTCCAAAAGAAAATCGAATTAATGCGTCAGCAGGATGTCATCAATTGGATTTCTATTTTTCAGCCAAAGAAAACGCCACATTAGCCACACGTGGACATGCCACGTAGGCAGACATGTGAGCAAGGAGAGTGACATGGTGAGGACGTGGTAACCACGTGGCGGTGCCACGTCAACAAGGCAGCGGTGGTGCTCAGCGTCGAGCTCATCGGTGATAGGGGCTCTGGTGAAGGGTGTGGGTGGTACCAAATGAGAGAGGGGGCTTCGGTGAACCTGGTGCTCACCTCTGATGTGTGGGGACACGACGGAATGGCTGGCGACGAGCTCAAAAGGTGGCGGCGGTGTCGGGCTTGCGGTGACGGAGCATTCCGACAATGCTTTCAGGGAGATGGCGCGCGCATGAGGCCAGCATCGATGCGGCGATGCCAACGGTGGCAGAGATGTGGCCATTGCTCCACATGAGGTGGTGCTAGAGGCGGCGGCGTCTCTCGGTGGCCAGCGGCGAAAATCTTCAATTCCGGTGAGGCGGGAGTGAGAGAGGTGGAGTGAATTGAGGGGTTTGGATGAGGGAGAAGCTATGTACCTCGTGCTCCCTTTTATAGGGGCAGAGGAGGCCAGGGTGAGGAGATCGTGTGCGCGAGGTTCACGGTGGCCATTACCAAGTCTGGCGAAATGGTCGCAGGGAAAAAGGGAAAATGGAAGGAATGAAGGCGGCATGGTGTGCAGGAGTGAATGCGCTTGAATGCGCGCGAAAAGGGGAAGTAACGGGCGAGATTAAAACCAGAACGTTCGGACTGCTCCGACCGACAAACAAAATCTAGCCGTCCAAATTAGATCAGACGGTCCACAAAGGTTGGGACGTTCGGACTGTCCGAACCTTCATCAAGATCGGGCCGTCCAATTTAGATCGGACGGTCCACAACGCTTGGAACGTTCGGACTACTCCGAACATCAATTTGACTAGACCGTTCGTTTTCAATCCAACGATTGGAGCGTTTGGAGATGGTTACGTGCGGGCGAGCAGGTCGTGTGCGCGTGAGGATGGATTGGGCCGCGCCAAGGTTTCGGCCCAAACATTGTTTGAGGATTTAAAGGATTTAGCAATTTAAATAAATATGGTAATTCAAAAAGGCTTTAGAAAATAGTAGATAAAATCCAAAAATTATGAGAATATTCACAGAAATTCTCTGAGACATTTTGGACTTAAATAAAATATTTCCAACTTATAGTTGGTAATAGTTTTTGCACATAAATTTATTTTGGCTTTGAAATACTTGGGGAAAAGCTTTTAAAATTTCGAGAAAATTTTAGAAATTAATTTAAATTTTTATTTTGCAATCTAAATCAAATAAAACTTCAAAAACTTCAATAAATTTTTATTTTTGACTTTAAAACTTCAGAAATTCAAGAAAAGTAATAAAACTCTTTCAAATTCAGAAATTCCAATAAAATAATAACTTTATTTATTTTTATTTTGGTGATAGAACTTTGGGATGTTACATGATGGTAGCAAGAAGAAGGATAAAAATGCCAAGAAGTCCAAGAGCAAGACTAAAGGCCGAAAGTCTTCAGTCAAAAGCTCTAAAGAAGTGTTAGCCGTGAGCGACAAGGAGTGTCGGAGCTTCAAACCATACTCCGACCGGGCCAAAGGCAAATGCCTCGAATGGAAGATTGACAAGTCTAGGTGGTGTCCTTTCCACAAAAAGGAAGGACACGACCTTTGTAATTGCCGAGTTTTTCAACAGAAACTCAAATATTACTACATCGACAAAGAACCACTTCCTGCACTCGAAGAGGTGAGTCAATCAAAAGCAGTATCATGACGACAAGGAGATATCGTTTCAGGATCCGGAGCACACCATCGATCACATTTATGGAGGATCTTCGGTATATGAGTCAAAATGACAGCTCAAGTCTGTCGAACGTGAGGTAAATTCCATCGACCCTCCTCTTATCAATAAGGTACTGAAGTGGTCGAAAATCACCATCTCTTTCTAGAAAGGTGACTGTCCAATCCCTTCTACTCGACCTGGTCATTTTCCGATTGTGATCGAGCCTACCATCGACAACTGTTGAGCCAATAGTGTGTTAGTTGATGGTGGGAGTTCACACAATATACTCTTTACGAGTGCCCTAGACGAGATACAAGTTCCTAGGACAAAGATAAAGCATGTAAGATACTCATTTCATGGGATTGTACCGGGGTCTCTGGCCAAACCCATTGGTCAAGTTTATCTTCCTATAATGTTTGGTTCACCAAACAATTTCAGGACAGAGAAAATCTCTTTTGATGTTGTCGATTTCGTCACAGCATACAATGTCATACTCGGTCGACCAACTCTAGCACGATTCCTAATATCTACTTATTATGGTTATTGTAGGGACCCCGAGATCGGATCCGTTTCAAGCTAAGTAATTACGCTAAAAGAGCACAATACTTAACATGAAACGAAAACGATTCCGAGTGCCCGGATAGGTGTCTCATGTTAGCTCCCAAGGATCAGCAACTAACATGCACATATCCAAACACAACATTGTATTCACATCCATACACAATATACAAGAATAAAAGAAAAGTAAATACAACATCATTGAAAAGAAACATAATATACAAGTTTGCATAAGGGGGCCAATCGGCCAAATGTAATTATCAAATAATAAATCGCAGCGGAAGACAAACTTAAAATAAAAAGGGAATAACCAAGTTGGCATGCCCACAATCCCACAAGCAACCAACTGAGATTAAAGTCATAGCGTCTGAAGTACTTTACCCAATTTGAATGACTTCTCACCTGAACAATAGACAATTTTTAAGTACAAAGTTGTACTCGCGAGACTTTTCAAGAAAAATAAGGATGCATGTAAGTGTCAAAGGAAGGCTACTACACTAGTCAATTTTCAGCATAAAGCAAGTTTTACAATTAGATAAACAGTATAGATTCAAATTGCCATTTTTAAAACATTTAGAAAACATTGCATAACAGTAAGTAATGATCAACAATAGTATAATCTCCAAATATAATCAACACACGAACATTCCATTCGTGACACAATTCATTCCATAACAAAATTAACAAGCGAACCTCCCGTTCGAGATAACATTTCAGATCTGGACAAACTAACATAAAGACATAACATTTTTAACCATAACCCAAACTTAATCGGAAGATCCCCACGGTCGGCGCCAACAGTCGGTGTTTTAGAACCGAACTTACGTAAAGATTGTTTGATTCGGGGGGTCTCCTAGAATGGAATCACGCAGAGAGATTGACACGGGGATTTTTATACAGGTTCAGGCCTTCTCCGGAGAGAATAACAACCCTACTCCTGTGTGTGTATGGTATTGAGTGTATTCTGAACAATCAGGGGAAAAACTAAGACTATTACAGATGATAGAGCTTGTCTTCCTGATGGCTTGATTCGATTGCCCTTTCCTTCTCTGATTGCCGCCTTTATATAGTACGTGAGGGAGTGGCAGTTTCTCCAGGTGAAGTGGCGTCTCATCACATCCTGTAACGGGCGCATGTTGGCAATAATCACCAGCGTATTAACTCCTCCACGTCGCCTAACAGCTATATATCAGAGATAATGGAGCATTACGTACTGTTACTTCGCAGAGTAACATCGTATATTGACTATTTGAATTCCTTAATCAATTGGACCCACTTGTCTGTAGGTTTAATTGATCATAAGGTGGTCGTAGGTGACCTGGTCGTAGAAGAACTTACGACCATAAGGTAGTCGTAGCAATACTTACAACTATGGGGTAGTCGTAGCATAACTTACGACTACGGGGGTGGTCGTAGAAGAACTTACGACCACCTAGTAGGCCCCTCCCTTATAACATTAAGGGGTATACTCAGGGACCATATGACATCATATTTACCCATAATAAGAATTATAGATAAAAGA
The DNA here is from genome assembly GCA_036346405.1 of Phyllostachys edulis. Taxonomy (NCBI): domain Eukaryota; kingdom Viridiplantae; phylum Streptophyta; class Magnoliopsida; order Poales; family Poaceae; genus Phyllostachys; species Phyllostachys edulis. The sequence continues at coordinate 71,195,899 of CM070549.1, read as the reverse complement.
TAAAATGAGGATTATTAGATCCTCGTCATCTAGCCCCCCAGCTTCAAGTGAAAGCAACTTACTTGGTAAAAGAGTTATAGATGGTCTTACGGCCACGAGAGGGTCGTAGAAAGATGGTCGAAGGAAAAACTCTTCGACATTTGTGTACTACTTTGACCAGAAATATGCTTGGTCAAGAAGGTTACTTACGACTATCAAATAGTCGTAGAACACTCCTACGATCACGAGGTCGTCGTAGTATGGTGATCGGAAGAAAAACCTTTCTGATTAAGATTTCTTTTGGTCAAAAAGATCTGACCAAGGAAGTAATTTCGCTTGAGGTGTAAAAACGAACCTGATTTTCTTGAACGGACAAGTTAGGGAATTGCAAACGACTCCCGTTAGTCTGTTTGTTAGAGCGGTTCCTGAAACGGTGGCAACCTTTGGAATGCCACGCCTTCAGCCCAAGGTACACGGTTATAAATACTTACCAGGGGTAAGACTTAAGTTCATACTTTCCCCAAATCGATCCATTGTTCGTCGAGTTCTTGTCTTCTCCGCCACCAATTTAAACAAAAATCTCCCTTTTCTGAGAGAAATGGCCGGGAGAGTCTCCGAGTGGACCGAGTCGGAGATGGATGCGGTGAAGATTCAAGCCCTGGTTGACGCCAGGAAGATTCCAGAGAAGATCCTCGTGGAGTGGTTCGCGGCATATAAGCATCATTGGCCGTCGGGGGAGGATGAGCAAATCCCCGTCTTCTAGGCGTATTGTGAGTGTGGCCTTCGATTGCCTGCTCACCCCTTTCTTACACTTATACTCGAGTGCTTTGGGGTGGAATTGGTGAATCTTGGTCCCAATTCCATCACAATGCTAAGCGTATTCGTGTATTTGTGTGTGGCATACCTGGGAATTCCAGCAGACCTTGAGCTCTTTCAATATTTCTACGGAATGGCTTGACAAGTTGGGATAGCTGGAAGTTGCGGTCTGAAGCTCCATGACGGGAAGTCGAAGGAGTATATTCAGATGTTCACTAGGTCTTCGTGGCCGGGATGGAGGAAGAGGTGGTTTTACTGGAAAGTCACCTCAGAAGACAGCCTTACCTTCGAGGAAAAGGCTGCCGAAAAGAAAGCTTCGTGGGATTCGATTCCCCAGGATATCAGTCGGATTGCCCCCTATATTCAAGCCATCAAGGATTTGAAAGCAGAGGGATTAACCGGATGGAATGTGGTGAAGTATTTCATCACACGTCGAATTAGCCCTTTGAAGAAACGAGTACCTCCTATGTGGAAGTACACGGGGCCAAAAGACCCGACCAGGGACTACGAGGAGGGTAAGTAGTTTTTCGACTTAACCCTCAATTTGGTTTTCTTCAAAATTATCTAATGAAGATCTTTATCCGTTTTACACAGATATTTCACAGGCAGAGATTGACACTCGAGTCAAACTCGTTTGTGAGAAGCCTCCGCCACTCGGAATGGCGGTTCCTCAAATCCTTGCGGTTTTATCCACAGAGGAAAAGATGGTGCGCTTGAAGGTAATCAAAAGTTCATTTTATCCTTAGGACTTCATAGTCGTAGAATGAACTTACGACTAGGTAGTGATTGTAGAAAATCTTACAATCAGGGAAATGTCGTAGAAGAGCTTACGACTAGGTACTGGTCGTAGAAAAACTTACGACTGGTCTCTGATTCTTCTTTACAAAAAGTAGGTATGGAAAACCGTCGGGACGACGAAGAGGTCGAACTGGTAACCACTGGCGCAGGGATGACAGTGGATAAGGGCTCAGCTCCTCCGACTAAAAAGCGTCGACTTACAAGAGTCGTCGACAAGGGAGGATCAAGCTCAAGTCCCCTTATTTCGACCAGGTCCTCGACAAGGTCTGCGGCACGCACTGTCGCAGCAGGAGCCGAAGTTGAAACAAGTGAAGTCGAGGAGGATGAAGAACCTCTTAGGCGCAAGGTCCGCAAGGCCAAGGACACGGCCGCAGCAGAAGCCGAGACTGAAGCAGCTGCAGCTGAGGAGGCTGAGGAGGTTGAAGAACCTCTTAGGCGTAAAGCCCACAAGGCCAAGGTACCTTTTTATTATGACAAGAAAGCTTTCACAGTTTCTGCCACTTCTAGTTTTGTCAAGCAACTAGAAAAGGAGAACTGGAAGGAATTTATGTCTTTTGTGACGGACAACGCTGATCCAGTCGAGCCTACCATTGAGGGTAGCGCTGCTCTTGGAGTGGTTGAGACTAATCTCGGTCCTCCGGAAAGTCAGGAGACCAGAGAGATGGTTCCTGTTCAAGATCCACGACCAGACGTGATCGTGGCCGAGTCTATTCTCCAACTTGAGCTACGACCAGAGGTGGTTGTAGAAAAGAAGTCGAAGAAATCTTCCGTCGGGAAGATAGCTTCTAAGTTTCTGATCAAATCCAGGATGCAGAGGTATGTGAAACGAGCTAAAGTGTAAGAACAGCATTTACCTTTTGCTTTTCACAATTTGACTTGCTTTCCTTTTGTGGTTTTAGCCAGACTCCTTCAGCCCCCGAGAAGGCTTCTATCGAGAAGCCCATTGCCGCCTCTCCAACAAATGGAGAGGTGTCAGCAGAAGTGGTCGAAGGATCGTCCACAGCCCGGGTTGTGGAAGAAGTCGTGGCTCCTGAAGTGGTTACCTCAACCACTGAGGTCGTAGCTACGATCACTGAGGTAGTGGCTACAACTACTGAGGTAGCAACCACTACTACTGAGGTTACAGCTACGACTTCAGAAATGGTCGTGGAACCAGCAGAGGCAGTCGCAGAAGCCTTTGCCCAAGGTGGTGATGTACCTGACCACCGTGCGGGAAAGGAAATCGTTGCAGACCTCCTTCCTGGTACCCAAAGAGAAACTGCAATTTCAGAATCGGAAGATGAGGAATACTTCAACTTCTGTTCTGATTTCTTTGGCCCTGCTTCCATAGTGGGGTCTTCTGCTTTTAGATCTCGCCATCGAGTCCCTCATCCCAAAGACATTCCCAATAGAGGGGAAACTTTTGACAATGAGCGCCTTGAGAAGGTTTGGTGGGATCAAGTCGAGAGAGTGGACAAGCTGAAGAATCCAGAGCTGGTTTACACGATATTTGCTCGATCAACCATGAGTGTAAGTATTTGATAATACTTATACATGTAGTCTTCCCTTATTTCTTACTGTCTTTCTTTTTGTAGAAAGCTCTAGAACAAATTGCCGTTGTTAGTGAATATCACCGACAACTTCTAGAGCTACAACAGGAAAAAGAGGAATTCTGCAAACAGGCAGAGAGGTGGTAAGTCACTATTTTTCGTAGTTGTTTTTGACTGGACTACTTATATAGTGCTTACGGGGTTTGTCGTGGAAAAACTCACGACTAAGTACTAGTCGTAAAAGGCTTACGACCAGATGCTTTGTCGTAGGAGAACTTACGACTAGATCCATGGTCGTAGAAGAACTTACGACTGGATCAATGGTTGTAGAAGAACTTACGACCAATTTGATAATGTTCATGTCCACTTTTAACCTTTACAGGTTAAATAGCGACGAAAAGACTCTGGCCGACTCGCTCGATTATGAAAAAGAGGAGTCGAGAAAGTTATGGGAAAAAGTAGAATTCCTCTTGAGGAAGCTAAAAGAAGCCAACTCTGCAACTGAAAAAGCACAGGAAAAGATAAACAGTAAGTGCTGAACTTAAGACTGCTTATGTTGTTAATCTTTACCTGATTGTTGCTTCTTTTTAGAAAAAGAAGACGATATGAGAAAACTCCAGAATGAAGTCAAAGATAAAACTATGGTTATTCACGAGATTTCTCGTATCTCCAAAGATAAAGATCAAGAAATTACAAGGTTAAAATCCCGACTATCAGGTAAGCAATTCTTTACCTGCAGTCCTTTACGAGTTCTTTCCCTTTTCTTACTCCCATTTTTTTTTAGAAATGGACCTTGAACTGGGAAGGCTCGAGACTGAAGTTAGGGATAAAACCATGATTTATCAAGAGACTGTCCGCATTGCTAAGATAAATGCAGAGGACATCAAATCATGGGAGAAGAGGCATGCTGATACCATTGCTTCCCATAATGCAGAAACCGAGAAGTTAGATTCTCGACTAGCAGGTAAGGAAATCTTTTACCTGTGATTATTTTTTGTTTTCTCTTCCTCTAGAAGTTTATTTTTGCTTGACTAGTCTTATTCTTTTTCAGAGCAAGTGGTCGAAAACAAACAACTCCGCGAGGCTTCGACTCGTACCCAACAGGAGATGAAGGCAATGAAGATTAATCTTCAAGGCAATATCACGCTCCTGAACAATGTACTTGGTGAGCTACGCACTAAGGGAAAAGCTCCTCAAGATGATACGATAGCTGCTCACGTAAGTACTATTGGGGAACAAGTCGGGACTTTACAAGAATTGGTGACCACTCTGAAGGCCAACCAAGCTGAGTCGATAAAGGAGGCGGTCGAAACTGCAGTAAGTTATGCATTGGCAAAACTTAAAGCTCATGACCCCAGCCTTAATGTGCAACCCATCGGTTTACTTTCGATCGCCTCGAGGCGTAAGCTTACCGTCTGATAGAAGAAATGCAATCAGTTGGCCAGAAGGTTTCGGAGGAGATGCGACTGGGCTCTCCCTCTTCAGAGTAGTTTGTAACAAACCTGTGAAAAACAAGCTTTTGTTGATGTATTATATAATCCATCTTTTTTCCTGCAAATCATCTTGTCGAGTAGTTAGTAACTCAAAAGATAATTAACGAATGAAAGACTAAGAATTGAAGTCAAATTAATAACTTTATCCTAGCTCCCGACTATTTGCTTAGTTTGTTTAGACAAACTAAGTAAATAGTGTTAAAAAGGGTTTCTGAAAACAGAGAGGTTTGGTTAACTTGTAGTTCCTGGTCACAACTGTCATGCACTGGTCGAAAAAGTGGGAACAAATCGACACTAGGAAGTTCCTTCTAGTGGGCAGGACTACGTGCAGAGAGGAAAGTCTTCGACTAGGTGATGTTACCATCTCCGACTAGATTAATTAAATCGAGAACAACAACTTGAGTTAAACAAATATCCAGAGGACTTCAAAAAATTCGTTTGCCCTTCTTTGGAGAATTCGATAAGTCTGTCCTGGTAGCAAGAGTAGGAAACTGAACGATGCTAGGAAGTTCCTTCTAGTGGGCAGGACCACATGCAGAGAGGAGAGACTTCGACTAGATGTGTTTCTTCCTCCGACTTAGTTGAGACAAATCGATTACACCAAAGGCAGCTGAATAAATCTAAAAAAGTGCACTCTGCTTAGAATACTTTTCAAAAGAACCGAAGAAATAATCTACGGTGAAAGGAGTTGGCTTTCAAAAAATATTTCGACTAAATAGAACCCGAGCTCTTTGTGTTGGCGGTAAAAGTGAGTAACGAGTCATTACTAAGAAGCTCCTTCTAGTGGGCAGGACCACATGTAGAGAGGAGAGGCTTCGACTAGGTGATGTTACCTGCCTTTCGGCCAGTGTAAAGGAAACTGGGTGTTTGGAATATAGTCGAAAGATTATGAAAACACTACTCAAAAGTAAGACAATAGAGGTAGAGAGAACCTGAGTCTTTATTGTCTGAACGGTTAGTTACACATAAAACTTGCGTAATTGGTCGATGTTCCAAGAATTCGAGAGAACCTGGCCGTCTTCCATTGCCAATCGTACCGACCCTGGACGAGTCACTTCGACCACTGTGTAAGGACCTTCCCACTTGGGAGAAAGTTTGTTCCGATTAGACTTGGATTGGCAGAGTCTCAATACCAAGTCACCTACAGCAAGGCTACGAGGTTGGACCTTACGATCGTAGTATCTGCGCAGGGCTTGTTGGTAGATTGCTGAACGGATTAAAGCCTGGTTTCTCCTTTCTTCGAGTAGATTAATATCATCCGCTCGAAGTTGTTCCTGGTTTGAGTCTTTGAAAGTGTCGACTCGTGTTGATCGTATCTTTAGTTCCGGGAAGTATGGCTTCATTCAAGACTAGAAAAATGGTGTTTCACCAGAGTTCGACCGTAGTCGCATTTAACCGCCCATAATACGAGGGTAACTCTTGTACCCAAGCCCCGAAGCGTTTGATGAGCTGGTCAAGACTCACTCTTAATTCCTCTCATTATTTGGCCGCTTGCACGCTCGATTTGCTTCCATTACTTTGGGGATGGGCCATGTAGCATAACACAACTTGGTACCCAACTCGTCATAAAATTCTTGAAATTTTGCGCCGAAAATTGCTTACCATTATCTGTAATTATTCGACTCGGTACTCCAAATCGAGTAATTACGCATCTCATCATAAACCGCTTTGCCGCCTCGTTGTTATCCCATCCATGTGTTCGGCTTCAATCCATTTTGTGAATGTATCAATAGCCACAAAAAGGAACTCGAAACCTCCTGGAGCTTTGGGGAACGGTCCTAGGATATCGAGACCCCAGGTTGCAAAAGGCCAAGATAGAGGTATTGTTTGTAATGCCTGAGCTGGTTGGTGTATTTGCTTGCTATGAAATTGGCATTGAACACACTTTTTAACCAACTCTTTAGCATCGTAAAGGGTCATGGCGGTAGAAAACCTGTCGAAAGGCCTTACCGACCAACGTTCTGTAGGAAGCATGATTTCCACAGATGCCACCATGTATGTCGTGAAGGAGTGTTAATCCTTCGCTCTGCGGAATGCATCGCATGAGCACCCCTTGAGTACCTCGTTTATAAAGGACTCCTTCAACCAAAGTATACATTTTGGCTTTTCCGGATAAACGATCTGCTTCGAGATCGTCTTCGGGTGCAGAACCCTTCTGAAGATATTCATAGATGGGTGCCATCCATGTATCCTTGTATTCTAGAGAGGCCGTCTCAATAGGAGGTGTCTCTGGTTCGTCGACCAGTGACGGCTTCTGGAGTTGTTCCAAGAAGACTCCTTTTGGTACTACAGATCGGGAAGAAGCTATTCGAGCAAGCTGGTCTGCGAGGAAATTATCCTTTCGAGGGATGAATTGTGCCTCGAAACCTAAAAAATGCTTTTCTATCTTACACACTTCCGATAAGTACCGAGACATTGTCGAGTTAGAGCACTGGTACTCTTTTCCGACTTGATTCACGACTAGTTGAGAGTCTCCTCTCACGAGTAGTCGGCGAATCGAGCGCTTCACGCTCGCTTGCCGCCTAGCAAACCTTCAGATTCATCACGTTGTTAGTGGCCTGAAAGTTTAATTGTATGGCATACTTTAAGGTCTCTCCGGTAGGAGATACCAGGACCACCCCAGCCCTCGAGCCACTTAAAGTAATCAACCCGTCAAAGTACATCGTCCACTGGTCGTGGGAATCAGATCGGGATCCCAACAGTTCAGATTTGTCCATTCGGCGACAAAGTCTGCCAAGATCTGGGATTTAACGGCCGTTCGGGACACGAAATGGATGTCGAACTCCCCAAGTTCGACTGACCATTTTGCCATGCGTCCCGCTGTTTCCCTATTCGAAGGATTGCTCCCAAGGGAAACTCGGGCAGCCGCGCCTAGTTTGTGCGCCTAAAAATAATGCTGCAGTTTCCTCGAAGACATGAGGAGGGCATATAGAAGCTTTTGGACCTAAGGGTAACGCTCCTTAGGCCCGTGTAAAACTTCACTTACGTAGTAAACTGGTCGTTGTACGTTTTCATGTTCTACGACTAGTACTGCGCTTACTGCCTGTGGTGTGGCAGCTAGGTAAATTAAGAGTGTTTCTTCTGGCCTCGGAGAGACCAGAATAGGAGCACTCGTAAGGTACCTCTTGACATCCTCAAAGGCAGCGTTTGCCTCTTTCGACCACTCAAAACCTTCGTGTTTCCTTAGAAGTTTAAATAAAGGTAGTCCCTTTTCTCCTAGTCGTGCGATGAAACGACTTAAAGCCGCTATGCACCCCGTGAGTTTCTGGACTTCTTTCCTTGTGGTCGAAGGGCGCATTTGGAGAATGGCCTTTATCTTTTCAGGATTTTCTTCGATCCCTCGTATAGATACTAAGAATCCAAGCAATTTTCCTGAAGAGATTCCGAACACACACTTCTCAGGATTGAGTTTTAAGCGATTTTTTCTGAGGTTGTCGAATGTTTCTTGTAGGTCAGTAATATGATTAAGTCTCTTCATACTTTTAATGACTAGATCATCAACATAGACCTCCAGATTTCGGCCTAGCTGAGATGAAAAAGTCAATTGCATCAAGCGTTGAAAAGAAGCGCCGGCATTTTTTAGACCAAATGGCATTTTGACATAGCAAAATATACCAAATAGTGTAATAAATGCGGTCTTTTCTTTATCGTCTAGGCACATATTGATCTAGTGGTATCCAGAATATGCATCTAGAAAACTTAACATTTCACAACCTGCAGTAGAATCAACCAACTGATCGATGCGAGGTAAAGGAAAATCGTCTTTTGGACAAGCTTTATTAAGATCGATAAAGTCTCACGCATTGTCGCCATTTGCCGTTTGACTTTCTAACCATTACAGGATTAGCCAACCATTCTGGATGGTTGACTTCTCTTATAAAGCCTGCTTTAAGTAGCTTATCCAATTCTGATTTGATAGCATCTCGTCGATCAGGGGCAAATCTCCGTAATTTTTGTTTTACGGTACTTTGTCGGTAGTAAAAGCTAGCTTTGTGCTCGATCACCTCCACAGGGACTCGGGCATGTCGGATGCTTGCCACACGAAGACATCTGCGTTAGCTCGGAGGAAGGTGATGAGGACGTCTTCCTACTTGGGGTCGGAAGTATCCCGATGCCGAACAGTTCTTCGAGGGCTCCCTCGTCCAGAGGAACCTCTTTGACCTTGTCGTTCAGCTTTGGTGCAGCTTTTAGGCTTCGACTTGCTAGTCGAAGGCTGACTTTCTTCTCGAGCTGGTATTTGTCCAACCATCTCGAGGGATCGACGGTCGCAGGTATGCGCCATCTTCTTGTCACAATGAATTGTGATTACTCTTTTGGGACCTGGCATCTTAATACATTGATATCCATAATGAGTAGCCATTAGGAATTTTGCCAAAGTTGGTCATCCGAGTATGGCGTTATATGCCGTATCGAAATCGACCACATCAAAGGAAATTTTCTCTGTCCTGAAATTACTTGGTGAACCAAATGTTAAAGGAAGAGAAACTTGGCCAATTGGTTTGGCCGAAGATCCCGGTACGATCCCATGGAAAGAGTATCGTACCGGTCTTACCTTAGTCCTGGGTACTTGCATCTCGTCCAGGGCACTCGTAAATAAAATATTTAACGAGCTGCCACCATCAACCAAAACTCGATTGACCCGACAATTGTTGATGGTGGGTTCGACCACGATCGGATACCGACAGTCGAAGTCGAAGAATCGGACGATCACCCTTCTCAAAGGAGATGGTGACTTCCGACCACTTCGGTAATTTATTGACAAGAGGAGGATCTATGGAGTTTACCTCACGTTCAGCAGCTTTAAGCTGTCACTTTGATTCATATGCCGATGATCCCCCGTAGATGTGCTCGACGGTGTGTTGCGGATCCTGGAACGGCATCTCCTCCTCGTCATCTGAAGACTTATGACCACTCGTTTGTCCTACCTGCTCGAGAGTGGGAAGTGGTCCTTTGCCGTTGTAGTAGTCTTCAAGCTTTCGTTGAAAAACCCGGCAGTTGCGAAGGTCATGTCCCTCCATTTTATGGAAAGGACACCACCTAGGCTTATCATTTTTCTGATCGGGGCGCTTACCTTTGCCTCGGTCGGAGTGTGGCTTGGAGGTACGTGGCTCTTTATCATTCATAGCCAAAACCTCCTTGGAACCGCTGGCTTGGAGTTTCTGACCCTTCGCCTTGTTCTTGGACTTTTTTGCTTTCTTATCTTTCTTTTTACCAATATCGCCTGGCTCTCGAGAGGTATTGTCTTCTCAATCGATTGTGTTGTTCCACTCGACCGCCTCAGAGGCAGTCGCATATCGATCAGCCATCTCAAAGAGTTCAGTGACAGTGGTAGGCGGATTTAAAGCAATATATTCTATTATCCTTCTACTACGGACTCCTTGCTTGAAAGCCCTGATGACAGATGAATCAGAAACTTCCGGAATTGAATTACGAACCTAACTAAAACGCTTGATGAATTGGCACAAGGTCTCATTGTCGTTCTGTCTCATCCGGTGCAAGTCGTCCTCCTTCCCAGGGTGATTGTAAGTGCCCTGAAAGTTCGCCAGTAGAAGGTTGCAGAGGTGTTGCCAAGAATAGATCGACTCGAGTGGTTGGTTCAGTAACCACGATCGAGCAGACCCTTCGAGCACAGTTGGAAGGTAATTTACCATCACATGTTCTTCTCCTCCTGCTGCTCGGACAGCTGTTGTGTAGATTTGAAGGAATTCGATAGGATTTTGGGATCCATCAAATTTCTCCATGTTCACTGGTCAAAAGCGAGGTGGCCAGCGAACAGCTCGAAGATCGGGCGAGAATGCCCGACATCCAGTAATAACTTCTTGACGCCTCCTTTGCAGAAAAGAAGGGTTGATATCATCAGGTGGTCGTGCTCGACGATACCCGAATAAAGTTGACTGACTGTAATAGGTCTCGCCCCTGAGGAATACTCCTCGTAGTTCATCTGCTGCTGTAGATTCCCATGTCGGTATGGTGAGCGATCACCTTTCCGAGGGGTTTGTTGATCATCAGTTGTTCGAAGGACATTTCTCTGAGTAGGAGATCGATGCGACTTACTGTTGCATCGATTCCTTCGTGGTGATATGTACAATCGACTAGTAGCTGAAGAAGTCGTATTGGTACGGCTTCCTGAATGATGCCGGCGAGGTGCTTCCAGCCTTGCCATCGTGGACCGAAGCCTTTGTGCGATCTCCTCGACGAAGAGATCGTATCCTGGCGCTCGAGCGAGTTCTCGAGTTGGATTCTCTAGCAAATCACTGATGTGCTGGAGTTCTTGATCTTCCTCTGACTGATATTGAATGCGCTCAGGTAAATTCTTCTGGGCTGCAATCTTCTTTCGTCGAGTAGCCTCAAGATCTTCCATGTCAGACTCTTGAGACTGCCTTAATGAAGTGCGAGTATGTCGAGGATTTCCCTCGCATGCATGAAGGTGTTGGTCGTGTCCGCCATCGGTGGTGTCCTTGCTACTGCCACGAGAGGGCGCAGTGCGTGATCTTCGGGGAGCGTTTCCAGCTCGATCTCTAGGAGAGTGACTTTGATCCGAGGGAAGGACGAAGACCACCCGTTGATGATTCTCACTTGCGCTCGAGGCCTCCCCGCTTGAGGAGTAGTCGAGAGACACCATCTGGCGACTTGGAGTAATCCCCTCCAGGTAGGGGAACTCTGGGTTATAACCGTCTCCATCCGCAGATGTGATCTGCGGAGAGATGGTCGAATTTGCAGGAAAAGCATGCTTGATCCCGCTCTCTCTGAATTCATTCGGAGAGAGGATCACCAGATCTTTAGTGAAGTCCCGAATTGTGGCTTCGAGCTTGCCTCACCAAGTCGGACCGCCTTAGGGGACTCGGACGCCGAGGAAAAACTCTCGTCGTGTTGTGAGTCCACCTGGGTGTGGTCCTGGTCAGATTGACCCTTGTCCTTTGAGAGGGTAGATTCCTCTCTTGGACGTACTGTTGTAGGGGATAAGGATCCCTCCTCAACTCCACTAGCGGCATTGTCTCCTGGATCTGTGGGAAGATCACCGGAGGCAGCAGTACCATCGGATGAGTCATCACTCGGCTCGTAATCGAAACCGGCATCCATGTCGATGTCTGCATAATCGGAAGATCCCCACGGTCGGCGCCAACTGTCGGTGTTTTAGAACCGAACTTACGTAAAGATTGTTTGATTCGGGGGGTCTCCTAGAATGGAATCACGCAGAGAGATTACACGGGGATTTTTATACAGGTTCAGGCCTTCTCCGGAGAGAATGACAACCCTACTCCTGTGTGTGTATGGTATTGAGTGTATTATGAACAATCAGGGGAAAAACTAAGACTATTACAGATGATAGAGCTTGTCTTCCTGATGGCCTGATTCGATCGCCCTTTCCTTCTCTGATTGCCGCCTTTATATAGTACGTGAGGGAGTGGCAGTTTCTCCAGGTGAAGTGGCGCCTCATCACATCCTGTAACAGGCGCATGTTAGCAATAATCACTGGCGTATTAACTCCTCCACGTCGCCTAACAGCTATATATCAGAGATAATGGAGCATTACGTCTTTGTTACTTAGAGAACAAACAGATATTGACTATTTGAATTCCTTAATCAATTGGACCCACTTGTCTGTAGGTTTAATTGATCATAAGGTGGTCGTAGGTGACCTGGTCGTAGAAGAACTTACGACCATAAGGTAGTCGTAGCAATACTTACGACTATGGGGTAGTCGTAGCATAACTTACGACTACGGGGGTGGTCGTAGAAAAACTTATGACCACCTAGTAGGCTCCTCCCTTATAACATTAAGGGGTATACTCAGGGACCATATGACATCATATTTACCCATAATAAGAATTATAGATAAAAGATAAAATGAGGATTATTAGATCCTCGTCAGATACCTAATGAGCTTACCAATTTAAAAACGCATCCAACATCTAATAGCTCACTAAGCGATCATCTCATATCCATTCCACCGAACTTAGTCATGAATGACCTCTACCAATCCAACCATATAAGTGCCTCTACGAGCAACTAATAATCATTTGTCTACTAATCCAATTGAGGGTACAAATGTATCAACTAGGCACATAGGACTCAACTACTAATTACATGGCAATCCAAATATTTATCCGCAATCAAATCATTCATTCTACCATCACCCAAATCTAGCATGAAAGACTCACAAAGCTATTACTTAAGACATCTCATCAATTTACTCATGATTAAATAATTCATCCGATTCATCCTCTATATCTCCATAATATCATCACAAGAGCTATCCATCACGTAATAATTCATAAAATCCTTATGCGTCCTAACTTCAAAAATTACTAATCCAACGTGAGGGAAAACCTCCAATTAATTTATCATCTAAGATCACCACAATTTTGCATGCGACTCCAAAATAATATCATTCAATCAATTGATCCAATATATATTTTAATTTAGCATCCACCGACCAATAATACACCTAAACCGCTACAACGATCTAATCAATCATGTCCGTCAATATATCATCCAAGATCACACACAAGCACAAAAACGACATAACCGGAGAGTTATATCGGTCCTAAAATACCAAATCATTTTTATAATTAAACATGCATAAATAGATGCCATGCTCATGATTAAAATGCGATATGCACGACTAATGTCCTAACGCGGTAACAAAATTAACACTAAAGATTTTACCGCGGCACTAGGCGTGCGACATATCACCGAACGTCTTCTCGGATCCGCATCCGCCGTAGTCGTCGCCGTTTCCGCATCCGCTCGGCCTCTCGTCCGTGTCCACCATTCCACTCTTATTAATAGTGGATACCATGGAGTCTTCCCTAGAAGTAACATCGTCATCAAGTTATAAACCTTGGCATCATCATCAACAACAACCACATTTGGCATGAGGTAGCTAAAATCAGCTAAAACAGACTAGCATTGTTTCTGCCCACCTTGGTCTTTAGTGTATAACTTCCAAACCACTAAATCAAACTGCATGAAACTTTACAGGAATGCAGCTCAACGAGTCCTCAACATGTTGTCCAAATTTTAGCCGAATCCAACACCATATGACCCCTCAATCGGATCAAGCACCAAGGTTGCGCACCTCTGATTACACTGCAAACAGAACGGACTAAACCACTCTCAATTCTGGTGCTCAATTTAACCAATCCTCAAACCAACTGATCAAATCGAAGTGCTCTATGAGTAGAACTAACTCACCATGTTTGGAGCCTATCCAACCATGTTTGAACCTCCGACCATGAGCTTGAAACAGATCGGGCGAGAGCCACCAAGCTCAACCTACCTTCACTTCTTCTGTCTTCTCTTCCTCCCGTCGGCCGGCCAACTCGGTGCCGCCTTACATGCATGTAGCGCCCCAGCTCCCTGCTCGCTGGGCCGCCGCTGCACCGGCCTTGCCTCGGCTCGGCCACCGTTGGGCTGCTGCCGAGTGCCGTTGGATAGCGCCGAGCTGCAGTGCAGCGCCTGGTCTTGCTCGGCCCGCCACGCCCTCGCCTAAGCGCCGCGCCGCTGGGCCAAGCCTTGGCTGCCCCGCCTTGCTCGCTGTCAGTAGCCTTCTCAACTTCAGCATTCTCTGAAAATAAGTTTCACTACTCTGAAGATGTTCTGGATGGGCTACATGAGAACTTCAATGAAGTTCAGAACTCAAAACAGAAACGCACACCTTTTGTGCCGTGTATCCTCAACCGGCTTTTCTGATCTTACTTCCAAATATTACTTGCTAATCACATAAATCAGTTACATGCAAAATAGAGGGCCAAAACTCCCTCTGGACCTTCCCATGGTTCGGATGAAACGGTCCACAGGAAAAACAGAAAACTGACGGAGCTAAAACGTGCTGAGGGGAAATTTCAGAACTAGACTTGACCCTTAAAGCAAGTATTAGATGCAGACCAAACAAGGAAACATTGAAGACTCAATATAGAAGTAAACAATGACTGATACACAATGCAAAGCAAAAAGAAAATAACTAACAAATACTCAAACCCTCCAATGGCCATGCATGCAAAATCTAATTGTAGAAATGGGATGCTCAAGCGATGAAGAACGCAAAGGCATTGCATGCATTGAGAGATTCTTAGTTCTTGATGGGGATTGGAAAGAGAGAAGGTGTAAGCTTGAGCTTTTGTGTTGGAGAAAGGAATGGAGGGGCTTTGTTGTGATGGAGGAAGAAATGGTTGGCAGTGCATTGAGTGGGAAAGAAAGTGGCGTGGGGAGCAGCAAGGTTGTGAGTAAAGAAAATGAGCAGTGGCAGTGGGGACTTGTTGATTCGGATGTGCTCTGATGGATGGACAAAACAATAGCAAGGAAAGGTGGCAGCAAAGAAGCCCTTCAGCTGGGAGAGGAAATGAGCTAAGAGGCTTCGGCTGGGGCAGGGAAAAAGGGGTGTTTGGCTGAGAAGATGGTTCGGCAGGTGCAAATAAACAAAGTGGCAGTGAGCTAAAGAATTGGTTGTGTGTAGTGCTCCCATAAGAAAGGAGAAGGCAGTGGGTGTGTAGATGGGAAAGTGAAATGGTGCAGCATTCGGCTGGGGCAAGCACAAATGAGAATGGGCAGTGTAGATGCTGTGTTCGGCTAGGGAGTGGAAAATGGTTTTCCCAAATTTTGTAAAATGGCTGAAGGAGTTTAGTGAATTTTTAAGCATAGCTGCCGAACTCCAAAACTCATGAAATTTTTAGGGGAGGTTCCTGACATAATGTTGAAGCTTAGGTAAAATTTTCAGGAATTTATCCAGAGTGTGATGCTATCTAAAAATCTTTGAAGTTCCTATTTGCTTGGAAGATGAATAGCAGTACGATTTTTCTTCTTTTTCTCTAACTCGCTCAAACGACAATGCATGCGCAAACTAATTGCATGATTGGAAAGTCCTTGCGATGACAAATGCCATGATATAACATGCAAAGCTTGAATTTGGGTTTTTGGTTGTGATTGCGAAGAGAGAAGTTAGGAAACAGAATGTGCATGCAGGCGTTTCATCTGCTACTTCTTTTCTCCTTTTTGCAAACTCGTGCAAACTGTCATGCATGCGAAAACAAATCACAGAAATGGGTTGGTCATGCGATGAGGATCGCAGGAGTATGACATGCATGGCTTGGTCTTGAGTTTTTGGATGAGATTTGAAGGAGAGAAATGAAAGGAGTTAGCAGGGAAGAAAAAAAGGGAGATGAATGGAAAAGAAAGAGCACGCAGGCGATTCGCCTGCGGTCGGTCGTACTGAAAACTAAAATGATGGTACTAATGCATGCATAAAGACATGATTTTTGTGATGCATGCGAAAACATAAAATAAAAATAATTAAATTTTTAATTGCAGTTTTTTTTCAAACAATTTGATTTAAAAGCAACAATTTAATTAAACACCGGAAAAATTTTAAAACGCAGTCAAAAAATTAATAGACCGCCAAATTAAATATTAACATACCGATTATGAAAATTGGAGTGTTACAGTTATCAATGTCTTAAGACGCCAGGTCCCAAAGGAGTAATCATAGTCCATTGTGATAAAAAGATGGCGCTTACATACGACCGCAAATCCCTTGAGATGGTTGGCCAAATATCAACTCAAGAAGCGAGCAAGGGACAACCTTCGACCAAGCAGTCAAATCCTAAAGTTGCACAACAGCCGAACGACCAAGTCAAAGAAGTTCCACTGAACGCAGAGGAGCCTTCGAAGACCGCTTGCATTGGGGTTACTTCCGACCCTGCATAGGAAGACACCCTCGTCACCTTTCTCTGAGCAAACACACATGTCTTCGTGTGGCAAGCATCCGACATGTCTGAAGTCCCCAAGGAGGTGATCGAGGGCAGGCTAGCTCTACGGCCTGACAAGAAACCTGTAAAATAAAAGTTACGGAGATTCGCACCTGATCGACGAGATACCATCAGATCTGAATTGGATAAGGTACTTAAAGTAGGCTTCATAAGAGAAGTCGACCACCCAGAGTGGTTGGCTAACCCTATAAGGTTAGAAAGTCTAATGGTAAATGGTGTATGTGTGTAGACTTTACCGACTTTAATAAAGCTTGTCCAAAGGACAATTTTCCCCTTCCTCGTATTAATTAGTTGGTTGATTCTACTGCTGGTTGTGAAATATTAAGTTTCCAAGATGCATATTTTGGTTATCATCAGATAAGTATATGCCTAGATGAAGAAGAAAAGACGAATTTTTTAAATAATCTATTTTTTTATTCGAAATTACATAAATAATACCGCTTAATTTTTTTTACAGAAATAATCTCATGTTGCCGTACGGTTGGGTGACTCGGTCTAGTCGCCCAACCGCCGTGCGACACATCTCCAAGTCGCTCAATGGAACAGCAACTCGAGCGTCACTGGACCTAGTCACCAAACTGGTGTACGACATGTGTTGGAATAGCCCATTTGTAGAGCGAGTTGACTAAGTCGCGCAGTGGTTGGGCGACTTGGATCAAGTCGCCCAACCATTGGGCGATTTTAGCTAATAGGCCTCCTATTATGCAAATCCAATTGGAACAATTGTGTTAAAATAGATATTACATTTTTTAGGTATTACATTTAGCAAATCGTATTGTATTATGTTATTTTTTAAAAAAGTTAAAAGTGTGGTGACAATGTTGGTTGGCCTATTTGTTATTTTTGTAGAATATCAAGGGTATGAAATTTGTCAAACTCGCAATAACATTTTGTGATCATCGTATATTGTTGTAGTGCGCTTAATTTCTGTAGAAATTTGTGAGGACGATTGAGATAGTAATGAGTTGTAAGTAGAAAGGTAAATGATATTACGATGCGCTAGGGAATAACATGGGGCGACAAGTGGCTGGTGGCACCATTTTTTTTGTAATCATTTTTTTACAAATTATTGAAAGTTAATCCCTCTTGAACTATCCATAACCTAAAAGTAGAGAATCTATATGTGAACCATATATAAGACCATCCTTTTAACTGGGCGTAAATACATATATGGACTGAAAATCTTTTTGTGGATTGATAACCTTTGACACTTCAGCGTATATATCCTTCACAAACAATATTTTCAGACCTTGCCCAGAAGTGACACATGTTGTTGGATGTCTTTATAATGATGCTGGGAAGAACACGAAAAAATCAAATGCGAAAAGACGAGGAGATTTGATGTTGCGAATTAAATTAGACTTTATAACGAAGCTGGGAAAAACACGGCGCATAGGGTTTGGTTACGTGCATAACAAACAGCATCATACACGATGCAACAAATCGAAGTACTCCTACGATACATATGCGCCTTTTTGGAATGGAAATAGATTTGACCTTCGACAGGGGACTAGTACATAATGGTCCGACCTACTGCATGGACCGGGGTTATTTTCCCTTCCTTGCTAGCTCGGCGTTGAACTCCTCGCCGGCCTCTTTGGCCTTGGTCACAATTTCCCTCTTTCTCTCACGCTCCCTGCGCTTGCATGCCTCAAGATGAGCTTGCGTCTCTCGACGTATGCGCTCATTGTGCTCGTCGTTGTGGCGTCGCTCCTCTAGGATCTCGCGGTCTCTTTAGTCATGCCACTCATGTGGGTGGATCTCGTGGTCGATCCACTTGCGATAGCCACATAGCAGATCCGGGGACTACAGGTAGACGGGAGAGGTTGTTAGTACGTACTTTGAAAGAGAAATAATGCGGAACACATCAGAATCGGTCCTTACCGGCTGCCGATAGCTGCTCGTGTCCCAACGTCTGTCGGGATAGTCACTGGAGTAGTTCGCGCAACCCCAGTAACGCATGCCCAGGCTGAGCGGGTGCTTGGACTCGAAGAACTTGCATCTGTCCCGGCACCAACAGAGGGGCAGCGTCTCCCCCTCGGGCGTGTGTTGCAGCGAATGCTCAGTTGGAACGTTTGGCATGGGGTTGCTGCTACGGGGGGGCTTCATTACGAAGAGATTCCATGTAGGCACGCGTCTCTTGTTCGACCCGGGCCGCAGTAGCACTTTCTCGGTCGTCCCGCTCCCCAGCAGCCCTTGCTAGTTCGTAAATCCAGTCCCATTGCCTCTGCCTGTCGTCCACCCGGCGTGGTGAAGGAAGCTCTGGTGTAGTAGCCTCTGAGGCGTGGAGAGGAAGCTCTGGTGTTGTAGTGTTGGGTTTGGTTGTGTAGTGTTCTCGCCCAGATCTCTTCCACCCCCTTTTATAAGCCACAAGGTTGGCATGGAGTGATGTCCTTTGGTCTTGTCACTGTGCAAAGCTGGCCCGTCTGGTCTTGTCACTGCGCAAGACTGCCCCGTCTGGTCTTTTCACTACATAAGGCTGTCTGCTTTGGTCTTGTCATCGCACAAAACTGTCTACTTTGGTCTTGTCACTGCGCAAAACTACCACGTGTGGTCTTGTCACTGCGCAAAGCTTCCTCGTGTGGTCTTGTCATCGCTGCAAAAGCTGCCCGTCTGTCTTGTCACTCATAAGGTGTCTCCTTTGGTCTTGTCACTGCGCAAAGCTACCCCGTGTGGTCTTGTCACTGGGCAAAGCTGCCCCGTTTGGTCTTGTCACTGCGCAAAGCTATCTCCTTTGGTATTGTCACTGCGCAAAGTTATCTCATTTGGTCTTGTCGCTGCGCAAAGCTGCCCCGTTTGGCCTTGTCTCTGCGCAAAGCAGCTAGCCCCGTCTGGTCTTGTCATCTTCAAGCTAATACATTACCCGCTTTGTTAGCCTCCCCCCGCGGATTATAAAATGCACAGCCCATGCTCCGAAAGTAGGAC
Source organism: Phyllostachys edulis (assembly GCA_036346405.1). Lineage (NCBI taxonomy): Eukaryota > Viridiplantae > Streptophyta > Magnoliopsida > Poales > Poaceae > Phyllostachys > Phyllostachys edulis. The sequence goes on along the minus strand of CM070549.1, from coordinate 71,176,591 downwards.
CACTCGACCCTTGAAACCATAGGAAGAAGAACCTTCTCCGTCCTACAATAACATACCATGGCAGACGCCGAGGGACCAGTCCAACCGGGGTCACCGAAGCAAGACATTCCCCTAGAAAGGAGGGAGGACTTCGGCCCTAACTACTGGTTGATACCAAACAAGCATTCTCAACCGGTATGGCCGAAATGCGGACACAGGAAGGACATTGTTGTGTAGGTCATGGATGGCCCTTTCGATGGCGGACGATATTTCTTCCGATGCCCACAGTCTAGGGTACAATTAGCAAATAGTTTGCTTCATGTTACTTCTAATATAGCCTCCATGCTAACCTTCCCTTGCAGTAGATGGCGAAATGCACCTTTTGTCCGCTGGATCGATCCTCCCCATGAACAACATGTTGTGATGTACGTGGATACATTGTGGGACCGAATCTTTGAGTTGGAGGGGCGGATTGACAATCTCAATGAGAAAAATGATGACCTCTGCCAATAGATGCAGCGCGAGAGGGGCAACGAGGAGGTCGTGAACATAGAAAGTTCCTATGATCCCACATGCTGCTGGGTGAACCCTAGCTGCATATGTGTGTGCCACTACAATGACGGCCAGCCACGTCCGAGGCGCCCCCTGTACAGCACTCTATGTGGGTTGTGCGAGGCACCTTCTACCATTAGGCACGGGCGGAGAAACTTGTACCTCGGTGGTCCCCCCTTCTGTACGGAACTATGTTCAATCTCATAAAGCATGTAACTAAATGGTGGATGCGTCATTGCGGTTGCCTTTTATCAAGTTGACTGTTGCATCGATGTGTTGTGTGCATTAAGCTATAGGCATCGATATGCATTGAACAAACATGCATTGTATGAACGGGTACTGAAAACTGAGCTATTCCATACCAGACATTATCCACTAGAATTAAGACGAGATATTGACACTTCAAATAAAGTTAAAATTTGCAATTATGATATAATTAGTTCCACAGTGCTTACAAGAAACAAAGTACTGACTGAAGTACAAGTTACAACATACTAGTAGTTCTAATACAAGTTACTTTATGCCGGTGTTCCTACGTGTCAACAGGCGCCTTGCAAGTTCTCACAGTGTGGCCTTCCTGGCCACAGTGGCTGCAACGTCTACCCACCGTTCCAGCTTCCCCTTCATCCATATCGTTCCTAATGCGATGACTCTGCCGACAGCCCTTCCCCCCTTTCAACGGGTCTAGATCAGGAATCCAAGTCCTATGTGCAGTACCCAACGTGGCAAAGTTACCCACAACCCTGAAGTCTCTTAGCTCGCCTCACCACGCCTGCTACACCCTCTCCTTCATGAAGTACTCTGATATGAGGTTCGATGGGTCCATGTGGATGGTCCCACACGCAGCGAGGACATGAGAGCATGGCTTGTGAAGGAGCTTTAGCTTGTTGTATGTGCAGCTAGGTTCATTCACATGGTCTCTAAGGCATACCTCATGGGTAACAAGAGACTGAGCCATCCCGAATCCGGCTCTATCTTGAAGGATCACGTCGAATCGATGCTCTGTATTGCCCATTACGAAGACCGTGTGCGACTGAGCCTTCTCAGTCTTGGCCTGCATGTATGCTATAATCTTCGAGCATTACAGTGTCTGCGGGTTGGCTGCATGAAGTGCCGCATTTGCATGCATTTCCCTGAAATATATGATTGTACCATGCAGAACACCTTCGACGATGGCGACAAGAGGCTGAGAACGGAGGCCCCTAATAACCCAGTTGTACACCTCTACAAGGTTAGTGGTCATTATGTTATACCTTGCACCGTCCGTGTCGTGCAGCAAGGACCACTTCTCCAATGGCTCGGCCTCAATCCAATGAGAGAAACACCCGATGTCCCTCGTGGTCCTCCGCGTCAAATGGGGAGGGTCGAGCTCCCGTAGTGGTGTGAGGCACTCGGGCTGTGCCACCCTAGGAATGAGGGGACGCTTGTTCGTCTCGACGACATGCTTCCTGGTGTGCTCGTCCAACATCTCCCACAATGCATCAAATTTACACTGCTAGTTCTGCATAGCAAGCCTCTTGAATAGCTTTATCAATGGTTGCTGCCTAAACTGTTTGAAGAAGTTGGCCCCCAGTTAGTGAATGCACCATCTGTTCCTCAGGTCTGGCCAGGGGAACGGCTCATCGGGGTCTTGCCGAAGTTGTTGGATGGCCTTCATCATCCCGGGGTGGCGATAATGGATTATGCAGACATCAGGGCATGCCCCAACTACTCCCACCTTCAGATGTCGAAGGAACCACAACCAGCTGCCGAAATTCTCACTTTCGACGAAAGCGATGGCTAAGGGCAAGATCTGATTTTTGCCATCAACACCAATTGTTGTCAAGATCATGCCCTTGTATTTCCCAATTAGAAACGTCTCGTCCATTGAGATCACGGGCAACATGTGTCTGAATGCATTGATGCAGGGACCGAATGCTAAGAAGGTCCTCTGCAATACCATAAAACCTAGCGGCGGTCTTTTGGATGTCTGGTCCTTCACATTAATGTATGTGCCAGGGTTCTTGTCCTGCAGCACCTAGAGCATACGAGGAAGGTTGTTGTAAGACGCCTTGAAAGAATCGAACCTCCTTTCCAAAGCCTTCTGCTTAGCACGCCATGCCTTCGTATAGCTAATCTTGTACTTGAATTTCTGCTCGATAGCCACCATGATGTGCTTGGCCTCCAGGTCCGTCTTCTTCACTATCTCTTTGTAAATCACATTGGCTATGAAGGTGGACGTCAGGTTGCGATGCCTTGGCAAAACACTACTTAGTAGGCAGGAGTGCGCCTCCACCTTCGAGACAATCCAATGAATCTCATACTTGGGTCTCCTTGCGTGCTCACACCAAGGACACCCAGCCTGCTCGCATACCACGGTGTATTGCTCCTGGCTGGATTTGAGTACACGAAATGGCCGCTGCATGGACAGGGTCCATATCTTAATGGCATCCTGCAATGATCCCTTGTCAGCAAACATTGCACGAAGCCGAACCTCCGTCCCATGGTACTCCCACAGTGATTTGTGCTCATCGTGCACAGCAAGACCCTCAACGTCCACCCTATTCCATCCCTACGGGATGGGACCTTCGTCATCCTTGGAAGAGTCTTCACCATCCTCTTCTAAAGCTTCTTCCTCCTCTCGAGCTGTCAAGTCATCAAACTCCATCTGACGTACTATGCTGTCGACATGCTCCCCTGCATCTGCTTGGGCACTGGCCTGAGCATGCGGTGCATGATATTCCTCTTTTGCCTCAGCCTCCTCTTCTGCCTCTGCAACATTGGCCACCTCATCCTCTTCTGCCTCCTCAACATCGGCCACCTCGTCATCTTCTGCCTCCGCAACATCGGCCACCGCGTCTTCTTCGTGAACCACACACTCCGCATCCGAGCTGCTCCCACCAACCCGACGATAGCTGTCGGAAGGGCCTCCGAGGACTACCTTCGGATATGGCTGCACGAGTAGCACGCACTCGTAGCCACAATGCCTACAGCCTTCCAGAAACCCCTTCCATGCAACCAAGTGCATCACTCTTCTCAACTCCCACCGTATGTGTGTGGGAGACTGACTCCAAACCCCTTGTACGATGACACTCCACACCTCGGGGTCCAAGGAGAAGCTTATGGTGAGCCAGTGTAAAACATCTCCGATTCGGGCATTCTCTAGGTTCAAGTGTACCAAAGTGACATGCCGGAAATCACCGTACGAACCTTCACGAACCGTACCAACACCGTAATGCACTTTCAATCTTGTGGGCTCCGACATGACTGATTTATCACTACAAATATTACAAACATTGCAACCAGTGATTTCTCGACATACATTCCCCATATACATGCTAAACAAACAAGTTGCTACATGTCGCCTACATTCGGCCGAGAACAAGAACAAACAAGACTATTACCTTCACGTGGAGACCTCTTCGTATCAACGAGCTTCGTTCGTCTTTCTCTTTCACGTCTCGAGCTCCTCTTGTAACATCCCAAACAATGGTTTGTGTTTCAAATGTATAAAACTAAGGAGAAATTAAAACTTTTGATGCCTCATGTTTTTATTTGAAATTTTCTGGAAATTTTTCCCAAGGGTTTCCTATTTTCAAAGATCAATGCCTCATTTGATGGAATCATAGTCCTTAATAAATCCTTAAGCAAACATTGTGACCATCCTCTAGAAATATTTTTCCTATCTCCTAGATCACTCTAGTGACCCCTCTAAAAAAATTTCATAATTTTTAGAAATTATTTACTATTTCTAAGAGGCCAGTCAAACCAGTTTGACTCTTGGTAAAAGCCCTAGGGTAGCAACTTGTAATTTTTCTAGAACGAAATGCTATCCATGAAAAGTTCTAGAAAAATTATACAAGGTTTTTCTCAGATTCAGTAACCTACCATAAAAATTTTAGAATTTTTTGAGCTATGAACCTCCCTCTAAAAATTCGCTCACCATCTCAGCCTTATCTTTCCAAAAATTAGAATTCACTGTTCCTTGGGCTTAGACCCAACCCCGGCTCGAGCCACTTGATTTGGTTGAACCACCTAACCGCACCAATGCACCTAGCTCGAGCCAACCTTCACGTGGACCATCCGATTGGAAATCGACGTTCAGGACTAAGTGGGCCGTTCGGACTGTCCAAACTACACACTCAATTAGGGCCGTCCATTTTTAATCAAACGGTCCAAATGTCTCCGACTCAACCTCCTAACCACATAGGACCCTAACCGCACCGCTTTGTGTCGCTGAGAGTGGGGCCCACTTATCGGACCTGTCTTCTCGAACGCACTGGCTCGCGAGCAGAGCTCAAGCGCCTCGCACCCTTTGCATGCTACACTGCTCTGTCACCGCCGTGAGCCACCACCCGTTGCGACCTATCTGGGAGTTTCGTTGCTTAATGCCTCCTCCATTGCCGTCATCTTCCTCAGTTAAAACCCCTCTAAACCCTAGTTTCTTTTCACTTCTCCTCTTTTTGACCGAGGAGAAGGAGGCTCCCATTGACTCATCTTCGTGGTAAAATCCTCACCTCCAAGTCCTTTAGTTTCCCTCTTGCATGCCATTTCCATTTTGGCTAATGCAAGCTCTTGATTTCTTGTGTAGTGCCTGGAGCGCCCCCGTGCCATTTTCCGCTCTAGAGCACGCACCCAAGTGACATCATCATGTTAACTTTGTGCTCGGTGAGTTTTATCCTCAATTTTGCGCATCACCTTGTGTCTTATGGCATCATTAAGTAAACCAATAAAACTATTTCAATAATGCATGACAGGATTTCAGGAATTTGAAAGGATTGTATTTTCGGCCGAAGAACAGTCCCTTCACCTCCCACTTCGATCCAGTAAGGCATTTTCTAATTCCTTGCTCTTAGAGCATCTTCTTATGATGCTTGAGCTATCTTGATGCTTCATGGGTCTTTTCCTTGCTCAGGCCGTTCTCTCTACATGGAGTCGAGCGCCGCCGTCGCCATTAATGACATCAAGCCACCTCAAAGCTTCTTTGGACCTCTCCATCCTTTGGTAAGGTCCGTAGTAACCTTTAGATATTCATGCATGCAATTTTTAGGCTCGAGGCACACTCGGGTTGTAACATGCACGTTTTGCCATAGCTTAACGCCGCCCCTCTCCAGCTAGCAGCTGATTTAGGCCATCTCCGCCGCTGCAACCACCACCATTAGGTGCGCAATAGTATTAGGCACCCATCCCTACCCTTGGCTTGCGCCGCCGTGGCCAGGAACGCCGGCGAGGCTCTGGTGAAACCAGAGCTTCATTGTCGGACGGCCAGCAAACGCTGTAGCTAAGCCATTAGGGCTAATCACAGTCATTTAATAGCTAATGATTAGTTAGTTAGTTAATGGCTGTCCTAAAGACTCTTTTGTATCACTTACAAGTGGGCCTAGCCACTTAAGCGCCATGTGCATGCACCGTGGACTTAGTTCATCGGACTAAGTCACTGGTAGCTGGGTCCCACCTATCTGTACGCTCGAGTTCGAGTCTGCACATCTCGTTTCATTTGAACCGTCCGATCTTGATTCAATGCTCTAGATCGATTGGGCCGTTCGGACCGTCCGAACGTCCCATTTCGTTTGGACCGTCTAATTTTGTAACAGCCCCAGTTTTAATGAACAGTAATAAAAATGCATTTCATAGCATTTTTGGTCATTTTGAAACTTGGGCAATTTGTTACAATTTAAAACCTCCTGTTTCGATTCACATCTTAGCCTTGTTTTTGGGAATTTCAAAAAACAAATACAAGTCTATGCTTGTATTGAGACCGGGAAGTATTTTTGTCAAATAGTAGAAAAATTATCTTGAATAAAAATGGATTTTGTCAAATTTTTTGAAATTATTTTGATCTTAAGAAACATATTTGTTCTCTAAACAAACCTATTCGGTTTAAGTAATTATTTAAGCATTTTAAAACATGAAATAGTGGTTTTCAAAATTTATCTAGGACATATATCATCCCAGTAGCCTCTCTGCAAAATTTCATATTTTTACAATTTTTTTTTTATATTTTTAAACCCCCGGTCAAAGTTTTGAAGTTGGTTTTGAGTTCAAGTCAACCTGAACCCAAACCCGCCTCAAGGCATCAGAGCAACCCAAATTTCAACCCTAGTAAAACTCGTGCGACCCAGCCTTGTGCCTTTCAACCCAACTTTGTCGTGTAGGGCTCAGCCTCAATCTCGTGGCTCATCGTGAGCCCTCCGAGCGAACCAGATGCGTTGGGACAATCCTAATCTCCCCACGCAATCTCAACCCTTGGATTTTAAATCAATTGCCACGATCAGTTGGGCTGTTCGGACCATCTGAACGCGCCATGATTGTGAGCCGTTGGATCTAAAATCAACAGCCCTGATCAATTGGGATGCTCGGACGGTCCGAACAGCCCGTTGATCTCAACCGTTGGATTTAGATCCAACCGCGCCACCCTTTTTGAACTAAAACTCAATCGTGCGTAGTTAAGCATAGCTGTTGGATTTAAACCCAACGCTCCTCCTTGAGTGGGCCGTTCGGACCGCCCGCAGCGCCCCTCGATCTCAGCCCTTAATTCAAAATCGAATGGTGCTGCTCTTAACCATTGAAGTTTTAAGGCGTGCTCGTTATCGTGACCCTTGGATTTCTTTTGAACGGTCAAGATCGATTGGGCCGTTCGGACCATCCGAGTGTCCCAATCAATCTGAGTCGTTCATTGTTGATCGCGCGGTCAAAATTTGTTTGAGCCCGCTGTGTTGTGTCTTCACTGAGGCTAATAGTGGGGCCCGCATCTCAGTGACTCAATATCACCTCCTCCATGCCTTCGCGCCAACGCCGAGCTCGTCGCCGTGCGGTGGCGCTGCGCCATGAGTTTTGTAGCATGCATGTGACACTTGGCGTTATTTTGCTGCAGTGAGGACACGCACGACCTCCATTGTCTTCCCCGGCGACATGGGTATAAAAACCATAGTTTTCGCTCTCTGTCATTTTGTTGCCGCGGAGCTTTCCTCATTTTCTCTGGCATAGCTTCTTGTTCTCACCCTTTGTTCATCTATCTCAATGCTTAATTCACCTTGTTAATGTGAGTTTTGGCATTGTTTGTAGATTGAAACCGAGAGCTTGTCCACTGGTTGTCTAGAGCACACCCGGAGCGCCGCTATGGTGATTTTCTTGCTCTGGTGAGCTTTTTCTTAGCTCTTTCGTGTCACTTCGTGCCTTGAGCTTAAGAGCAAAACCCCTCAATCTATTTATCTTTTGTTGCACAGGATCAACAAGAATCTTGGATTTTCCCCTTCTCGATCAGTCTCGGTTCTAACATCCTCAAACCCAATCTGGTGAGCTTTTGCTCAATCCCTTCTGTTTAGAGCATTTAGGATCTTTGCTTAAGCTATCCTGATCATCCATTCATTGAATCCTTGATCAGATTACCTTGTTGCAGTGAATCTCCTTTTGTCGTTTTTCGGTCTTTCATATCGTCATCAAGTTCAAGAATTTCTCTTGTCACCTCTTAAGCTCAGGTAGTTTCCTTAAGCCCCCTAATAACTTAAGCAAAAGTCTCTTTTTGCTTAATGCACTTTCAGATCAGCAAGCTCACAATCTTTGCCCTTGCTGTTCTTGTTGTCGGTCAGACCAACAAATCTGTAGCAAGGTCTTATTTGTTAATCCCTGTTAGTTAATGCTATTGTAGGGTAAGCTAGGTTATTATCTTTACTAATAATAGTTGTAGCCTTTGCATTTTGCTAGTTGCACATTAATACTTTAACCATGTTTCCTTTCAGCATTTTGTTCTCTGGAAGTTCTTGCTGTTCATTTGATTTTTGCTCTTTTTATATTCTAACCTTACCGACGTGAGTGAAAATCCTCCTGAGCAACAAGAACCTGAACAAGTGGTTTATTATTACCAAGGCAAGCATCCTCTTTGCACCATGTTGATCCTAGATTTTTTTATACTTTAGAATTTCAAAATACAGTGATACTATTGCATGCTATTTTTGAAATATTTGTGATCTGTGAGCAGTAAGTTATATCCCAATGATTGTGGATTATCATGAATTACATTCATACACTTATGCTTAAGTTAGAAGCCTTGTTCTGGTATTTTGTTCTGTAGATCGTTGCTTAGCAGTGCAAGTATGTAGAACGTTAGTGATTGACAAGCTTCTCTTGTTAGTCATGGTCAACACTAGTTAAAACTTTTACTTTTGGTTCTTTTGATCAGTTTGCGTAAAACTGAATTTTTGAGTTAAGTCCTTTCTGTTTTAATAAAATTTTGGCTTTGATCTGGACAAGAGGTTGCTAGTGATGGTGCCTTCGTGCACGAGATTGGGTAATGTGGTAGTCTTATCCGGATCGTTAAGGACAGAACTTTGACCCTTTAATTCCAATACCTTGCGTACTTCCACACGCGGTGTGTGGGCGCTGCTTGGTTAAGTAAGGAGATGGTGTTTTTGAGTTGAGGAAATGGTGGTGTGAGGACATTTGTAAAGTTTACGTGTTCGTAGGGTGCCGAGTTCAATTCTATAATGTGCACGAGAGCACTATTTTTTTATTTTGTTCATTGACTTGGTATTCCCAACACAACTTGCGTGCCCGTTTGGTTAGTAGGCGGTATAGCTTGCACGAAACGGGATTACGTTGTGCATGGGCGATTCAACTCAATAATATCAATTTGCTGAAAAAAAACAGAATCTTAGTTTACCTGGCCGGCATACCAAAGGAAGTGTGTCATCGTTCGGAGGCATCCGAAGGCTTACGGGCTGACTAAGTCGTGTGGGTAAAGATGTACACCTCTGCAGAGTTAAAACTATTCGAATAGCCGTGTCCACGGTTATAGACAACACTTGATTTGTTGGTTATAAATGTATAGATTCTGGTTTTTAAAATGTTGTCAGGGGTACTGTTTCGGCATGAAGGGGTATTCATGCTAGCTATTTATTCAAAGTGGACAGCCACTTTGATTTTGTGAATGATTGTTGAATAATCTTTTACTTACTGTTTTAGTCCAAATCTGTTTATAAAACTGCTTTAGCAAAACTTAGCAAGTGTAGAACTCAAACCTGGCTTCATGCAAAACTATTGCCATTACAACCTTCTTGTTGTCAGCCTTATGCATGTAAAGTTCTAATCCTTTGTTTAGGTGCTGCTAAACACTTTCTTTTAGTAGTTTTGTGTAAGTCTTGCGAGTACCTTTTGTACTCAGGTGCTTTAACCACTTGTTGCTGGTGAGAACGGTTACTTGTACGAAATGCCTGTTAGCGCCGATCAGGGCAAGGCTAACGAGTGAAGCTGTTTCTATCCTCCACTCAGTTGCCTGAGGGTTATGAGGGCACACTCGGTGGCTTTTTGGCTATTTATAGTTTGTTTCCGCTGCACTAAAACTTTTGATGTATGTTGATGTTCGGTCGGTTCTGTGAACTGAACCAACTTGTAAATTTTTATATGCATTATTGTATCTGTATACCTTGTATGACATGGTACAATGTTGTTGAGGATATATGTGCCACAGTGTTTGATCTTGGGTACTATTGTAGAACATATATCCAGGAACCTAGCATTATGTATATTCCTTGTTGAAAATTATGCTTTCTGGTATAATTATTTGATTTGGAATATACCCAATCCCGGGGGTCCTCACAGCGTTGGTATTTGAGCTATACTGATTTAGGTTAGAAATAGCATGGCCGTTAGCATTAGTAAGTCTTCTGTGAAATTACTTTGATAACAAGATATTTTCTACTAGTTTAAGTATGATATCTTTTATTTCTTACCCATCTTAGTATCCTTTCTTACCCCAACTTTCAGTTGGATGTATAAACTATTTTGCTCACTTACCTTATCTTTTGTCTATAGATGAGTGGGTGGTATTTGGTTAAAGAGACTCGTGCCGAAGAAGTGGATGGATACCTGGCTTTGTTGTGGGACTTGATGTGGTGGGCGAACTTCACATACCAACCAGAGTACGCCATCTATCGCCGAGACCGAGGACCCGGGATGGAAGAGTACCGAGCTATGATCAACGTGATTGCTAGACGGGTGACGGGTAGCCTTCCCTACTGTATCCAAGTACATTCCACTTCTGAAGCCATGGCTGTCCAAGAAGCTGCTAGTGGGATGATGAGCCTTCTTCGTCATGATTTGACGGAGCTGTCTCAACCACCTCACTACCATTTTCCTAAGCAAGATCTGGGCACAAAAGTTAACACGTTCGATAGGATTTAGTTTGGCGAAGATCCGCAGGTGCGCCAGTTGGCGAGGTTGGTTCACATTATGGACCAAGTCCATCATTGCCTGGTGTACGAGCTGTGGGAGACCTGACACCGTTTGATAGAAGCTCAGGAGTACCTCAGGATCAGTGTTAGCATAAACCGCGTTCCTCGTAACGAGCTTTATGGTAACAACGAGACCTCTCCAGCTGCTTCTGCACCACCAAATCGACTTCCGGAAGTGGCGGGGCTTGTACCCAATTATGGACAACGTCGCCAAGCCTAGATGTCGGCAAGCTTCCCTCGCATTCAGCGGCCAGCACCCCCTGGAGGTCAAAATCTTTTGCTAGGTTCTCCGAGGCCACTCATCAGTCCGTTGAACCCCATAGACACAGGTTCACCTGAAGCCCATCTTTTAGATGAGTTTCCTATGAACTTCAACAGGGACGACTTTGTTTAGATCTTGATGTTGAAGACTTGTAGGCAACCAGTAGCTGTCCTTTATCTATGTATAATAAGGATGACTTTTGTTTGTTGGTGAATGATGTTTAAGACTTTCTGTTTCGGGCAGTGACCTTGCTGTCTATCGACATAAATGGTTGTACTGTGACCAAAACTTGTTGCTGCTGTTAATTGGATCTTATGTTCTTTTGATGTTAGTGCTGGTGAATTTCATATCATTGTGCATGATAAGTTTAGTACTTACCTTTGCTGTCCTAAAATTCTGAGTTGTGCTCATTCGAGTGTATCCTTGTTGAGTTGCTAACAGTGGTGTGGCAATAGTATGATAGGACCCACCACTCGTTCTCGAGCGCAGCAGGATGAGGGATCCTCGCCCCCGCAATCCCATTTCGCTCCTGCCAATGATCCTTGCCCTAGAGGAGACCAGGCAGAACCATCTTATCGCCAGGGTCAACAAGGTGGTCAGCATGAGGAACAGCTTCCTCCGCCGCCCACCATGGCTGATGTGCTCATGCAGATAGAACGCAACAGGATGGATCAAACTCGTATCCTGGAGCAGATTGTGCATAATACTACTTCAACTTCCGCACCAGCTAGAGAGGCAGGTCATCATCGCTCGAGGAGGGCTCATTGAATTCGATGGACTAACGCCGGATGTTCTCGACTCGAGGACCCGATGGAAGCGGAGGGCGCTAAGGAATATTGAGAAGAAGTTGTTGATTTCTCAATGTTACGAAGAGAAAAGGTCTTATTGCGATTACGGTTGGATGGCTCAGCTAGTGCCTGGTGGGACAACTTCTTTGCCATCCAGCCTGCCGGACACGTCCCGACTTGGGATGAGTTCAAGGGAGCTTTTTGTGAAGCCCATATTCCTGAGGGAGTTATCTCGATCAAACAGCAGGAGTTTCTCGCTCTTAAGCTAGAGCGGAAGACTATGACCGAGTACCTTCATGAATTCAATTTCCTTGCCCAGTATGCACCTGATAACGTTTCGACAGACCTTCGTCGCCGAAACCGATTCATGAATGGCTTGACTGAAGAGCTGCAGATGGCTTTAGCAGTCCATGACTTTAGAAATTTTTAGCATCTGGTCAATAAAGCCATCATCTCCGAAAGCAAGAGCAAGGCCTTGGATGAGGTAAGAAAGCGAAAGAGGGCTGCACAGACTACAGCTAGTGGCAGTTCATCGAGGCCGCGCATATGGCAGCCTCTACCTCCTCGAGCTCTAGATCCTTCTTCTCTGAGGCCGCCCGTGTTCGCACCTCGTCCATCTCCACCTACTGGCCAGCCGAGAGCCACTGGGACTCAGTCACAGAATGCCAATAATGTCGAACCCGGTGTTATCCGTTTTCACTGTGGTCGTCCTAGGCACTATGCAAATAATTGTTTGGCAAGGCAACGAGGACTACCTCCAGTTCGGCCTACTCCAGCACCAGTCCGACTAGCACCTCCTCAGAGACCGATGGTCAAATCTGATCTGGCTCAAGCTCGTGGTCGCATAAACCAGATTACAGCAGAAGAGGTAATCACTGCTCCTGACATCATGCTTGGTATGCTCCTTGTTAATTCCAGTCCAGCTACTGTTCTTTTTTTATTCTGGAGCATCCCATTCTTTTGTCAAGAGTCAGTTTGCTATTCAACATCAGTTATGCTTGCGTTCACTCCAACTGCCATATCTTATTACTTCACCTGGTTCGGTTTTTAACACTGATCAAATCTGCCGAGGTGTTAAAATAGAGATTCATGGGGTAGAATTTCTAGTAGATCTGATTGTGTTAGATTCTAAAGGGTTGGATGTTATCTTGGGAATGGACTGGCTGTCCAAGCATCAGGGCAAAATTGATTGTGCAAGTCGGTCCATTTCTGTTTCTAATGAAAACGACATTCCAGTTGTTTTTCATTCCAAGCCAGTCGATTCTCATCTTTATTCTTTGAAAGCTGATGCCACCCCTACCTTGGAGATGGTACTAGTAGTTTGTGAGTATCCGGATGTTTTTCCTGAAGATCTTCCCGGTATGCCCCCGGATTGGGAAGTGGAGTTCTTGATCGAACTAGCACCTGGTACTGCTCTAGTATCTAGAAGACCTTATCGGATGCCTCCCAATAAGCTGGTAGAATTGAAGAAATAGCTTGGGGAATTGCTTGACAAAGGATTTATCTGACTGAGCTCCTCACCTTAGGGATGCCCAGCCATCTTTGTTAAAAAGAAAGACAAGACTTTGCGGATGTGTGTGGACTACCGTTCGTTAAATGAAGTCACTGTAAAAAACAAGTATCCTCTTCCTCGCATCGATGATTTTTTTGACCAACTGACTGGAGCCCGAGTCTTTTCCAAGATTGATTTGCGTTTGGGCTATCATCAGATCAAAGTTAGGGCTGAGGACATTCCTAAGACAACATTCTCTACTCGCTATGGTTTGTACGAGTATACTGTCATGTCCTTTGGTTTGACAAATGCTCCAGCATATTTCATGAATCTCATGAATTCGGTATTCATGGATTACTTGGAAAAATCCATTTTTGTGTTTATTGATGACATTCTTATTTACTCCAAGTTGGGTGAAGAGCATGAACAACATTTGAGGCTTGTGTTAGAAACACTTCGCAAGCATCAGCTGTATGCAAAATTCAGTAAGTGCGAGTTCTGACTCAAGAAAGTCCACTTTTTGGGGCATGTGATCCAAGTAAGGTACAAGATGTACTAGACTGGGGTTAGCCCAAAAGTGTTTCAGACATCCGAAGTTTTCTTAGACTTGTGGGTTTACCGAAGGTTCATTGAAAATTTCTCCAAAATTGCAAAACCTTTGACTCAGCTTTTGAAGAAGGAAAAGAAGTTCGTTTGGTCAGCCAAGTGTGAAGAAAGTTTTCAACTTTTGAGAGAGCTCCTGACCAAAGCTCCATTTCTCACTCTGACAGATATCCACAAGAGCTCTGATATCTATTGTGATGCATCTCGCCATGGACTTGGTTGTGTCCTCATGCAAGAGGGCCGAGTAGTGGCATATACATCCAGGCAGTTGAGACCTCATGAGTTGAATTATCCTACTCATGATTTGGAATTGGCAGCCGTAGTCCATGCTTTGAAGATTTGGTGACATTACCTCATCAGTAATCGTTGCGAGATCTATACTGATCATAAGAGCCTAAAATACATATTCACTCAAGCTGATCTAAATATGCGACAAATAAGATGGCTTGAACTGATCAAGGACTATGATATGGGTGTTCATTATCACCCAGGCAAAGCCAATGTGGTGGCCGACGCTTTGAGTAGAAAGTCGCAGTGCAACTGCTTGTTAGTATCACCTCTTGCTAAAGGCTTGTGTGCAGAATTTCAGTGCCTAAGTCTTGAGATGGTTGAAGAGGGATTTATCGCTACCTTAGAAGTGAAATCCACACTTGAGGATCAGATCCATGAGGCTAAGAAAGCCGATGCTGAAATGGCCGAAATCAGGGAAAATTTAAAGGCGGGTAAAGCCAAAGAATTTTCTGAAGACTCCCGAGGTATCATTCGGTTCTGGAACCGTTTAGTTGTACCCTCCGATCCCCAGTTGAGAGAGCTAATTCTTAAAGAGGCTCACAACTCAAAATTTTCTATACACCCTGGTAGTACCAAGATGTGCCAGGATTTGAAATTCTGGTGGAGCAGAATGAAAAGGCAAATCGCACAGTATGTTGCTGAATGTGACATTTGTCAAAGGGTCAAAGCTGAACATTTGAAACCAGCTGGTACCCTTCAACCTTTGCCTATTCCCTAGTGGAAATGGGAGGAGATCGGTATGGACTTTGTTATCGGCCTTCCAAGGACTCGGAATGGGTCTGATGCCATTTGGGTGATCATCGATCGTCTGACAAAGGTGGCTCATTTTATTCCTGTTAAGACCACCTTCAATGGCCATCAGCTAGCCGAGCTCTATATCTCCAGAATTGTTTGTCTCTATGGTGTACCGAAGGTCATTGTCTTTGATCGTGGCCCTCAGTTCACTTCTCACTTCTGGAGTTGTCTTCATCAAGCTATGGGGACTGATCTATCTTTCAGCACTGCTTATCATCCTCAAACTAGTGGTCAGACTGAGAGGGTGAATCAAGTTATGGAAGACCTTCTCAGAGCCTGTGTGCTGTCATATAGCAAGAACTGGGAAAAGTGCTTGCCGTATGTGGAGTTTTCTTACAATAACAGCTACCAAGCAAGTATTCAAATGTCACCTTTTGAAGCTTTGTATGGAAGAGCTTGTAGGACTCCTTTGAATTGGTTTGAGTTTGGAGAAAGACCATTCTATGGTCCAGACTTAGTGGTGGAAGCCAAAGAGCAAGTTCGTTTGATCCGAGACCGACTGCGGACTGCACAGCCTCGTTAGAAGAGCTACGCCGACCATCATCGTCAAGAGTTGACCTTTGAGGTAGATGACCATGTCTATCTAAAGTCTCACCGATGAAGGGCACTCATCGCTTTAAGGTGAAGGGAAAGCTAGCACCTCGTTATATCAGACCTTTCTGAATCCTTGCTAAACGAGGAGCTGTTCTCTAAACAAACCTATTTGGTTTAAGTAATGTGGTAGTATTTTAAAACGTGAAATAGTGGTTTTCAAAATTTATCTAGGACATATATCATCCCAGTATCCTCTCTGCAAAATTTCGTATTTTTACATTTTTTTTGATATTTTTAAACCCTCGATCAAAGTTTTAAGTTGGTTTTGAGTTCAAGTCAACTTGAACCCAAACCCAGTTCCTGGGCACTGTAGCGACCCAGCACAACCCTAGTAAAACTCGTGCGACCCAGCCTTGTGCCTTTGAACCCAACTTTCTCGCGTAGGGCTCAGCCTCAATCTCGCGGCTCATCGTGAGCCCTCCGATTCAAAACGAGCGAACCAGATGCGTTGGGACAATCCTAATCTCCCCACGCAATCTCAGCCCTTGGATTTTAAATCAATCGCCATGATTAGTTGGGCCGTTCGGACCGTCCGAACGCGCCATGATTGTGAGCCGTTGGATCTAAAATCAACAGCCCTAATCAATTGGGCCGTTCGGACGGTCCGAACAGCCCATTGATCTCAACCGTTGGATTAAGATCCAACCGCGCCACCCTTTTCGAATTAAAACTCAATCGCGCGTAGTTAAGCGTAGCCATTGGATTTAAACCCAATGCTCCTCCTCGAGTGGGCCGTTCGGACCGCCAACAGTGCCCCTCGATCTCAGCCCTTAATTCAAAATCGAACGGTGCCGCTCTTAACCTTTGAAGTTTTAAGGCGTGCTCCTTATCGTGACCCTTGGATTTCTTTTGAACGGTCAATCGATTGGGCCGTTCGGACGGTCCAAGCATCCCAATCAATCTGAGTCGTTCACTGTTGATCGCGCGATCAAAATTTGTTTGAGCCCGCTGTGTTGTGTCTTCACTGAGGCTGACAGTGGGGCCCACATGTCAGTGACTCAATATCACCTCCTCCATGCCTTCGCGCCAACGCCGAGCTCATCGCCGTGCGGTGGCGCTGCGCCGTGAGTTTCGTAGCATGCATGTGACACTTGGTGTTATTTTGTTGTAGTGAGGACACGCACGACCTCCATTGTCTTCCCCGGCGACATGGGTATAATAACCCTAGTTTTCGCTCTCTGTCATTTTTGTTGCCACGGAGCTTTCCTTGTTTTCTCCGGCGTAGCTTCTTGTTCTCACCCTTTGTTCATCTGTCTCAATGCTTAATTCACCTTGTTAATGTGAGTTTTGGCACTGTTTGTAGATTGAAACCGAGAGCTTGTCCATTGGTTGTCCAGAGCACGCCCGGAGTGCCGCCGTGGTGATTTTCTTGCTCTGGTGAGCTTTCTCTTAGCTCTTTCGTGTCACTTCGTGCCTTGAGCTTAAGAGCAAAACCCCTCAATCTATTTATCTTTTGTTGCACAGGATCAATAGGAATCTTGGATTTTCCCCTTCTCCGTCAGTGTTGGTTCTGACGTCCTCAAACCCAATCTGGGGAGCTTTTGCTCAATCCCTTCTGTTTAGAGCATTTAGGATCTTTGCTTAAGCTATCCTGATCATCCATTCATTGAATCCCTTGATCAGATTGCCTTGTTGCAGTGAATCTCCTTTTGTCGTTTTTCGGTCTTTCATATCGTCATCAAGTTCCAGAATTTCTCTTGTCACCTCTTAAGCTCAGGTAGTTTCCTTAAGCCCCCTAATAACTTAAGCAAAAGTCTCTTTTTGCTTAATGTGTTTTCAGATCAGCAAGCTCTCACTCTTTGCCCTTGCTATTCTTGTTGTCAGTCAGACTAACAAATCTGTAGCAAGGTCTTATTTGTTAATCCCTGTTAGTTAATGCTATTGCAGGGTAAGCTAGGTTATTATCTTTACTAATAATAGTTGTAGCTTTTTCATTTTGCTAGTTGCACATTAATACTTTGACCATGTTTCTTTTCAGCATTTTGTTCTCTGGAAGTTCTTGCTATTCATTTGATTTTTGCTCTTTTTAGATTCTGACCTTACCGACGTGAGTGAAAATCCTCCTGAGCAACAAGAACCTGAAAAAGTGGTTTATTATTACCAAGGCAAGCATCCTCTTTGCACCATGTTGATCCCAGATTTTTTATACTTTAGAATTTCAAAATCTGGTAATCTTTGTTGCATGCTATTTTGAAATATTTGTGATGTGTGAGTAGTTAGTTATATCCCAATGATTGTGGTTTATCATGAATTACATTCATACACTTATGCTTAAGTTAGAAGCCTTGTTCTGGTATTTTCATCTGTAGATCGTTGCTTAGCAGTGCAAGTCTGTAGAACATTAGTGACTGACAAGCTTCTCTTGTTAGTCATGGGCAACACCAGTTAAAACTTTTACTTTCGGTTCTTTTGATCAGTTTGGGTAAAACTAAATTTTTGAGTTAAAGTCCTTTCTGTTTTAATAAAATTTTGGCTTTGATCTGGACAAGAGGTTGCTAGTGATGGTGCCTTCGTGCACAAGATTGGGTAATGTGGTAGTCTTGTCCGGATCGTTAAGGACTGAACTTTGACCCTTTAATTCTAGTACCTTGCATTATACGCATCTTGATGCTGTGTGGTATTTGCTTGGTTAAGTAAGGAGATGGTGTTTTTGAGTTAAGGAAATGGTGGTGTGAGGACATTTGTAAAGTTTACGTGTTCGTAGGGTGCCAAGTTCAATTCTATAATGTGCAGGGGAGCACTATTTTTTTTTATTTTGTTCATTGACTCGGTATTCCCAACACAACTTGTGTGCCCGTTTGGTTAGTAGGCGGTATAGCTTGCACGAAACGGGATAACGTCGCGCATGGGCGATTCAACTCAATAATATCAACTTGCTGAAAAATACCGAATCTTAGTTTACCCGACCGGCATACCACAGGAAGTGTGTCATCGTTCGGAGGCATCTGAAGGCTTACGGGCTGACTAAGTCGTGTGGGTAAAGATGTACACCTGTGCAGAGTTAAAACTATTCGAATAGCCGTGTCCACGGTTACGGACAACGCTTGATGTGTTGGTTATCAATGTATAGATTCTGGTTTTTAAAATGCTGTCAGGGTTACTATTTCGGCATGACGGGGTATTCATGCTAGCTATTTATTCAAAGTGGACAACCACTTTGATTTTGTTAATGATTGTTGAATAATCTTTTACTTATTGTTTTAGTTCAAATCTGTTTATAAAAACTGCTTCAACAAAACTTAACAAGTGTAGAACCGAAACCTAGCTTCATGCAAAACTATTGCCATTACAACCTTCCTGTTGTCAGCCTCATGCATGTAAAGTTCTAATCCTTTGTTTAGGTGCTGCTAAACACTTTCTTTTAGTAGTTTTGTGTAAGTCTTGCGAGTACCTTTTGTACTCAGGTGCTTTAACCACTTGTTGCAGGTGAGGACGGTTACTTGTACGAAATGACCGTTAGCGCCGATCAGGGCGACGCTAACGAGTGAAGCTGTTTCTATCCTCTACTTAGTTGCCTGAGGGTTATGAGGGCACACTTGGTGGCTTTTTGGCTGTTTATAGTTTGTTTCCGCTGCACTAAAACTTCTGATGTTTGTTCTTTGTTAGCCGCTTCGTGAACCGAACCAACTTGTAAAGTTTTGTATGCATTATTGTATCTGTATGCCTTGTATGACATGGTACAATGTTGTTAAGGATATATGTGCAATAGTCTTTGATCTTGGGAACTATTGTAGAACATATATCCGAGAACCTGGCATTGTGTATATTCCTTGTTGAAAATTATGCTTTCTGGTATAATTATTTGATTTGGAATATACCCAATCCCGAGGGTCCTCACAGATTTCAATTCAACCTCTTGGATCAATTGGGCCGTTCGGACTGTCTGAACATCCGTCTCGTTTAGACCGTCCGATCTTGATCTAACGGCTAAAATTTGTCCCACTCGTTCAAAACGATCTAGCGCTACTTCCTCGCTCGCTGACGCGTGGGCCCGAGGCATTTTGACTGGGTCTGGGTTAAGTATGTCCGCTTTGACCATGGCCCCACTGATCAGCGTCCATGGCTAGAATAGGCTGGGTATAAAAAGTATTTAATGGCTTATATATTTTTCGAAATGCTTTATTTGTGTACTGTTAATTACTTTGAACTTCAAAATTACATAGGTATTGCATTTTAACTCCTTTTTGGATGATTTAAATTTTGTTGGGTTACATTTTTAGTGTAATTTATGTTGGTATTGTTTTTGTGGTCTATTACTATTCCAGATTTGGTTGTTAGTAAAATTACTGTCAGTTTAGCATTATTTCTTGCACTAAAATTTGTTTTAACTTCAAAAATACATAAGTATTTCTCTGTAACCCCATTTTGAGCAAACTCAAGCTTGTTGGTTTCCTCTGTTACTGTAATTTATTGTAGAATAGGTTTTGAGTACGTGACTTTCCCTAAAAATATTACATATGGTTTGTGCACTACTTTCTTGACTTTGAAAAATCATAAGAAATTCATTTTAGCTCCAAATGAGGTGAATCAAATTCCATTGTTCATCTCATATGGTGCTCGGTCTATCATAAAATTTTCATGTTCACCACCTCTCTGGAAATTTTCACCAAAAATTTAATTTTGGATGAACAGTACCCGAGAGGGATTTTTCTGCATTTCTTTTGAAAGCTGATTTTGTTTTGGCTATAACTTTTGCATGCAAACTCCAAATCATTTAATTTTTATTACTAAATTCATTTAAAATCATGCTCTACCTTCTGTGAAAATTTCATGATTTTTGGATGTCTTTGGATTTTTTTGTATTCTCGGTGTTATTCATTCTTATTGTTTCTTCTCGATTCTTTCGATAGGTTCTGACGAATTCATTTAATACGAGAGTGATCCTCTACAGCAAGAAAATTATCTCCAGCAAGGCAAGCAACTCCTCCCCTTTAATCATATTGATCCTATTACTTTCAGTCCAATATCTTGTTTTACAACTGTATGCATGCATGCTCAACTTAATGATTAATTTCTCGTTTAGAGGTAGTTAATCGGAGTAGTTGCATAAGCTGTAGGTAAATATTATCCATTGCCACTGAACTTAGGTTAATAATTCCACTGGTGAATTAGAGCCCGGTGGATGTTATATGGTCTAATTATGTTTATGCGATGTCATGCTTAGCAATGCTTAGAACGGTGGATTGGGAATCATCGCTTCGGCGATAGTTATTATATCATCACTTTAAATTGCTTGGGTCAGGGTACCCATGTATGTATTGTATTTGGAAACTAAAACTGAAAATAAAATGTTTTGGACTTGGGCACATTAGTTGGATGGTGTGTTTGTCGGGTGTGTGCTTGGTGCCCAAGTCAACAAGGACCGAATTACTTGCGCCACCGTACTGAGCATTTTGTGTGCTAACCACATGAGAGGGATATGGGACCTCTCTTGACTTAGTACTTTGGCGTGTGTTGGCTCCGAGTCGCAAGAGGTTGTGTGTTGTGTTGTAAAAGAAATGTTCTATGTGTGTTGGGTGTGCGGGGTGGGTTCCTTTCAAGGTTCTCTACCTCAAGGAGCATTGGTAAGTTCTCTCTCTGCCGATAACTCCGATACAACGTATGGTTTCCATCATACGGGTGACTCGTAGTTAATACACAATATTGGAAAACGTCTCATAGGACTTAGCCTTACCGGCTTACCTTCGGAAGTGTGCTTTATCTACTGGCGTGTGGGTACATTGGTACACCCCTGCAGGGTATAAACTATTCGAATAGCCTCGTCCTAGGTTATGGACATGCTCGGATATGCCCCGTGAGAATTAGACTTCAACATTTTCAATAAAACTTGAATTCGGGTGGTACGAATGGGTAATTCGTGCTATGTTGTGGTGGCTATTGGGAAGTCACCTCCAGGATGTTAATTATGTCTATAATTGTTGTCTCGGTATTATTTTAAAAGGATAGAAACAGTCTTGACAAATTGCTTTACAATCTATTACTCTATTGAAAAGAAAATTTGCTTTATGCTGAAAACTGCTTAGTGTAGTAGCCTTCCTTTGATACATGAATGCATATATATTTTTCTTTTGCTTGTAAGTCTTGCGAGTACAACTTTGTACTCAACTGCATTGCTTAATTGTTGCAGAAGAGGTTGATCCCCAAGGGATTAGCTATTGTGAGACCGACTTCGTATAGGACGACTAGCTTGGTGGCCTAGTCGGTTGCCTTGTGGGTAATGGCAAACTGGTTGGCTTTTGTTATCGCCATCTTATGGCTTTTATTTCCGCTGCTACTTTGTTTAATTATCTTGTCATTTTGGCCGGTTGGCCCTACTGTTGTTCTATGAACTTGTAAGCCCTTGTGTTGTAAGTTTGAAGACTCGGTAATGTATTGACTGGTGTATGGAGTTGATGCATAATTTTTGTATAGGGTATATGTACTGCAATTCTGGGAGGTACATGTACGCCGAGATGCGGGATGTTTGGTTTGTGATGCTAGGTCAAGTGGATGGCTAAGCATTACAAGGTAAATACCCCGGCGGCTCTCACACCTCTCCTCCCAAACCGCCCTCTCCCGAGCCCTGCTCCTCCCCTTGTGTACCTCTCCCAAGCTCCTCTCCTCCTCTTGTCTCCTTCTCTCAAGCTCCTCTGCTTCTCCCTCTCCCTACCTTCTCCCCTCTTTGTCCTCTCCCGATTTGCTATGGTTGTCTACCGAGAGAAATGGTGAAAGAAACCATGACGGGACCTAGGCTGGCTTTCTATATGACCGTGTAGTCGCTCAACCGTTGGACGACCTAGTAGCAAGTGCTGGCCCAAGGGTTGAGTGACACATGGACTAGTCACTGAATCGTTGGACGACTTCGCAATAAGTACTGGCCCAACGGTTGATAGTCGCTGAACCGTTGGACGACTTGGCAGCAAGTACTGGCCCAATGGTTGAGCGACACGTGGACTAGTCGCTCAACCGTTACATGACTTGGCAGTAAGTACTGGCCCAACAGTTGATAGTCGTTGAACCATTGGATGACTTGGCAGCAAGTACTGGCCCAATGGTTGAGCAACACGTGGACTAGTCGCTCAACCGTTGCACGACTTGGCAGTAAGTACTGGCCCAACATTTGATAGTTGCTGAACCGTTGGACAACTTGGCAACAAGTACTGGCCCAATGGTTGAGCGACACATGGACTAGTCACCTAAACATTGGACAACTTGTAGGCCCAACAGTTGAGCGACACGTGGACTAGTCGCTCAATCGTTGCACGACTTGGGTAGCAGTGGGCCACTATTTCTTGCCATGTCGTCGAACGCTTCAGCGACTAGGTCACGAACGATTCGAAACTAATATATGAATAAGTAATAGAACAATGCTAGAGGGAATGCATAGACAACCATGTCATAGTAATTACGAAGGAGGATACGTCAACACATAATACAAGTTATAGAACAATGGTAGAGGGAATGCATAGAAAACCATGTCATAATACCTACGAAATATAATCGTAAACCGTATCAATCGTAAACCCCCATCGGCCACCCGCTACGCCACCCGCAACACCTCCTCTGTTGTCGCCACGTCCCACACCCGTCGCGCCCTGTCGCCCGCTTGGGCTTCCGGCGTCGGGTTGCTTGGTGGGGCCCCGAACAGAAAAGGCGCCAGAGCCCTGGCGATCCGTGCTCCCAAAGGGGTCAACTCCACCTATTGCTGCGTGATCACTGGGGGCCCGCTAAGCTGCCACCCGGAAAGAACCTCGACGAGTGCAGGCTCAGCTACTCCCTGGACCTCCCCGGGTGCTTCCACAAAGTACTGATCCACGTCCTCATGCGGGGAGAACCCAGGTGCCGGCTGGGCCATCAAACCTGCACGGCAAATAATGTTAATCTCTACAATATATCGACAATCACAAACCTGAAGAGAGGAAACGTACCTTCGTCGGGGGCCATGCGTGAGAAAGGGTTAAACCCACCATACTGGGGTCGTACGGGTCGTCCTCCAGCACGTAGTCCTCATGGGTGTTCGCCCACTGCGCCACCCACAGCTCCATCTTGGCCGGCCACTGCGTCCTGGTGTCGCCCCTCCTACTATGCTTGCGAAATGTACCACTGCAATTAGAAGCCGCCGTAACAGAACTAGCAAAAACATATATGAACATGTGTTGTATGTAAATCACACGTGGGTCGAGTCAGGCACCCTCGTCCCGACGGGAACTGGAACAACCTAGCGGAAGCTGAACTGGCGCATCACCCTGTGCATCACATAGTCCTCGATGAACACGTTGAAGACAAGCTTCTTCTGCGTCCATGTCGCCCGTCGCTCGGCCAAAGACAAAAAGATCCCTAGGAGCACAGGCCTCTGTCTCCTGATCAGAGTATGACTCCCAGCGCACATCGTTAGCGGTGAGACGGTCCAGCTGCTCCACAAATTGCTCGTACACGTGTGACCTGCAAGTGTGCATCTTACTGTGCTCTGCGAGCGAGCGGTGGTTACAAAGGATTACCTATATCTGTTGAAGTAAAGATCTGAAAGTCCGTGCCGTCTCTGACACTAAAGGGACCCTACGGTCGGTCGGTCCACCGTGTCCCTATGGTACATGTTCACGCCGTACGGACTGGAGTCTACCAGCATGGGCCGCCCGAGAGAGAAGCGCTCGAACGACCATAGCTGCAGCAAGAGGGGGTAGCCTGTGAGGATAGATGCGGGCTTCGTCCTACAGCACGCATCGCACATGCCACAGTACGTCGTGGCAAGTACGGCTGATCCCCAACTGATCTCTAGCTCCTCACCGTCGGTGATGGCCCTCGCGTACCCATGGTAGGCGTCGACGAGTCACCGTGGTCTTTGTAAACAATGCCACCCGAAGAGCCACAAAGAGTACACCTCGAGGTGCCGCGACACCTGGTCGGCGATGGGCTGCCGGACCATCCGCTCGACCTACGCAGAAATGAATAATTAGTAAGCACATCACATGGCTAGGCCTCAATGCATCGCTAAACATGGAAAATAGGTAGTATACGTACCCAGAACTGCGAAAGCCACCATAGGGGTAGGCCATGCATTGCCGCTCCAAGAAGTCAATCACGGAGCCTGACCTCGCTTCAAGAACCTCAAACCTACCCAGCGGTCGTCACGCCATCGGCGGCCAGTCAGTGAGGAATCACGGGGGCTCCGTGATAGGTAGGCCGAGCAGCATCGCGACATCCTGCAGAGTAGGGGCCATCTCCCCGAAAGGGAGGTGGAAGGTGTGCGTCTCGGGCCGCCACCAGTCCACCAGGGCAATCAGGAGCAACCGGTCGAACGGGAACCATCGTGATCGCTCCAGACCGGCCTGGACCTCCCTGTCGTCCTCGACCAGACCGCCGTCCTCTTCGGTGGCCTCCACCATCCACGTGAGAGGTAGAAGGCCGGCACAGCTCAGCCTACAAAGCACGAAGAAGTAAGTACATAGTGGGCATATGATACAAAAAAGTGGCACAGCTTGCGGACAAACCTGTCTACCCAGTGTGGGTCCAGTCTCCAAGCCCGTCGGGGTGTCCGCGTACGAACCACCCCCAAGTCAGCCGTGTCGTCCCCATGAACCGGATGCGACACACGACGGCTCGTGCGGTGCTGTGCATCGACCAATCGGTCCAGCAGACCGAAATGCCAGTCCGGACCACCAGGATCATGAGCCATACCTGCAAATTAAGAAATTAAAAGTATTCATATTAATTAAGCATTTAAATTATATTCCAATGGCAAATGAATCATATTTGATATGTTCTTAGTGGCACCTAAACACTTTGCTCGAACACAGTGGTAATACATATACAATTTCATGAAACCCACGTGGTAAAGACATAATTTTCCCTATAAAAGGCTATATTACGTTAACACCTGTACTGGCTGGTATGGATTGCAAAATATTTAATACATCATCATTACTATGCATATTTATAATGGGTGAAGCTTTCAGAAAAAAAAACAAAATTTCACATGTTTGAGAATCCTACATGTTTGGAACCATGTATCTGTGATTCCTTAATCCAACAAAACTATGAAGTAAATGTTATCAATTCTTTATTGTGCAACTAAATACATATATTTAACATTCTATAAACTAGCATTTGCGAATGCATGGGTTATCAACATGTTTATATAATAGAAAAGTAACATGTTATCATTCATCTAGCCCGTACGCAATTTGCACAGCACGCGGAATAGTACAACTAAATTTATTTTCACTGACTCATTTTTTCTTCATACAAACTTCTAAACTAATTGTATTAATCATGCTATCTCTAAACATTTGCTAACAATATATCACTACATACGATGTTGCTCACTAACCTACCATGGTTACTAATTAATCATGCTATCTCTAAATATTTGCTAACAATATGTCACTACACATGATATTACTTGCTAACCTACCATGGTTTCAAAAATACACTTGTACAAAATAATGCTAAAAACTCACTGTCCTAGTCGTCGATGCAAAGTGAAGAACCTCTTTTTCCCTCTCCTTCTCCTCTCTTTCTTTTCTTTCTTCTCTTCTCGCTCAATTAAGCTCATTTGGAATGGTATTTGTTACCACGCACGAGATTTTATAGCCACCCCAATCGCCATACGGTTGGGCGACTTGGGTCCAGTTTCTGACCTAGTCGCTCCACCGTATGGCGACTAGGTCCAAGTCACCATGCCATTAAGCGGGCTATGCCTCGAACCATTAAATCGTCGTTCCATTGAGTGACTTGGAGATGTGTCACACGGCGGTTGGGCGACTAGACCGAGTCGTCCAATGGTAAGGCGACACGAGATTATTTGTGTAAAAAAAATTAAGTGGTATTATTTCTGTAATTTCGAATAAAAATAGATTATTTAAAAAATTCAAGAAAAGACCATATTTATTACACCATTTGAAATATTTTGCTATGTCAAAATGCCATTTGGACTAAAAATTGTTGGCACTTCTTTTCAACGCTTGATGCAAATGACCTTTTCTGCTAAACTAGGTCAAAATTTGGAAACGTATGTTGATGATCTCGTCGGAAAAAGCATCAAATGCCTTAATCATATTTCTAACCTGCAAGAAACATTCGACAACCTTAGAAAACATCATTTGAAACTCAATCCTGAAAAGTGTGTGTTCGGGGTCTCTTTAGGATAGTTGCTTGGATTCCTTGTCTATGTACGAGGAATCGAAGCAAATCCTGAAAAGATAAAATCCATTAAACAAATGCGCCCTTCGACCACAAAGAAAGAAGTCCAGAAACTCACAGGATGCATGGCAGCTTTAAGTTGTTTCATCGCATGACTGGGAGAAAAAAACTTCCTTTCTTTAAACTTTTGAGGAAACATGAGGGTTTTGAGTGGTCTGAGGAGGCAAACAAAGCCTTCGAGGATGTCAAGAGGTATCTTACAAGTACTCCTATTTTGGTTTCTCCGAAACCAGAAGAAACACTCTTAATACATCTAGCTACTACGCCACAAGCAGTGAGCGCAGTATTGGTGGCAGAACGTGAAAACGTTCAACGACCAGTTTACTACGTTGGTGAAGTTTTACATGGGCCTAAGGAGCGATACCCTCATATCCAAAAGCTTCTATATGCCCTTCTCATGTCTTCGAGGACACTGAGGCATTATTTTCAGGCGCACTGGATAATTGTGTCGTCTGAGTTTCCCTTAGAAGAGGTCCTCCAGAATAGGGAAGCAGCGGGGCGCATGACAAAATGGTCAGTTGAAGTTGGGTAGTTTGACCTCTATTTTGTGTCCTAAACAAGCATTAAATTCCAAATGTTGGCAGACTTTGTCGTCGAATAGATAAATCCTGAACCTGTTCAGGATCCCTAGTACGAATCCCACGACTAGTGGACAATGTACTTTGTGGGTCACTTACGCTAAGTGGCTCGGGGGCTAGGGTGGTCCTGCAATCTTCTACAAGAGAAACCTTAAAGTATGCTATCCAATTAAACTTTCCTGCTGCTAACAATGTGGCATAATACGAAGGTTTGTTGGCTAGCATACGAGTAGCGAAAGTGCTCCGGATTCGACGATTACTCGTGAGAGGAAACTCTCAACTGGTCATGAATTAGGTCAGAAAAGAGTACCAATGCTCTAATCCTACCGTGTCTCAGTACTTATCAGAAGTCAGAAAGGTTGAAAAGCATTTTTTAGGTTTTGAGATACAATATATCCCTCGAAAGGATAATTTCCTCACTGACCAGTTAGCTCGAATGACTTCTTCCCTATCACAAGACCAAAAGGAGTCTTCTTAGAACAGCTCGAGAAGTCGTCCCTAGTCGAAACACCAGAGACATCTCCCATTGAGACAGCCTCCCTAGAATACAAGGATACCTGGATGAATCCCATCTACGAGTATCTTCAGAAGGGCACAATACCCAATGACAATCTTGAGGCTGATCATTTATCCTGTAAGACCAAGATGTATACTTTGGTCGAAGGAGTCCTCTACAAGCGAGAGACTCAAGGGGTTCTCATGCAATGCATATCGTAGAAAGAGTGATTAAATCTCCTTCAAGAAATACACAGAGGCACATGTGGAACTCACGCTTGTTACAAAATGCTGGTCAGAAAAGCCTTTCGACAAGGTTTCTACTGGCCAACAGCCCTCCATGATGCTAAAGAGCTTGTTAAGAAGTATGCAAATTACCAGTTTCACAGTAGGCAAATACACCAACTGACTCAAGCATTACAAACCAAACATCTTTCATGGCCTTTTGCAACCTGGGGTCTTGATATCCTAGGGTCGTTCCCAAAAGCACCAGGGGATTTTGAGTTTCTTTTTGTGGCTATTAATATGTTCACAAAATGGATTGAAACCGAACCTGTGACTGGGATAACAACGGAAGCAACCAAGAAATTTATAATTAAAAATGTGATTACTTGATTTGGGGTTCCAAGTCGAATAATTACAAATAATGGTACACATTTTTTGAGCGCAAAATTCCAAGAATTTTGCAAAGAATTGGGTACCAAGCTATGTTATGCCTCTGTCGCCCATCTACAAAGCAATGGGGCAGTCAAGTAGAAATGGCAAATGGCCAAATTATGCAGAGAATTAAAACTCGAGTTTTTTTACCAGCTTATAAAGCGCTCGAGGGCTTGGGTAAAAGAATTACCCTCTGTCTTTTTGGGTAATTCGCATGACTGTTAGTCGGGCTATAGTTATGGGTAATTACCCTCTGAAACATAATTTTTTTTAGTTTTTAGTGCTGAAGCCATGCTTCCACCAGAGCTAAAGATTCGGTCGACAAGGGTCAAAAATTATAGTAACTTCGGCCAATAACAACTTTGAGCAGATGACATCAACCTACTCGAAGAAAAGAGGAATCAAGCCTTAATCCATTCGGCAGTTTACCAACAAGTCCTACGCAAATACTATGATCGTAAGGTTCAACCTCGCAGCCTTGCTGTAAGTGACTTGGTATTGAAAAAGATTCAATCTCAGTCTAATCGGAACAAACTTTTCCCTAAGTGGGAAGGTCCCTACACAGTGGTCGAAGTCACGTGGCTAGGTTCGGTACAACTAACAATGGAAAATGGCAGAATTCTTTCTAACTCATGGAATATTGATCAGCTACGCAAATTCTATGTGTAACTCTTTATATTCTTAATAATGTTTATGCTTTCTTCAATCTTTATTGTCTCAAAATTTTTCATTGAGCAACGCTTCGATAATTTTTCAATCACTTTTCAAACACTTGGTTTTCTTTACACTGGTCGAAGGAGGGAAACAAAACGTAATCGAAGTCTTGCCTCTCTGCACGTGGTCCTGCTCACCAGAAGGAACTTCATAGCATCGATCTGTTCCTAACTTTAGCTGCCAACACAAAGAAACAAAATTCAATAAAATGTGCCCAAAATAATTCTAAGCAAGCTCTTTTTAATCAATAACTTAGTTTATTTCTTCATTTTACAAAGAATTTTCTGAGTTAGGCTTTCATAGTTTGTTCGACTACTCTTAATACGCTCGATTTGATTAAACCTGGTCAAAGGAAGTAACTCCACCTAGTCAAAGTCTTTCCTATCTGCATGTAGTCCTGCCCACTAGAAGGAACTTCCTAGTCTTGAGCTGTTTCCAACTCTTGCTACTAATACAAGGCAATCGAGTTCAATAAGAAAGGCTAAACAAATTTTTTAAGCACACACTTATAGTTTGTTCAACTAATGTTAATGCCCTCGATTTGATTAACATGGTCAAAGAAAATAACATCACCCAATCGAAGTCTTTCCTATCTACATATGATCTTGCCCACTAGAAGTGAAACGGATCAACATATAGTTGATGCGTAATGTGGCTCAATCTTTCATGGTACTTGTATTTTAATCTTGATCGAAGCAAAACCCTAGCTTTCCTTCTTCTTGGTTCAGCAAAAAGGAAGAACAAGTGTATCTCCAAAGCAAGTAATACTTGGTTGATGTTGAAGCAATCTGAAGAAAGAAACAAAATCAAACCTGAAGAACAACACCAAACTGTGAGCAATGAGGATGCTACGAACTAGTGAGATGATCCACATGGAATCACATACCTTGGAAGAAAAGCCACCGTCCAATATGCATGCAATCACAAAACCCTAGATGGGAATTTTCGAAACATATGTACTCATTTTGCGCCACATAAACATGCGACTTTTCTGTATTTTCTTCAACTCTAACTTGCTTACAACGGGGATCTACCCCTAAATATATAGTCCTGATGAATAGTACATGTGGATGAACAGTTATCCGAGTCGGCTACAGTAATCCGAGTCAGAATAGTGCGTGTGAATAGTATTCCGAACCCACTCCTATTGCAAACTCTTACTTTAATTCGAAATTTAAACTACTCTAATTACTAAAAATAGATTAAACTATCCTATTACAAGAAATTTCAAAATTAATCTCTTTTAAAGAAAGATCCAAATTGGAATTGCTCCAATCCAAATCCATTTCGGATTCTTAGGCTGAAAATGCATTGATTTTCGAATTGAGTTTTAATTTGGATCCTTCGTCTTTTCTTGGCTGGATTCTCTTGCAAACTTTCCAACATGCAAATCCCTTGGTCCTTGTGCTCCCATGTCTGCTCAAGCTCCCCCTTCGGCCTACCTCCCTCTCTTTACTCTTGGCCAAACATTGTTCTTGTTTCTTTCTCCATTGATGTATAATAGGCTCAACTTGAGGTTTAGTACACACCTGCAACTTAGATATATTGACCACCGTAGTAGATGCACCTAGGGCCTCATCATCGTCCCCTTCTTGAAGAAAAACCATCCTCGGTTTTAGTTTAGTCTTTACGGCCTTCTTCTTGCTAACCACAACCAAATCACTTTTGATTTTTTCATCGATCTTTGACGGCAAAGCATGGAATTCTCCCTTGTGCATGAAAGTATATCAGTTGGACAGTCATTGATGTGTAGCATTCAGATCAAATTGCCATGGATGTCCCAATAGAATATGATTAGCATGTATAGGTACCACATCACACTCCACCTTATCGACATAGCCATCAATAGTAAGTGGAACTCTCACCTTGTGTGTGATATTGACTTTGCTGACGTTGTTGAGCCATTGGATGTAATATGGTTTAGGATGCCTCCATGTGGACAATGAGAGTGATTCCACCACATCCTTGCCAATCATGTTGCTCGAACTCCCATTATCAAGAATCAGCTTACATACCTTCTCTTTGATCTTGCAATTGGTTTGAAAGACATGATGTCGCTGTCCCTTCCACACAATAATGGTGTTATCACACTGCACCGTTTGATCCATCAAGCTAACACCTTGTCCTGGATAACAAATGATTGGCTCTAGCTTCTTAGATTCATCGAAAGGTTTAGATTCATTGTTATCGCTCTCCATTGCATAGCCATCATGTGTAAGCAACACTGTCTTTATGTTTGGACAATCCTTCTTCATATGACCTCGGCCCTTTAACTTGAAGCATTCAATATTGCTAGTTCTAGCCATAGAGAATGCACTAGAATCAACATGTGAGGCTTCTTTGCCCATAGCACTTATAGGCTTCAAAACTTCCTTGAATGTACTCTGAACCGGTGTAGTGGATACAACCGTTTTGGGAGTTGATATCGCATCTCCGTCATGTGAAGTTGCACACCTCCAAGTGCTATGAGTGGTTCAGCCACCCCTTGCTTGAGTGTCCTTCACCCATTGTTCAGCATGCTGCGCTTGATGAAGTAATTCTTGCACGGTGTTGTATTGCATCAAATCAACACGGTTCCTCACATCTTTATTCAGCCCCTCGAAGAAACGTGTCATGGTCGCCTCCACCGACTCACGCACACTTGTACGGATCATGAGCACTTGCATCTCTTGATAGTACTCGCTCACCGTCTTAGCACCCTGTGTAAGTCGTCGTAGCTTTGTATACAGCTGTAATATCCTAAATTTCAAATTAAAAGGGAATAATATTCGGAAGAGGGAAACTTATTCAATTTCGATTGCATCAAAGTTTAGAGATGGAATTTGGTTCAAATTCTGTTTTCTTCGCGCGTTTGGACCTTGGGGCTTTGGGCTCTTGGGCAACAGCCCTAGTGGGCCAAGAGGGGGGAGGAGGAGCCCAAGTTGGGCCAGCCCAAGCCACCTCACCTCCTCCCCTCAAACCCTAACCCTAGCTGCCCCCTAACCCCATTCCTCCCCCAAGCAGCCACCAAGCCTTTTCCTCTTTCCACCCTGCTTGGCAGCCGCCCCTTGCCTCCCTCTTGCGTCTCCCCCACCTTCTCCTCTCCCCAAAACCGAAATCCCTGCTTCCCCTCTCCATCCAAGGCTACCATTGAAGACCCTTGTTGCTACAGCCGGCCAAGGAGGGGAGGAAGGTGCCCCTTTCGGCCAAGGGAAGGAGAGGAAGAGAAAGGAGGAGAAGAGGGGAGAGAGGAGGAGAATAGTTGTGGGGGGAAACCAGCAAGTTCTTGAGGATCTTCAAGGGTATTGAGTGATTTCCTCACTGTTTTGTTTGAGTTAGATTAATACCTTGCTTGAGTTTAGTAGATCGAATCCCTGCTGCAACTTGAGCAGATTCTGTCCCGTTCTTGTGCGACTGGTTTTGGGTGTTTAGAGTCCAAATATGAAGATCTCACCTTCTAGAGTTATGTGGTATTCATTGTTATCTTTTCGTAGATGCAAAGATCATTCAATTCCGATTTACAGTTTAAAAGTTATGGTCATTTTCGTTGCTGCTGTCCAGGAACCTGTCAAGAACATAGCAGAATTGTTCACGGTTAGATTTCAAACTGCTAAGGGCCAATTCAGGGCTATCCACCAAAACGAATATTGTAGTGTTTTATCTTATCTTTCCATATTGATAAATAACATCCTTTTTGGATCTATAGAACAAAAGTTACGAGCATTTCAATTTGACTGTCCAGATTGTGTGTTGGTTTCCGACAGTAATTTTGACTCGTGGGCCATATTTTGTTCAAGGCAAAATCTGGGTTTCATACCAACTAGACTTTTGAATTTTTTTGTTCTTAGCTTTCCAGAATGACAAGAATCTTGGTTTTTGGTTAAGCCAATCAAAAGATATGACTGTTTCCTTACTGCTGTCCAATTTTGTTAGACAGATTTTAGATCAGACATTCAGTTGAATGCTAGCCTAAGTTGTTGGCCGAATTGGAGGTTCAAGCCAACTAGCCTATCGTGGAGGGTTTCGTTAACTTTCCATAGGATCTGAGATCACCTCATTTCGAGTCTCAGAGCAAAAGATATGAATGATTTAGTTCTGCTGTCCCGAATAGATTTTTGTTTAGCATGTTGTCTAGCTTGAGCAGATCAAGTGTTTAACTTGGGTTATAGGAAACCGTTGTAGAGCGCCATGAGTAATGTCTTGTTATGCATGGTTGAGTGATTCCTAGTATTCATTCTTGGTCACCAGGTGGCGGTGAACCCCGGTGCTAGCGTTTCACCTTTTGTCTTCTGTCTCACGGTGGAGGCAAGTGCAAGTAGTGTTAATGAGTTGATATATTTCATACTTGATGAATGCCATAGTTTGATGATTATGCTTACTACTTGGAAAGGTTTACATGATGCTACATGCTAATGGTTACATGATGATGCGTACATGTTAATGTTATATGGCAATGCTTACATGATAATGGTTACCTGTTGATGGCAAGAATGATGAGACAAGGTGAGCAATGAGGCTACCTTGTAAATGATGAATCATGAAAATGATAATGGATATGTGCATTTACTTCATGGCAAGAATGCATGAGCCAGGTCGGTGAGAAAGTCATGTAACTAATCCGGTGAGGTCGGTGAGAAAGTTACATGACTAGTCCGGTGTGCTCACATTTTTCATTGAGGTCCCGTCATGCATGGGACGGGCTTAGATCCCCATCATGCATGGGACGGGCTTGGTCCCCACACTCGTGGAGTGTGGGCTTTGGGTCCCTGTGCTTAGAGGGCACATGCCTTGAGTATGTATCGACGGATACACTACTCGGCATTACCGGTAATTGCTAAGAAGTGAAGTGATGCATTCATGACATGTTCATTGCATTTCTGCATAAGACATGGATTTGTTTGTTTAGCATATAATGCTGTTGTTCATGATGGGATGGTTTATCCCCTCGACTACTTATGATGCTATCATAGGAGATGGATTGGTGGTATATAATGCTGTTGTTCATGATGGAATTGTTTATTCTCTTTGGTTGATTAAGGGTGCATTTGGATGGAGGGATGGAATGGTCCTGTACTGACTAGTTCGGGAAATAGGCAGATTCAGTTGTTTTGTTCGGTGGATCAAACCGTTTGATTCAGGACCATCTGGTTCCATGTCCAAGCATATTCGAGAAAGATGCTGTACTGCGCGGTGCGATCGAATATCCCGAACCACGCAGTTCACTTTCTCGTCTCCCCCGCTGCGCTCACTCTCTCCCCCACTGCTCCCCCTATGCGCTCTCTCCCCCGCTGCTCCCCCGCTTCACTCAATCTTGTCGCCCCCGACCCTGTTGCGCTCCTCTCCCCCCACCCCCACCCCGCTGCGTTCCTCTCTTCTCGCCCCGCTGCTGCTCCTCTCTTCTCCCCCCGCTCCTCTCCCAGATCTGGCTAGGCCGCCGCCCACCGCCCGCATCACCCCCGGAGAACCCTGCCGGTCGCCTCGCCTCCCATGGTGTGGATTTGACGCAGAAGCACGCCCCTTCTTCCTCCCCTCCCGGATCTGGCCCGGCTGCTCCTTCCGCCTCCTCTCCCGGATCTGACCCGACGGCTCCTTCTTCCTCCCCCGGTCTTGCTCTCATCTCGGTAATCGAAGGTATGGATCCCAAATCCCGAATCTCCCTTGCTCCCATGGTTTTGTTTGGGCAAAATTGGTAGATCCCACTTGTATCGTGCTGTAATGTTGCAATCAAATTATTAATAAGCACCCATTTGAAGCATGCATGCCACGACTGCCACATCCTAGGGATGCTCCTCCAGTGGTATGTCAACATTGACAATGGGAACTATACTCAAATCTTTGTGCTTCCTGTGAAATATGGCCCAAAAAATTGGAGCATCGATTTCATGTTGTGGTATCAGTACCAAATAGTCCATGAAGGTGATAATCTGGTCACTACTACTGACCCGAGCATACCATGCTGACAATGTACCCTCAGAGGTGATTTGTATGGTCTGTTGTTCATTACTTGATAAATGTATTGATAACAAATGCCATTGAATAATTGGTTTATTCATGCTTCTATTTTGCAATATGATCAACTGTTATTTTCGTAGTGATAACCAATACTAGTCAATGCCTTGTGTACTGTAATGTCATAAAAAAAATTGTAGTCATTAGTGCTAATTATATATGGCACTCATGAATTGTAGATGGACAACAGGAAGCTCATATGTTGTTTCATATGTGTGCACCTCATTTTCATATCATACCTAGTTTCATATCTAGTTTCATGTCTAGGATCCTTTGTGGTGATCTTGACTATGAACACCCCTTGAGCACTATCATGAGATGGCAACTATATTTGGGAATAGCATGGCTACCGGAAAGTATGCAAAGGGAGCAAATGACCCTATTGGTACAGATGTTAACGAAATCTTAGATGACGACACACCGAAGGCTCCAACAGAGGACAAAGGTAAAAGAGTTGCTGGACATGGTAGTGTCGAAGAGGTGACAATGTCCACCACATGTGGAGGTGACACATCGGCAAGTAAACCACCGAAGAGGGCCAAGATATCTACTGATGATGATATGTGTGCTGTCATGACCACCGGCATAGAAAGACTTGCTAAAGCTATTGAGAAGGCCGGTACTATAGAAACTGATGTTCCTGAAGACCTTTGGGACAATATGATGGATCCTCTTCATTCGACCACTAGTGGCATGGCCATGCACTTTCTTTATCCGACCACAACAAGGGGGCCCAGAGTCATCTCTCCTATTATGTTAGGAGGAGGAAATTCCATATCCGACCAGTCATATTCCTCTACATGTTTCATAGCATACCCGAAAGCTACCTTTATAACTACCCAGTTACGAGTAGCGATTGGCAACCCCTAAGAGTGCTATTACACATGTAGGAAACCATGCTAATTAATCTCAGGTCTAAGGATTATACATCATCATTGCTTGAGACCAACAAATGACACATAAAATCATAACAATCTCAATAGTGTCTCAAGGTGGGTCAATCCAACCCCGTGTTCTCTAACATGTGTTTACATTATTGATTCGATATCTCTATACCCATGACCAATGAAACATGGTCATCAATTACAATGTGTTGGTCGATAGAGTCAATAGTGTTCCGACCATTGACATCCGACCAGGGATTCATTTAGAACGACATCACATAAGTTAAGAGTTTCACCAACAAGTCACATACTTGTTAATCCTCATAACCAATGATTCATTCAAGGAACAGGATAACATATTATCCAATATTATGAACATAATGAAATATAATCATCTCCGTGATTGCCTCTAGGGCATATTTCCAACAGAATCAATCCGAAGAGAGAAACAAAATCAAACCCGAAGAACAACACCAAACCGTGAGCAATGAGGATGCTACAAATTGGTGAGATGATCCACAAGGAATCACGGATGTTGGAAGAAAAGCCACCCTCTAATATGCACGCAATCACAAATCCCTAGATGGGAATTTCCGTAACATATGTACTTATTTTGCGCCACATAAACATGTGACTTTTCTGTATTTTCTTCAACTTTGACTTGCTTACAACAGGGGTCTACCCCTAAATATATAGTCCTGATGAATAGTAATACGAATAAGAATAGTGCGTGTGCACAGTATTCTGAACCCACTCCTATTGCAAACTCCTACTTTAATTCAAAATTTAAACTACTCTAATTGCTGAAAATAGATTAAACTATCCTATTACAAATAATTTCAAAATTAATCTCTTTTAAAGAAAGATCCAAATTGGAATTGCTTCAATCCAAATCCATTTCAGATTCTTAGGTTGAAAATGCATTGATTTCATAATTGAGTTTGAATTTGGATCCTTTGTCTTTGCTTGGCCGGATTCTCTTGCAAACTTTCCAACATGCAAAGCCCTCGGTCCTTGTGTCTTCCCATGTCCGCTCAAGCTCCCCCTTCGGCCTACCTCCCTCTCCTTACTCTTGGCTGAACCTTGTTCTTGTTTCTTTCTCCATTGATGCATAATAGGCTCAACTTGAGGTTTAGCACACACTTGCAACTTAGAGATATTGACCACCGTAGTAGATGCACCTAGGGTCTCATCAAGAAGGAACTTCCTAGCGTCGATCTGTTACTAACTCTTTTGACCGTCTCTCTTATTGAGTCGGCTTGGTTGGTCTTCAGAGTTGTTATCAACTCCTAGAGAGTTCTAACTTACTGTCCAATAGTGCTCGCATGGCCGAACACGATGTCTTCAAGAGGAGTAACCTCCTTAGCACTAAGTCCACCAAGCACATTGTTAAGGAGTGAAATGTTGTCTTGAAGGTCGATCTTCGTAGCCTTCATTTCCTCCTGATTGCAAATCGAACTTTCCTAAAGTAGTTTTATTTTGATTCCTTGCTCTGAAAATAGAGTATGACCAGTCAGAAAAACACTTCTAAAAGACTAGTAAATAAAACTGGTTGTAGGTAAATAATTCTTACCTACTAAACGAGAGTCAAGCTTCTTGATCTCGTCATCATGATAGGCAGCATCCTTTGCACATTACTCCTCCCAATCCTTTATACCCTTGTCTTTTTCTTTGGTGATACGTGTGAGTTCGTTAATCACCAAGGTCTTTGAATCGACCACGGTTTTGAACTTGCCCACATCGACCTCTTTTTCTAAACAAAAAAAAGAGTTAGGGAAAGAAACGAAAGTTATCAAAATGAATAATTTTAAGTGAAATACTTACTGTTTATTTCATTCTGTAGCTCGTAAGCTGCAGAATTTGCCTCCTAAAGGTTCTTAAGCAGGTCTTCTTTTTCGCCACTTAACCTTTGCGCCTTTGCTTTTACATAGTCGAGTGCAACAGTCAAGGTTCTTTCGTCACTTTTAGACCTACAATGGTTAAAGTAGACATGAGTATTGAATGAGTGGTGATAACAAAATAGACATCTCATAAAAATAACTTACGATCTCACCGCTAGTTCGCAGAGTTTAGCTTGCTGCTTTTTCAGTAATACTAGTTGCCTGTGGTAGTCACCAACAGTAGCAACTTGCTCGAGAGCTCTCTGAACAAAGAAATATAGTGAGAAAAAGGAAAAATCCAAATATATAAATATTTGGTATCGAGTACTTACACTAATGGCTGACTGAGCAAAATCGGCATAAACCGTCTCAGAATCCTCTAGTTCATAGAGCACGTTGACTTTGTCCCACCATACTCTTTGAAGACGCTCGTCATCAAAGATATGTCCCCTATTTGGAATATCGTTAAGGTGTGGGACTCGGTTACAAGATCTGAATGAAGAGGATCTGATGGCCGGTGGTCCAAAGAACTCAGCGAAGAGGTTGAAGGAGTCTTCTTCTTCTTATTATTATTCTTTTTCTTCGTTGTTGTTGGTAGAAGAAGCGACTCCTCCTTGAGGACCTATAGGAACATCCTCCACAACCTCCTTCCCAGCACGGCGGTCGGAGCTCCCTGCTCTAGCTTGACCGGCTGCTATTGGTGATCGTAGGACCAAGTCCCTTGTCTGATTATTGAGATTCTCAATAATTGACTCGATCGCCATAGCGTCCAGTTCTTCCGCCGTCTTCGTCTCCTCTTCTACGATCGCCTCAGTGGTCGTGGCTGGCTCGGCATCAATAACTTCCTCCATCTCCTCCACAGGGAGGGGTCGATTCTGTCTCTACAACCGCAGGAGAAACTAATACTTCTACGGCTGTAGACACAACAACTGCAAGCCTTTCAACAGAAGCATCCCTAAGGGCTGGAGAAGCAGAACTAAAACAACAAGAAAAGGAGAAGACATGTCAAATTCTAAAATTAAAAGGTAAACACTATCTCTAAGATTTTAGTTTTACATACCTTGGCTTCTTAGATATGATCTTGAATCTAGAATAAGCCTTCTCCAAGGAAGACTTCATCTTCTTTGTCTTCTTCTTCTTCTTCTTCTTCTTCTTCTTCTTCTCTTCTTCAGCCGCTTCAATTCTTATGCACCTTCGGCCTATGGAAGGCTTTCAGTGTCACGAGCTTGAGAGGCTGAAGCTTCTTCGACCACGTCTAGTCGAATGTCTTGATGAATGGTTGGGACCTCTACGACCACATCTGGTCATAAATCTTGAGCAACCTGCTCCTCTTGATGGTCAGAACTGGCTTCGACCACCTGAGGAACAGTGCTCGCCTCGACCACATGCTCTACTGTTGCAGAGGTAGCCTTCACAAAAGACATAACATTTCTAGATCTCCTTTTCTATTTGCTTGACAATGCCATGAGAAGAAGAAATTAAAAATGTCTTGTGGTCATAATAGAAGGGTATCTTGGTCTTGGGGGCTTTATGCTTAAGTTCTTCGACCACGCCCCTTTTCTCTATAGCGATCACATCTGCAAATAATTGCCTGATGGGGGTGGTCGAAGGAAGGGTGGAACTTGAACTTCCATCCTTCTTATCGGTAGCCTTCACAAGGCGATGCCTTTTGGCCAGAGGAACTATGTCTTCCTCTGACCCATCTTTGACAGTCTTCAATTCGACCTCTTGATCGTCTTGACGGTCTGTCATGCCTACTTTCTCCAAAAGTCAGAAAACAAATTTTGTCAAGTAGTCAAACTTTACGATACGACTACTAGACTCTAAAGACGAAATCAATTTTTTATTACCTTTAGGCATTCTTTTCTTTCTTCTCCAGTTACGACTGCTAGAATTTGTGGAGCTCCTTCTATGGTTGTAGGAGCCTTTTCAAAAATGAGCTTGACTCGGGCGTTAATTTCCCTTTGTGAAAGATCTACGATTATGAAGATATAACCATCAATGACATTCAAAATTAATAAAGACATCTAAGTTGATTATTTCTTTACCTTCTTCATAATCTCTGGTCGGACCAGTAGTCCCTGAGTACATCCACATGGGATGTACTCGATTCTTCTTGGGACTAATGCAACGTGTGATGAAATCCTTCACCACGTGCCATCTGGTCAGCCCCTCTTCCCTCAAGTCTTTGACGACATGGATGTAGGGGGTGATCCAGTCGAGGTCGCTTGGAGTCGAGTCCCAAGATGAACTCTTTTCTATAAGTTTCCCTGTGAAGAAGAGGTTGTCATCCTTGGACACGGTCCATTAAAACCACTTCTTCTTCCACCTTGGCCACGATGACTGGGTGAACATCTGAATATACTCCCTCGATATACCGTTGTGGAGCTTTAGACCGTAGCTACCTGTGATTCCGCTGTGCTTGCTCATCCCGTAGTAGTACCGGAAGAGATCCAAATCTGGAAGAACTCCTAGATAGGTTTCGCACAGGTAGACAAATACACTCAGCATTGTGATGGAATTGGGAACCAAGTTCGAAAATTCCACCCAAAATGTTGGAGTATGATAATCAAGAAAGAGTGAACATGCAATCTAAAGCCACATTCACAGAACGCTTAGAACATTGGGATGGTATCCTTCTCACCTGAGGGCCAATGCTGACCCTTAGCATTGAACCACTTCACCAAAGCTCGTCTTGGAATCTTCTCTACTACGACCAGAGCCGTCATTTTCTCCACATCCATCTCGGATTTCTCCCACATGGAAACGGTTCTAGCCATTTCTTTCGAGTGAATTTGATTTGGATTTGGAAAAGTTTGGAAAAATATTGCAAAGTCGGTCGGCGGTGGAGAGAATAAGAGCTCGAGAGCAGTTGAAGCAAATGGGAAAAGTAAAAACCCTAAATCACGCACCTAATAGATTTTATAGCCGTAGGTCTAAGTTAAATATTGTGGAAACTTAGCAGTTGCCACACCTTCGAGAACCACTCCAATGGATAGATCTGTGAGAGTCAGTTTGCATTCTTTAATCTGTCCGTTCGGGAAAAGCCATCATGTCTTTTCAACTCAAGTAAAATTACCTTCTTGACCAAGTCAATTTCTAGTTAAGGAAATACCAGTTGGAAAGACTCCGCTTTCGACCACTATTCTACGATCTCTTTTTTTCCAAGTAAGTTATTTTTCACTTGAAGTTGGGGACTAGATGATGAGGATCTAATAATCCTCAATTAATTAAATTGTTTATTTGTGGTTGTTATTATAGATAGCAATACCTTCATGTTATTCGTAAGTATACCCCTTATCATTCATAATGGAAAATCTTAACTAAGTGGTCGTAAACCATTCTACGACCACCCTATATGGTTGTAAGTACTCCTACGACTATGTAATGATCGTAAGATTTCCCACGACCACCTCATAGTCGCAAGCCTTATTATGACCACCTCATGGTCGTAAGCCTTACTACGACCAAGTCAACTATGACCACCCTATAGTCCACAAAGCCTATAGACATGTGAGGCTAATCGACCAGGGACACTTATGCGTTGTGTTTAATACACACAGTAGTTAATATGCGCTGTTATTCTTCGAAATAACTACACGTATTAAGCCTCTATCTCTAACGTAACTAAATAACTATCATCAACGTGTGCATTTCATCAAATGTTGAGGTGCCTCTTGGCATAGAACAACAGTCACCCCTTCATGCGCTATATAAAGAGAATCGGAGGGAGGGATAACAGAGAGGTCATTAAGCTTAGTTCTAGTGATTTCTTCCCTATTGTAAAGCATAGTCAATACACCAACATAGGAGTAGGGTTATTATTCTCCTAGGAGAAGGTCCAAACCTATCTAAATCCATGTGTTTTTTTCTATGTGGCTCCTACTAAGAAAAATCCCCAACATTCATTCATAAGATCGACAAAGTGCTATGCTGCTTGATCTCTAGAAAGATGAAAAAAAGGCACAAATTAATTGTGACAACAGTGTGATCAAATGATGTGAAAAGGCACCATGTACGTATCACGCGGACATGGCGAGATGGAACTGAGGGCCTATTTGGTTTCTGACCCCGAGTAGCTATACCAAATTTTTTGCAATGCTAAAACCTAGACAATGCCAAAAACTAGGCAAAAAAGGTGTTTGGATTATAGCCATATCCATTCACGGACAATGCCAAATTTGATGTGTTTAGATTGTAGTCATGGCAAAATTTACCAAAATTATGAGTATGGTAGGTAGGTCCCACATGACACTTTTTTTGCACTAAAATATGTCAATATAGGTTTTGTTTTGTTGATTAAATGATAAGGAACACAAAGGTTCAAACGGATCACAAATCAGATACTTGATTTATGAAATATCATTGTTTAAAGCTTGTTAACCAAACTATTACTACATTTAATGCAACCAACCCTAGGCTGCCACGTCACCAAAGCAATTCGAATCTGGCTGCCAAAACACGGGTGAGCAATTCGACCCCATGGATTTTGCCCGCACGGCGCGCATGAGGACAGAGGCGTTTCCCTTTTTTTATATATCAAATTTTGACAACAAACTAAATTATAGTCAAATTTTATGGACATTACCAAAGTTTAGTTTGGTTCATATATGTTCCAATCCAAACAGCCCGTGAAACCATCGGTTTTTCGCATTGCCATGTTCAGAGCCACATCCTTCTTTCACTAGTGAAAATTCGGTAAGAACAGAGCAAAAGCAGCTAGTTGCCTTCGATGAGCCAGTTACAAGTTACAAGATGCCTTTCCCAGTCCATGTAGTTACAATGCACAAAGGTTTAGGTGACATCAGCCATTCAAGAACTGAAGAAATCATCATAAAACTTTACAAGCCTGTTAGTTTGTAGCACATGGAGATCCCCAAGTTCAGAAGTATACACCATTAATGCAGCTGCACCTCCTGATTTAAGCAACAAGGATTGTTAATGGTTTATTTATTGTCAACATGCATGTCAAATTCCATAGTCTGTCTGTGAACTGATACGAGCCGGTTTCAGTTGATGCTGCAGGGGCGATAGGAGATGAGAACTGGACTCTGGATTAGAGCGCAGGAGGTACGACGAACGTTGGAGTTCGCCGGACGTCGTCGGACAGGGCTTATCCCCGGCTAGAGCTACGCACTTGCGGAAGAGACTAGATGACTAAAACTGATATATTTCTTGTTGAACCAATACAATCTGTAATGCCTTTTTATGGAGGACTAACCAGTAGTATCCGGAAGGGATACGGCTAACAATACGATCCAGAAGGGATACGGCTAACAATACTTACTAGTATCCGGAAGGGATAATTCTAAACATAGCTTACCAAATAACTGAAGCAATCTATATTAATACTTTCCTATTACAAAGCATATGGATAGTTACGAAGCGGACTCATCTTATTTGGGACGTCGTGTGCGAATTTTGTACACCAGAATCGACAATGGCTTAGCCCGTCGAGAATATTTCCTTCCAAAGAATGAGGCCATAACATTTCCATCGTCCTGAAGAAACAGCTCGTCCTCGAGCTGGAAATTAGGATAACGCTGACGAAAATCCGAAACCAAAAGCCAAGATGTATCGGTAGCAGGTAAATCATCCCAACGAACTAACACCTCCCAACCGGCGGTAGTATAACGTGACCGAAGCACTTGAGCCGGGTTGGGAAGAACACGGCCATGATGAAGAGCAGGTAACGGAACAATCTGATGCAGTGATTCCGATCCCCCTGAAACGGTTTCAACAATGAAACATGAAAGACATCATGAATACAAGCACGAGGAGGCAGCTATAATTGATATGCA
Organism: Phyllostachys edulis; assembly: GCA_036346405.1. Classification (NCBI taxonomy): domain Eukaryota; kingdom Viridiplantae; phylum Streptophyta; class Magnoliopsida; order Poales; family Poaceae; genus Phyllostachys; species Phyllostachys edulis. The sequence goes on along the minus strand of CM070549.1, from coordinate 71,132,852 downwards.
ACCTGGCCAATGCGTTGCAAAATTTTGTAAGGACCGAAGAAGCGAGGTGACAATTTGCTGAGGGTCTGGCGGCCCAATGAAACTGTAGCATGAGAATGAAGACGAAGCCAAACCCATTGGCCAACTTGAAATTCCACATCACGATGTGTTTTATCATAATGCTCCTTCATATAGTTCTGGGCCTGTAACAATCGCTCGCGTATTTCCGACAAAAACTCATCCTGTTCGACCAATTGATTGTCAACAGCAGCAAGCCGCGCAATACCCGGCTCATAAGCAACCAGTGCCGGGGGATCACGACCATAAACCACACGGAACGGAGAAGCACGAAGGGCTGTCTAAAAAGAGGAGTTATAACAAAACTCAGCCCATGGAAGCCAACGAAGCCAATCCTTTGGACGATCCCCAGACAGGTAGCGGAGATACATGCCAATTACACAATTAACAACTTTCGATTGGCCATCAGATTGCGGATGAAAAGCGGAACTGAGATGCAACTTGGAGCTAGCAAGACGAAATAACTCGGACCAAAAAGAGCTCGTAAAAACAGGATCACGATCACTCACAATGGAAGACGGAATACCATGAAGTCTGACAATAGTGTCAAAGAAAATACGGGCCACCGAACTAGCGGTATAAGGATGACCAAGTGCCACAAAATGAGCATACTTCGAGAAGCAATCCACCACGGTAAGAATTATTGATTTGCCATGCACCTTAGGAAATCCTTCCACAAAGTCCAGCGAGATGTCCTCCCAAACTTGATGAGGAACGATCAACGATTGTAAAAGGCCAGATGGATGCAAATGTTCAGATTTGTTACGTTGACAGACGGCACATCCGCGTACAAATTCCTGAACCAAACGACGCATACCGGGAACATGAAATTGAGAACGAAGACGATGAAGAGTCTTTTGTGTACCTTCGTGACCTGCTTGATGAGCATCAGCCAAAAGAGTGGACCAAATAGGAGAATTGGCTGGAACAAATACACGACCACGAAATAGTAATAAATCATCCTGAACAGTCCAGTCGGCCGGTGCAGTACCAGCCAGTACGTTAGTGCGGCGTTGCACCAAATCCGACTGAGCGAGAAGATCCTGACGCAAACTATCAAACACAACAAAACGAGGAGCTGAGACGGCATGAAGAGAAATTTGCTCCTCCGTGCAGCGAGACAAGGCATCAGCAGCTGTATTTAGTCGTCCCGGCCGGTATTCCACCGTAAAACTATAACCAAAAAGTTTACTCACCCACTGATGTTGTGGTATGGTAGAGAGCCGTTGATCCAACAAAAACTTCAAGCTATAATGATCGGTACGAACGTGAAACGAACGCCCCCACAAATAAGGATGCTAATGTCGAATTGCTTTGACCAATCCGATAAGTTCTCATTCATAGGCTGCAAGTTTAGCATGTTGAGGTCCTACAGCACAACTAAAAAATGCTAACGAATGATCTCCTTGATGTAAAACAGCACCAAAACTAGTCCGGAGGCATCACAGTCAACGGTGAACTGAGCTGAAAAATCGAGAAGTTGTAATACAGGTGCGGAAGTGAGAGCCGTTTTAAGTGCAGAAAAAGCATGTGTTGCCATGTCGTTCCAGACAAACCCCTCCTTCTTTGTCAACTTTGTGAGAGGCGTTGCAATAATGCCATAATCCTTGATAAATTTACGGTAATAACCTGTAAGACCAAGAAATCCACGTAAAGCCTGGACTGATGTTGGGATTGGCCATTCGGCCACAGCCGAAACCTTCTTGGGATCCATGGCCACACCCTAACTAGAAATAATATGGCCCAAATAGGTGACCAAATTCTGACCAAAAGAGCACTTGGAGCGCTTAAGGAACAACGCATTGTCCGATAACAGTTGGAAAACAGCACACACCTGCTGAATATGTGCTGACCACGAGGAACTGTAAATCAGGATATCATCAAAGAATACCAAGATGAAACGATGAAGAAACGGTTTGAGAACATCATTCATCAAGGCCAGAAAAGTGGCTGGTGCATTGGTGAGGCCAAAGGACATAAACATGAACTCAAAATGGCCTTGATGTGTACGAAAGGCAGTCTTTTCAATGTCAGGTGGGTGCATCCGGACTTGATGGTATCCACTACGAAGGTCCAACTTCGTGAAGAAACAAGCGCCCTTGAGCTCGTCCAAGAGCTCATCCACGACTGGAATCAGAAATTTGCCTTTGACGGTTTTGTCGTTCAAGGCGCGATAGTCCACACAAAAACACCAAGTCGTGTCGTGCTTCTTAACCAACAGAACTGGTGCTGAAAACACCGATGTACTCTCCCGTATAATCCCTTGTTGTAGCATGTCGGCACACTGTCACTCAATTTCATCCTTCAAGAGCTGTGGGTATCGATAAGGACAAACAGCCACGGGAGCTGTACCAGGAAGTAGGTGAATGCGATGATCATGTCGGCAGGGAGGAGGAACGCCTCGAGGCTCGGTGAAGATAGACTCGAACTCCACTAATAAATCCATGAGGACTCCATCTGGTGCACATGCATGCATGCGTGGGACGTCACGACCTGAGGTGAGGCCTTGCCAAGTCACTTGGTGATCCTGCCACCAAAACGACATGATGAGACAATCAAAGTCCCAAACGATGGGCCCGAGAGAACGAAGCCACTGAATTTCCAAAACAACATCAAACCCCGCCAATGGTAACACGTAGCAATCGATGTTAAAGGACTCGTTGTTGATATCGATGAGCAACCCACGGTGCACTCCCAAGCTAGCCACACGATCGCCGTTAGCCACTGTAACCTTCATCCCTGGAAGTGGTGTAAGATGAATGCCTATGCGGTTTGCCACGTCGTCTGCCAAAAAATTGTTATTCAAGCCGGAGTCTACCAAGGCCGTAAGGAGGATGCCCTGGATGGAGACGGCCAGCTTCATTGTCCGACTGTTGCTCACACCAGTGATAGCATGTAAGGATATTTGGACCTCTGGGTCAGCTGGCTCCTCACCGAGATCATCCTCCAGCTCCAGTAAATATATGCCTTTGAATGAACAAGCGTGATCCCGAGTGAATTTGGCCGGACAATTGTAACATAAACCTTTGAGGCGTTGGTCGTGCATCTCAACCGGTGTCAGACGCCGAAAACGAGAGTTTGGTGGCGCTGGGAGTAGGGGTTGTCATGGCGTGCCTGGTACCAGAGAGCTCACTGCACTGGGAGCGGACGCAGTTAGTCCGGATGTTGGCGCAGCAGAGCCGGACGTAGGCGCGGACAGGCCAGGAGTAGCAGGCGACGACTTGGTGATCCGGTGGGGCATTGGAGTGGAGAAACGTGATGTTGATGATCCACGGACCGGTGGCAGTGTGTCGGCCATGTCGTCCTCACCACGATGTTCATATGCACGGGCGAGACTCATCGCCGTTTGCAAGTTGGATGGGTTTTGTAGCTCCACGTCTATTTTCAATGGATTGCGAAAGCCGGCCGTGAACAGTTGGACTTGTTGTTTGGATGTCAAATGGTCGGTGCGGCAAAGGAGCGCCAAAAATTGTTGTTGATATTCCTGGACAGTACCAATACGCCGAAGGTGAGCCAATTCGCCTAGCGGATTGCTTCGCAATGGCGGCCCGAATCGCATGTTGATGAAATCGACGAAACGAGGCCAAGACACGATGCCCTTGTCACGCTCGAGTTGATAGTACCAGAGTTGGGCATTGCCAGTTAGATGATACGCGGCAAGCCAAACCTTCTCCTCCTCCATGGTACGCTGGCCTTGAAAAAAATGTTCACACCGATTGAGCCATGGCAAAGGGTCGTCATCTCCGTCATACGTGGGAAATTCCAATTTGTGAAATCGTGGCACGCCGACGGCTTCCTCCCCCATACAACCACCTCCCATTGTTCTTGTTGGTGTTGGCTGTTGTCGGTGTGGCAGTGTCTGTGTCAAATCGTTGCCCGGTTCTCCAGTCTGCAATCTTTCCATGCGTGAAATCCTCACATCGTGGCTGTCCAACTGACGATTCAACGTAGAGAGTTGAGCGAGAATTTGATCGAGTTTGGCTGAATCATCGCGGCCAAGGGCAGCAGAGCCGGTTTCAGTTGATGCTGCAGGGGCGATAGGAGATGAGAACTGGACTCTGGATTAGAGCGCAGGAGGTACGACGAACGTTGGAGTTCGCCGGACGTCGTTGGACGGGGCTTATCCCCGGCCAGAGCTATGCACTTGCGGAAGAGACTAGATTACTAAAACTGATATATTTCTTGTTGAGCCAATACAATCTGTAATGCCTTTTTATGGAGGACTAACCAGTAGTATCCGGAAGGGATACGGCTAACAATACGATCCGGAAGGGATACGGCTAACAATACTTACTAGTATCCGGAAGGGATAATTCTAAACATAGCTTACCAAATAACTGAAGCAATCTATATTAATACTTTCCTATTACAAAGCATATGGATAGTTACGAAGCAGACTCATCTTCGCTGGGATGTGCGTGTGCCGAATTTTGTACAGCCGTAACTGACAATGGCTTAGCCCGTCGGGAATATTTCCTTCCAAAGAATGAGGCCATAACAGAACTGTGACCAATACAAAACAACAATTTGATTGGCTTGTCAATTACTGAAATACAACTTATGAACTTGGTATACAATTTGGATAGCTATCAATTGGCTTGGCACATACAAATCTGTTTCTGTATGGTTTTGTGAAATGTATTTATGCTTATTTGGAAGAACAGCCAATGCATACCTTCTCGCCACTCGAAGCATTTGAAACCGGTTCTTGGAAATACTCAACGATATTCTTGCACACCTCTTTGTGCTTCTCTAGATTGACTGCATGCCCAGCGTTCTTTACAATGACCAACCGAGAATTCTCCCCAAGATGCCTGTAAAACGTATTGTAATGTAATTTAGTACAAGGAACTGTGTTTGGTACATCATTCTATCAAAATTCAGAGGGAAGCAGCAGACAAGCACACCTCTCCAACCTATGAGCCAGCTCCAATGGAAACACCTGATCTTGCTCCCCCCAAATTATCAATGTTGGCTGCATAATCAGGTGAAATCACATCAGTGATTTCATATGCTGGCCTCAATTTCAAGGCCATTTCTGAGTTCTTCGCAATGAGAAACTACCACTACCTGGCTAATTTTTGGAAGATCTGAAAGTTTCCTATCGTTGATGAGAGCATGCAGCAGCTCAGTCTTCTCCTGGACATGATCTGAACCCATCACCTGATGCATCCATCACACCATGCACCCCATAGATGAATCAGCACTAATAGAACCAACTAGAGAAATATCAATACACGTAAGCAAAAGAAAGGAAATTAACGAGGAAAATAGTTAATTAGCCGACGTTTATGTAATCCTTGAGGAAGCACGACGGCATGAGGGGCGGCGGGCGGACGAAGGTGAGCTTCACGAGCCGCCGGACGTCGGCTGGCCGCTGTGGGACGAGCAGCTCGGCGGCCTGCCCGATGCCGGCGACGGGAAAGAGCCCCGCGCCGAGGTCTCTCTCCTCTATGCACACGCCCGCGCACACCATGACCGCCCGCTCCACCGACTCCGGGTACATGGCGGCCATCCGGTACCCCACGAAGCCGCCGTAGCTGACGCCGACCACCGCGAACCGCCGCACGCCGATGGCGTCCATGGCGGCCTTGACGGTTCTTGCCTGGAAGGTTTCGGAGCGATCGGAGACGGTCGAGGAGGATGCACCGAAGAAGAGGAGGTCCGGGACGATAGGGTCGAGGCCGGCGGCGAGGAGCTGGCGGAGGTACGGGGCCCACTGCCACGTGGCGGAGGCGCCGAAGCCGTGGAGGAGGAGGACGGGGAGGCGCACGGGGCGCGGCGGGGCCCAGACGTGTACGGTGGTTCCAACGCCAGCGGGGGAGGGGAGATGGACGGAGAAGGGGCGGAGGCCGGCGGAGAGGAAGCGGCGCCGGAGTAGGCGGTCGCGCGCCGCCGAGAAGCTGAGGATGCACGGTCGCCTCCTCCTGGTGGGCGGAGCCACCGGAACCGGCGCCGGCTCCGACGCCGTGATGGGGACGGGAGCCATGGGCGACCGCCGGCGCGGGAGCTCCGGCGATCGCTGCAGCGCGGGCTGGGCGGGCGAGGATTAAAGGCGGGGAGGGGGTTTAAATGGCGCATGGCTATTTCTGGTGGGCCTTGGACTTGCATCAGGTTGCAGGTGACACGTGGAAAACTGAAGTTGGGAGCATCCTATTTCTCTCTCTCTCAAAAGAAAAAAAAACAAAAGTGTAGTTTTTCTGCAATACGATGGACACGGAGCTATCTCTTCAGGGCGCGACTAGCGCTCGAACCATATCTTCAAGGCGCTATTAGCGCTTGTTAGCGTCGTATGCTAAGCTCCAACGTTAAATTTCGGAAGATGCTTTTCGGCCGTCCATCTCGTCCGAGCGAACCACCCCCCGAACATCTCGCGCAGTACAGATAGCATAAAAAAAAAACAGAATCGAAGCTCCTCCCGAACATCTCGTGCAGCATAGACAACATAAAAAACAGAATCATTAGGAGAGAATTTGAGTCGCAAAACCTTTTTCAACGGATCGCAACATATTAAAAAACAGGATGCAATATTTTTTTCAACGGGTCGCAACATATCAAAAAACAGGATGCAACATTATGTTGCAACCGTTGGGAAAAATGTTGCATCCTGTTCTTTGAGTGTTGCGCTCGGTTGAAAAAAAATGTTACGACCCATTAAAAAAAAATATTGCGACTGTCGGAAAAAATGTTGCATTCTGTTTACAGTGATATTGCAAGATTTTTTAACGTGTCTTTTTTCCAAATGTTTCAAAAGAAGCAACAATCACACATGTGACACTGCAACATCAAAACCAAGACCCAAAAAATACACACCCCCCCCCCCAATTAATTCAAGGAAGCATCGACAGCACTTAGAAAAAGAATCGAGAGCAAAATCAAAGAAGAAAGGTACCGACCTTGTGGAACTTGAGGTTCTTGCCGTTGTGGCCTGCGAGCTCGGCGACGTGAATGAGGGCGACCTCGAAGGCATTGTCGAGGCGGTCGACGATGTAGGATCAAGGATAACCGACTAGTGGGGATGAATAGAATGTTTTAAAACTTTTTGACTAATTAACAAATTAAGTCAATTATGAACTAGGTACAATTATAGCTAAGTAATTCTACACAAGATAATTGCTAGAAATGTAAATGTGGAAATTGTAAAGATAAGAATTAACCACAAATGAGAAAATGAAGTTTTTCCCGTGGTATCGAAGACTTGCCGGTCTTCACTAGTCCGCGTTGAGAAAGCTTAAACTAATCAAGCCAGCTTCACAAATTAAGCCTTCCCTCGATTACTAGTGGTTGTTCTTTCTCCGCTCCGGAGATGGCGAACATCGAACCACTCACAGTTTGGCGTCGGGCCTCTTCACAATCTCCTTGAAGAGATCACCGAGCGAACTCCCACCAGGCCATCTAGGTGTTTAGCAAATATCAAAAGTAATGAATCACAATCTTCACTTGACGGCAATCAAGTGCAAAGGATCACTCTAGAATGAATGCACTTGAAGTTTGGCTCAACCACCCCAAAATGAATGCACAAGTGTATTGGAGGTGTAGAGAGAATGCTCAAGGCTCAAAGAATGTTAAATGAAGTCTCTAACTCTGTCCTTGAGCAGGTGGGGGGCGTTTATACCCTCCACAATAAAATACGACATTAGGAGCAAAACCCTAACTTTTCAGCAAATACGGTAGTACCACCGTTCAATGGCCAGTACTACCGCACCTTCCCAAAATGCACAGTAACGACTAGCGCAGACGTATTAACTACTCTGATATAGCCGTTGGAAATTCAGTGCGATACTACCACCATAGATCATGCGGTAGTTCCGCTCACCAGTCATACCAAATAACTCGAGCGGTACTACCGCTTCACTTTTGAGTCCAAAACACGCACTCTCTGGAAATAGCTGGTTTTTGGGTAACACCGGGGTGCGGTAGTTCCACTGAAGAAATACGGTTATACCGCGATGTGGTAGTTCTGCAACAAAATCCTGGTACTACCGCTTCACAAGAGTGACTTAAACTAGCTCACCCGATCAGACTAGCCACGTGGATGGCTCAGATTAGTTGTCCCGTTCGGACCACTTGTTTTAACCACATGATTGTATGATATGTTCAGACGGTCGAAACGTGCACCGGTAGTTCCGCCAAAGGATATGATGTACTATCGCTACGCGGTAGTTCCGCCACATAATCTTCGGTACTACCGTTTTCCAAAGGAGCGCACAAGCTCCAAAAGGTGACACTCTGTAAAAAACGTACCACCAACTAAAACTCGGTCCGACTGAGTTACGGTAATACTGCACCACATTCCTGGTCATACTACTGTGCTGTAGTACCTCCAACAGAACATTGGTACTACCGTTTTTCTTGAGAAAAGCATAGTTGGTTTCCAAAACAAATTCTAAGTGCATGCATGATTCTATATTGATCCAAATGGCACAAGAACATGCTATCAAGCTACTAGTTATGATCCCTCTTAATAGTATGGCATTTAACCTAAAATCCGGTCTTCCATCCTTTTCTTCTAAGACCGGTAAATATAAAAAAAGATTCTAGACTACTTGTACCTTGTCTTTGAACCATATTGATCTTCATGTTGACCTTTAACATGCATCTCCAAGTTGTCATATTCACCACTGGGACTCAACCTTGTAAATACTCAATAAACATGTTAGTCCCATATTCACATATTGTTATTAATTACCAAAACAAATTTTAGGGGCCTAGATACTTTCAATCTCCCCTTTTTGGTAATTGATGACAACCCAATCAATATGTGAGAAAGATAGTTTTGAATATACCACTTGTTGTAAAACGAGTTGTATATTCTTGATGTGACTTTAACAAAATAATTCTTTTAATGAGCTCAAGAGAGTTTTGAGAATTATTTTCTTGTTAAAGTCATTTCAAAGAAAGCTCCCCCTAAACATGTGTATATAAGTGAGAGGATGTATTGCAAGCACATCTAGAGATTTTGAAAAACTTTGGCGGAGTTTCTTTTGCTTGTTGAAACTCGAGAGAATTGACATTATTATAAATCATCAAGATATAGAGATTGCAATTCATGAGAATAATATAACCATAATATCAAGCATCAAGTTCAACAAGATATCATAAGGACAAGAGAACATAAAGCCATAACAATGTTTAAACTAGGCTATTACAAGCACACAAGCATTAAACACAACATTAACATAACATGTTCCACATAGATTATATAATAGATAGTATAATAGTAGCAGTCTAGTAGTCCAAGTCTAATAGCCCAAACTTCTTGACTTCCTCTTAATCTTCGGTTCTTTCTCCTCCTAACTTCTACCCCTTTGGCATCAAAATACCAAAAAGTCATCAAGCAGCCGGATCCTAAGGAGGTGGTGGAGCTTGAGAGGTCGAAGCCCTTAGAGGTGTGTTGAGGTGACGTCATCCGTAGCGACTAGGAGTGGTCAAGGCTTGCTTAAGTGCACTTACACTCTCTAACAAAGCAATTGATCTATTGTTGGTTTCACTTTGGAATTCTTGCTGAGAAGTTTTCATCTCTTGCTGAGTATTCTTAATCTCCAAAATAGCTGAATAAATCTGAGCAAGAGAAACTTGTCCTTCTACTAGAGCATCTTCTTGAGCAGCTTCTGGAGTACCTTCCCTTTACTGAGCTTGGGAGCGAACAACTGCTGGAATGGAAGGACCCTCATGTGGTTTGTATGCCTTATGGATAGATCCCAAGCCTCCATTATAATCAGTCTTCCCGATGATCAAAGCCATAATATAGGGAACATAATTAATTCTCTTGACTCGATCATTCTTTGAAGAAGCTATTTCCCTGAGGATAACATCTATCACATCAAACTTCCTCCCATGCATAATATTATCTATTATGTTCCAAGCATGTCCTCTTATAGCATTAAAGTTTCCACTCTTAAGAAGAATAGTGTGATTGATGATTATGTTCATCAAGCTGAGAATAGGTTGGAGACCACCTATTTTACCTAGAGTATACCTGACAGTCTGATCGTAGTAATCTGTCCAGGCGGGAACTAAAAGAGCAGGCCTGTCATAGATCTTCTCAAATTTACTATACTCTGTCCTTAAAGCAAGCTCAAATTCATGTTTGTTGCTATCCAAGTACCTAGTCCCCGTCATCCATGCCAACATAATGAAATATGGAGAGACATACAAAGTGACATAGAATTGCCTGATAATCTCTTCATCATAGTCATTCCTGAGTGCTACCAGGTCATGAATACCAGCTCTTTGAAAAAGCCGATATGCCCCATTATACTTGTCCAAAGAATTAAGATGTGGCCAATCCACCCACTTATGATCAGCAAACTGCCTATGGGGGCCATACAGTTGTTCATAAACAAACTCCTGAAACTTAGTATAAAACCTTGGATTTGTAGAAGAGGCTGGAAGCACAAATTGATTTCTATGACGCAGTAAAGCATAGTCATCTTCTGATATTGTCCTCAAATCCAACTGTTGCTCCTCGGGTTCTCCCATTTTCTCATCTGATTCTGTGTGTACCTTAGTTTCTTCCTCTGATCCTGAGGTCTCCTCATTTTTAGAATCATTGGCTGCAAGACCTTTGCCTCTATCTTGTATTCCTTTGCGTTGTACCTCTGGATTTCCTTGATCAAGAGCTGCAGGTTGCTGAGAAGAGGATGATTGACCTCTTGGAGGGCCATAAGATTTGCGAGTGACGATTCTTGTCCTCGGCATCTTCAGACAGAGAGGATAGATTACAAAGGGAACAAGAGATCAAACAAAATAGGTTTAATTTTGAAATGAATGATCTTGCTATTTTTGTTAGGGAAATCGGTAGTACCACAGTTCAAGTGCCGGTAGTACCGGGATGCGGAAGTACAGCTGGTCATTGGCCAGTACGACCGCATCGTGGTAGTTCTGCGCATGAAGAGCAGTAGTACCGCTTTCACTGAACAAGTTCTAGGGCACGGATTTTCTTGGATTTTTCGGTGTTTCTAATGGAGTGAATCCATGGAATAGATGCACAAACATCATGTGACACCAAATTTTCTATTTTGCCCAAAAGAAACACATTCAATCATCCACATTCTAGATTAACCTTAATTTGAGACCTAGGGTTTGAATGCAAGGTAAAAGGAGAGGATTAAACAAGTTGTTACCTTGTGATTCGAGGAAGATAAACCCTAAGATCGCAAGAGATCAGCAAGGTTTGAAGAAAATCCGAAGAAATTTGTGGATTTTTCTAAGGAGATTGAGGGTTTCTTAGGAAGAGAGAGACAGAGAGAGAGAGAGAGGAAAAGAGACTGCAGAAAACAGGTGCAGAATGGCCGCTCGGGAGGAAAAGGTGAAGGGATAAAGACCCGAGAGAGGAAGTTAATGCGATTTTTACAACCAAAGCGGTAGTTCCGCAGGTTATACGCCGATAGTACTGCTACGCGGTAGTACCACGGTCAAACCGCCAGTTGTTCCGAAATTCCTGGAACTTTTAGGGATAGACTTTGGAATTTTAGAAATATGCAAATGATCCTTAGTTTTGCACTCAAATAAATATCATTTAGGATCATTATGCATTGAAGAGACTATTGTCTATCTAAGAACATAATTTTTATGAATCATAGAGGTTTTTAGAAAAGTATTTGAAAATATCTTCAAAAAGCTTCAAATAATACCAAATGGAACAAAGTGCATGAGGCATGAGTTCAAACAACATTTGAATAGTCTATGACATTTAATTCATTTCTTAATTTGCAAAAGCAGCCTTCATCTAATGGTTTGGTAAAAATGTTCACTAATTGGTCCTCAGTCCGAATGTGGCTAATTTCATTATCTCCCTTGCTCACATGATCTCTCAAGAAATGGTGGCGAATATCTATATGCTTGGTTCTTGAGTGTTAGACTGGATTATTGGCTATTTTCACGGCACTATCATTATCACACAATAGAGGCATTTTTATCAAATTTAATCACATAATCCATCAAAGTTTACCTCATCCATAGAAATTGAGCACAACAACTACCCGCGAAAACATATTCGGTTTCGGTGGTGGATAAAGCTACAGAATTTTGTTTCTTGGATGATCATGATACTAAGGATCTTCCTAAGAATTGATAACTACCCGATGTTCTTTTTCTATTCACTTTACAACCCGCATAATCGGAATCGAAATATCCAATTAAATCAAATTTAGTACCTTTGGGAAACCATAGGCTAGAGGAATACTTTAAATATCTTAGTATTCTTTTTACGGCCATCAAATGACATTCTTTTGGTGTTTCTTGAAAGCGTGCACACATACAAATGCTAAACATAATATCGTGTCTAGATGCGGTAAGATAAAGTAAACTACCAATCATAAACCTATAAAGCTTTAAATCTACCGATTTACCTCCCTCATTTAGATCGAGATGACCATTTGTAGCTATGGGAGTCTTGATAGGTTTTGCATCTTCTATGTCAAACCTCTTGAGTAGATTCTTCACGTACTTGGATTGACTTATGAATGTCTCATCTTTGAGTTGCTTGATTTGAAGTCCAAGGAAGAAGCTAAGTTCTCCAATCATTGACATCTCAAATTCTCTGGACATCATATCATCAAACTCTTTGCAAAACTCTTGATTAGTAGATCCAAAGATAATGTCATTAACATAAATTTGACAAACAAAGAATTCATCGTCTAAAACTTTAGTAAACAAAGTTGAATCAATTTTCCCGATTTTGAATCCTTTTGATACTAGAAAATCTCTAAGGCGTTCATACCATGCTCTAGGAGCTTGCTTAAGACCATAAGCGCCTTAGAGAGTTTTACGCATGATTTGGATTCTTATGATCTTCAAAACCAGGTGGTTGTTCAACAAAGACAGGTTCGGATATTTTTCCATTTAGAAAATCACTTTTAACATTCATTTGAAATAATTTAATATCAAAATATGATGCAAAAGCAAGTAATATCTGAATTGACTCAAGTCTAGCTACGGGAGTAAAGGTTTCACCAAAATCCAAATCTTCGACTTGAGAGTATTCTTGAGCGACCAATCTTACTTTGTTTCTTACAACCATTCTGTTTTCATCTTGCTTGTTCCTAAAGACTCATTTTGTACCAATGATGTTGTGTTCCTTGGGCCTATCCACCAATGTCCAAACTTCATTCTGAATGAAGTTATTGAGTTCTTCATGCATTGCATTCACCTAATTCAGATCATCAAGTGCTTCTTCTACACGTTTTGACTCAATAGAAAAGAGAAAAGAGTAATATTCACAAAAAGAAGTAATACGAGATCGAGTTTGAACACTCTTACTTACATCATCCAATATTTGGTCTATTGGATGATCTTTTGCAATTGTATTGTAGATTCTTGGTGGTAAGTTGGATGATGGATCATCTTCCTTGGTGTCATCTTCATCAATTTGAATTTGATTTGTAATGGAAGAGGTAGGAGGTTCAACTTGAATGGAAGATGTTGGATCGTCTTTGGACTTGATGTCACCTATTTGCATGTACTCCATGGCTTTTCTTAAGGCTTCATCACCTACATCATCTAAATTCTCATGCTCTTCTTGAGAGCCATTAGTCTCAACAAATTCTACATCATGTATTTCTTCAACTAAACCAAAATTTTTGTTGAAGACACAATAAGCTTTGCTATTTGATGAATATCCAAGAAAAAAACCAACATCACAACGACTTACAAATCTTGAAAGACGAACACCCTTTTTCAAAATATAACATTTGCAACCAAATACACAAAAGTAAGAGATGTTTGGTTTTCTTCCAACAAGAAACTCATAAGGAATCTTTTTCAAAAGACGATACAAATAAAGACAATTTATGACATGACAAGCGGTGTTAATTGTTTCCCCCCAAAAACTATCGAAAGTATTATATTCATCAAGCATTGCCCTAGCCATTTCAATTAATGTTTGATTTTTCCTTTCTACAATTCCATTTTGCTCCAGAGTGTAGGTTATAGAAAGTTCATGCTTTATTCCAAGTTCATCACAAAAATCTTCAACTTTAGTGTTTTTGAACTTGGAACCATTATCACTATGGATTTTCTTAATTTTAAAATCAAATTCATTTTGAGCCATTTTTGCAAAACTTTTGAAAATGCCGGAGGTTTCGACTTTGTCATCTAGGAAGAATACCCATGTGTATCTAGAGTAATCATCTACAATGAATAAACAATAGCTATTACCCCCGATATTCTTATAGGTTGTTGGCCCAAATAAATCCATATGTAAGAGTTCTAATAGTCTAGAAGTTGACATGATACTCTCAGAAGTATGAAAATCAGCGACTTGTTTACCGGCTTAACAAGCACACAAAGTCTATTCTTTTCGAACTTCACATCTTTCAAGCCAACAACCAAATCATGTTTGAAAAGCTTTCTAAGTTGAATCATACGAACATGAGCTAGCCTTCTATACCAAAACCAACCCAAAGAGGTTTTTGTAATTAAACAAGTTTTCAAGCATGATTCATTTGAAGAAAAATCTACCAAGTAAAGATTTTCAAATCTAAAACCTTTGAAAACTAAAGAATTATCCTTTTCATTTGAAATTGAAACACCTTCATTAGGGAATGAGCAAATCAAGCCAAGATCACATATTTGAGCAACGGATAACAAATTAAAATTTAACGATTCAACTAAAGATATATTAGAAATGGAAAGGTCATTTGAGATAGCAATTTTACCCAATCCTATTACCTTTTCTTTGCTATTATCGCCAAATGTGATCTTGTCAACTCCTTTTTCATTCTCGAACGTGGTGAACATTTTTCTGTCACCGGTCATGTGTTGAGCGCATCCACTATCAAGCACTTATTATTTTTCTCCGGTCTTGTAGTTCACATACAAAACAAGAATCAAGTTCTTTTAGGTACCCAAATTTGTTTGGGTCCTTGGAGGTTAGTAACCAAGATTTTAGGCACCCAAATAGCATTATTTTTATCGCCTAAAAATGAAGTGCCAACAAATCTTGCAATCACTTTACCATCCTTAGTTTTCCTAAGCATATAACATAAATCATATAAGCCTAGAGATGGAGTCTTACCAATAGGACAAGTTTGTTGTAAATGTCCTATTTCTCGGCACTTATAGCAATATTTACCATTTTGCTTAACAAACCTTGTGGGCTTGTTTATCGGTTTCTTACCCTTTTTGGGCACATACCCAAGTCCTTCTTTATTGAATGAGTACCTTTACTCACTCAAAAGCTTGTCAAGGGTGGCCTTACCTTTGAAGCACAGTTCTAAGTTTTGCTTAGCTTGGTAACTTGCTCCTTTAGCTCATTGTTTTCAACAACAAGCTTTGCATCAAGAGACTCATCATTATTAGAGGAACATGGCATGACAAGTAAATCATTACATGAAGTAGATGTACTAGTTTTTGCAAGACTTGCTTGAATTTTCTTGGATAAGCAAGTCATGAGCTTACTTTAGCTCCTCATAAGAATCTTTTAGAGAGATATGTTCTCTCTTTAAGACTTTATATTTTAGCATCACTTTTTCAAGATATTTATTCAGATCTTCAAGCATATCCATTAATTCATCATATGATGGTTCACTATCATTAATGAATTTTACCTTATCTCCTTTTGCCATGAGGTAAGTTGGAGTGGAGAAGAGTGATGGAGTCTCCTTGATGGCGATGCCTACAAGTCCCTTCTTCTTGGGGGACTCATCCTCATCAGAGTCGGAGTCGGTGTACTCATCATCGGAATCCCATTCTCCAATGTAAGCTTCATTCTTGCCATCCTTGTGAAGCTTCTTGAAAAGCTTCTTCTTGCTATCGAACTCCTTCTTCTTGAATGACTTGCCCTTGCCATCCTTCTTTGTGGGGCAATGGGAGGCAATGTGCCCCTTCTTTTCGTAGTTATAGCAACGGATGTTGCTATAGTGCTTGTTGTCATTAGAGGATTGCCCTTTCTTGCTCTTGTCAAAGTTGAAGCTTCGATATGGGTGTCTTCTCATGAATTTCTTCATTCTCCTCACAAGGAGAGCGATTTCTTCTTCGGAGTCTTCTTCTTCATCACTTGATTCCGCTTTACTCTTGAAAGTGGTAATCTTCTTCTTTGAGAAAGATAACTTCAAAAGCTCTTCCTTGTCTTTCTTGTACAACTCATTTGTTATGAGGTTGCCTAAGAGTCTGGTTGATGTCATTCTTGGCAACTCGGGAGAGTTGAGAAATAACATCACCAACGTCTCATACTTGTCCGGTAGAGCCCTAAGCATCTTGCGCGAAATATCAACATCAAGAAAGTTAGTGCCAAGACCTTTGAGTTCATTCAAAATGTTGTTGAGTCTTGAATACATCTCGGTGATGTTTTCATGAGTTAACATTGTGAATGTCTCATATTTAATCCGAAGCCTATGTAATTTGGTCTCTTTGACCGTAGATGTTCCCTCGTGGATTTTCGAGAGGGTAGTCCAAGTATCATGAGCAGTTTCTAAATTTCTCACTCTATTGAACCTATCCGCGTTCAAAGCACCAAAAAGAGCATTCATAGCTTGATAATCTAAATGAGCATTACGCCCCTCAAGTTCCGTGGGATGTAGTGGATCAAGAGGCATAACGTAACCCTTATTTACGATTTTCCATATGCTCAGACTCATGGCCTTTAAATAAATTTGAGTTATCAAACAAAGGAGCCTTTCCTATAGCAATTCCCTCACAAGCCATCATTTTCTCTCTTAGACGGTTAAGTCTAAATCAATGAGAGACCAAGCTCTAATACCACTTGTAGGATCAAGGATAACAGACTAGAGGGGGTGAATAGGAGGTTTTAAAAATTTTTGACTAATTAACAAATTAAGTCAATTATGAACTAAGTCTAAACTAGATACAATTCTAGCTAAGCAATTCTACACAAGATAATAGCTAGAAATGTAAATGCGAAAATAGTAAAGACAAGAATTAACCACAAAGGACAAGCTTTTCCCGTGGTATCGAAGACTTGCCGGTCTTCACTAGTCCACGTTGAGGAAGCTTAAACTAATCAAGACGGCTCTACAAATTAAGCCTTCCCTCGATCACTAGTTGTTGTTCTTCCTCCGCTCTGGAGATAGTGAATACCGAACCACTCACAATTTGGCATCGGGCCTCTTTGCAATCTCCTTGAAGAGATCACCAAGTGAACTCCCGCCAAGCCGTCTAGGTGTTTGGCAAATACCAAGAGTAATGAACTACAATATTCGCTCGACGACAATCAAGTGCAAAGGATCAATCTAGAATGAATACACTTGAATTTTGGCTCAACCACCTCACAATGAATGCACAAGTGTATTAGAGGTGTAGAGAGGATGCTCAAGGCTCAAAGGATGTTAAATGAAGTCTCTCACTCTGTCCTTGAGCAGGTGAAGGGGTATTTATACCCCCCCACAACCAAATACGACCGTTAGGGGCAAAACCCTAACTTTTCAGCAAATGTGGTAGTACTACCGTTTAATGGCCGGTACTACTGCACCTTCCTAAAATGCATAGTAACAACTAGTGCAGACACATTAACTGCTCTGATATAGCCATTGGAAATTCAGCGTGGTACTACAGCCATGGATCATGCGGTAGTTCCGTTCACCGGTCATATCGAAAAACTCGAGCGGTACTACTGCTTCACTTTTGAGTCCAAAACAGGCACTCTCTGGAAATGACATACCGATGGTTTTTTGGTAACACCGTGGTGCAGTAGTTCCGCTAAAGAAATGCGGTCATACTACGATGCGGTAATTCCGCCAAAAAACCCCGGTACTACCGCTTCACAAGAGTGACTTAGACTAGCTCACCCAATCAGACTAGCCACGTGGATGGCTCAGATTAGTTGGGCTGTTGAAAGCATCTAGACCCCTAAAAATTGTTTTGGTAATTAGTGATAATATGTGAATATAGGATTAACATGTTTATTGAGTATTTACAAGGTTAAGTCCCATTGGTGAACTTATTAACACAAAGTTGCATGCAAATGGACTACACAAAGATCTTTTGGCTCAAAGACAAGGTACAAGTAGTCTAGGTTCCCTTTTTCTATTTTACCGGTCTTAGGAGTTTTGGTTGAAAGACCGGATTATAGGATAAATACCGTACTATTAAGAGGGATCATGGCTAGTAGCTTGATAGCATGTTCTTGTAGCATATGGATCAATTTAGGATCATGCATGCATTTGAATTTGAACTTAAAATTGAATTTAAAAGCTTTAAGTGCTTCTGTCTAAAATCGGTAGTACCGCAGTTATAATTACGGTCATACCGCTTGGTGCGGTATGACCGGACATTGCTTGGCGGAAGTATCGTATTTTGAAGGGAACAGCCAACTGAGTGCACATGCGGAACAACCGGCTCTTTAAGCGATACTACCTCATTGCAGTCATTCCGTTTTTTAGTTGGCGGTTCAAGAAAACCAGAAGCGATGCATTTTGCCTCAGAGCTGCTCATGGAAATCGGTCGTACCGCTCTTAAGAATCGGTCGTACCGATGTGCGGTCGTACCGAAATTTATGAGGCGGTTCAATAAAAACAGAACCAGTGTAATTCTGCTCAGAAACTCATTTTGGAAATCGGACGTTCCGCGCTTGGAAACGGTTGTACCGCCATGCGGTCATTCCGATTTTTAAATGGTGGTATAAAAATTCCAGAACGCTTGTATCTTTCAGCGATTTGTGAAACCCTACGATTGGTTGTACCACTCGTAAGTGCGGTACGACCGGGGCAATGCGGACGTGCCGCATCTTAGTTGGCGGTCGTTCCGACTAAATTTTCCAACGGCTATATTGAGTATTTTTAGTAACTGTTCTAGCCGTTATCTGCGTTCTGACTCAAGTGCGGTCGTACCGCTCGTTGCACTGCGGTCGTTCCCATTTTCGCTGAGAGTTGGGGTTTGGTCCCCAACGGTCATAATTGTTGGTGGGGATTATAAATACCCCCCCAACTGCTCAAGTAAGGGCTGCTAGACTTCATTTAACATCCATAGAGCCTTGTGAGCTTTGTGTATTCACTCAACACTCAAAAACACTCTTGTGCATTCATTGTGAGCTTGTTGAGATTCATTCAAGTGCATTCATACTCCTAGTTGATCCATTTGCACTTGAGTGCCGTCAAGTGAGGGCCGTTGATTTATTACTCGTGGAGTGTTGCTGCACTCCTAGACGGTTTGGTGGTGGAGCACGGTGATCTCTTTAAAAAGATTGTGAAGAGGCCCGGTGCAAGTTTGTGAGTGGTTCGGTGTTCACCATCTCCAGAGCGGAGGAAGAACAACCGTAGTGAATCGAGGGAAGGCTTAATTCGTGGAGCCGGTTTGAAGTGTCAAGCTTCCTCAACGTGGACTAGTGAAGACCGGCAAGTCTTCGATACCACGGAAAAAACATCGTTGTGTCATTGTGGTTATTTCTAGTCTTTTCTTTCCGCATTTATATTTCTAGCTTGTTTATTGTAATTGAATTGCTTAGCTAGAAGTGTAACTTGTTTAGACTAAGTTATTAATTGGCTAAAATTGTTAAATTGTTAAAAAGTTTAAAAACCTCCTATTCACCCCCCTCTAGTCGGTTATCCTTGATCCTACAGCTGTTCGGACCACTTGTTTTAACCACACGATTGGATGATACGTTCGAACAGTCCGAACGTGCACCGGTAGTTCCGCCAAAGGATATGCGGTACTACCGCTACGCAGTAGTTCCATCATATAATCTCCAGTACTACCATTTTCCAAAGGAGTGCACGAGCTCCAAAAGGTGACACTCTGTAAAAAATGTACCACCAACTAAAACTCGGTCTGACTGGGTTGCGATAGTACTGTACCACATTTCTGGTCATACTGCTATGAGGTAGTACCGCCAATAGAACGTCGGTACTACCGTTTTTCTTGAGAAAAGCATAGTTGGTTTTCAAAACAAATTCTAAGTGCATGCATGATCCTATATTGATCCAAATGGCACAACAACATGCTATCAAGCTACTAGTCATGATCCCTCTTAATAGTACGGTATTTAACCTAAAATCCAGTCTTCCATCCTTTTCTCCTAAGACTGGTAAACATAAAAAAAGATCCTAGACTACATGTACCTTGTCTTTGAACCATATTGATCTTCATGTTGACCTTTAACATGCATCTCCAAGTTGTCATATTCACCACTAGAACTTAACCTTGTAAATACTCAATAAACATGTTAGTCCCATAATCACATATTGTCATTAATTACCAAAACAAATTTTAGGGGCCTAGATTCTTTCAGACGACAACAACGCGGAAGGTCTGCTCGAGGAGCTGTAGGACGGTGTGGCTGCCGATGTAGCCGGTGCTGCCCGTCACTAGGATGCTTTGGCGGTGAGCTCGGGTTGCCAGCGAGCCACCAGAGGGAATAGCAAGCGGGGAGGAGATGAGCCACCGATGGGATTTAGGAAGGGTCGTGGTCGCGTGGACTACTTGGAGCAAATGAGGAGACAGAGCCGTAGGAACAGGAGCGGATGAGAGTGGAGATGTAACATCCCAAAATCCTAATTCTGGAATTATGTAATATAAATGCATTAGAGAAAGTTACTTTGATCATTGCATATGAAATTTACCAAGTTGAATTTGGTTTTTGAATTAAAAACAAAACTTGAAGTACAAACAAATAGATGCTAAAAAGGAAATAGATGAAACAAAGTAAAAATATTTAAAGGAAAGAATTATTTCGGGCATATTATCCTAGAAATAATTCACAAACACTTTTATATGAAATCTTATTTAGAAAAACAATTAGAAAAGCACAAAACAGAAACTTATATGAGTTTTAGAGAAATTCATAGAAAGTATTAACCTCTGAACAATTTACAAGAAGGAATACATTAGGTCAGAAGCCTACACAAAAAATTTCATTAAATTTCAAAGTCATTTGCTTAGTAAATAAATTCGGTCAATAATTCAGCAAAAAAAATCAAATATCAAAAACCTAATCTACTCTTACCTCCCGCTGACCAGTGGGCCCCATCTGCAGACTCCTTCATCCACCTCCGCTCGGTGCGCTAGTGCACACGCTAGTGCGGTACCGTGAGCTCTCCGCCGCATTACCCGTGGTTTCCACGCCGCCCACCGTTTTCCTCCACCGGCCACACCTACCTTGTCACATCACCATCATGTCGCACCCATTCCCCTACCCGGCCACACCTACCTTGCCCGTACAATGAAGAAAACCCCATCGCCTTGCCCATGGTTGGTCGAGCTCTCCTCGTTGATCTTTGCCCTCTCCGCCTATATAAAGGACGCCCTGAGCTTTGTCTCTTCTTTTACAAGCCAATGCGCACCTCCTCACTCCTTCCCCACTGAAACGAGCCTAATCGCTCAGAGAGTGCAAGCCCTAAAATGGTCGTGCGCTGCTACCTTCGTCCCCGATGCCGTGAAGGGTTCCTAGTCAATCCTATCGCGTCATCTCATGTGCCAACACATTGATATTCTTTCCCCTCATTCGATTTTTCCTCTAATCCTTAGGAACGACCGAATCATGCTATCTTCCTCGTCTTCGATCGGAACAGCCACCTCGAGCCTCGCGGAGCCCTACTGCACCTCTAGTCAATTCCGTGTACCTGAAGCACTACCTGGACCTCCTAAAGCCCCCTCGATCCTCGACCATCAATCGAAGCTCTCCTTCGACCAAGCTTCTTCTCCACGCGCCACCCACCTCGCTGCCTCGGCTCACCATTGACAACTCAACTCTGGCCACCTCTGAGCCTCCGCATCATTCTGGCAGACTCCTAGTAGCCCATAGTTGCTATTGCGTGCATTCTTTTGTTGCGGGCGTTGCTCATTCGAGCAATGACTCGTTGCCTACGGCTCCGCCGCTCAACGTCGGCACACCACCGCTAAGAGCCATCTCTGGCCATGCCGTTAGTGCCGACGGGTGCGCATTAGCTCAGGGATGTTGTTTTGATCATTCTCTGACCTCTCCGAGCACCACATCGCCGGTGAGACGCACGGGTGTGAGCACCACCACGTGGCATATGGTGACAAGCACTATAGCTCATCATCAATGTGTATAATCATGATCTTTAGGACCAAATCAGTGTTTAACTCTCGGGTTATGTAACATCCCAAATATAGGTTGTGCTTCAAATGTAACCAAACCAGGGTTTGTGTTTCAAATGTAACCTAATATGGGTGTTTGTTTCAAATGAAATTAAATGAGTAGAAATTAAAACTTTTCTCACATCTTGAAACTCTTGAACCTTTCTATAATTCTTGTCAAGAGTTGTGGAATTCAAAAACCTAAACCTCCTGTTGACTAAAGTCAAACCCTTAATCAACTTTGCTAAGAATCTGGTATTCAACCTTTGGAAGTATTTTCCTTAGTTCTAGGGATGATGGGTGACCCCTCTGAAAAATTTCATAATTTTTAGAAATTAATTGATAATTTTTGGAGCCAAGTCAAACCAATTTGTCAATTGATCAAACCCTAGAACATAACCTTGCAGAATTTTTGGAGAAAAATGCTGTGCATAAAAACCTCTAAAAATTTTATGCAAAGTTAATCTTTGAGTAAGGAACCTCCAGTCAAAATTTCAGAATTTTTGAAGTTAGTTTTCTACCTCTAAAAATTCCTCCAAACTCAACCTTCAAATTTAAACCCAAATTTGGAGCACTGTTCCTTGGGTCCGAGCCATCTTCAAGTTGGTCGAACCCAACCGCATCCCAGCTCAGCTCGAGCCCCTCCCTCGCGCAAGCGTTGTGCGCCGTTGGATCAAAATCCACCAGCCACGACCTCCCATCTCCTTTCGTCGCCGTCAGATCAAGATCTAGCGGCCACGACCTCCTATCTCCTTTCGTCGCCGTCAGATCAAGATCTAGCGGCCACGACCTCCCATCTCTTTTCAGCGTCGTGTACAACGTCCACGACCCCCCACCTCTGTTCAGCGCCATTGGATACAAATCCAACGGCCACGACCTCCCATCTCCTTTCATCACCATTGGATGCAAATCCAACGGCCACGACCTCCCATCTCTTTTCAGCGTCACGCGCAACGGCCACGACCTCCCACCTCTGTTCAGCGCCATTGGATACAAATCCAATGGCCACGACCTCCCATCTCCTTTTGTCACCATTGGATGCAAATCCAACGGCCACGACCTCCTATCTCTGTTCAGCGCCATTGGATGCAAATCCAACGGCCACGACCTCCCACCTCTGTTCAGCGCCATTGGATGCAAATCCAATGGCCATGACCTCCCATCCCTTTTCAGCGTCGGGCGCAACGGCCACGACCTCCCACCTCTGATCAGCGCCATTGGATGCAAATCCAACGGCCATGACCTCCTATCTCCTTTCAGCCTGCGACCTCCCTTTCCTTTCCGCAACCGTCCGATGTAAATCTAACGACTGCGACCTCCCTTTTCCTTGTCGGAACCGTTCGATGAAGATTTAGCGGTCACGACCTCCCCCTTTCAGGTCCAGTGGTCCACGATCACCCCAATCGAGATCTAATGATCCACGACCACCCCGATAGTTATCTAACGGTCGAAATCAGCCGCTCATGACTGTTGGTTGGGCGTGACCCGTCCGTGTCTGTTCCAGCTCGAGCCGTTCCCTTTCTCTTTCGCTGGCTGGTGGGTCTGCGCCGCACCTGTTCTTCTCCTTCCTCAATCTCGTGCGCGTGCGCCATGGCAGAGGGAGAGCAGTTCCTTGTCACCTCTCAACAGCTCTTTGCTGCACGCATTTAATGCGGGCCAGTGCTTTAGCCCCTTTAGTCACCCTCCTCTGCAAGCCATCCCCTCCATCCGTGCGGGTTGAGCCATGGACTGAGCTGTGGGCTAAGCTCACCATGGAGCTTAACCCTAGCTCATTGCCTCTGCTCCCCGGCTATAAAAGGCCCCCTCGTTCCTCCTGGTACCCCTTTAACCACCCATTGTGCTTGTGGAGCTCAAAACCACCCGTAACCCACTGCCACCATTGCTGGACCTTGAAGCTCGTCGGTGAAGACAGGGTTCCAGTGGTCCTTCTTCAAATCCCTTCGCGTCCTTTTGCACCACTCATCACCGGGAGTAAAACCCCTAACTCAATTTTGGTTTGCCTCTTCAGGGAGCAGCTGAATTTGGAGTTCCCCCTTTTCAGCCAAGGTTCACCCCTCTTTGTCCTTAACTCCGGTAAGACCTCCATTTTCCGATTGCTCACTCTTGTACCCTCTGTGAGCTATGGTGGAGCTAACCTTACCCTCCTTTGGGCTCCTTTTTGCTCAGACCGTCACCTCCTCGGTTTCTTCTTCGGCGCCGACAAGGGTCTTCGTCACCGGAGCTGCTCCGTCCTCCCCTGTCCCTCCGTGTCATCCAGGTACCTCCTAAGTGGCCCCTAGATGCTCGGGCACCCGCTTACCTGGACTGTTGCGGAGCGTTTCTTCTTTGTCGTTTCGGCCGTGCTTGTCGCCGCCGCTCATCGCCGGCTCGCCGCCGTTCTGGGCCACCACCGACGGTGTGTGTGGTGCCAGCGGGTGCACACCGCTATTGCGCACCTGAGCGTGCAGTTGGTTTGCATCGCCGTGACCGGAGTCGCCGGCGGCGACCATTTCTTTGCCGTCAGGCATTTTGTCGGACGCGCGGCACTGTGCCGGAGTTATTAGGACAAAGATCTCATCATTAATGCGTAATGATTGGTTATCGTCGTTAATGGCTGTCTTAGCGAGTTGATGAGTCACTGTCAAGTGGGTCCCGCGCCCTCTAAACCACCGCTGTGCATGCGCAGCGCGAGATCATCTGAGCCATCCATTTCAGAATCGACGGCTGAGATTCGCGGGAGTTCGCGCGTTCAAACGCGTCCACGCCCGATGCGTGTGAGCCGTTGTATTCAATCTCAACGGCCCACATTCGTTGATCCCATGCGGGCACGAGTGCGCGTCATCCCGTGGGCTTGGACCGTTGGATCCAAGATCAACGGTCCACGAATTTCCACGCCGATTCATTTTTAGGAAATTCCCAAGAGATTTAATCATGAACTGAAAAAGGTAATAAACTTCAAAATTGCATAACTATTTCATTTTTGCTCCAATTGAGTTGATTCAAATTTTGGTGGTTCTGGTTTGAACTGAGCTTTAATCTAAAAATAGTTGTAAGCTTAGTTCGGCTCCAGAAAATGGATTTTAAAATTGGGTTAGAAATAGACTTTAAATGTTGCTCTAAAAAATTGTATTTAACTTGTAAATTGCATAAGTAACTCTCTATAGATCCTTTTTGAGTAAATCCAATTGTGTTGGTTTCCTCTGTTAGTGTACTAAATGGTAGAATATGTTTTAGGCATGTCACTATTGTCAAAATCTTTGTGGGTGCATTTTGTCTTGTACTAATGTGCATGTCTTTGAAAAATCATATAAAATGCATTCTAGCTCCAAATGAGGTGAACTCAATTGTGTTATTTATCTCATGAGGTGCTTTACTTACCATAAAAATCCCAGGTGCAACACCTCTTTGGAAAATTGTGCTAAAGAATTTAATTCGGATGAACAGTAATCGATTTGAATTTTCCAGCATTTTCTAGGCTGAGCAGATTTGTTTTGGCCATAACTTTTGCATTGAGAATCCAAATCAATTGGTTATTATTGCTAAATTCCTTAAAAATCATGCTCTTTCTGCTGTAAAAATTTCAGAGCATTTGGTGAAAGTTGTCTGTAGAGTCTTTTCGGTTTTCTTCGTTCTTATCGGTTCTTTTCGCTTTTTCGTTAGGTGCCGACGAGTGCGTTGATCCCGTGAGTGACCCTTTGCAGCATAGTGAGCATCTCCAGCAAAGCAAGCAGTTTGATCATGTTTAATCCCATTACTTTCAAAGTCTAATATATTGTTTGCAAAGTGTAAGTATGCATGCTCTATTTTGTTATTAAATGATTATCGATTAGTTGATCCTATAGATGCATACTCTGTTGGTAAATGTTCAATCTCTACTACTAAGCCTAGGAATATCTTGCTATGATGTAGAGTTCGTTGGATGAGCTCTCATCACTTAGTAGATCATGTGTTGGTATTGCTTAGAAATGCTTAGCTTACGGTAGGATTGGGCGGTCATCGACTTATTCGATGATCTTGATCACACAAATCTAAATATTATTCCATTATGTCCAGCACTTATGCTTTGTTAATTTGTAAAGTCCAAACAAAACTGAAAATGAAAACTATTTGGACTTGGGCACAATGGATGATGGTGTGATTTGTTGGTATGTGGAATGGTGCCTAAGTCAACAAGGACCGAACATCTTGTTACACTAAACCAAGCAATTTTGCGTGCTAACCACATGAGGGTATTGGGAACCCCTCTTGACTAAGTACTTTGGGGGGTGTTAATTATGAGTCGATGGTGGTTAAAATGTTTTTATAGGGATTGGGAGCACCCGCAGTTGCTTAGGCTGGACCGGTGTATCCTACCCTTTGGGTTGTCGTGACTCTTAATTAGCATCATCCATTGGAAATATCTCGTAGGACTTAGCCGTGCCAGCATACCAAAGGAAGTGTGCTAATTAGCTTGGCGAAAAGGCGGTTTGACGTGTGGGTACATTGGTACACCCCTGCAGGGTTCAAACTATTCGAATAGCCTTGTCCTAGGTTATGGACACGCTTGGGGAGGTCTTTCGAGAGTTAGACTATAACCTTTTAATTAAAACTTGATGTGGGTGGTATGAATGGGTAATTCATGCTATTGTTGTGGTGACTATTGGGTTAGTCACTTCCAGGATTGTTGTTGTCATCTATCTATTGTTATTATGTTGTTGTCTCATTGTTATCTCGCAAATTAAAAATGAATTATAAAAGCGCTTTGAATCTATTTAATTATTGCAAATGAAAACTTGCTTTATGTTTGAAAACAACCTCTGACCTCCACTTAAATAAGCTTGCATGTAGCATATGTATAGGTCTGTTACACTACACGTAAGTCTTGCGAGTACATTTTTGTACTTATTTGCTTTGCTTAATTAATTTGTTGCAGAGGAGGTTGATCCCCCAGGTTTCACTTTTGTGAGATGTGCGGTGGATTATTGGCAGCCCGGTTGGTTGCCTTGTGGGTTAAAGGCAAACTAATTGGCTTTTGTTTATCGCCATCTTATGGCTTTTGCTTCCGCTATTAATTATCTCTCTTAGTTGTATTTGGCCGGTCGGCCCCTTTTGTAATAACTCTATTATGTATGTCTTTTGTTTAATCTAGTTCGTGCTTTGGTTCTATGTCTTGAATGGAATTGATGCATGATTTTGTAAAGGGGTGTGTATACTGCATTTCTGGGAAGTATACATATCTCGAAGACATGGGTTATTTTGTTTGTGATGCTAGGGTCAATGGATGACTAAGCATTACAAGCCAAATAAGCCGGGGTCCTCACAGGTTAGTAATACTCAAGTCACTAACGTGTGGGACTAAGTCATCAGCTTAAAGAAAACTTAAACCAAAACGTTATTCCCTAATATGTCTATGACATGCAAGCCCATAGCTTAAGTGCACAGTGAATCCACCCCGTGAACCTGTGCGCTGCACGTATAGACCATTGGTCTATACACTGTGCTCGTGAATTGTTTCGCTAATAGTGGACCCCACTTGTTAGTTTCTTAATGAAAATTAAATGAAAATAGAAAATATGTTTTCAGTTATGAGGAGAATATGTTTTCCTTTACTAGAAAACATAGACCTCGCTAGAATAGACACGAGAAATATGCTTTCTTAGAAAGCATATTTTTCATTTAATCTGGATTTATCAAACCGAATAGAAATGAAACCTTAATAACTTTTGCTATAAAACTCCAAATTAAATGAAATTTATTTCTAAATTCATATAAAATCATAATGTACCTGAATATGTAAAAATATTTAATTTTGGTTACTTTTGAATTTATTTGGTGTTATTTAATTCATTTTCGACTCTTTTTGAATTAGACGTCGATTGTCCAAGTAGTTATTTCGACGATCAATCCCCCACATTTCTAGAACAGCAAGAGCAAGGCAAACACCTCCTTTGATCATGTTGATCCCAGTATTTTAATTATTATACTTTGTTTTGTAAATCCTATTATGCATGAGTGTATGTTCTGTATGAAAACTGCTATTATTGGAAAATTGGTAGTTGTAAATCCTACTTGGTGCATATGCCTCCTTGAAATACTGATTCCTTACTGTTGTAGCCGTTAGAATATGTGTTAGACAATATATAATGCCATTTGGGAATTTTCGAGTGCTATTGTCGCATAAACGCAACTGGAACGATAGTTTTTCCGAAAAATTGATAAAAGGACAATATAATAATTTGAGAATTTGGAATATTTTGAAAAATATCTAGAGAAGGTATCTCTATTATTTTGTATGAAAATAAAATGAAAACTTTTGTCTTTAGGCGCAGGCAAGTTATATTGTATTCTGGAAAAGTGAGGATTGTAACTCACTAGTAGTTGGGTGGAGATTCTCGCCCATAGTCGATTAAGGACCGAAGCCAGCAACTCCGAAACTAAGACCTAATCGTACAACTGTATGTGCTAGTATAGGATAGCCGTAGCTAACTAAGTTATCGAATCATAGCCTTGCATGCTTAGTAGACAGAAGTAGTGCGCACATGGTCGGTTAAGCATGCCGAAACAACTATGAATGCCTCACTTTGATGGGTTTCTATCCGGGCGAAGTAAGGGACACACTCAATGGGTTTCTATCCAAGTGAGTGAGGCTCCTCGTTCGATGTGTTTTTATTATTATTATTATCCAGACGAATGAGGATAATGATTCACAGGGCTAGTGCAAGGTTAGAACTAGATGATGTAAAGGCTGCATCGCGAACTCTAAACTGCTTACCTTCGGTAGTGAACAATGATATAGAGAGATTCCAGGCAACTGGAATACCGCGTTCTATGGGTAAAGTTGTACACCTCTGTAGAGTGAGAAATCTATTTAAATAACCGCGCTCGCGGTCAAGAGCATGCTTAGTGTGGCTGGTATGGCTATAGTGTTGTTTTTTCAAAAATTGTTTAGTCGGAAAATGGGTAATGAAATAGGGTTTTTATTTGTTGAGTTAACTGTCATTTCTATGGTTGGATTGCTATGTCTATAGCAGGACTGCCATTTATATGGCTGAATACGAATTTGTTAGTGCCATGTCTATGGCTGAATATGAATTGTTGTCATTATTGATGATATTATTTGATTAGTTCCTTACTTACTATCATGTACTTACTTATTTAAACTGCTCTTCAAATTCCGTTGCAAATTACTACTTATGAATATGGCAAACAAAAGTGGCTTTCAGCAAAATAACTTGTAGAATAGAGCTTCATTCTTTGATAGCCGTGCATGTAATATAACCTTGTGATACACTACAAGTCTTGCTGAGTACACAAGTACTCAATCTTGCTTATGTTGTTGTTTAGAGATCGAAGATGAGCAGATGCCAGACGACGAGTTCTTTGCTTCCGGCACCGGAGGGTTCGGTGACGGGTCTTCCTAGGCCTTGTTCTTTGTCAGTTGCCTACGGGATCGGATGGGCATACCGTTGGACTTTTTCTACTACTATATGTCTTCCACTGCTATTTGGTTTACTCTGATGACTGCTTTTATTTGGCCGGTCGGCTGTTGTTGTAATAATCTTGTAATAGCTTAAGTAGAGTAACATTTTCTTTACTTTTGTATGTGTATGTATGGATGTGAATACCAAATGTTGTGAATGTGTGTACTAGCCTTTAATCTGAGGACTAGCATGGTATACACATAGGGTCTTTAGGTATTACACGCTTGGGGTCCAACAGGAGAGAGAATGTGAAGAATGGGTGGTTGGAAGCGTTGGGCTCAGTGGCTCAATGGATATGGTCGTCCGATAGTTTGTCTGTAGTCGGACGTCTGTGTACAATCAATTCCCATCTCTTTATGTTATTGGTGTTTTACTATTTATAAATTGATTGAATTTTGTTAAGTATAAATTGCTTTTTTGTTATTGATTAAGCTGTGTTTTAGATTGTGATTTTGACCCAAATAAAAAATGCGGCTTATAGATAGAAATCATTCGCTTTACAAATAGACAACCACATGATTTTCTTTAGGACGACAAAAGACTTCACGATCAATTGTTTGTTATGGCTAAATATACCATGAAAAAAATTTGTCCGGAATTTCAGATTGGATTTGCAGTTGTAATTGTGGGATTGGAGAGCCAAGAAGCTTTGGAAAAAACGAGTTATTTGTTGTACTCCCTCCGATTTTGCAAATGTAAGACATTTACATTTAGATATAGGAATTAAGGATTAATACACAAATTGACTTTCGTGACATTCATTTAATCCGAAAATTTGATTTTAGAAAATGCCAAACTTTACCAACTCTTCTCTTAAATATGTGTGTGAAGGAGACATGGAGAAAGAGGCCATATTCACTGATGTTAATAAGAGCATTCATCCAACAAAAAGTAGAATAGAAAGAAATGAGATAGATATGCTTCGAAATCATTGAACGACTTAGGTCGCCGGAAAGTTCAGATAAAACCACTTACTTGCAACGAGGGAGTACTACGTCAAGCTAATAGGTGTTCTAACATGTGTATTTGAAATTTACTTATCCCTTATACCTTCGGTTCTTTTTTACGTAATGTTATTGATTTTTCATTGTCTTCGAGGTGCAACTCTAGCCACTATTTTTTATAACCTTATATTACTATGAATTAATAAACTATAATAGTACGAAAGTATTTTGAAAGAAAAATCCAGTGAGACAGGTTTCATGTAGCCAATCTAGATTGTTTTTATAGTTATTGATGGTTCAATTTTAGAAACCTTGACTGCGTTGTTTCTAAAACATTTTGACTAAGCACTTGTCTTTTTTGTATAATCAAATGCGATTGAATTTGATTTTAAAATTTTGCAGACACGTAGCACATACGCCTCCCCTATGTCTTGTATTTTTTTTTATAATCGTTGAAAACCAATATGTTTGATTTTTATGGTATTTTCACCAATTCACATTTTCACTATATAGGTTGCCATTTATGTCTGCGTAAGAGCGATTTAGATGTAGGAAGGCATAATGTGGTGTCAATGGAACACGTGCAGCGGTGCGAGAGAGAGACAGAGACAGACATATTGTCATATCATTTTTTGCAATTACAAAGAAGACACACACGTACACACATGCTAGTGCGCCCCTTTAGTACACGTCTACATAGACGAAGGCCAATGATAAATTCAAGAACTCACAAAACTCCTACTGAAGCGCACACACGTATGCATAATAGGTGGGCACCAGGATTTGATCACTAACGGGTGGAGTCATAGACCCCACCAATGGGTGGTTGAACATAGATACATGGTTACGTCATCATCTAACGGGTGTGATGGCAAGATACATGGATGCAGGCAGATGGTATCTTATGAGCTGAGTGAGCTTCTATAAAGGGAAAGTTTTATTGGTGCCCCTAGAAAGATGAGCGATATGAGTTCTGCCTTTGTAAATTGGACCGTGTTATTTTTGCCACATAAATTTTGCGTCCATTTCGTTTTGGCCACTAATGTTAGTGACTATCAAATTGTATGTGAAAAGACTTATTTGCCCTTCCATCCTTCTTCCTCCCCCTTCCTCCTTTTTCCTCTTCCTTCCTCCTCTCTTCTTCTCCACCAGAGGTCCTCTCTCCTCCTCTCCTCTTCCCCAACCGTGCCGGCCCAGATCTGGCTTGGGGCCACTGGATCTAGCAACCTCCGCCGCCATAGCACTGCCTCAAGCTACCGCCTCCCGCGCCTCGGCCTCCTATACCATCTCAAGACGCCAAGACTGACCGCACCAGTTCGCTTGGCACGGGCAGCTCATGAGGCCACCGATCTTTGCCGAAAGCTTTCCTCGGCCGATCACCCTCGTGCCGCCCAACACCGCCCAGCTCCCTGAGGACGCCGTCGAGACCGCCGCGAAGCTTATCTCCAGCGCGTTCCACGCTACGGTGCGACTCCCTATCGCCGTCAATGCCGCCGCGGACCTCGTCGGCACCGCGTCCTCTGGGCTGCTCCATGAGGCCCAGGGCACGAGCGCCTCGCCGTCGTCAGCGTCCAGACTGGCGACCTCTCCGTGAGCAACGGCCGGCACCTGGGCCTCCAGTCGAGCGCAGGGAAAACGCTACTGGTTGCCAAAAAAAAATCGGAGGCTAGCGGAGGATAGCGATAGGGCCTGTTACCGGCGGTTACCGGGTTTTTCGGAATTTTTTTGGCTGAAATTTTTGAATCGAACTTTGAAATTCCAATTTTCACCGGCTGCAACAACCGAAAAATTGCTGAAATTTATCCGAAATTTCAGCAAAAATTTTAAGAAATCAACAGAGTGTAAACAAGTGACGGTGAATAGACATTATGACAACCCCAATACAATGTAGCCATTGCAAAACCAAACAAAACTACAAAGCAATCATCATCACTGAAAGTAGTACCAAACATATCTCACTCCATTGACAGCATCAGCACCATCCCTCTTCGCAAACCAATCAAAGAGTAGAACACGGTTAAAATTTACAAAACCACGCAGCCTGATCCACCGGGCAAAGATCGATCCAAGCACGAAGACACGCCCTGCGTTGCATTCCCGAACCCCAACCGGAGCAGATGGAGAGGAGAGGTGAGGATTAGCACCTACCGGAGGGGGAGCGGTCGAAGAGGAAGGCGAGGGGCACGAGCAATGAGCGAAGACGAAGCGCCAAGACCGCCACGTGGGCTTTTTCGCTTTTTTGCCGCCGCCGATGACTGAGCCGCCGCCGAAGCCGCCGTTGCCGAATGGCGCCGAAGGATGGACCTCGCGTCCTCGCTCGACCTCGCCTCAGCTCCTCGAATGCGCCGCCGAAATAGCCTCCCTGTGCGGTCGATTGGGAGTTAGGGCGAGCGAGAGCAAGGGAATAGAAGATGAACGCTGCGCTCGGTTGGGCCGGGCTGAGATTTCAAATTGGGCCGAAATTTTTTGCCTGGTACTTTTTTTTACTGGTGGTGGGCGGTAAGACCAAAAACCAGCGGTAACCGCCGAAATTTCAGCGAAAAGTTTTTCACTGGTCGAGCGATGCGCTGCGGTGGAGCCGTGGAGGTGGAGGTGGAGGCGTAGCCAGGTCTACGCCATGAGCTAGGCGAAGATGGCGGAGGTGATGCTGTCCGCTACTGCAACGGACGCCAAGTGGGTCATCCACCTCTACCTGGCCGACCAGTCCTCCCCGGGACGTGCGAAGTGCTTCAGCGTGGCAGACGCCGAGAAGATCCTGATGGTGGGCCCACAAGCTGACAGAGAGAGAGGCAAAGAGAGAAACGAGAGACTGGCGGTGGGCCACAAGTTGACAGGGTATCGGATGTCTTTTTGGAAACTACTGACAAGGAAATAGCAGTCAAATGATTTATTGTAACAGTCAAACTAACGTACACTAACGGTAGTGGCAAAAATAAAATGGACGCAAAATTTGAGTGACAAAAATGACACGGTCCAATTTGTAGGGGCAGAACGCATATCGCACACCTTACCAGTGGCACCAACAAAATTTTCCTCTATATAAAAGGAGGCTGAAATGCTCGTCACCTAGGCTGTCCATGTAAGCTTTTTTTGTGGCATGTACGATTGTGTTTCCTTTTCCTTTCCGTCGTTCGATCTTGCTGTACGTTCTAATCCTACGGTTGCTTCTATTGTTTCGGGCCGTTTGATCGTGGACTTCTGTCGTTGTACGTTGGATCGCGCCGGGTGTTGCAGCCGCGAGTTCATTCACCAGTCCTGAGGTTCCTGGCCACCTCAACTTCTCCGCGCTTTTCTTTACTTCGCACTATGCCACGTAGAAAGCAGTGCCCATACCTTCTTGCCTCTTCGGTTGTTGTGCGGTCTGGTCGCTTTTACCTCCTAGCATTCTCTCTTTCTTCCGTCTCCTCACTTCCGTTGCTAGTGCCTCTTCTGCTTCGTTCCTATCGCCTGCGTCTCTCCCCATCTATGCTCCTCAATCGTGCTTCTTCTTTGGGATGCCACTCCGTTGTTTGGGGTTGATTTTCTCAGTTGTTTATCTACTTTTCGATGGTTCTTGGTTGGTCTTTGGTTTTCGCGTTCGCTTTTCTTGCTATGGGGAGGGGTTCTCATACCATGGATTTGGTTGTGCTTTTTTCATCTCGGTTGTCACCAATGGCTGCTCCAGCGATTTTCTTATCCTCGGTTTAGCGTGTCCTTTGGGATGCTTCTCTCTCGATTTCATGCGTTTCTTCCTACAGATGTGTGTATATGTACTTACATAGCTTTCTTTTGGTCCTTCTTTTCATCGTTTCTGTGGTTTCATTACAAGAACTTCTCCCATCTCCCTCTCTGCTTCTCTCGAAGCCTCGCTGCAGCAGAGCCCCATCTATTTCTTCTCCCTCTTTCCTTTTGGTTCTCATTGATTCGCATGGTTTGTTTGCTGTCGACCTCCTCCCTTTGTGCGGTTTTCTTTTCTTTGGTTTCGCCTACTGTTGTGGGTTCTCCTCTTTTGGTTCTTGCTTCCTTCCCTCGTTTTTTCCTTGTGCCGAAGGGTGCTTGGTTTGATGGATCTATTGCCTTTGGGTTCTCACTATTAGGTCACGGGTAGGCTACGGTAGAAACAAACAAAATTTTTCTACCACGCAATCCAGGAAGCCAAGCAAGTAGATGATCATAGATCATTACCACCAAACACATAGAGCAGTAGAGGAAGGGTTGGAGCAGTCTGGTCCAACGTAGAGCGCATCGATGTAGTGGTCGTAGTCGATCGTCTAGCGTCCTCACGAGTCGATCGTCTCCTCCAGCAACGTCTGCAGTTCCTTGTGAAGATCGCGGATCGTCCTCAAGCGTAACAGTCGCAGTAGTGCCTCTACGGTATCCACACGTCCAGGGAAGGAACAACCATGCGCAGGTGTGCTAGCACCAAGTCGCACGGTAGAGCTCTCAGGAAGATGGCGGCTAGGGTTTTGGTGGTGATTCACGCGTACCTCCCAACAACCTCATGCATCTCCTTATATAGTGCTCATGACGGATCTTATCCGAACACGTTTGTCGAATCATATTCGTACTGGTTTGTTCCAACCCGTTAAGTGTGTGACCCTATAGGTTCATGCGTAATCAGTTGTGACTCGGAAACCCTTTCCGATCACGAGTTGTAGCGGCTCCTAGCAGAACATAACGATTCCCGAATACACACAAATTATATTGAACGAACCTTAATGCAATATGATCTACGACCAGGTCCTCATCACTTACGACCAGGTCCTATCTCTATATGACCAGTTCGTATTTGGTCACGACCAGTTCGTAATTCCTTACGACTAGGTTACGACCACCCTGTGACTACGTTCGACCAGTCTACGACTAGCTCGTATCTCCATACGACCAGTTCATAACTGTTTGAACTAAGCGACCTACTCGTGTATACTCCCTTTGCCTCACGATGTCTGGTTAAACTCCAGGTAAGATGTTGTGTCATCCATGGACTGTTCAATACTTTCTCGATTGAGTGTCGGATTACTTCACGTGGTCGAACACTTTGACTACTAGTGGCATGGCCATGTACTTTCTTTATTCGACCACAACGAGGGGCCCAGAGACATCTCTCCTGTTATGTTAGGAGGGGCAAAACCCATATCCGACCAGTCACATTCCTCTGCATGTTTCATAGCATACCCGAAAGTTACCTTTATAACTACCCAGTTACGGTGTAGCGTTTGGCAACCCCTAAGAGTGCTATTACATATGTAGGAAACCATGCTGATCTCAGGTCTAAGGATTATACATCATCATTACTTGAGACCAACTAATGACACATAGAATCATAACAATCTCAATAGTGTCTCAAGGTGGGTCTAATCCAACATCATGTTCTCTAACATGTGTCCATATTATTGGTTTGATATCTCCATATCCATGACCCGTGAAACATAGTCATCAACCAATACATATGCTAGCCTATTCATATGTATCCTCATATGTTTCCGACCAGAGATCGTATAAGAATAATTATCGCAGAAATATAAAGTTTCACAATCAAGTCACATACTTGATAATCAATATTAACAATATTATTCTTGGAACAAGATAACATTTTATCCAATATTATGAACATAAGGAAATATAATCATCTCTATGATTGCCTCTAGGGCATATTTCCAACACTCACAAGGTCTTCCTCCTTGCGTGCTATCTCCGTTTGATTTTTCCTTGTTGCAAACGAGGTCTATCTTTGTGGATCAACTTCCTTTTGGTTTCCACAGGGTCTTGCTCTTTGCGTTTAGCTGGTTTTTGTGTGTTTTTATTTCCTTTGGTTTCTTCTGCTATTACCACTTCTCCTCCATTGGTTTGTGCTTCCTTCCCTCGATTTTTGCTTGTGCCGATTTTTTTCTTGTGTCGGTTTTTTCTTCATGGATCTATTGCTTTTTGGTTGCTTGAGCGCTGTGAGGTAATCCATATTTTATTTGCCCCTCTTTTTAGGGGATCTATGGTTGGGTTTGCGTTGGGATATTTGGAGATTTTTGGGAGTACGTAGGTGTCGATTCCTGCAATGCAGCACCCGAATTTTTTAATTTTGAGCAGAAATTATGTTCTTGTTCGTGCTCTTGAATCTTTTGCTCACATTTTCGATCTGGTTCGATATAAGTTTGGCCTCCATTGGTTTGTGCTTCCTTCCCTCGATTTTTCCTTCTGCCGATTTTTTCTTGTGTCAGATTTTTCTTCATAGTTCTGTTGCTTTTTGGTTGCTCGAGCGCTGTGAGGTAATCCGTGTTTTTTTGCCCTTCTCTTTTGGGGATCTATGGTTGGGCTTGCATTGGGGTATTTGAGGATTTTTTGGGAGTACGTAGGTGCCAATTCCTACAATGCAGTGCCCGAATTTTTGGATTTAAGGCGGAAATTATGTTCTTGTTCGTGCTCTTGAATCTTTTGCTCACTTTTCAGTCTGGTTCGACGTGAGTTTGGCTAGGATTCTATCTGCTAGTGGAGAGTAAAGATTTGGGAATTTTTACCTTGCTTCTACCCTATTTCACACCACGAGCAAGACAAAGATGGTGTGTGTCATTGTATGAGAAAAGAGGGAATTATTCAGGTGCTATTCAACAAACAGCTTAGGTCAGTTAACGGTTCACACTTGCATGTTACCGGTGTTTTTACATTGGATATTCTTCAGCTTCCTGGTCTAGCATCACTTTCAGCTTGATGTTCAAAACAATATTGATTAGCATCCCTTTTAGGTGCTACTAGGATTATTAAACAATATATGTGATTATCAAGTAGTATCTTTTGATGGTATTGAGAAATTTTTTTATAGGTGTAGCTTATGTAGGAAAGATTTTGTATTGTAGCCTGCAATAGCTAATATTGTACATATATTTTGTTTTGTGTGATGAATTTACTGATAACTGAGAAAGTCGATTCTTTGCCTAACCTTGGGGTCATCCCTTTGTTTTTTTGTTAGGTGTTGAACTTCCTAATGCTCTAAAAGGTTGTAGGCTTAAACTTGGCAAAAGAGACGATGTGTTTGGTTTGTTTTTCTTATCAAAATGGAACAACCCTTTTGCCCTCTGGTTCTAAGAAAAAAAGTTTTTACATTAACAATAGAAAGAAAAAAAAAATAGAAAAAATACCAAATTAATAAGGAAGCAAATTTAAATATTCCCACTGTTGTAAGCTATATTGGCTTCCTTTGGAGACTCTAGAAGAATTCCAAACACTAGAAAAAACATGATGGATTTAAATATTCCTACCATTGTAAGCTATATTAGCGTGCAGGAAGGTGATGGGAACACGATATTTTGCAAAATTGATAACTGTGTTTCCGTTGGTTTTTCCTTCGCATTTCTAGGATTTGGGGTTTATGATGCATGGTATTTCCTTTCGATTGCCGCAGCGCACATGAGTCTGGATGAGTATGAGCCGAACTGCTTCGGGCTAGATCAGTCCAAGTACCAGTAGGTGTTCAATGACTACTGAGAGGGCACCGGCAAGGTGCGGTGCCTCCTATTTCTCCTTCCTAATTTGCTTTTGCTGCATTTTCCATGTGATCTTGAGGGAATTAGGTTCGATCCATGTCGTTTTGGTTGATGAGAATCTGAGGTAGAGTTTCATGGTAGTTTTGGGAGCAAATTGGGAAAATGTCTTTGTCTGTGTGGATGTTTGGTTAGTGACATGGAGGATTTTCCCAAATCTGGTCCTCTCATGTTTATCTCATATACTATAATCTACTTCTAGTATTATCGAGACAACAGAAGCAACTAGTAGAGGAATGTATGCTGTTAGTTGTGAAAGCTGTAACTAACGAACCTGCTCTTTGGAGACAATACTATTTTTCATTTTGATTCATAAAACATTCAGAAAGCTATAACTAACGAACCTATTGTTTTGATACCATGTTCCCAGCTATGACAAAAATAAATTGTTATGTCATTATCCTTCATTCACTTGTCATTTTAAACGCTACAATAAAAGAATAGAGTAATGCTAATGAGTAATAAAATGATATACAAAAGAATAACTAGATCGCCATATTGGTCTAATCCCTTCCTTTTGTGACACTTGCATAACCACATGTGTATACTAGAGATATTTCCAGAAAATAGAGCTGCATTACTTCTGGATTTTGAGTGCCTCACTGGAATTTCATATGTTGATTACACTTAGGTTGTCAAGATAGCGATGTTAGAACTAGATTCAGCATATGTTGCAAAATTTGGTTGGAATTTCATATCTTTAACGTTGGTCAATTTACATGTGTGTTTGGATTACTAGAATGTACTTGTTTTAGAGCTATTTGAAGCACACAATCAGATGGAGCCTACAGTAGTTGTAAGCATGATGGAACTTGAGGTGGTTTTAGTTTTTTTTTTTGTTTACATATGGAAATGTTATCCACATGATGTTTTCAATGACTTTTATATAGCCAACTTTGTAATATATGCATTCTTCCAAAAAAAAATCTTCCTTTTTTGTGAGTTGTTTTCATACAAGGGTGGTTGCATTTTGTTCTCTATTTGTTTCTTGCTTTCTGAAGTTCTTTTTTTCTAATTAGGTTCTAAATCCTTTGACTCATTACATGTATGCTTAACCTGTATAGGTGTAGCTTTTGTGATAATGTGATTATCAAGTAGTATCTTTTGATGGTATTGAGAAAAAAAATCTATAGATGTAGCTTATGTGGTTATTAAGTAGTATCATGTACGTTTGTCTTTGCGCGCTAGTTTCTCGTCCTTAACTAAGATGCGACCGCTTTACCCAGATCCCTTGGTTTCACCAATGGCGATCATCAAAAGGACGAGACTGGAAGGTCCACGTGACAGACAAAGAAGGAGGAGCTAATAAACCGAACTAGAAGATCAACAACAGTGGCCTAATTTCCGTTAGTGCCATCTCAAAAAGAGAGAGAGAAAAATAAGATCTGTTAGTGCCCACTGATTGATTGATAGTTGATGCTTGTTACCTTATCTTAGGTTTTTTAGAGAGAAAATTACCTTTTTTAGAGTACACATCGGACGCACACACCTCACACACACGTCCACACACACGTAGGTGTGTCCTTAACACACATCTAATCTAGAACGGGGGCTAAACCTCACGGAGCGCGGGTACACGTTTTGACCACTGAACGCACCCACATGTGTGTACTATTCCTAAATCCATCCGGAAAATAAGGCGCACGAGATCAATACCAGGGATCGAGCCCCGGACGGGCTGCTGGCACACCTGCTGTAGCAAGCCAACCGAGCGTCCTTAGAGAGAAAATTACCTAGAACGCTCGATCTCCATTCGTAGTTTGACTGATCCTGGGCTGGCCTGGTAGCAGAACCCAGCTCCGGCTGAGGATCGAGGTCCACTTGTTCGGGCCTGTTCTGCGTGCAGATTAATTGCTCTTGTCAACACGGCTATCTCGCCCCCTTGTATAGCCAGGCGGAGTTAGACTTCGGCTACGCCCCAGGCTGGGCTAGCTCATTTCTAAACTAAGTCCACGGTCTTCTATTTTTTTTGGCAATTTCTTCATAAGCTTTAGATCCTAGGCTCAGTGTTGAAGCCTATGTTGCTGTAGGCTTGGATCCGTCTTTTGTGGCCACAGGTAGGGGTGGAAAAAAAAACTCGTTAGTGGGGCTCGTTGGCTCGATTCAAAATTACTCCAATTATAGTAATTAATTGGTTAAGCACTGAAACGAGTCAATTTCTAATAAAATTGGATTTCGCTATATATCAGCTCAGCTCGGCTCATTAGCTTGACTCTAAGATACTTTCAAACCATAAATAAAATGATATTAAATTAAATCGTGCCAATTTCAATAAAAACTCAATAAGACGAGAACTTGGCTAAATATCCACCCCTAGCCCACAGGGTAGTGGCGAAGTACACGTATACGTACATGTGTGCAATGCAACACAGATGCTCTGTTAGGAGAATCGGCAAGGAATTTCTAGTCCAAATTAAACTTGCAATTTGTGGATCATGGACGCACGTATAGTAGTAGTGTATTAGTATGTGCTAGCTAGCTTCTGGAATTTTTGGCCGTATTGGCACATTTTCACCTCGTATTTACAGAAATGACCGTCTCCGAATTTTTTGTAAATATAGCCCCCTGCCGCACAGCCACTGTGCGGTAGCCCATCCCCGGTCGCCACGCGCCCCTCTCCACATAGCCACAATGCAATGTCCCCCCACCGCCCGCCTCGTGTCCCGCCTCCCACACGACCCTCCCTCCTGCCCCTCCCAACGTGCCCCCTTCGCACGGCCCTCCCTCCCCCTCTTGCCACGTGTCCGATCCGATTCTTAGGAGAAAGAAAAAACCAAAAAAAAAAAACGTGGGTATTCCACCTGTCATTCGAAGAAGCTGTGAAGTCCAAGCCCCTCCCCTAATTCCACCGCCCATCCTCTCCTCCTATCAATTCCATCGCATCCCTGTCTGATGCATGTCTGTGAATTTCAATTAGCTCGCGCGGGAAAGGATTCCCTCCCGCAGTGGCTATAAATTGAAGAGCAAGCGAGTGCGATTTCATTTCGCAGTCGCTCCCTCACTCACTTTCTCTTTTGGTTGCTCTCTTGCTGTGTTGATGATATTTTCGAGGACATTTTAGCGTTATTAACCGCCGTCATTAGAAGCCAATTTAGCAGGTAATTTTTTATCTCCGTGGATTTTTTGTTGTTCGTAAATTATTTATTAACTGCGTACTTAAGTAGTTGTAATTTTGTAGGCACACCTATTATAGGTGTTTTGAAATTTTCGTAGGGAAATCTGTTAGAATTTATTAGTCCCATTTAATTAGCCGCAGTTTAATTAATTAGTTTTAATTCTTATAGATATTAGAGATGTTACATAATTAATTAGTTTTAATTCGTAGGATACTCGTAGCTATAGATGTTAGGTAATCTTAGGCTGTTAAGTCAATTTTATTGTAGCAAGCGTAGGATTAATCTGTATAATTTTTCACAAGAACACTGGATGTGGTCGATCTCGCAATGATAATGATCTCATTAGTGCTAGACATCAAGTTGGTGTAGTAGAAACAAAACTCACCCTTGAGTGACATGTCCATCTGTAAAATTTCACCAAGAAACTAGGTTTGCTCTCACACTGTCAATTAAGGAATGTGCATGCATCATCAGGTAACATATATAGAGAGAGCTAGTGTTATTTCGATGACAAGGCAGCACATATATATTCTGCAATTAGTTTGTCTTAATTAATTAGTTTTAAACAATTAGTTGAAGTTCATAATGACTGTAAATGGAAAATAAGAAAAAATGAAGTTGGTAGTTATTCATGCATGCAACGCTAGGCCATGCATGCATGCACTGTATGTGTATGTCCATGTTAGATTTATGGAACAATATGTGCATGCTTTTTTAATTGTTAGTGCGTAGCACATGTTCATTCACGGTAATCAATTAGCCCTAATTAATTTAGTCATGTTTAAATAGCCATATTTAATTTTGTACTACTAAATTAGTGTACATTAATTTGTAGAGTTAGTTTCATCGTAATATCTAATTTACTGTATTTTATGGTCATTATCAATCTCCTCACTAATAATCCGTCAATTCTATGTACGATGAGGACAACCGATGCAAGCTGTGGATCACCGGTGACGCGGATGGCCCTCCACCCCTAGTGCTTTGGGCGGGGAGGGATTACTGAGAGCTGGACGATCGCTACATCCCGATCCTTTGGGACATGGGCTTGTTGCTCCTTGCGAAGCTGGTGTCTGTCGGTCATTGGTTCACCCTAGATGCCAGCTTGTTGTCGGCACTTGTTGACAGGTGGAGGCCCGAGACGCACACCTTCAACTTTCGGGGGGGTGAGATGACGGTCACCCTACAGGACATCTCGCTCTTGACCGATCTCCCGATCCAGGGTGAGCCACTTGTTCCGGGCCCTCTGGGTACGGCTAGAAGGCCAGGCTGGAGCAGCGGTTTAGCCAACCTTTCCCGGAGCATGTACGTGGTGTCCCCCGGACTTGGCTGAGGCAGTTCAGTCATTGCCCGCAGGGTAGGGATGACAATCTTGCTCGATTACCTGCGTACCCGTGGGCAAAAAACCTAATAGAGGTGGGTATGTTTTTCATTTATTTCCCACAGGCATGTTCATGGGGGGCAAACTCTGCCTA
The DNA here is from genome assembly GCA_036346405.1 of Phyllostachys edulis. NCBI lineage: Eukaryota > Viridiplantae > Streptophyta > Magnoliopsida > Poales > Poaceae > Phyllostachys > Phyllostachys edulis. The sequence continues at coordinate 71,090,320 of CM070549.1, read as the reverse complement.
ACGGGTAAACGGGCATGGGTACAGGGGAGCTCCACCCATGCCCATTCCACACGATTACTCGTCGTATCCTACTAACAGATGGGCCACATTTGAAAACCCCTAACCTGCCTCTCGCCTCCCTCCTTGTCCACTAGACCCAGGCACAGCCGCCACTCCCCTCCCCTCCCACATCTCAACCGATTCGGCGTCTTCCACAACGCCGACTGGCTCGGCCGCCCCTTTGGATCCAAGGTCTACAGCACTGGTGGTGGTGGTGGCGGAGGGAACGGCAGCGGTGGCAAGACAGGCAACGGGTTCTTACACCTCCTCGCGTCGACCCTAGAGCTTTGGACGCTCGTCCTTAGCCACCGGACATAGATCCTCTACATTGCCGGCATCAACCTCGTGGTGACCTAACTCGAGCTCATCCCCGGGTGCATCGCGCTCGAGTCCGGCAAGGGCAACGGGTCGCCACCACGCCATCGCCCGCGCTGCCGCCGCATGGGCGTGTTCAGACATTCGATTTTCACGAAAGGAGGCCTCGGCAAGGTAAGAGAGCAAATTCGAAACTAGTTAACATGTGAGAAGTGATTGTCTGATTGTTTCACAAATCACAACTCAGCTCGTTGATGATCTGAGATTTGATTTAGGTTGTTCTATGAAAAATAATATGAATACTTCTTGGCATTGATTTTGATGTGCATAGAATGGTGATAAGCTGATAATGCACAAGAAAGATGATCATTGGTTGTTTTCCTACATGAGTTGTTTGAATGTTGTAAACACTATGATGCTGTGTTTCTAGACTTGCCCCAGCCTTGGCTAGCAATACCTTCTGCTGGGGCAATGCTAAAGCAAGATGGTGTTGTATGCTCCTTTTCACCTTGCATTGAGCAAGTACCGCATGCTTGCGAAGCTCTGAGATCATGTTTCACAGGTTCGTTACATTCTGTGAACTTGTTATGCCTTTAGAAATTGATTATGTTGTGATGAGTTTCGCATGATTCATGCATACAAATAATCTCCTTCTAATCCACATATTAATTACAATATCAACTTTCCAAGCTGGGGAAGTTGCTATTGAATGGAATGAGGGCTATACTTTCCCAACTGATTATTTCCCCCATAATGCATCTCCACCATGATGCATTGTTCATGGGTAAATGGGCATGCTCGTAGGTGACAGGTACCCACGGGCGACGGGTATGGGCGAGGTTCTTTGCTCGTCGTCCTTCGCAGGCATGCCCATGGGGGAAAATCGGGGTCGCAAGCATGGGTATGGGTGAGTACTACCTGTGCCCGCTGTGCCCGATTGCCATCCCTACCGCAGGGTGCACCTAACGAGGTCGTTAGGACGCACTTCGTTGCTTACCTTCTTCAGCTCTTTGGTGGGTGTAACATTCCAATTTTCAGACCTTTTCAAAATAAAAATAATCATTTGGTTTTTCCTGAATTGGTAAAGCTTAATTTGAAATTTCATAAATTAAAAACAATTTCATGTGAGTAAATCAAACTCTGACTAAATAAAAAAATTTTTGATTTTCTGGTTTCTCTTGGATCTCCTTTTTTTCCAAGACCTTGTCGTTATTTCCTTTAAGTTCTTTTATTTCTTTTCGGTTTTCCCGATTCTCGAAGTCTTTTTGAAGCTTTAAAAATTAAAATGAACCAATTGCATTTTATTGAATTAAGTAAAGCTTAACTTGAAACTTCAGAAAATGAAAACATTTTAAATGATTAAATCAAACTTTAGTTAAATTCTAAAATGATTTTATTGGATTTTCTCCAATTCTTTTGCTATTTCCTCAGAGTTCAATTTAAATTAGGAAAAATTAGCTCAGTGACATCGCGTTAGAGCGTAATCGGAGGAATGACAGTCCGTTCGTGACGCATTGGAAAATAACATTGTGAACACTGAAAAATTAGATGAATGACATCGCCGCCAGTTACTTCAGTTTTCAGAATTTTTTTAATATAGAAACTGAGCTCAAAAAATTATCAACTTTTTTGTGGAGCCTCCCTGTAATATCCTGAATTTAATTTAGAGAGAATTAAGTTGGGAAAAGGTTTTCAGTGTAATTTTTTCTGTTTTGGAAGGGGGTTTAAAGAGGTGGGCCTCTGGCCCAGGATACTTTGGGCCGTATGGTGGGCCTAGCAGCCAAGAGGGGAGGCGCATGGGCTTTTATCTTTAACCCTAGGTAGCCATTATCCCCAACTCCCTTGGCTGCCTCCAGCTCTAAAGCCGCCGCCTCCTCCAAGCCTTGAAGCCGCCGCTTCCTCCAAGTTCTGCGCCCCATCTCCCCCTCCCTGATGCCTCTACCTGCTGGTGCCGCCTCCAAGGTCTTCCCCAAGCCGCCTCTCCCTGCCCTCACCTCCAGCCGAGCCCCCTTTTGGAGCTGTCCCTTGGTGGCCGCCCAAGAGAAGAAAGGAAGAAGGTGGAAGGGGAGGTTCTTCGGGAGTTCGTTCATCACCTTCCTGGGTTCTTCAAGGGTAACGGTTGTCGTTCTTAGCTGTTGATTTGTTGGTAAATGCAAGTTGGATCAGAACTGATTGGGTCTAATTATTTCTGCTGTAGTTCTATTTTGTCCAGAAGATTGCATGGTTAATTTCGAGTTCTTAGAAGAAGAATTCGAGATGCCCATCTATTAGAGATAGTTAGATAATGTTTTTAGCTTTCCGTGGCCACCAAGAACACCTAATTCCGACATACGGATCAAGAGTTATGGCAGTTTCAATCTTGCTGCCCAGAATTCTGATGAGATGGATCTGTTAATTTGTCTTTTGAGTTATGTTGGTGTTAGAGGCAAATTCAGGGTTTTCATTCAACTAAATTTTTTTAGCAAACTTCGTAACCTTTCTAAAATCCAAAGAATGCCCCAATCGGAGTTGTAGATCAAGAGTTACGCTATTTTCTTTTCTGCTGTACGTTCGTCGGGGCAGAATATTTCCTTGGCTGATTTGGGTTATCTCCCCAACTAGGTTTTCATGGATATGTTTGTTAAGTTTCCATAGGACTTGGGCTCACCTCGTTCCGAGTCCCAGATCGTTAGATATGAGCGATTTCGTGTTGCTGTCCAGAATCAGTTCTTTGATCGTGTCATCTGTTTTCATATTAGAACTAACTAGTTAATTGTGGGTTGTCGGAAAGGTGTTGTAGAACATTGATAGAAGCGTCCTGTTATATGTTGTTCTTATTTCAAGTATATATATTGTGTAGGCGGAGAGGCTTCAGGTTTAGGAGCACCGCCATTGCCTACTAACACGTCGCATTGCGAAAGGCAAGTACTTTAATGTTCTTATAGTTATAAAATGTTGAATGTCGGTTGTGGTATTGTGTTTCTAAGATCCACGTTAATATTCACTGTTCATATTCATTCCATATGTGTTACCTTACCACCATGATTAGAGAGCATGTCTTTTCAATATTCATATTTCATACCATGCATCCACTGTTCATGTTTCATCCACAGGAGTGGATTAATAAGACCCATCAATTCTAGTATGGGCACGTAAGACCCACCATTCCAACGTGGGCAGTTCGGGACACCTGTATGAAACGTTCTTCATACGGGGCTTGGATCCCCATATTTTGTTAAATGCGGGCTTAGGTGAATACCGACGGGTGTGTCACTAGTAATACCGGTATATGCATATGTGTGGTCCCTTCATTTCATCCAACTCATTCATTCCATTCATTCAAATATTCGTACAATAATTTATGCATATTCATCAATGAAGTTGTCATGACCATGGTTGTTATATGTATCATTTATTTACTATACTTGCTGAGTCACGGACTCACTCTTGCGTTGTTTGTTTATTTTAGGTGACCATTGAGGTTGGCTCTATTGGGAGGGAGTAGGCACGCACTACTCATTCACTTCACCTTAATCAATTCCAGGATTACATTTTAGTTCTATTTTTCATTTGTTAATTGATGAACTGTAATAAATAATGTTAGTCGTGGTTGATAATCTCTTCCCTGTTATGATTGATTAAGAACTGCGTGTTGTTGTAGGTGTAAAAACCAAACACGAGTGAGAGGGTGGACGTCGGCCGTCTGACGGGCCATCGTCCACGAGGGTAAAAAGTGACACGAGGATTTATACAGGTTCGGGGGTCCGAGAGGACCGCCCTACTCCTGTCGGTGAGCCAACAGGGGGTTACCTCCGGAGAGGGAGCCCCCGAGGACTCACCAGTTTGAACATACTTCTTTATTGCTCAAGAGAGCCATCCTTTTGAAAGGAGGGATACATGGAGTATTTATAGGCTCTTGGGCCTGTACAAATGACCAAAGTACCCCTTTGGGGATAGCTACACTATGAGTACAAACGAGGGGTATTACAGTCTTTCAGGAGCATTACTGCACTTCTTGGACCTGTACGTGAGTCTTCTGCAAGGCAGGCTCCATTAGTGTGATGGATGAATTATTCTTACAACACGTGTGATTTTCGATCATCTTTTTGATACACTTGATTGAAACCAGATTATATTCCTATGATGGTTCTGTTACGTATTGATTCCTTTATTATCTTGATATATATATATATATATATATGACTGTGGAACCTCCGGTATAGCTGAGGTTCTGCCGAAATTTAGAATTTTGTCTTTTGTTTTAATTTTGTTTAACATATTAGTTTAGTAGCATTCCAAGCCCTTGTCATACTGGGGTGTTACAGTTGGTATCAGAGCGGGCTTTAGGTCCATGGTAATTAAGTTATTAAAATGACACACTGAGCACAGTAGGTGGGATGGGTAATTCGTGGCTTCCGCATTTCTATTGTTATGTTTTATTCATTGAGTAATTGTTGATTTGTTTCTGTGCTTTTATTACCGTTAAGCCAAATGTTTTAGCTTATTATGCTTTGGTGTTCTTAGATGGCGAGAGGTAGAGGCAATGGTCGTGGAGCGGCCCATGGCCGTGGTCGTCCCCCGAGCCGTGGCCGTGGTCGTGGACGCGGTCCAGCTGTGTCTTCATCTTCGTCTTAGGAGTCTTCTAGTGCTGCCGCCGAGGGGGTTGCCTCAGCCGCTCAACCGGCCGCAGAAGCTCAGGCCGCGTCTGCTATTATCATTCAGAATCTTCAGAGGGAGAACCAGGAACTCCGTCGACAAGTGCAGTGCGACCCTTCTGCTGCAACATGCACTAGTTATGGAACTTCTTTGCTTCAGACAATTCCACCCGAGGCTAGGATGAGTCTCCGCGAGTGGATGTCACTGTCTCGACACCTTCGACGGAGCGGTACTCGGTTCAGCCGCAGATTGGTTGTGATACATGGAGAGGCAATTGATTGCCTTAGAGATGACTTCAAGGCGAAGGCGCGGTTCGTGGCCTTTCAACCGGAAGGGCCAAGCCGATATCTCGGTGGGAGGGGTTCTATCTGCTAGAACCCCAGTGCAGGGACCACTCACTTGGGAGGTATTCGTGGAGCAGTTCAGAACAAAATTCTATCCGGATTCCTTTGTTGAGAGGATGGAGCAGTCACTGCTGACATTTGTTCAAGGAAAGATGTCAGTGTTAGAGTACGAGGCTGGATTCAACAATCTGGTACGCTTTGTACCAGCGGTGGCCAATGATGATCGGGAGAAGGCCAAGAGGTTCCCCCAGGGCCTCATTCCGAAGTATCGCCACGTTCTGGGGGCGATTGGCTTGCGTGATTACAGCTCCGTGGTCGAGCAGGCCAAAGGAATGGAGTTGGGGAGAGATCTTTCTTCTCAGAGGCAGGTTGCTAGTAGCCCTGTCCTTGCTGGTGGTGGCCAGAAACGAAGTTTTGGTGGGGGAGGTGGGTCATCTCAGCAACCTGCTCCCAAGAGGTTTCAGGGGAGTCAACATACCCGTCCTATTCAGCAGTGGCAGTCTTCCTCATCGGCGCCACGTTCTTCGTCATCCACACTTCAGATGCGTCCTGCTCTAGGTCAAGGTATGAAATGCTTCAAGTGTGGTGGAGAGCACCAGGCATCAGAGTGTTCTTTCAAAGGGACATGTCGTCAGTGTGGCTAGGAAGGCCACAAGTTGTCAGTATGCAAACAGAACCCAGCGAGCATTATCAAGTGGGAGCCAGTCCCAGCAACGTCTTCTTCTAGTGCTCCTCGGGATTTAGTTCAGACCCTAGCTGCTGTTCCTGCACCTCAGTTTTCTTCAGGATGGGCTCCTTCGGCAGCATTTACTCCTGCACCTCCTGCGGGGTTCTACTGGAACCCCGTTCCGTCTACACCGCCGTCGCTCACTTCACCTGCTGCAGTTCCTGTTCACCCTACGTAGAGTGTCGGTGCGTCATCTGCTCCGGCACCACCGGGAGTCTACGCCATGCCTACTCCTGCGACTTTGGGCCGTCCTGACGTGGTGACAGGTACTTTACTAGTCGATTCGCATGAGGCTTTAGTTCTCTTTGATTCTGGGGCTACCTATTCTTTTGTGTCTCTAGAGTTTGCTAGAAGGGCGAGTTTGAGTTTGCAGCGTATTTCTGAGTCTGTGGTAGTCAGTTCACCGGGGGGTCTTATTTCTAGCTCTACGGCATGTTCGGGCTGTTCTATCACTATTGATGATGAGAACTTCACTGCTAACCTTATGGTAATTCAGTTCTCACCGTTCGATGTTATTCTGGGCATGGACTGGTTATTCAATTACCGTGCCAAGATATGTTGTTTCTGGAAGACGGTGACTTTGCAAACTCCGTCCAGGAAAGAATTGGTGTTTCAGGGTAGTGCACCTTCAGATTCCTTATTCATATTGGCTAGTCTGTTTCCCAGACTTCGGGCCTCAACCATTGGGTTGCTTTGGTCTCTCAGCGAGAAGGCTAATTCTTCACTGCGCATTGAGGAGATTCCTGTGGTGAATGAATTTCCTGATGTTTTTCCTGTGGAGCTTCCTGGGATGCCGCCAGAGCGAAAAGTGGAGTTCCAGATTGATCTTATTCCGGGAACGCGACCTATTTCAATGTCTCCATACCATTTAGCACGACCCTTCCAAGAGGAGTTAAAGAAGCAATTGGACGATTTGCTGTCCAAAGATATGATTCGGCGTAGTGTTTCGCCGTAGGGAGCGTCTGTTTTATTCACTAAAAAGAAAGATGGTAGTTGACGTATGTGCGTAGATTATCGGGCTCTTAATCAGGCTATTGTGAAGAATAAATACCCTTTGTCCCGCATTGAGGATCTCTTTGATCAACTGAAGGGAGCTAAAGTATTCTCCAAGATTGACCTTCAGTCAGGTTATAACCAAATTCGAGTTCAGGAGCAAGATATCGAGAAGATGGCTTTCTCTACAAGGTATGGCCATTATGAGTATAAGGTTATGTCTTTTGGACTAACAAATGCTCCTACAGTTTTCATAGAAGCCATAACAGTATGCTGCACCAATACCTTGATGATTTCGTTGTGGTATTCATCGACGATATTTTGATCTATTCCAAGACGGAAGAGGATCATGGTCGGCATTTGAGGTTGGTTCTCGAAACTTTAAGAGAGAACCAATTTTATGCCAAGCTGAAGAAGTGTGAATTCTGGATTTCTAAAGTTGGGTTTCTGGGCCATGTAATCAATCAAGAGGGCATTTCAGTTTATCCTAGCAAGATTTCAACAGTGGTAGAATGAAAAAGGCCAACCAACGTCAAGGAAGTGAGGAGTTTTCTGGGTTTAGCTGGCTATTACTGGCGCTTCGTGGAAGGTTTCTCAACCATTGCTAGACCGTTGTCTCAATTGACGCAGAAAGGTGTCAAATTTCATTGGTCAGATGCGTGTGAGCGCAACTTTTGTACTTTGAAAGATAGATTGGTGACCGCTCCAGTTCTTACTCTTCCCGAGCCTGGGAAGCGGTTCACTATTTATTCAGATGCATCTATAGTTGGGCTTCGTTGTGTGCTCTTGCAGGATGGCAAGGTGATTGCCTATGCATCGAGGCAGTTGAAGAAACATGAACAGAATTATCCTACTCATGATTTAGAGCTTGCAGCAGTGGTTCTTGCTTTGAAGATCTGGCGTCATTACTTGTACGGTGAATCTTGTGATATATTCACTGATCATAAGAGTCTAAAATACATCTTTACCCAGAAAGATTTAAACCTGAGGCAGAGGAGGTGGTTGGAGTTGATAAAGGACTATGATCTCACCATTCAGTACCACCTGGGCAAGGCGAATGTCGTAGCATATGCCCTGAGCCGCAAGGCGACACCTCCCACTCTCAGCTATCTTATTGCTGATTTTGAGCGTATGGATATCTCTTTTTGCTTTGCGGGTACCGTCCACACTGAGACTCATGTGCTTCTTGAGTCAGCCATTCCAGATCGAGTGCGGGAGGCACAACAACATGATCAGATGCTCCAGCGAGTGAGGAAGCGCATAGATGAGGGCAAACAAGGCCACTTCAGTGTTGATGATTCTGGTATGTTGAGATTTAAGAGCCGCCTCTGTGTGCCACAGGAGGCTCAAGTCAAAGACGAGATACTGAGGGAAGCACATCGTACTCCATATACCGTGCATCCTGGTGAGACCAAGATGTACAAGGACTTGAAGAAGAGTTTTTGGTGGAAAAGGATGAAGGTCGATATAGCTTAGTATGTAGCATCTTGTGGGGTTTGCCAGCGGGTCAAGGCTGAGCACAAGCGACCAGCAGGTTTGTTGCAACCTTTGGAGGTTCCAGTTTGGCCATGGGATGATATCTCCATGGATTTCAGAGTTGGCTTACCTCGCACGCAATGAGGAAGGATGCTATGTGGGTCATAGTGGACCGATTCAAGAAGTCGCACATTTCATACCTATTCGCACAACCAACTCAGCAAGTGATTTGGCTCCTCTCTATGTGCGAGAGATAGTGCGGTTGCACGGGGTACCCAAGACCATTGTTTCTGATCGAGACGCCAAGTTTGTCTCCAAGTTTTGGGAGAGTTTGCAAAGTGCGTTGGGCACACAGCTTCGTCTTAGTACCGCTTTTCACCCCCAAACAGATGGTTAATCTGAACGCACCATTCTGGAGGATATGCTCAGATGTTGTGCTATGTCTTGGAAGGGAGGCTGGGAAGACCACCTAGCTTTGGCAGAGTTCGCTTATAACAATAGTTACCATGCTAGCATTTGAGCGGCACCGTTTGAGGTTCTCTATGGGCGGAAGTGTAGATCCCGTTGTCTTTGGGATGCGCTTGGAGAACGGGCGATTTGGTCCCGATTGTTCAAGAACTGCTGCTGTGGTGGCAGAGGTTAGGAAGAATTTGTTAGCTGCTCAGAGCCGACAGAAGAGCTATGTAGATGTCAGACGACGAGATTTGGAATTCGAAGTGGGGGACGAGGTTATTTTGAGAGTATCGCCTACTAGGGGTGTAGTGCGCTTTGGTACTAAAGGGAAGCTTAGCCCGAGGTACGTTGGGCCGTTTTCAATCGTGGCATGTATTGGGAAATTGGCCTATCATCTGGATCTTCCCGAGTCTATGCGAGGGGTTCATAATGTGTTTCATGTATCCATGTTGAGGAAATATTTGAGAGACCCAGAACATGTTATTCCACTTGAACCGTTGAGTATTGAGCAGGATCTCACTTTTGAGTCCCGACCGGTGAAAATTCTGGAGGAGTCAGAGCGGGTTCTGAGGAACAAGACTCTGAGATATGTCAAAGTTCTTTGCTCTCATCAGACCAAAAGAGAGGTTACTTGGGAGCTAGAGTCTCGTATGCGCGAGCAATATCCCGACCTGTTTACTTCCGGTATGTGTTAAATTCGTTGATTCCAATTTCTTGGCAGTTCATTCTTGTGTTCTTTTCGCCGGTAAGAATTCGGGGTCGAATTCTGTTAAGGGGGTAGAATGTAATATCCCGAATTTAATTTAGAGAGAATTAAGTTGGGAAAAGGTTTTCAGTGTAATTTTTTCTGCTTGGGAAGGGGGTTTAAAGAGGTGGGCCTCTGGCCCAGGATACTTTGGGCCGTATGGTGGGCCTAGCAGCCAAGAGGGGAGGTGCATGGGCTTTTATCTTTAACCCTAGGCAGCCATTATCCCCAACTCCCTTGGCTGCCTCCAGCTCTGAAGCCGCCGCCTCCTCCAAGCCTTGAAGCTGCCGCTTCCTCCAAGTTCTGCACCCCATCTCCCCCTCCCTGGCGCCTCTACCTGCTGGTGCCGCCTCCAAGGTCTTCCCCAAGCCGCCTCTCCCTGCCCTCACCTCCAGCCGAGCCCCCTTTTGGAGCTGTCCCTTGGTGGCCGCCCAAGAGAAGAAAGGAAGAAGGTGGAAGGGGAGGTTCTTCGGGAGTTCGTTCATCACATTCCTAGGTTCTTCAAGGGTAATGGTTGTCGTTCTTAGCTGTTGATTTGTTGGTAAATGCGAGTTGGATCAGAACTGATTGGGTCGAATTATTTCTGCTGTAGTTCTATTCTGTCCAGAAGATTGCGTGGTTAATTTCGAGTTCTTAGATGCAGAATTCGAGATGCCCATCTCTTAGAGATAGTTAGATAGTGTTTTTAGTTTTCCGTGGCCTCCAAGACCACCTAATTCTAACATACGGATCAAGAGTTATGGTAGTTTCAATCTTGCTGCCCAGAATTCTGACGAGATGGATCTGTTAATTTGTCTTTTGAGTTATGTTGGTGTTAGAGGCAAATTCAGGGTTTCCACCCAACTAAATTGTTTTAGCAAACTTCGTAACCTTTCCAAAATGCCAAAGAACGCCCCAATCGGAGTTGTAGATCAAGAGTTACGCTATTTTATTTTCTGCTGTACGTTCGTCGGGGCAGAATCTGTCTCTCATGTTCAGCTACCTGTTAGTATATTTCCTTGGCTGATTTGGGTTATCTCCCCAACTAGGTTTTCGTGGATATGTTTGTTAAGTTTCCATAGGACTTGGGCTCACCTCATTCCGAGTCCCAGATCGTTAGATATGAGCGATTTCGTGTTGCTGTCCAGAATCAGTTCTTTGATCGTGTCATCTGTTTTCAGATTAGAACTAACTAGTTAATTGTGGGTTGTCGGAAAGGCGTTGTAGAACATTGATAGAAGCATCCTGTTATATGTTGTTCTTATTTCAAGTATATATATTGTGTAGGCGGAGAGGCTTCAGGTTTAGGAGCACCGCCATTGCCTACTAACACGTCGCATCGCGGAAGGCAAGTACTTTAATGTTCTTATAGTTATAAAATGTTGAATGTCGGTTGTGGTATTGTGTTTCTAAGATCCATGTTAATATTCACTGTTCATATTCATTCCATATGTGTTATCTTATCACCATGATTAGAGAGCATGTCTTTTCAATATTCATATTTCATACCATGCATCCACTATTCATGTTTCATCCACGGGAGTGGATTAATAAGACCCATCAATTCCAGTATGGGCACGTAAGACCCACCATTCCAACGTGGGTAGTTCGGGACACCTGTATGAAACGTTCTTCATACGGGGCTTGGATCCCCGCATTTTGTTAAATGCGGGCTTAGGTGAACACCGACGGGTGTGTCACTAGCAATACCGGTATATGCATATGTGTAGTCCCTTCATTTCATCCAACTCATTCATTCCATTCATACAAATATTCGTATAGTAATTTATGCATATTCATCAATGAAGTTGTCATGACCATGGTTGTTGTATGTATCATTTATTTACTGTACTTGCTAAGTCACGGACTCACTCTTGCGTTGTTTGTTTATTTTAGGTGACGATTGAGGTTGGCTCTATTGGGAGGGAGTAGGCACGCACTACTCATTCACTTCACCTTAATCAATTCCAGGATTACATTTTAGTTCTATTTTTCATTCGTTAATTGATGAACTGTAATAAATAATGTTAGTCGTGGTTGATAATCTCTTCCCAGTTATGATTGATTAAGAACTACGTGTGATTTTTGATCATCTTTTTGATACGCTTGAATGAAACCAGATTATATTCCTATGGTGGTTCTGTTACGTATTGATTCCTTTATTGTCTTGATATATATATATATATATATATATATATATATATATATATATATATATACATATATATATATATACATATATATATATACATATATATATATACATATATATATATATATATATATGACTGTGGAACTTTCGGTATAGCTAACTATACAGGGAGGTTCTCAAAATTTAGAATTTTGTCTTCTGTTTTTAATTTTGTTTAACATGTTAGTTTAGTAGCATTCCACGCCTTGTCGACTGGTAAACACTTTACAGTTTAATTGCTTGTGTATTTTTTGAAAACTTTATATGTTTTGATTTTGTCTCTAAAATTCATTTAAGTATAATGCCTATAGGAATTTTCTAATATTGAAAATGAGGTCCAAACAATATGAATTTTTTTAGGCTCCTTACACAGTGGACTTGATTGTGTAATTTTTCTAGAATTTTACAAAATTAAGTAATGCAATTTCATAATGTCCACTGTGTGAGGAGTCTAATATTTCATAATGTAAGGACATTATGAAATTGCATTAATTAATTTTATAAAAATTCTAGAAAAATTACACAATCAAGTCTAGTATGTAAAGAGCCTGAAAAAAATTCATAATGTTTGGACCTCATTTTCTATATTAGAAAAATTCCTACAAATATTATACTTAAATGAATATTAGAGACAAAATCAGAATGCATAAAGTTTTTTAAAAAATACACAAGCAATTAAACTATGTCGGGAGGCTGCACAAACAAATTGATAATTTTTTGAGCTCAGTTTCTGTATTTAAAAAATTCTGGAAATGGAAGTAACTGGCGGCGATATTATTCGTCTAATGTTTTGGTGTTCACGATGTTTTTTTCTAGTGCGTCACGAACAGAGTGTCGTTCTTCCGATTATGCTCTAACGCGATGTCACTGAGCTAATTTCCCCTTTAAATTATTGCCTTTTATGTTTTTCCTAAAAATTCCTTTTCTTAGTTGTAAAATTTAAATTAAATTAATTATTTTAAAAGTAAGGGATTTCTTTTGGAGTTTTTGCATTTTATTGATTTTATTAAAGCGTCGTTGAATTTCAAGCAAAAAGCATTTTAAATAATTAAAATAAGCTTCAAATAAATCTAAAATTATTTTATTTGATCTTTTCAGATTTCAAAGTATTTTATAAAATTTTCTTAAAATTTTTGGATTTATTTATTTTTTTGGTTTTTCTTTCTTTTCTCCTTTCCTTTTTCTCTCTCCTCCTGTTTGTCTTCCTGAGCGTGATGTCTCCTATTCTCTTTCCTCCCGTGCATGTCGTGCACGGCTACACATCACCCAGGTGCCCCATGCCCTACCCCCCTGCCATCTCATGCCGTCAACCATCCCTTGTCCTAGCGCTAGCACGCCGTCCCATCCCTCCCCCCATGCCGCCCCCCATAATGCTGCCTGCGCTTGGCCCATTTGCTGCGCCACTAGCTCCCAGTGCTGCTCCCTCCTCCCTTCCTCCTCCTCCCCTACTCCCTTTCTTCTTTTCTTCCCCCAAACCGAAGCTCCACCAGCAGTAGTGAGCTCATTTCTTCTTCTCCAAACAGACAGCAAGCTCCAACCTCTCTGTTCTCCCTCTCTGGTCGTCCATTCACCACACCACCTACGTCACGGCGAGCCCCTCGGTTTTCTCTTCCTATCCCTAGAATTCGCCCCTCTCTCTTGCTTCTTTTCTCCGCAATCGCGATTCTCCCGCCGCCAGTCGAAGCTCCTTCTTCCGCATGCTCCACCACCGTCGTTGATCCCCTAGTGATGCCGTCACTGCCATTAGCTTTGCCTTGCGACATTCTACGCCGTGCTCCTTTCCTTTTCTCCAAAGCACCGTTGGTTCGCCGGAGCCCTATGCGCAGCCAATTGCGTACACCACCGCGACTCCCACTCGCGTTCCTCGTCGAACCGTGTGCTGCTTTCGCCTATATAAGTGAGCACCACGTGCTCCCAACCTCCCTTTTCAAGTTGCCGCCAACCCCTCTCTCTAACTCCTCCCCGCTTGCCCAAATTTTGCCAGCGACTGGGCGCTACCGAAGCTCCTTCTCCGCCAGACTGCGTCGCCATCGAAGGTCCTCTGTCCGAGCCACCACCACTGTTGGAATCATCACTCCATGTTCTTCACCATGCTACCCATGCTTTTTCCGAAGCATCGCCGGAGCTCCGTCGCCTCCTTGCGCCCGCGTCGGCCGTGTGCCTTTCACACCACTACCACCCTTGGGTTCTCCATGTCCATCAGGTTCCATTTTGCCGGTTCCCGCTGGCCACCATCCTTCCCCGTGCTAGGACATCGCTTGGAGCTCCAGTTTGTGCTCCTTGATCCTCTTTCTTTTTTTTTCCTTTCATTCTTACTTTCTTTGACTCAATGACATGTGGGCCCCTTCTTGCACACTCTCATTCATTTCCTTTGTCTCTTAACCTCTCTAGCGTGTGGGCCCATGTGGTCATCCTCCCTTTTTTTCTTTGCTCTGTGAAACCAAAAATCATCACTGCATTTCTTTTGGAACTTTCTCTTTCTTCCGATTTATTGGAATTTCTATCATTTCATGTGAAGTCAAACTTCTAGGTATTCATTCTCTCTCATACAAACTCCGATCCCATCGATTCTCATTTCTGAGTTCTTCTAAATTCAACCCCTTTCTTTCTCTACAAATTTCATAATTTTTGGATTTTTTTTGGATTTGTTGTATTTATTTGGCTCTTTTCGCACGTGTAGATCCCGGCTTCTCTAAGGAATTCCTGGAACAATCTTCCAAAGCATCTCAAGCCTTCAACAGGAGGCGAGTTGTAGACCTTTCATCATATTGAACCCATTTTATAAAATTATATTGTTTTATATCAACATGCATTGCTAGTTTTATAATAAATGCTTTCGGGAATAGTTAAATGCTTAATTGTCATTATGCCTCCTTGAATAATTGCGAATGACATGTACCATTGGACACCATAGGTTTGGTTAATATTAGTTGGTCATATTTTAGTGCCGACATGGGTATCATGTTATGCTTAGTCGTGATGGGATTCACGATCACATATTTTTAAATGATTAATTTGGACTAAATCGTATATGGAATTGTAGCGAGGCCACTATTATTAAAATTTATTGTGCCATGGCAAGGGTTGCCATTTGATTGGGTTGTACCAAAAATGATTTCATACTCAGGCGAATGATCGTGCAGTAAAAGGAGAGAATTTTGGGATGTGGTTGCCTCGCCTGAGTAGTCACGAAGGACATAACTTTGTGCGCCATTGTTCTGGACCATACCGTACAACCATATATCTAGGATGGGGTGAACCTGGCCAACTAATTAGCAATGTTTTGATTTGGTTATGTTTGGGTTGATGAGCGGCACAAGAGGGGGCCTAGAATGACGAATCCTTAGCGAGCAAAACCGAGTCAAAACGAAGCTTTGTAAAAGCCTTGTGATAATCACTTAGTCGCACACCTCGAAAGTGTGTTAAACAGATATTATAAGATGATTATCTCTTGTGGGTCAAGCTGTACAACTTCTGCAGAGTGTAAAACTATTCGAATAGCCATGTCCCCAGTTACGAACAATGCCTGGTGATTTCACACGAGGGATAGATTTTCTCAAAAATGTTAGAATGGTTTGGTTGGGAAGTGATCTAGATGATGGTTGTTGGTTGGGAAGTGAACAGGGTTGTTCACTAGTTATTTCAAAGAACTGGTTTACTTATGTATTTAATCTTTTAAATTGTTCTCTTCAATCTATTTACTGTTAATACTACTTTATGCAAAATAGTCATAAAGCTATCCTTGTTCAAGCCTTGTATGAATACTATTTGCATACATTTCCCTACGACTTGCTGAGTACTTTAAAGTACTCACAGCTTTGTGCCATTTGTTGATCAGTCACCGAAGAAGAACCAGAGAACTCAGAGTTCTATGAAGAGGAATACTTCGAAGACTATGCGATATAGGTTGCGTTCTCCACTCGATTGCCTGTGGGCATGTCGGATGGCTACCACTTGATGTTTTGGTTCCATTGCAAGTTATCTTTTGTCGTTAAAGCCCTGCGTGGCAACACTCTATAAGACCTGACCATAAGGTCCTTTTGCTACTAAGTAATATTAATTTGTCTGCTTCATTAGCTATTTTGTTGTATGGATATGATTTCATCGATGTTGCAATTGTGTGAGCTAACTACTGATCATGGGACTAGTTCAGAATGCACAGAGGACTCTGGTCCAGCTATCTGGGGTCCCAACATTGGGTCCTGTTCCAACCACACCAGTCTATTTTTGCTACCCTAGCTTTATCCGCGTTGTCAAGTCGTTGGTTGATGTGGAGGCTAGGCCATTGCCTCAGTATTGCTGGGGATCAGGCGCACTTTGCACCATATACCGGGGGTTGTGTGATGCTTCATAGCGTAGCACCAGTGGTACCCCTAGCCTAGCCGTCTGCTACATGCTCCTACAGCTGTGGAGTTGGGAGCACTTCCCTGTTGAGCATCCGTCCATCGAGAGAGCAGTGCACCCGTACACCCTCCCGATCGACGCGATAGACAGACCCACCATGGGCTTACGGTGGACTACTGGCTATCTGCGTTCAGCCAAGGACAGACTGACGAGGTGCTACTCATCGTTCCACAACGAGTTTGAGTCATTTCACGAGAGCGGCATCATATGGACTCCATGGTATACAAATTTTGTGCGCACAGTAGTGTCACACGGGCTGTCCATGCAATGTACCCAGGACGTCGGGTTATGGACGACGGACTGCCAACTAGTGTTCGTACATATGGTGGAGCCTTACATGTCGCAACGCATAATGCGATAGTTTCATGCGCACCAGGTCGTGCCCCCCCCCCAGACGCAGACTCCTGCCACGAGCTTTACACCTGTGAGTCAAACTTTATTCGAATAATGTTTACAGTTCTTATATCTTCTTTTCTAACATTAATACTTCAGGAAATGCAGGCAATCGAGGGCGGGTAGGCATATTTAGGATTGTCGCCCGGTCCAGCACGAGTGGACTACGACATGGACGGAGAAGGCGCACTTGGATGTCTTGCGTGAGCGGCGTCCATACGACCTTGAGACGTATGGTGCGTACATGGACTGGTACGTGCCACAGACACGCGCAAGACTCACCATTCCTCCAACAGAGCACCCAGAGCTGGTGATAGTGGAGACACACTAGCAGAGCCTCCATCGTGCGTACAATCGTCATAGCGCTTTGTAGTGTGATGACACCGTAAGACACTCACAACCTCTGGTCGTTTCATTGACGATATTCGTACTCTTCGTTAATAAACATGTTATGTATATCACTACAATTGCAGCGGATGCAGCACATCGGAGTCCACCATCTGTAGCCCAGACACAACACAGGTGGGGATGATGAAAACTTTGAAGTACGTCTTCGCAGAGATGAAGAAGATAATAAAAAACTTGAGCTGCGGTCGTTCAAAGGACAACATCCTACGCAACAGGCACCAAGTGGGAGGGTCATGCTCACCCACTAGGTCACCACAACCTAGCGAGTCTGGTCAGCGTCGTAGTGTTCCTTGTCAGTCATCTACGGGCCAGAGCGGCAGGGCGGTAAGTTATGTAGAAATCTACGTTCTGTTCTTTGGTTATGCCTTACGTTCTGCTAACATCATGTTGTTCTCCCACCGCAGGTCCATCGGGAGAATCACTTCTACCGACAGTGTTCGGTACACAGACTAGCGCTCCTCATCGGTCATCTGCACTGCACATTCGAGAGGTACGAGATTCTCAGTTCATATCCAGAGTGTTTATCTGTACTAACACCGTTCTGTCTTGTAGCCTTCAATTGATTGTGGGGGTGACGGCTAGTTCACATCGACTGATGATGACAATACGGGCCTCCCAGCTCCTAGTAGGGTGTAGTACACACCGTCAGGGTTTAGACCATGGTAGCTAGGGTTTGGAGCGTGCGCAGGGCAAAGCACCTCCGAGTTCACTATCCCATCGTACGTCCAAGGCCAAAGCTCATCCGGGTTGGCTGGCACACCATAAGTCCAAGGCTAGAGCTCATCCGCCCAACTGGAGTTGCAGGCATCGTACTTTGGGTGTGGACAACTTGGGAGTGAATTTATGGAGTTCGTCGTTCATGAATTCTTTAGAGGTGGCCCCCAGGTCAACATGCCTCATTAAGGCGACATGTACACCTACCAGACTCTGCTGGGCCAGAGTCAGCCTAGCAGGTCCACCCCAGCCCACTCAACAGTCTCCATACCCCCCTCCGATTCGACACACGCTCTCCGAACCGGCTCATGTATCCCGCAGGACATACTCGATGCAAAATATCTAGACGCACGTAGAGACAACCGCAACGAGCAGAGGTTAGTGGCTCAGAGAAGTGAGCCATATTGTATCCTATGCTATGCGATTATGTTTTGGTATGTTTGTATTCATATTTTGTTTTGCTATATTTGTACGTGTTTTTTGGTTGTTATGTGTGTACTCGTGCACCATATTGTATATCGATATCTCCAATGGAGTTACAATGCAGTTTTTTTTTTCATACATTCCAAGTCACATGAAATCACGAAACTCTAATTTTCGAAACCTAAAATCTAAATTTTCGCGAACTAAATCATAAATTTTTGAGACAATTCCAGAGCACATATCAAATTGTCCAAATAGTACACCATCAAGTCCACTACGTGAGGAGCCTTCAAATAAAATTCATAATTTTTGGAGCTCAATTTCTACATTTACAAATTCGTACAAACAGTACAATTTTATGAAATTGCGAGAAAAATTCTGAACGAATAAAATTATGAAAAATTTACACAAGCAAGTACACTATGTCGGAAGGATCACATAAAATTTCATAATTTTTTGAACTTATTTGCTATATTTTAAAATTCCTACAAACAACGTCGAAACCCTAATCGACTTAAACCCTAATTTCAGCATAAACCCTAATCCTAGGACACATGGTGGGCGGTGGGGGCCACCGCATGGTGGCCGTCTTGACACGCCACAAGACACGGTGGCCGTCTTGGAGAAGGATGCTGTGGCGGCAGGGAGGAGCGACTTGGGATCATTATGCATGCATGGTTCACCATTGCCATGCTTGACTCAATATGCTATGACCAATTATTTTCCAGGAGCTTCAGCCCTATATAAGTTAATCTTGTGGCACCATGCATTTCTCTCTAGCTAGTGCTACTCTCTCTCTCTCTCTCTCTCTCAAACATGAGCAGGACCGCAGGAGCACTGCCTCAGTCACTAGGGCGTGTTTTGATGGATGTATGAGTTGGAACCTAGATAGGATGATTAAAGATATATCCTGGTCCGTACGTTTGGTTAGATAAATGGAACAAAACCATCTGGGACGAGTTGGTTCAAGTTTAAGGAACATTCCATGAAGATGCTGAACCAACTCGTTTGTCAAATTTTGCTAAACCACACAGTACAGGCTCGTCCCTTATGTGCGCTCACCTCCTAGGCATGGTGGCTCGCGTGCGCTGGCGGGACGAGGTGCGGTGGCTGCCCAGGCGCGGTGCACGCAGTTTACACGACCTGTGGCGGTCGACGGCGACGCGGCGGCCCAAACGACGGCATCCATGGTCGGCTGGCGCGAGCCAGCAACAACGGAGCCTGACGCTGCGACGGCGACTCGACGGTGGAGAGGTGGCAGCTCGGCCAGATCTGGCCGACCAAAGGAAGAGGGGAGAGAGGAGCGACGGTGACTCGGCTGGATCTGGCCAGCTGGAGGAAGAGGGAAGAGAGGAGAGGCGGCGTTGCAGTTTGCTGGAAAAAAGAACAGGAAGAGGAGAGAAGAAAGGAATGAGGAAGAATAGAGAGAGAGAGAGAGAGAGAGAGGAAGCTGTTGGCCCGAGAAAAGAAAAAGGAGAAAAAGCTGAGAAAAGAAAAGAGAGAAAAGAAAGGAAGGAAATGAGAAAAAAAAAGAGAAAGGAAGAAAATAAAATAAAATTGTAGGTGGTAACCTCACTATTGCTAGGGGGAAGGTCACCAAAGACAATCTCATTCATCAAACCAAACATCATGTTGAACTATCCAGGATCATCTTATCTAAGCAACCAAACAAAATATTGTATCATCCAATCCCACCAACGAAACACCAAGCTTGTGTCATCTCATTCAGGATCATTCCAACCATTCTGTACCATCTCATCCCATTCACTCCGGTTTACCCAACCAAACACACCCTGAAAGGTGTTACAAAACCAATCACCCCTAGGCTGCGGTAGGCCCACGAGCCCGCTGGTTTCTTGTCTTCTAAGAAGAGTGGGTGTATACCAAATTTCCTGCAGGATTCTTAAGTCTATAAATATAGGAGCAATCTCATCTATTGTGTACGTATAAGATTATTGGAATAAAGAAGATCACCGGATTTCCCTCTCTAATATCTTGTGTCTTTATTCGACTAGTTTTGCTCTTGCTAATTGCTATGACTAATCTTATTCTAGTTTTAATGATCGGTTGTATGGATCGCTCGACGAGACTCCTTATTTAACAAAAGGAATGATCCCATGGGATGTAGGACCGGATCCTCCAGCCGGCAAGCCAATCCTGGCGCAAATCTAAATCCCCCTGGTAGTTCCTCTTCCCCAGGTATCTATCACTAAAAGGAACATGTCATGAGCCTGGAGATAGCATTAAATAGATTTTTGTTTTCAAATAATCCATTTTTTATTATTAATTACAACATTATACCTACGATAATATTTTTTACAGAAATATACTCCTGCCGCCGAACCGATGGGCGACTGGACCCAGTAGCTCAATGGTTGAGCGACTGGCCCTAGTCGCTCAATGGTTGAGCGACTGGGATACTTGTCGCTCAACGATTGGTGCTAGTGTGCAGCTCACTCATCTAGCCGGGAATGCATTGTGCCTATTGGGCAACAAGTGTCCTAGTCGCTCAACCATTGAGCTACTGGGTCCAGTCGCCCAACGGTTCGGCGACAGGAGTATATTTCTGTAAAAAATATTATCGCAGGTATAATGTTGTAATTAATAATAAAAAATGGATTATTGTGAAAAAAAATTGCATTAAATATGCTATTGCAAAGTAAAATGTAGGTTCTACTCTTAACTTCATGACTATTTTTCCATAACTGCTCTATTAATAAAAGAGTTTTTTTACGGTATCTTCTACTTCTTAAATGAGCTATAATAATAACTAGCTGAATTTCTCGTCAAATTGCTTGGCTATATACTACATTTAATGCATATGTTTATGACACTACAACTCTAATGCTTATGATGGAAATATAGTTATATTTCTTATACAATTGTAGCAGCTCTCGTATCTATCTGATTAATCTGGACACACCAAAATCGATGGTATAGATCTTTCTCTTCCTCCGATTAACATGGTAATTTCTAGCATTCGGGACCGAACGCAGTGGCTTCTTCTTTTATTGTTTTAATAATATAATAGGCTAGTAGGTTGATGCCTGCTCGTTGCTACAGATAAGAAAACATATTACTTCAGTAAATCGAATAGTTGTCATCGGGCTAGACCCACGCCACGTCCTCCCCTCGGCTCCACCGTGGCGCCCCTATGTCCGGCTTTTGAGGGCGTGCTCAGCCTACATCGCGCCCTCGTCAGCTTCATCACTGCTGCCCAAGTCACAATTGTGCCACACCATCATCGGTCAACCGCCACACTTGGCCTACCCCACTTTCGTTGTGTCACACCGCTTTTAGCCAAATTTTACCCCACTGGGTCTGAGATAGGCAGCCTCACTTGATGGCGACAAAGAGGATGGCCTAGCGGCAGCGGGGTGTGCTGTAGCCATGTTCGATGGTGGCAACTAGGAGAACTGATACGATGAGGGCACGATTGGAGGTGCAGAAATAAATTTGTGGGAGGGAGGTGGAGGTTGTTGGGATTATGATTTTTTTTTTTTTTACTTTTTAACTCATTTGTTGAGGAAGTTTTTTTTCTGGTGTTTTGTAATAGGTTTTCTACGAAGTTAGAAGGGATGGATGAACCACCACCAACTCTAACTGGAGTCTTTTATATTAGTAGGGATTAAGTACATTGTTCATCCCTTAACTCTTATCCTAGTTTAAAGTTCATCCCTGAAGTTCAATACCGGATACAATGCGTACTCCAAGTTTCTAAACTGTGCAAAAACCGTCATGTGATCCTTTGGAGGCCAGTTTTGTGCCACGTGGTCTGAATATTCTTTTCTCGTGCCACCATAGCGTCCACGCTGGCAAGTCAACAGAGTCATGCATCCAAAATCCTGTGAAAGCCTCACTCTCCCTCACTCTCTCGCACACACTTTCTCCCTTACTCTCTCCCCCAACGAGAAGAAATCCCCCGACCCGAACATCCCACTCGTGGATCTCCCCTCGCCGAATCCCCCCTCGCCGAAGAGGGCAGACACTGGGCGCCACTGGCTACATCAGTGAACCCTAGTGAGTTCTTTTTTCTTAGATCTGGCATGATTCGTGGCTTGTATTGCGCGATTAGGTTTGGTATTTTATGGCTGCCAATTTTGTATGTTTTTTCGAATGGGGTAGTGCATGAATCGTTGGATGTACAATGTACTTAATCCATAGATGGTCAGTGAACCATAGTGAGTTCTATTTTCTTAGATCTGTTGAGGTAATGGGAGTTGATGCTACCTCAGATGGTGTGGATGACAAAGAAGCTGAATGCAATGATTGGGAAGAGGAGGTTGAAGCTTGGATGCAGACAGATGATGATGAGGTTGTGTCAGACAATCTTAGCAAGGAGGTGGAGGTCATACCAATGTCACCAGCTGATACTGCAAAGGATATTGCTTTCAAGAAGAAGTTCTATAGTACAATGCCTGATAGGAAGGGGAAGGGAAAGGTTGGCATAGATGAAGCAGCCCCAGAGGGTGGAATTCGGGATCACTCCAATTCTGGCAGTGATTATCTACCTGGAGATGTTGAGACCTCAGAGGATGATGAGGAAGCTGCTGAGAACAAGAAGAGATATAAAGATTTCATCAACAAGTTGAAGTTAGGAGAGTCCCTTGTCTAGGCTGGGCAATTAGTGGCCATAGATGATTCTGAAGTACACAATGTAGGAAAAGTACAAGAGGGTAGTGATACTTCTTATTTTTCTGAGAGTAAGGAAGAGGATAGCTATGAGGAAGGAGGTAGTGATGGTGAGCTACTGAGGAAGAAACCAAAGTACCCAAGGTATGACCCAAAATCCAATCTCCCTACCTTTAGCTTGGGCATGACCTTTAGCTACAAGGACCTTTTCATTAAAGTAGTTAGGTAGTATGGACTTGTTAGGAGGCATTTTATTAGATTTCCCAAGAATGACAACTTAAGGGTTATGGCTAAATGTCAGTGGCCAAAGTGTCCTTGGGTCATCCTGTTGTCAAATAACAGCAGGACACAAGGCTGGCAAGTGAGTAGTTTCAAGAATGAACACACATGCTGTGAGACCCTCAAATATTGGAATGTGCCAAATTATAAATTACACTGGTAGCATAATTCTTAATTAAGGAACAGTGTAATGTCCTTAATAAAAATCATACTAGAAGCATAATCATAATAAGTAACAATCCAACATTTAGGTTCCCGGATATATGCCATGCAATAGTTCCCAGGATTAGTGACTATTGCGCATATATCCTTAATCAACATTGCATCAATCACATACAAGTCATACATTCACATAATCATACATTAATAATTACATCTCTAATTTCGGTTGCTACAGTACCAGATTGCTACAGTAACCAAAATATGAACAGATGACCTTGGGTCATTAACAAAAAGAGCAACAGCGGAAGCAAAAGAATAAAAACAAAACCACCAATGGCCCCATCATCCCGCAGGCTATTGCGTGGAGAGTAGAACTAGCATCACTTGTTAGCGTCACCCAGATCGGCGCTAACGGGCATCTCATACAGATATCCATCCTCACCTGCAACAAGAGGTCATAGAACCCTGAGTACGAAAGGTACTCAGCAAGTCTTACACAAACTAATAAAAGAAAGTGTTTGGTTAGGACCTATACAAAGGAATAGAATTTTATATGCATAAGGTTATCAACAGGAGGCTTAATTGGTTCAATTTTGCATAAAGCGATACATCTTAACCTACAGTTGCTATGTTTTGATAAAGCAAGTTTAATAAATTGATTTGGACTAAAACAGTGAATAAGTGTAATTATAAGCATAAACAGTAACAAAAGTAAATGACAGCTCACAATTAAATGTGCATGACAACCATCATGCCGGAATAATTCCCAAACCAAACTAGAATAAAATCTATACAGATGACATTAATTCAAGTTTTCGTCCGTAACCGTGGACACGGCTATTCGAATAGTTTTAACCCTACAGGGGTGTACATCTTTACCCACATGACTTAGTGAGCCCGTAAGCCTCCGGAATAATAACACACTGCCTTTGGTGTGCCGGCCGGGTAAACTAAGATTTGGTATTTTTCAACAAGTTAACACTATTGAGTTGGATGACCCATGTGAGATTAATCCCGCTTAAACCAGACTGATAGCATACATTCAACCGGGGCTCACATGTTGTACCGGGAATGCCGACCCAGTCAATTAAATGCAAACTCGTGTTAGCCACACATTTTACACCGCAGTCGGGGCCCTGAAGGAACGTACATGCGATGTAACACATCTACGCCCTTACCCTTCTAAGAACATCTGATATCGATATAAGTTCCACATGGCATATGACACGGCCCGAAGACTTAAGCATCTATGCCATATGAAATCAATACACATATCCTTACTCTCCTGTATCCAACTCAATAATATTAACCCTTTACTTAACCAAACAGCGCCCATACACTGCGTGTGGAAGTACGTTGGGACTTGAATTAAATAGTCAGAGTTCAGTCCTTAATCAATCCAGACAAGACATCCACATTTCCCAATTCTCGTGCACCAGGCACCATCACTAGCATCCACTTGTCCAGATTTGAATTGAATTTAACAAGATTAAGAAGCATTTCCAAATCAAATAAACTGAACAAAGATCAAAGATAAATACAAATTATTTGTTGTTCCCAGGTTTGACAAGATAATCTTGTCAAACACTACCGTTCTATGGACTGCATGGCTAAGCAAAAGTCAAAACTAAATATAATAACATCACAAACTACCTTAGGTTGAGTGTATGGCTGAATTAAGGATAAGCCACAAGTTCAGGGTATAACTAACTAGGAACAGGCACAAATAAATTTTTAGAAAGTTGCATGCACAGTGTCACTGTATTTTATAAATCTACAGTTCAAAAGATTAGGATCAACATGGTGCAGAGAGGAAGCTTGCCTTGATAGTAGTAAACAACCTCTTGTTCAGGTTCTTGTGGTTCAATAAAAGGCTCAACACACTCAGAAGAACCAATATCTAAAAGAGAATACAAGAATTCCAATGAACCCAGGAAAAACAGAGAACAAAATACATAAAAGAATGCATGATCAAAATGGTAATGCATGGGTAATAGTATACTTAAGTTATAACTAATTTATTAAGGGTAATAACCCATATATATCATCTACTGACAATTATTACCCAGATTTTATATTTAGTTCAAAGCTACAGTAACAGATTTCTACATAGACTGGAACAGGACAACTTATAACTAAATTAATTATCTAGCTCAACCCTATATAACTTAAATACTATGCTGAAGCTAAGTGCATTAAACCTAGTGCTGTGACCTAACTTATCATTTAGTGCTGTTAATGGCAATTTAAGACTTTGGACTATGTTGTTTGTGTGGCTAGTTAGACCAACCCAGAAACGGCAAGGAATCATTGTAATATTTCGGCCGACTAGAAATGCTACACTACCTAATTACTCAAAAGGAAGTAATTAATACTAAGGTCTGCTCTCGCTACCATAAAGGCTCGGTTTACTTAAAGAAAAAGACAAATGAGCTTTTTGTCATTTTGAAACCAAAACGGCAAAGGATCTGATTCCTGATTTAGGTTGTCCAGGGCATTTACACAAATCGATGACCTTAAATATGTGTTAGAGCTAACTGAAAAGTCATTAATACCACAATTCATTAATGTCAAACCTAACCGGCCAGATTACAGAAGGAACTAGAAACTTCATTATTTGTCGGTTTTGTTATACCCTAAAACAGTAGAGAGCTTTTAACTATTTTCGGCTACAAAGAAAACTACATAAAGCAAAGACCATTAACAGTATAAGAGTTTAACTAAAATCTAATTAAGCTAGTGCACTGGTAGAGAAACCCTAGGTTTTGAGAACGATATGAAAGACCGAAAAGTCATAATAATAACTTTTCAGTTTAAAGGAACAGGGATCATTACATGAGTAAATGAGTGATGCATGTGAATGAGGGATGTCCTAAAAGAGCTTAAGCTAACAGAAGTAAAGGCTAACTCACCAGCTAGGGTTTGGAAAAGACAGAGCCAAGCTCTTGGTCAAACAAGAAAAGATCCAATAGCCTTTTTCCTTGTGCTGACCAAAAGAAGATGATGGATTTATCTCTAAAGATTATTAGATATATCTTTGCTAAGGAAAAAGATGGAACTCAACTCACCAAGTGAGATTTCTCAAGATGAAGCTTCACTGGTTCAAGGTGATAGAGAGAAGAAACACAAGTTCAACCTACAAGAAATGACCATATCACATTAACATGAGAGTTAGGCCTTCTTGAAGTTGAACCAAAGGAAGAAGAACAAGGAGCTTCACTGAAGGAAGATAAAGATGATGCTCCTCAGTGGTCAACAATGGTAGAAGTCCCATGACCAAAGTTTATATAGTGTATAGGGGTTATGGAGCAACCGAGAATGGTCTAGAGATCATGAGGTGGCACTAATGGATAAATATCCGGAGAAAATATCCTCCAATTAATCGCTCATCACCACCATTTCGGTCTCAACAAAGCTTATGGTGGAAAACCGAGAGAAAAATCAAAATTTGAGTCAACGCTGTGGGTCCGGACATAACCAAAGAACGCACCGCGACGCTTAGCCGCTAAAAACCTCACGACAACCGGGCCCTGTGGCAACGCGCCATGCACGCGCACGCAGCAGCCGCGAGGATTCCCATCGCACAGCCACCGTCCATTCCGAGATGAGCGGCGGTGATGCGGAGGCAAAATACATTGAACCGGTATGGGAGAACGTGGGCCACACGATCTTCAACGAACGGCCAGATCGCGAGCAGCCCGAAGTGGTCCGAAGGTCACACTCACGTGAGCCGTCGGATGGAGCCTCAACGGTTGCGATCCCATGGGGAACTGTCGCGGTCCGATCGGCCCACTCAACCGGAGCCGTGCGATTGGGCCTCAACGGTCCAAGATCTCAAACTCGCGGGTGCGCTTCGGATCATGCACTCCATCGCCGTTAAAACGCGATTCAACGGCCAGGATCGAGGCGCTCAAAGCGGTCCGAACGTCGCAATGATCTGGGCCGCACGCTACGGATCCAATGGCCCTAAAACGCGAATGGGATGGAGGCGGTCCGAATAGCACAAGAAATCAGATCCGCACGTTGATATTTCAACGGCCCAGATGGGCTAGGGTTTGGAACGCGCGCGAGTGGAATAGCCCGAGCCGGACTGCACGCGCCGGTTTGGACTCGCCCGCGCCGCTACAGTGCCCGACTCGAGTTAGACCAGAGATGTTTAAATTTTGAAAAGGTTTGACCAGGCCCTTAAATATAGCAAATAAATTTGTAAAATCCTGAAATTTTGCAGACTTGCTACTGGGATGATATATTCCCCAAATGAATTTTAAAATCACTATTTCTTCTTTATAAATACATAAATAATTCATTTAAATCAACTAGGGTTCATTTAAAGACAATTATTTTTCTGAGAATCAAAATAATTTCTATAAATTCAACAAAAATTATTTTTGGCCATAATAATTGATCTGGTTTTCAAATAAAATAGGTCCCAGTCTTAATACCAACTGTGGATGATATTTCCTTTTGAGATTTTGATCTAGTTGGAATCTATAATAGAAATCGGGAAATTAAGTTGTAACAAGTTGCCTAAATTGCCGAATGAACAAGAATGACATGAACAAAGATTTTATTATCAGATATTAGGGCCGAGGTCATTACACATGCCCACCAAGAAGGGACAATAAGCTTGTTACTTCTAGGAGAATTTCTGAGAAGTTTGAGAGTACCATTATGGCAAACCCAACCTAGAAGCTTGAGCACATGAAGCAAATAGTTCAGAAACAAATGCATGCTGATGTGAGCATTGCTAAGTGCAAAAGAGCTAAGTCTCTAGTTTTGTAGAAGATGTTAGACTCCAAGAAGGGAGAGTATGGCATGGTATTTGACTACCAAATGGAGCTTCTTAGGAGCAATCTAGGCAGCACAGTGGTGGTTAAGCTTCATCTAGATGCCACAGAAGCTGTATTTTAAAGGATGTACATATGTTTGGATGCTTGAAGAAGATGTTTCCTTGCTAGATGTAGGAAAGTGGTTGGTTTGGATGGTTGTTTCTTCAAAGGTCCAACCAATGGTGAGCTAATTTGTGCAATGGGCAGAGATGCAAACAATCAGATGTACCCCATAGCTTGGGTTACAGTTGAGAAGGAGACCAATGAAGCATGGGACTGGTTCTGTGGGATTTTGTTCAAAAACATAGAAATTGGAGATGGAGATGGATGGGTTATCATCTGAGATCAATAGAAAGTAAATGCCATTACTAAACCAGTACTTAACCATTTATTATAGATGACATGAGCAGTACTTAACAATTTGTTTGTTGCGGGGTCTACTAAATGCTGTGGAGTATTGGGTACCCAAAGCTGAGCATAGGATATGTGCAAGACACATCTATGCCAACTTCAAGAAGACTTACAAGAACAAAGCTTGGTAGAAGAAATTCTGGTTGTATGCCAAAGCTCCATGTGTAAATCTATTCAACCACCATAGGGCAAATCTCGCAAAGGATACCCCTGAAGGTGCTAATGCAATCATGAGGACAAATCTACAACATTGGAGCAGGGCATGGTTCAAGTTGGGATCATGCTATGATTTTGTGGACAACAACATGTGTGAATCATTCAATCATGCCATAGTTGAGTCCAGGTTCCTCCTAATCATCAGCATGCTTGAGTGGATCAGGAGGAAAGTGATGGTTAGAATTCATACCAACAAAAGCAAAGCAGAGAAGTGGACTGGTGCAATATGCCCTAATATTTTCAAAAAGCTGAAGGACTACATCAATGAATCAGTTTTCTGTCATGCAGTGTATAATGGCAAGGATGGTTTTGAGGTCAAACATAGAGATCATAGGTGGACAGTTAACTTAGACAACATGACTTGTTCATGTAGGTATTGGCAATTGTCTGGTTTGCCTTGCCCACATGCTATTTGTTGTATCTATTGGAGGAGCACTTCCCTTGATGACTACATAGCACCATGCTACTCCATTGAAGAGTATAATAAGACTTATGAGCACTGCTTGCAGCCTGTTGAGGGCATGAGTTGTTGGCCTACATCTGAGAGGCCAAGACCAAGGGCACTAGAGTTTCAGAAAATGCCTAGTAAGCCAAAGAAAAATAGGAAGAGAGAGAAAATGAGAAGCCTAAAGGAACAAGAATGTTTAAGGTTGGCACAATCATTAGGTGCAGGCTCTGCAAAGGGATTGGACACAATAGGTCTAGCTGTGAGAGGAGAAATGGGCAAGCATAGCAAGCATCAGGGGCCAGCCAGGGCCAACAAGCTCATGTTCCAAGTGTTGAGAATTCTGCATCAGCGGCCCCTATTCCCTTGGTAATATGCACTACCATTATTATATCCTATTATTTATTACATAGTTTATGCACATGACAGAGTTTATGTACATATAACATTGCAGGATGTCATTCCTGGTTCACAACAGAGTTGCGCAAAAATAGATAGGAAGAGAAAGGCTAGCTACTCACCTGCTCAGACCAAAAGGAGCTGCACTAGGGTAGGAATCTTATATTCAGAGAGGACAGGGACAACTATTCAGAATGTGGGTTCATCTGTACCTAATTACATAGCTTGATTTCCAATTACTTGCATTTGGCAAACTACTAACCTCTAGCTGAATATATCTGTACCTACAGCCTGGCATGCCAAATCAGAGGATCATCACAACATCTGCTTCTGCCAAAGTCAATACAACTCATGGTGGCTCTGCTACTATGAATTTGGAGGCAATTGTGCCATGTGCAAGGGCAAAGTCATGTGTTAACATCCAAGTGACCTCTGGTTCTGCTTCTGGTGAAGCCAAAGCCCAAGCACCTCCCTGCCAAAGGAAGAAGATAACTCCAAGCAAGATGAAGAAAAGTTGTAGTTCAAAGCTTGCAAAGCTTCTGGGTATACCAACTAATCAGTGATGTCATAGCCAGAAATGTCATTTCCAGACTTGGTGTTTTTTCATGTGTAGTCATGTATTTGCCAGACTTGATGATGCAGCGCAAGCACCCTCTACTAATGCAATATTGGTTTCTAATATTTCTTATGTGCAATCTTTGGTTGACAACAAGGATGAAGATATGTGCCTACATGGATCCAGGGATGTGCATGTGCTAGGCGTGCCAGAGGATGCGCATGTGCCGGGTCGGGCAGCACACATGGACATAGATCCAGAAGCCTTCGGCACAAGCCAGGAAAGGAAATGAGCAAGCGAGCCAGAAGGAAACCGTGTCGAGCCAAGAATCAAGCTAGGAGATTTTGGCTGGTTCGGCATACATGCACCCGGAGTTCCTATTTTGTACGTGCATACCAATCCCAGGAGGTTAGGAGTCAAGATATTACGTAATTTCCTTGGAGATAAGATGGAACCGAACTAACAAAAATCCCAAGGAATCTGGACGGTTCCAGCTAATTCCTTGTGTGCATGGAGATTACTATTTTTGGTGCTTCCAAATCTTTTACCAAGCAGCTTCCTTTCTCTACGTGATATGGGGTGGGGTCCACCTAAACAAATCAAAATCAAAACGTTTCTAAGAGATAAGGTGATGGATCAGTTGAAAGGAAAACATATCAGCATGGCTGGCGCAGCATGGCTGGCGCAACTCTACCAGCGTATGTGCTCTTGTACGTGCATGTGCATTACATGCATTAGAACTTCTAGTCGTGTGCTCTTTGTACGTGAGTCTATGTCACATTGATTCAAGTGTACATGAGTTAGAATAGGAGTTTTAGTCCAGGGTCACCTGCATGTAACGCGAGCTTGTGCGTGTGCTACTTAATTTATTTAGCAAGTCCATTAGGAGTTTGAGTCGGCCGGTTGGTCTAGGGTTGGTGCGTGTGTTTTTTTCGGCGATATAAGACAATGGTTGAGCGTCATGTAAGGGAGACAAGTTTTGAGTTATGAATTAAAACACGTGTGCATGTTGGCCTTCGGCCGTTCGGGTTCATCCCTATTTTATGTGTGTTCTTGTGAATTCCAATCTCGGATTTCATCTTGGCGAGAGGGTTTCTGGCTGTGGTGCTAGGAGTTACCTGTTGGATCTTTGATCTCTATTTCTCGTTCGTGTACTGAGGTGTACGCGGGTGTGAGATTTATCTATCCAAGTGCGAGTTCCATCTTGCAATTTGTGCTCCACATATTATCAAGGAGATTTGTTCCAGGTACTGTTCACATGCATAGCATTGTTCACGTGCATGCTATTGTTCATCCGGCGCTAGGCGAAGAAGACGACACACTACTGATCTTCGAGTTCCACCATGAAAGATCGGGCAACCCACGGATTTAATCTTGCCTCAAAGTTGATCCGCATCACTTGTAATGTTCAATGATTCCCAAACTTCTGGTCCATATTATGGCATTCCCAAACTTATGCAATCCAATGTGTTGTGAGCTACTTTGTGTTGTGCTTGTCAAGTATTCTTAGATCTGCTTGGACAGTGCTGGTTGTGGATGCTTCTCTGATCACATACAGATACCACATTACAGAAAATGGAAAATGCATGGAAACATTGTGACAAACTGACAGACAATCGAACAGGGAAACATAAAGTATTACCAAACTTTTGCCATACCAACATTCATACATTGATACATCATACAGGATATTACATGACTGGGCAATTTCAGTTTCATGCCATACACATAGTACTAGGGATCCTAGTACGAACTAACATTACAGCAAAAACACCAAACAAGAACAATATAATTCTTCTCTGTTTCTCCAACTTTGCTACCCTAGCACCGAGTCCAACTAGTGAAGCTTCCTGTTCCCTCAATTTGGCGGTCAGTGCTACAACACACTCTCCATGCCTCGACTTAACCTCGTTCAACTTTTGTATTGCATCGGAAATGCCTGCACTGAGCTCACTTTTCTCCTTCCTCAAAGCCCTAGAAACATCGCGCAAGTCCAGTAGCACCTGCCTCAAGAACGGGGTTGTCTCATCGTCAGACCATGCCCAAAACTTGCAGCCTCCAACCCTCAAATACCAATCACAAATCAGGAAACCCTCAAAAAAATAAATCAACCAATTCGCGAGTACAAATCAACCGATTCACAAATCGAGAAACCCTCAAAAAAATAAATCAACCAATTCACGAGTACAAATCAACCGATTCACAAATCAGGAAACCCAAAACTTGAAGACTAACCTGCGCTCGCATGCATGTCAATTACCTCCGTGTCGGGTTGGAGTCGCTCCATGAAATCCGCCTACCCGCCTTCTCCCCACAGTGGCAAAGGATAGTTGGAGTGTACTCTAGTGGTCACTCTCTGTACGGGATAGGCGATGTGGAGGGACCATGGACCGCACCGATGGAGGGTATACTCCATGCTGCTGACCTAATCCCCTACTAGCGAGAAAGAGAGACAGTGAGGCGGTGGTGTGTTCTTCAGAGGCTAAGTAGGGACGAAATCACAGTCAGCGTCCACGGTGGAAACGTGCCATAGTGGAATGGAATATTCGGACCACGTGGCACAAAACCGGCCTCCAAAGGATCACATGACGATTTTTGCACGATTTAGAAACTTGGAGTACACGTTGTATCTGGTATTGAACTTTAGGGACGAACTTTAAACTAGGGCAAGAGTTGAGGGATGAACAATGTACTTAATCCTATTAGTAGTGATGATTTATAACTAGTTTTGAGGTGACCATGCATGCATGCATGCAAGATTGCTTTTGTTCGTTATGTGATTCTTTGATCCAAAACTGGGGCCTCTGAGACTACTACATGGAGGCAAAATTCCATGGTTTCCTCCACAAGTATATACAGACTCAGAGAGAGACACATGTCTGCGAATTTAATAAGTTTGACAATCTCATTCTTAGACTATCTCATTCTTATGTAGGAATGATTCTAAACTATGGATATCATGGGGATATACTCATGATCTTAGGATGATGATACAAATGGCAATGGTATTGAGGGTTTATCGAAACACGTGTTTTTGGGTAGTTCAGTTGCTGTCAGGCAGTAGGCGGTCAGACTGGCCAGAATGACGGTCAGACCGGCTTATGTGGCGGTCCGATCGGCCACCACAAAGTGTTAGATGGCAAGGCTCAGTTAAGAGGTCGGCAATGACCCGACTAGAGGCGATCGATCGGCGTAAAGGTGACTTTCGAGTTTGGAACTAGGCCAAAAATAGAGGGGGTAGGCAAGAGAGGGGTTTCTTCTGCACTTGGTCTCATAATTTTTGGAGCTTCGAGTCAAAAGTTCTATTCATTTGAAATTTACAGAGAGGTTTCAGATTTCCAGTGAGGAAATTTGGCAAAGTCCCTTCGCTGGCCAGTCAGACCGACCAGGTGGTGGTCTGACCGGTTTTGCCCTATTACGCTGGCCGGTTTGGCGGCGATGTTTGTAAGTTAGGTTAAGTTTATGGGTTTCATTGCATATGTGTTGCATGATGCATGTTTTGACTAACATTGGTCAAGTTGCAAAGAACTTATTCCTGGAATCGATTTCTTGGTCTATTGTTGTGTAGGAGGCTTGAGGTCAACGATGGTCAACAGCGAGGATGATCAAGACTAGGCTTGGAGAGCTGAGGTTCAGAACGATCGAGGATACCGGGTGAAGTCAGTGGACTCAAGTATGGTGTAAAATGGATAAGGATGATCAAACGGGAAGTTCGGTGCGACGGGTTGCATCAAGCGGCACAGGAGTTAGTGCAAGTGTCATGGTGGTTTTGGTGGGAGCCGGATAGGAGAGACTTGCCGACATGAAGAGAACTGTTGATCAACCTACATGTGGCAAAGCATGGGATTGCTTCATGAAGATTAGACTCAGTTTTTAGAGAAGAATCGAGAAGGGGTATTATGGTAAATTCACCAAAAGACCGCCTTGATGGCTTTTTGCTAAACAGTGGTGCGAGACGGCGCAAGGAAAGATGATTTAGGTCAAGAGAAGATGAAGACGACGCTTTGAGAAGCGTGCGTGAGTTAGACTCCTTTGTGTGCCCATTAGGATTTTCTCTCATAGCATGGCCTCCACTATAAAAAGGGGAGGGTGCTGGTTGTGCACCTCCCAACCCTTGTAGCCTAGAAACCCTAATTTGTGTTTTAGGGTTAGCAGAGGAAAGTGGAGGAGCTAGGGTTCTTTGAGAGTTGGATTGATTATGTGCTCAAGTGTTGAGCTTTTGTCCTCCTTGCTGGAGTGGTTGTAAACCAATGTCAATCTCGAATCAATCCAAGCAAGATTTCCTCAAGATGCATCTATTCTTGTTCTTGCTCTCTCTTTCCATCCCTCATCCTGGAAATTTGTGGAACCTTGGCCTTGATCTTCCCGATCGTTGATGAGATATGGTTGAAATTTGAGGGGATTTGGATCTCTGAATCAAAAGTTGAGATGATTTATGATTTTGAGTTCGTGCTAATTTTACTGTTCATCAGGCTGAAGGTCAGACCGCCCCTTGGAGAGGTTAGACCGTTAGGCTGAGAGGTCTGACCGCCCAACTCATTGTGAATTGAGTTTTTGGTGATTTTGGTTGTTTTGCTTTAGGGTTTTGATTGGATTCAATACAAGTCTTCTGCTATACTTATACATTGATCTTCATAGCTTTCATAGCTATTGAAGTGAAAAACATGTTAAATCCGATCAAGGTGAAAAAGAGATCGTACTCCTATTCACCCCTCTCTAGCCGCTATTACAGTCCAACAAGTGGTATCAGAGCCCGGTTAGTTCAATCTTGATCTTAACCGGTCACTGAACTTGGCGATGGAGATGTACTCCATCAAGCCGCATGCCTTTGATAGGCTCGACTATGCCTATTGGAAGAATTGCATACGTGTCTACCTTCAGAGCGAAGGACAAACTGTATGGGAGGTTGTTCGAGCTCCACTCGTCTTTCCCGAGGTTGCTACGTCGGCTTCAGTAGCCCTCTTGGCTAACAACTACAAGGCAAAGAACCTTCTGTATGCCGGGCTTGATAGACAGGAGTATGACAGGATTTGTCGCCTTGAGACCGCGCACGAGATTTGGAACACTCTCGAAACTTACCATGAGGGTTCGTCCCAAATCAAGAAAGTACGCCAAACGGTCTTCAAGCGAGAATACAATAAGTTCGAGATGCGTTCTAGAGAAAGCATTGATGATGTATTCACTCGCTTCAACAAGGTGCTCAATCAACTAAGAGCGGTCGACATCTAGTATTCTCAGTCGGCGAATGCTACCCATCTCTTGGCTGCAATCAACACCAAGGAGTGTGTGGATGTCATGAGGACATTGTGGATGTCATGGGGACATGCTCATGATCTTAGGATCACGAAACAATTGGCAATTGCTTTGATAGTTTGTTGAATTCTAGAGTTTTCAGCAAGTGTCAGGAAAATCAGTAGTACCGGTGTTGAAGCTGCGGTACTTCCGTAGGGCGGTATGACCGCAAGTGTTGAGCAGTAGTACCGCAAGTCACTTGGATGCTTTGGTCATTAGATTGAAATCGGACAGTTGAGATCAAGGGGAACGTTCGGACTGCCAAACAGTGCCCAGATCCAACGGTTGAAACACGTGGTCCGATCGGGCGAGTTGATCTGGAGCGTCCACGTGTTAGGGTGAGTGATTCTAAGGTTTTTGTGCGTTTAAGTGGAGCAGTAGTACCGCACGGATAGTGGCGGTAGTACCGCGTCTCGGTAACACCGTGTTTAAATGGCAGTTGCTTTTTTTCCAGAAAAGGTGTTTTGAGCGTTTTGGAGGAACGGTAATACCGCTGGGCAAAGTGCGGTATCAATGGTTATACCGTTTGTGTTGTGCGGTATGTAAATTCCAGAACAAGTGTATTTTGAGTTTGGATACTGTTGAGGAGCGGTATGACCGCGTGTGAACGGCGGTATTACCGCACAACAGTATGACTGCTTGTGAGCGGTATGGATTTTCCAGAGGAGATGTTTTGGGAGATTTTGGGCTTCTTCGAGTTGCAGTATGACCGCAGTTGCTTGAGCGGTATGACCGCAATGCGGTAATACCGGGGAATTTGTGGCGGTAATACCGCATTTGATCTGAACTGTCGATTCAATTGGAGAATTGATTCTGGGTTAGGTCAAGTTCATGTTCATCAGTGCATATGTGTTGCATGATGCATGCTTTGGCTAACATGGGTCAAGTTGTGAAGAACGTGTTCCCGGAAATGGTTCCTTGGTCTATTGCTGTGTAGGTGACTTGCAGGTCAATGACGGTCAACAGCGAGGTGGATCGAGACTAAGCTTGGAGAGCTAAGGTCCAGAATGATCAAGGATGCCGGGTGAGGTCAGAGGACTCAAGTGGGAGCAGAATGGACAAGAATGACCGAACGGGCTGTTCGGTGCGACTGGTAGGATTAAGCGGCGCGGGAGTCGGTACATGTGCTATGGTGCCAGTGGGATCTGGACGGGAGAGACTTGTCGACATGGAGCCGTTGATCAACCTACACGTGGCGAAGCATGGGATCGCTTCACGATCTGTGGACTCGGTCTTTTGGAGAAGGATCGAGAAGGGGTATTTTGGTCATTTCACCAAATACCGCCTTGGTGACCTTTAGCTAAACCGCGGCGCGGGTCGGCGCATGGTGAAGCGGTTTAGGTCAATCGATGATAAAGATGGTGCTTTGAGATGCGTGCATGTGTTAACCCATTATGTGTTAGGGTTTAATGGGTGCCCTAATGGAATATTCCCTAGATGCTAGTCTCCAATATAAATAAAGGGGTGCTGTGAGCCCAAGGAGCTGCTTGTTGCTGCTGGCAGCCAAAACCCCATTCAGAGTGCCCTATTTGTGTTTAGGGTTTTGAGGAGAAAAGAGGGGAGAGCTAGGGTTCTAGGGTTTGGATTGAGTGTGTGCTCACGTGGTGAGCTTTGTCCTCCATGTTGGAGTGGCTGTAAACAACAATCATCCATCTATCTGAAATCAATCCAAGCAAAGATTTCACAGATGAGCCTCTTTGTGTTCTTATTTTCTATTTGATGTTTTTGGGGCTTTCTTTGATCCGGGAGTTTCTCTTTGGTTTCTAGCCTAGATTTGACTTGCTATGACATGTGGGAATACATCTAGGATCATCTTGATCATCAATCACCCACGAGCAAGTTTCTAGATCAGTTTAGGTTTTGGCTCGGTTCTTGAAACAGTCTTCACTCAAATCCAAAAAGGTTGGAACTTTGATGTGGATCTATTCAATCCTTGTTTGGAATAGGTTTCTAACCTCATAGAGAAGCTGTGTTTCAAGTTTTATCAAGTTTGATTGGGTGAATCAAAAGTTGTGCCAATTTTAGATTTAGTTTTTCAGCTGTCGAGACGAACTCTAGGACAATCAGTAGTACCTTTCATTTGGCTGCGGTAGTACCACGGTGTGGTAGTACCACTCTGTACACTGCGGTAGTGATGAGTCTTCCGAGGACGATCCCCTACTCGAGCTAAGTAAGGTGAGCAAAGAAAGACTTATAAATGTCTTGTTTTGATATGATCTTAAACTGATTGCTCTTAGGAAGAAAGTAAAATTGCTAGAAAAAGAGAAGGGTGATTTGTCTGATGAGCTCTCCGAATTGAAAACCTCCATGAACGCTTTTGATTCATTGCTTGTAGACATAGAGAACTTGAATAACTCTTTTGCATGCCTAAAATATGAAAATGAATTATTGAAATCAAATGCTTCTATGCCGTGTGATTCTTGTGTTGCCTTACATCATGAGCTTGATAATGTTAAGTTAGAAATAGACAATCTTAGTTTTATGGCTAGAAATAATTGTAATTCTTGTGTAGGCATGCTTGCTGAAATTAAAAAGTTGAAATTGACTAATTCCATGCATCTTGAGCAATTAGAGAATGCTAGGGCTGAAATTAGTGAAATTGAAGCTAGGCCTTGTAGCACGTGCTTAGAATATGAAAAATTGCTTAAGGATAGTTTAGTCTCTTGCAAGAATTGTGCTTGTTTAGAAAATGAAATTAATGCTTTGAATTGCATGCTTAATACAAAAGCATCATTAATTTCTTGCACATCTTGCATTGCCTTAAAGAGCGAAGTGGAGTCTTTGAAGAAATTGCGTGATGATATGAGTGTCAAATCATGTGACTCTTGTATTTGCCTTCACTCGGAGATTGATGTTCTCAAGATTTCTTTTGCCTCTTTGCATTCGGAGTTGGAGTCTTTTCATGTTAAACGTGAGTCACTTGATGTTGGTTTTTGTGCCATCGCTTTGAGTAGCTCTTCCTTGGCGAGTGCGACTTCTTGTGACTCTGCTTGTGTTGTCCAACGAATTTCAAAAGACAAGGGTGCTTCTTCTTCAAATGATACTACATCTTCAAAAGAGAAGTATCATTGCACCTTTTGTAAGAAGAATAGACACATTTTTGAGTTTTGCTTTCACCATCTGAAATATGAGCATTGAGTGCGTCGTCGTACCTCTAGGAACACACATAGTCTTTCTCATGGCATGTGTGAGTCTAGTGCTGATACGAGGACGAGTCATGATGTTAGTTCTTCCTGGACTTCTTCTTTGAGCCATAATGGTGCTTTGTCCTCTCGGACCATGTCTACTAGTAGACCTTTACACCATTGCTCATTTTGTGGGAAGAATGGACATCTTGTGGATTTCTGCTTTCAGCGTGCAATGCTTCTAAGTCTCCTAGTGGGCATAGTCTTTCTCATGACATGCACACTAAAGAATCTAGCACGAAGACTCGCTTTGTTGATGGCTTCTTTGACACCTTTTCTAGTGGTGTTGGGTAGCATCGTGGACTTGGTTTCTATGGTTTTGGTTTTGGTCCACGAGTTGCTCCGAGACAGAATTTCTGCCGTTTTCCAAGAAGTGGACCTCGTTTTGTTCATCAAGGTACACACCCACGGTGAGGATGTGTGAGTTCTTTTGGTGCTTTTGCTGGTTCACATCATGGTACTTTCAAGCAAGGTCATCGCCGCTTTTCTAGAGATGGACCTCGTTTTTCTCATCGAGTTGTCCATTCGCAGTGTGCCTTCAATGTTGATGTTGGATCTTCTTGCATGGACCATCATTTGCATCATGCTAACTCACATAATGGTTCGACTGCTTCTGGTGATGGTGTGTCCAAGGTTTGGGTTCCCAAGTATTTGCTCTCTAACCCTTCAGGATCCAAGACTTGGACATCTTGCCTTAATCATGTGTAGATACCGTGAACGCGGGTTGGAGAACATGGACTTAAAAGATTCTGATCTTTTGCTTCATTACATGATCGGGACACTTAATGGTTCTCCACCCTCATGATGGTCTCCAAGAGGCATGTGCTTTCATGATCGACGTCTACACCTGTTTTGTGAGCTATCCTATACCTTCATGCATTTACTTTCAATATTATTCATTCTTGGCATGTTATGCTTGTTTTGTGCTCACTTGTACCATATTGTCATGTGTTACTCTTTTGATATCCTTTTATCATGCCTTTGCTAGTACCTTGCTTATATATCCATGTATTATATTGATGTTCATTATTTCCATGGTTGTATGAGCTTGGTTTTGTCAACTTGTGCTTGTGCTGTTTTGTATATTTATTATCTTGCTCTTGTTGATTCTTGCTTTATGTTTCCACATGCTTACTTGATATCCATGTTAGCATACCTTATTCATGATTTGTTCTATAACATGCTTATGCTTACATGGTTATTGTGCCTCACTGTTAATTGTGGATGCATGAGCCTTGCCATAGCTTTCACTAGCATGCTTTACCTTTGACTGTATATATATGATGAGTGATATGCTATGTGCTTGTTTGCTTGCTCCTATGCCTTATTGTGGACTAAGGATAGTTTGAGCTTTGTCATATCTTGGATAGTATGTGCTGAAATTGATTTGTCTGTCTCCATGCTCATGTCTTAAATTGTTGATTATATGCTTTCATGAGCTTTGGATCATTTGCTGCTATCCTTGCTAGTCATGTGTCTTGGTACTATTTCCCTAGATAATGCCTCACTAACCCAGTACCAAGGCATAGACTTCTTATGTCTATTTGGTGTAGTCTTTTCAGTTGAGAAGAAGAACATGTGGTTCTTGATTTCAAGCTGTTGGTTCTTCTTTAATATGTGCATTCAATGATGGCTATCACTTCTTCGAGACGAAGGAACTTGAGATGAGGATGATGGGTGGATGCAACTTCTTTCTGGAGCTTCAAGGTATAGATCTTCATCCATCATGACTACATCTCACTACCAAGCAGTGCGACTCAGGTTCGAGCTTCTATACCTTACATTTGTGTATGGTATCCCTAGTTTGCCTTGTATAGCATCTGGTTCGTGTCAGGTGTTGGGCTTGTTGTGTTCAGGGTAGATAGGAGGCTCCGTTCTAACACGTGTCCTTTCTAGGCACTCTTCTTATCCCATGGTTTGCTGGGATGCACTCTTCTCACAGCCTAGGTTGAGCTTGTCTCCCAGTCACTAGTCTTAGCAGGTTTTGAGCTGCCTGTAAGCTTTTTAGTGTAGGTGTTTCACTCCCTAGATTTTTGAGTTGTTTTCCCTAGCGATCTTGTGGAGTAGGAAGTCCTTGTGCTAATTTGTGGAGTCCAAGGCACCTTTGACAGATCTCCTCTCAAAGCTTTTAGACCCAACAAGGTTTGCCACCTTGAGAAGCGAGTTAGGGATAATTTATCCCTATGGGTTGGTTTGAGGGGGAGTTAGTTCTTTTCTGAACTTTCCTTGTTCATTTGAGCTTTTGTGGATCTTTTCTGATACCTTCTTCAAGTGGTATCTTCTTCGGATCTTTTTGATCTTTTTGATCTTTTAGGCTTTGAGTCTTTTGTGCATCTCATATTACCATATTGCATTCATATGAAAATCCAAAAAGATGCATTGTAATATAAGCTTTACTGCTTCTGTCTTTTAATTGATGAAGCTTTGCTTATTACCCTGTTGAGCTTTAGTATTTCAATTCTTACTCAATACTGTGTCTAGTTCTTTGACTTGCTAGAATTATCATGCTCTCACATATGCAGCAATGTCTTTGCTAATTGAGCTAGAACTTTAAGACAACTTGAACTGAAAATTATAATTTGTGGATCTTTTAGCTAGTTGCACAATTAGTGATCTTTTTGTGACATTGGCCCTGTCAAAATTGCTTTGTTAGCTCTTGGATCTAGGATTGAGCATTTATGGAGCTTCTTGTTCTTTTAAGAATCTACAATTGCTCTTTTAAACAATGAAAAATGATCTCTTTTATGCGAAAAAACTGATCTCATCAATTCTTTCTCATGAGACGGCTTGCCATTGTACTAGGCATGAACTCAGGAGGAGTTTTGGATGACTTAGACCACTCCTTTAAGCTTTTTGTTGCTTGGGATGGTCGCGTCAAGGCTTGAGATCTAGCACATGGCTAAAAAGCAAATTGTCAATATTGGTTGAAGCTTAGAAAGAGATTGTGGATGGCTCCTAGTCCAGGATCTTCT
The DNA here is from genome assembly GCA_036346405.1 of Phyllostachys edulis. Taxonomy (NCBI): domain Eukaryota; kingdom Viridiplantae; phylum Streptophyta; class Magnoliopsida; order Poales; family Poaceae; genus Phyllostachys; species Phyllostachys edulis. The sequence continues at coordinate 71,048,703 of CM070549.1, read as the reverse complement.
TTACTAAGATAGACATTTTATCAACTTGAATATTCATTGCAAATGAAGAACATTTGAAATTTGGGCTTTTGACAAAAACTTGAGCAAAATGATTCATTTCAGGACTTTTGTCTCTTAGATGGCCTTTGCTAGCTTCTTGATCTCACATTGACATTCTGACATGGCCTTTATCACTTTAGGATACATGTTGTTAAACTTGCTAATTTTGAAGCGTTACTTAATTCAATCCGACAACAAGTGGTATTTTGAGCTCACTAGCTTAGCTTTGCTCTACATGTCTTAACATGATCTTGCTAGCTATGTCAAGCTTGATATGTCTTGAGTGATAATAGAAATGCTAGTCTGTTCTTTTGGGTAATCTCCTAAGCTTCTTTTACTAAAAATTGAAAAATTCAAAAAAAAAAAATTGAAACAACTCCATTGCATTTCATGCATGCTCTTTCTTTTGCTTCTTCCTTTCTTGTGCATTTGTCATCTCAAGATGAGAGGAAGGCATGATTCCTTGATGAATCCATTGTCAAAGGGGGAGAAGATATAGCAAAAATGTAATGTTAATAAAGAGCTTTTTGGATATGGGGGAGAAGTTTTGTAAGGGGGAGAAGTTAGGAGCTTTTTGGAGAGAAATGGAGAAATTTAAAATTCTCTCTTGAAAAATGATGACCATAGTGAGGGGGAGCATTTAAATTGCATTCTTTTGGTCTTAGTGTCTTTCTGAATCTAAATTGCAATTATTGAAGACTCACAATGATCAAAGGTCAAATAGAACAATTGTTCTTTCATATGGACCTTTAGTGAGTTTTTGTCACTTCTCTAGAAATTGAAGCTTTACTTGCTTCTTCTGCCGTGTCTCACTTGCTGAAACAATTCTGAAGCCAACTTAGTCTTTCTCATTGCTTTCTCTTGTATTTGAGCCAAGTTGAGCCCTTGCACGAAAATATCAAGTATTTTCATTTTCAAAACCTCAAACTTACATTTTTGGGAAATTGCCAATGTGTTCATCAAGGGGGAGATTGTGGATGTCATGAGGACATTGTGGATGTCATGGGGACATGCTCATGATCTTAGTATGATGAAACAATTGGCAATTGCTTTGAGAGTTTGTTGAATTCTGGAGTTTTCAGCAAGTGTCAGGAAAATCGGTAGTACCGGTGTTGAAGTTGTGGTACTACCGTAGGGTGGTATGACCGCAAGTGTTGAGCAGAAGTACCGCAAGTCACTTGGATGCTTTGGTCATTAGATTGAAATCGGACAGTTGAGATCAAGGGGGAACGTTCGGACTGCCAAACAGTGCCCAGATCCAACGGTTGAAACACGTGGTCCGATCGGGCGAGTTGATCTGGAGCGTCCACGTGTTAGGGTGAGTGATTCTAAGGTTTTTGTGCGTTTAAGTGGAGCGGTAGTACCGCATGGATAGTAGCGGTAGTACCGCGTCTCGGTAACACCGTGTTTAAATGGCGGTTACTTTTTTCTAGAGAAGGTGTTTTGAGCGTTTTGGGGGAACGGTAATACCGCTAGGCAAAGTGCGGTATTACCGCTCAATGGTTATACTGTTTGTGTTGTGCGGTATGTAAATTCCAGAACAAGTGTATTTTGAGTTTGGATACTCTTGAGGAGCGGTATGACCGCGTGTGAACAGCGGTATTACCGCACATCGATATGACTGCTTGTGAGCAGTATGGATTTTCCAGAGGAGATGTTTTGGGAGATTTTGGGCTTCTCCGAGTTGCGGTATGACCGCAGTTGCTTGAGCGGTATGACCGCAATGCGGTAATACCGGGGAATTTGTGGCGGTAATACCGCATTTGATCTGAACTGTCGATTTAATTGGAGAATTGATTTTGGGTTAGGTCATGTTCATGTTCATCAGTGCATATGTGTTGCATGATGCATGCTTTGGCTAACGTGGGTCAAGTTGTGAAGAACGTGTTCCCGAAAATGGTTTCTTGGTCTATTGCTGTGCAGGTGACTTGCAGGTCAATGACGGTCAACGGCGAGGTGGATCGGGACTAAGCTTGGAGAGCTGAGGTCCAGAACAATCAAGGATGCCAGGTGAGGTCAGAGGACTCAAGCGGGGTGCGGAATGGACAAGAATGACCGAACGGGCTGTTCGGTGCGACTAGTAGGATCAAGCGACGCGGGAGTCGGTGCAAGTGCTATGGTGCCAGTGGGATCCGGACGGGAGAGACTTGTTGACATGGAGCCGTTGATCAACCTACACGTGGCGAAGCATAGGATTGCTTCATGATCTGTGGACTCGGTCTTTTGGAGAAGGATCGAGAAGTGGTATTTTGGTCATTTCACCAAATACCGCCTTGGTGACCTTTGGCTAAACCGCGGCGTGGGTCGGCGCATGGTGAAGCGGTTTAGGTCAATCGATGATGAAGACGGCACTTTGAGATGCGTGCATGTATTAACCCAATGTGTGTTAGGGTTTATTGGGTGCCCTAATGGAATATTCCCTAGATGCTAGCCTCCAATATAAATAGAGGGGTGCTGTGAGCCCAAGGGGCTGCTTGTTGCTGCTGGCGGCCAAAACCCCATTCAGAGTGCCCTATTTGTGTTTAGGGTTTTGAGGAGAAAAGAGGGGAGAGCTAGGGTTCTAGGGTTTGGATTGAGTGTGTGCTCACGTGGTGAGCTTTGTCCTCCATGTTGGAGTGGCTGTAAACAACAATCATCTATCTATCTGAAATCAATCCAAGCAAAGATTTCACAGATGAGCCTCTTTGTGTTCTTATTCTCTATTTGATGTTTTTTGGGCTTTCTTTGATCCGGGAGTTTCTCTTTGGTTTCTGGCCTAGATTTGGCTTGCTATGACATGTGGGAATACATCTAGGATCATCTTGATCATCAATCACCCACGAGCAAGTTTCTAGATCAGTTTAGGTTTTGGCTCGGTTCCTGAAACAGTCTTCACTCAAATCCAGAAAGATTGGAACTTTGATGTGGATCTATTCAATCCTTGTTTGGAATAGGTTTCTAACCTCATAGAGAAGCTGTGTTTCAAGTTTTATCAAGTTTGATCGGGTGAATCAAAAGTTGTGCCAATTTTAGATTTAGTTTTTCAACTGTCGGGACGAACTCCAGGACAATCGGTAGTACCTTTCATTTGCCTGCGGTAGTACCGCTCTGTACACTGCGGTAGTACCGATTATAGGTAGTACCGCTGGTTACACTGTGGTAGTACCGATTCCTGAATCTTCAGCAGACCTTCTTCGGTTTTTGCCGCTATGCCTTGGGGTTTAGGAGTGGATTCAATACAAGACTTCCACTGTGCTTAAGCATTGATCTTCATAGTTCTCATAGCTATTGGAGATATTTGCGAGTTGAATCCAATCAAGTTTGAAAAGATTTTGTGCTCCTATTCACCCCCCCCCTCTAGTTGCCTGTTTCGGTCCTACAGAATGGGAGATGAAGGCTACGCCATTAAGGATAATGTCAATCTCTTTGATCTCACTTTAGAGTTGCTCTATAGCAAGCTCAAGACCCATGAGATTAAGAGAGTTGATCATCCTAAGAAGGACAACATGGCTTTGTTCACTGACCCTCTCAATCTTCCCCTGGATTTTCACTTCCTTGTTTATCTGCAATCCATGAAGAGGAACTTGAGAGTATCCTTGAGCCCGAGTTAGCCCTCTTAGCCAAAAAGTTCACATGAGCCTATAATAATGTGAGAAACAAGAAGAGAGGTGGCCCTGTGACTTGCTATGAGTGTGGAGAGCTCTATTACATCCGGACGAACTGCCCCAAACTAAAACGAAAGAGCAACCACAAGGTGGAAAAGGCAGCTTGGAGGAAGCCTCAAGGGAACAAGTCCAAGTTTGATGCTGCCAAGCACATGAAGGCCGCTCACTGGGTTCTTGCCGCTTTTGGAGAGCAATCCATAAGCGATGTGGACTCCGGGAGCGAGTGGTACAAGGAGGAGGAGCTTCCCAAAGAGAAGAAGAAAGGGAAGACAAAGGACTTCACCGTCATGTGCTTTATAGCCGACTCCATCGACGTCGATGACATCGATGGGGTACTTCCATCCTATGAAGTTCTTTTAGCTAGATGTGATACCATCTTTGAGCAACTGCTTAGCCAGGATAAGGCTTTAGAGTTCACTATGTCTAGGAATAAGAACTTAGAGTCACAAGTTGATAATCTGACATTAGAACTTGTGAATACTAAGAACATTGATGCTAATGAATGTTCATCCTGCCATGCTTTACACTCTGAATTTACTAAATTACAAAATTCTCATGAAGTTGCCTTGCACCAACTAGAAAATGCTAGGACTGAGTTAATTGAAGTTAAATCTTCTCCATGTGAAAAATGATTAGAATCTAGCAAGTTGGTCGCTTCTAATAAGGCTAAGTTTAGCACTTGCTCTTTCTACTTAGAACGTGAACATGAAGTTAAAGACATATTAGAAGCTTAAGGACAAAATTAATTCTGCTTCTTGTGCTTCATGTGAAGCCCTTAAGCTTGAAGTTGTTATTCATAAGGAGAAGCATGCTAGAGCCATTAAGGCCAAAACTTATGAATCATGTTTTAACCTTGGAAAAGAGAATGCTTATCTTAAGGATACATTAGAAAGATTCTCTAAGGGTAAGAAACAGTTAAACATGATTCTTGACAAGTCCAAAACTCCTTATAAGAAGTAAGGGTTAGGATACAACTTTGCCCAAGACAAGTACAAACCAAATGTCATTCAAATCTTGGAAAATGGCTTAGTTGACTTCAAAACCCAACTTGCAAAAACCATTTTCAAATCTGTAGGTTTTGCCCAACCATTTGTTGAGTCAAAAGGTGCTTCTCCCAGTGGTACCAAGTACCATTGCACCAATTGCAAGAAGGATGGGTATTTGCTTGAGTTCTGTTCTCGTAGGTTGAAAAATGATAGAAAAAATCTTACTAGAATTTCTTCTCATCAACCTAGAGCCTTCATGAGACATGGTCATCTAGAAAGGAAGAAATCTGGACTAGGATTTGTTTCACATGCTCATCATCATCATGTTACTAGACAGGATGTTTCTCATGTTCGTGTAACCATTGCTCATGATAGAACCTCAAGTAGTATCAAGGCTAGCAATTCTACTATTTATACTACTCGCAGATGTGTGTCTCAGTACTAAGTTACCAAGTCATATTTAACTAACCCTAGTATTGAGACACATCGATCTTATGTGTCTTGATTTTCAGGATCACCGCGAAAGGAGGAAGAACACGTGGTTCGTTGACTCCGACTGCTCACGCCACATGACTAGAGACTCAAGATGGTTCACCTCCTTCATACGATTGATGGGTGATGACTTTATCACCTTTGGAGATGATACACAAGGGCGGATTGAAGGAATGAGATTGATCAGGATGAACGACAAGTTCATCCTTAAGGACGTCGCTCTTGTAAACAAGCTAAGGTACAACTTGCTTTTTGTCTCGTGGCTTCTTGATGATGGCTATGATACTAGATTTAAGAAAAATACTTGTCGTGTGCTTGATTCAGCTGGTGAGCTTGTTTTGGGGATTTCTAGAGTTGGTAGGATCTTTGGAGCTAACTTTTCTACATCTCTTTCTGGATCTCTCAAGTGTTTTATTGCATCTTCTTCTGAGTTCTAGCTTTGGCACCGTCATTTGAGACACATTGGTTTTGATCATCTAACGTGAGTTAGCAAGCCTTGATCTCATGAGAGGTTTGCCTAAACCCAAAACCGTCAAGGATGTTGTATGTGCGCTCTGTAGGCATGGCAAGCAATTTACCGCCTCACATCCTTCATTGACTATGGTCATGACTGATGGACCGGGACAATTGCTTCACATGGATACTGTTGGTCCTGTTAGGGTTTGGTCAGCTGGTGGCAAATGGTATATTTTTGTTATAGTCGATGATTTTTTAGATACTCTTGGGTGTTCCTTCTTACTTCGAAGGATGAAGCTTTTGATCATTTTCATGATCTTGTTCTTCGCTTGGCTTTTGAACTCCCTGGTGCCCTGAGAGCGATTCGCAGTGACAATGGCACGGAGTTCAAGAATGCCTCATTTTCCTCTTTCTGTGCTAAGCGTGGTATTGAGCATCAGTTCTCTTCTCCACATGTCCCTCAACAAAATGACGTGTGAAGAGGAAAAATAGAACCTTAGTCGAAATGGCTAGGATGATGCTAGATGAGTATAGCACTCTGAGGAGGTTTTGGGTCGAAGCTATTGATACAACTTGCCATATTGCGAATCGTGTCTTTTTGAGACCATCTTTGGGCAAGACATCATATGAGCTTCGGTTTGGTAGAAAACCCTCTGTTTCTTACTTTCGAGTTTTTGGAGCCAAGTGTTTCATTCTCAAGACAGGAAATTTAGATAAATTTGAGTCAAGAACTTCTGATAGTCTATTTCTAGATTATCCTGCACATTCGAGGGGTTTTGGGGTTCTTAATGTTGAGATTAACGTTATTCAGGAGACATACAATGTCACATTTGATGAGACTAGCCCTGGAGCTAGATCAGATATTTCAAGTGACACACATGCGATGGAGAGCATCTTTGTAGAGGAAGATAATGATGGAATCGATGATGCTCTTCCACCTACTACTGACGCTCCTGTTCTAGCTCAAGAACCTGCTTCGACAACTTCACCTTTGTCGTAGCAAGAAAGGCTAAACAGTAGAAAGAGGGGACCCCTAGTGTACGCGTGGGTAACTGAAGGGTCCTCGAAGAGGGGACAGGTTAACAGGAAATAAATGAGTATGGATTTTGTCAAAATTTCAGTCCCCTTATTACATGAGTAGAGGGGGCTATTTGTAGCCTTTTTCATTGAGTACATGATATTACTAACTTACCCTGAACAAGACCCTATACTAGTAGGGGTTGCAGGGGTTTTTCCTACCCCTAAGTATAGCCTTTGACTCACGTTGGACCTGGCCCGTCCAGTTGGTGCACCTGGTTCAGTGACATTGTGGTCCTTTGCTAGGGCTCCGCAAGTCCGGGCCCCTCGGGGTCTCTTCATATGTCTTCGGGCCCCTTCGGCCCTTCGTGCTCCTTCGGGGCCCTCAGGGACCCTTCGCATGCCTTCAGGGGACCTCGGGGACCCTTTACATGCCTTCGGGTTGCTTTGGGGACCCTTTGTGCTCCTTTGGGGCCCTTGGGGACCCTTCGCATGCCTTCAGGCTCCTCTGGGGACCCTTCGTGCTCCTTCGGGGCCCTCGAGGACCCTTCGCGTGCCTTCAGGCCCCCTTCGGTCCTTCGTGGTCTTCGGCGTGGTGGACGCGCTCACGGTGTTCGCCTGGCCGTGGGGACCGGTGGGCTGCCCCTATGACAAGCCCCTTGCGGTCGAGGTCTTGCTTCATCATGGCTGAAACCGTGCCCTTCTTCCTGTAGGGTACAGGTACAACGTGCCCTTCGGTCTGGTGAAGCGTTCTTCATCTTGTCGTCCCCGTGACGTCTTGTTTTATCAGTGGGCCTGGTGGCGGCTCATTGGATAGCACGCAGCGTTGGGCACCATGCGTCATAAGTGGGTGAGGCTTTGGCAATACCTCGGGAGCCGTGCCTGGGGGTGTGTGTGTTAACGCCGTCTGTTGGTTCCTGTGCGCCATGATGCTTGTCTACTCGGTGCGCTGTTGGTTTGCCACGTGTCGATTTATGGTTGGGGCGTGGCTCATCGGTTTATGTGCCTTGCATGGCTATAGGCAGGCCAGCCTATAAATAGGTGAGTTGGGGCTGACTCAGTCCTCATCCTTTCAACTGCAGTCTTTGCTTTCGCTTGCTCCTTCGCGTACTCTATGCCCCTTCGTTCCGAGCGTTCCGCGCCTTGAGATGACGAGGCGAGCCAAGGATGGAGGGGGTGCAGCGTCATACACGGATGAGTTAGGGCGCTCCACCGTGACCTCGCAGGTGTTGCGGACCCTCAAGCATGAGGGAAAGTTAGCGGATCTAAGAGACGTCCGTGCCCCTGAACACGAGGTCGTGCTAGCGCCCTGGGAAGACGAAACAATCATCTTCGCCTGCCGTACGTTGACTCGATGGTCTAGGTTCTTCAGTTGTATAGAGTAGATTTGGCCCAACTAACACCCAACTCTATCGTCAAGCTTGGCATCTTGAAGTGGGTTCTTCGCTCCGCGGGTGCGAGGGATGGGAAAGCGCGACTTTTCGCATATCTCCACGATGGTCGGTGCCAACCGAAGAAGAAGAAAGACACTAGCAAGACGCTAAATTTTGGGAGAGTCAACTTTCAGCCGAAGTCGCGTCTTCTTCACTACCTGCCCGCTTCGGCCGCCCGGAACAAGTGGTATACTAACTGGACTCGGAGGTGGTTTTACCACAAACAAGCTCCCGATGCCAGCTTTCGGTCCTGCGGGGGGCCTATTCAACTTATACCGTCCCTGTCGATTGACCTTTCTACAAGGGAGGAGGCACTGCTCCAGTTGTTACTCTCCACAGCGCGAAGGATGTCGACGCGGGACCTCGTGGACGAGTTATGCACCCTTCACCTGTGGCCTCTGGCGCAAGGTTGGGCTGTGAAGGTTGGTGCACCGAAGGATGGGATGCCCATTCTGCAGCTAGGGGATCACAAAGGTACCTACTTCAGCGCTTGTGATTTCGGTTTTGTGTACCTTCTTTGGTGTTTGACACAACTGCAGTGCTATCCATTGACACGGCCGAGCGTGCCACAGAGCTGCTTCTGGGTCCTTATACCAGGGAGGAACATTCGAAGCGGGGCTTAGCGGTGCGTGACCCACGCTTGAACCGTATGTACGTTGAACCTGCCATTCAGCTGGTGGAGCGTCGGGACCCCGACGCGGGGAAGAAGAAACGGGTTCGTGGCCCGGAGGAGTTGGAGGGTGCTGGACCCATCAGCGCGGTGCCCCTGTGGGCTGTTGGGGCTGGTGGCGCAGACTACTCCGGGTACGCCAGAGAAGTTGCTACGGTTCCTGCCTCAAAGAAGGTGTCACGAGCTCCCGAGGCGCCGCAAGAAGTGAGCAGCTCGTCAAGCTCGTCGATGAAGTCTTCGGCTATTGCGCCTCGGGTTGGCGCAACGTAGGGGGTTGCTAGCTCGTTCGGCGTAGCGAGTATGCCCTTGGAAGAAGTGTCCATTGGGACCCCCTCGTAGGTGTATCGGCGGGGTACCGAGGATACTCCTGTGGAGGAGCCCGTCTTTGCCGAAGACCCGATCCGTTAGCTTCGGCTCCTCCTTATTTTTATTTGTTTTGTTTTGTTTTGCACTTGGCTTATTTGGTCTTGCACGTGCAGCACGGGTCATCGAGGGGGCAGCGGTGGTGGGGCAGCCTCGAGATCGAAGGATCCGTTAGGTGCTCTGGTAATGAGGTGCCACGGGACGGTGCTGGTGCTGGGATCTCGGGTGATGGCTTTGGGGCCACGCGGGGCGAGGCTGCTGCTGGTGAGTCTGGGACAATGGGCACTGCGGATGTGGGCCCACTGTGCACCACGAACTTCAAGGTTAGCCCCGGGGTGGCTGCTGTCTGCGAGGAGGTGGCTCGCTTTGCCGCCCCGCCCTGCCTATCGGAGCTCTTCCGGTGAATGCCTGCGGAGAAGATATTCCGATCCATCGAGGCAAATGCGATAAAGGTAAGTGTGGATACGCATGTTGTTTTCTGCTAGCGGTGCTCCACTGATGGGGTGTTTTTTTTTGCAGTCCTTGATGCTATCGTGCATGCTCGAGAGGGGATATCCAGCGTGGCTACGCGGAGATCCAGGAACGGGTTAACGCGGAGTATGAGCAGAGCAAGTCGCTTGCCGCGAAGCGCTCGGCTCTAGCCGAGAAGGCGAGGGGGCTGGAAGCTAGGGTTTCTGAGCTAGAGGATCAGCAACGCGTTTTACAAGAGGAGGTCGGGTCATTGCAGGGTGTGCGCTCCGTTCTTGAGGTGGAGATTGCGGCAGAGCAGGAGCTTTCTGCCATCGTGTCGTAGGCTACTTGGAATGTGATGGAGCACTTGGAGGGCATTGTGACCGAGCTCGGCGTCGTTCCTCCTCCTCAGAAGCACACCGTGGACGAGGTAGACGTAACCCTGGATTGCCTCCACCGTGCAGGTGATGTCTTCCTCTGGGCCGCCTGTGCCTACAGCAATCATTGCGCGAAGGCAGCGTGGATAGCCACCTTTGTCTCTCTGCAGCAAGCTGGTTGCGGACTTGTTGAGGGCCTTGGTGCTGGCTCCATACCTGTTGCTTCCGTGGCGAAGGTTGCTTCTAGCTAGAAGAGTGTGCGGAGGGCTAGCAATGCTCTTGCCCAGAACTTTTGGGCACTGCGCGGTCGGTACGCTACAATGGAGTCGCTGCGGGCAGCGCTCTTGCCGAAGAAGAAAGGGAAGGGCCCGGCGGAGGGTGCCGAAGCGGCTGGACGGGGGCCACTACCGGAGGCAAGATATGACCCTCCGCTCTTCTTCACGAAGCGTTATTTTGGTTCGGTCCTAGGGTTTTGTTTTCTTCTCTGGTGTCATTGTACTCACCGAGCTGGCGCTAGTTAGGGGCTAACTTTTTAATGGAAAGTTTTATAAATGAAAGGATGACGTGGTGGTTTTATTGTGTTTGTTGCTCCTGTGTGTTTATGTTAGCTTATGTTTTGCTAAGGGTGGGCCGGTGTTGTTTCACCGCACCGCCGGGCGAGGGCCTTGCCCTAAAAGATGGCGCTTGAAAGCTTGCACTCCCCCATGTGGTTTGAAGGATGAGCAGGGGCTGCTATCGATTTGGCTTGTTAAGGTGTGTTACCGAGGCTTCGTGTGTCATGGCACTAAGTGGCAGCGCTGGAAGAAAGAGAACCCAGAAGGGTCAATGAAGAGGTTTTTTTGTATTCGCGAACAGAAGGCTATGAAAGCACGCGAGGAGATACAAGCTTTCTGGGAGCGGTGAGGGGTTTTGACTATGCCCAAGGGGCATTGCCCCCTTCCGCCAAGGCCGCTATTTCATCAAGCTCCTCCGATGGATCGAACGAGTATGCCCCGGAGAGGGAGTACTTGAAGTTCATGGCTACTAGGTCGTCTGACGAGGAGCTGCTTAGATGGGTACTACGCGAGGAGCCGTGGGACTTTGTCCCCGTGGGCGGTTGATGTGATCGTATTGTACTTCGTCCGCTGTGGCGCTAAGCATGTGTATTGATAGTGTGTGTCGCGTCGTTTGTCCACTGTATGATGTGTGTGTTGAGCTTGCGATGTGTCATGTATGTTGAGCTTGCGATGTATCGTGTATGTTGAGCTTGCGATGTATTGTGTATATTGAGCTTGCAATGTATTGTGTAACGTTTGCTCGTCTCGCCTTCTACAATTTTCTTGTTTTCATTTGGGTTGACCCAGCTTTTAGATAGAGCTCCAGGGCTAACTTTTTGTTTGGAGGGGGAGGCGAAGTCTCGCGCCGTCCCCCATGCTTTTTTAGATAGGGCTCCGGGGAGCCCTAACTTTTTATTGCGAGGGGGAGGTGAAGCCTCGCACCGTCCCCTATACTTTTTTAGATAGGGCTCCGGGGAGCCCTAACCTTTTGTTTCGAGGAGGAGGCGAAGCCTCGGGCCGTCCCCCATGCATTTTTAAATAGGGCTCTGGGGAGCCCTAGATTTTTTTTTGCGAGGAAGGAGGCGAAGCCTCGCGCCATCCCCATGCTTTTTTAGATAGGTCTCCAGGGAACCCTAGTTTTTTGTTGCGAGGGGGAGGCGAAGCCTCACGCCGTCCCCCATGCTTTTTTAAATAGGGCTCCGGGAAGCCCTAACGTTTTGTTGCGAGTGGGGACGAAGCCTCGCGCCATCCCCCATGCTTTTTTAGATAGGGCTCCGGGGAGCTCTAACTTTTTTTTTGCGAGGGGGAGGCGAAGCCTCGCACTGTCCCCCATACGTTTTTAAATAGGACTCTGGGAAGTCTACCTTTTTGCTTCGAGGGGGAGGCAAAGATGATGACGTCCCCCCTAGTGCGTTTTGGTCTTAGGGTCGTGCCGTACTAGGGTTAGCTTTACGCGCCTTATTCGTCTAGGGAGTCATGCCTGTGTGTGTTTACCGTTGTCGAAGGCCATGTTCGGTGTCTTCCTTTATACACTCATGCATGCGGAGGGCATCGGTGTGCACCGGGGCCGAAGGCCATGCGCGGTGACTTGGTTTATACACTCATACCTGCGGAGGGCATCGGTGTGCATCGGGGCCGAAGGCCATGCGCGGTGTCTTCATTTATACACTCATGCCTGCGGAGGGCATCGATGTGCACCGGGGCCGAAGGCCATGTGCGGTGTCTTCGTTTATACACTCATGCCTACGGAGGGCATGCACCAGGGCCGAAGGCCATGCGCGGTGACTTAGTTTATACACTCATGCCTGCGGAGGGCACCAGTGTGCACTGGGGCCGAAGGCCATGCGCGGTGACTTAGTTTATACACTCATGCCTACGAAGGGCATCGGTGTGCACCGGGGCTGAAGGCCATGCGCGGTGACTTGGTTTGGCCTTCGGTGACTTGGTTTATACACTCATGCCTGCGGAGGGCATCGGTGTGCACCGGGGCCGAAGGCCATGCGCGGTGTCTTTGTTTATACACTCATGCCCGCGGAGGGCATCGGTGTGCACCGGGGCCAAAGGCCATGCGCGGTGTCTTCGTTTATACATTCATGCCTGCGGAGGGCATCGGTGTGCACCGGGGCCGAAGGCCATGGACGGTGTCTTCGTTTATACACTCATGCCTGCGGAAGGCATCGGTGTGCACCGGGGCCGAAGGCCATGCGCGGTGTCTTTGTTTATACACTCATGCATGCGGAGGGAATCGGTGTGCACTGGGGCCGAAGGCCATGCACGGTGTCTTCTCGCTACTTTTTCATTGAAGGGGAGCAAAATATGCGACAAGTTACAGTTGTTTTTGTACATGCCCACTCCGTTTGGAAACGGTGGGGCTATTTACTGGGTGCAGCCAGTTTTTACAGTTCTTAAGGATAATACTTTCAGAGGCTCTTGGCATTCCATGTGTGGCCCAATTGCTGTCCCTCTGGTGTGGCGATGCGGAAGGAACTGGCCCGTGTGCTGCTGGTGATGATGTAGGGTCCCTTCCACTTGGTCTCTAGCTTGCCTAGGGTCGTGGGATTTTCAACTCGCTTGAGAACCATGTCGCCCGGTGCTAAGGGGTGAATCTTGACTCTCCAGTTGTACGCTCGGGCGACCCCCTCGCTGTACTTGGACATGGTTGCTATGGCCTGCATGCAGTGCTCTTCGAGGAGGTCGAGGGATGTGCACCTCTCCGCGGGGTCTGCTTTGGATGTTGTCCAGAGAGACTTTGCCTTGAACTTAGCCGGGGTCATAGCTTCGTCACCGAAGAGGAGTTTGAATGGAGAGAAGTCCGTAGCCCTTGTTGGTGACGTGCGGATTGCCCATAGGGCTTTGTGGAGTTCTTCCTGCCAGAGTCCCTTTGGAAGTCCGACGAGGTGCTTCTTTAGTCCTTCTAGGAGGTTGCTATTGGCGTGCTCGACTGCTCCATTTGCCTCGGGGTGTCCCACGGATGTGAAACATACTGTAATGCCCAGGTTTTGGCAGAAAGCTCGAAAAGTTGTCGAGTCGAACTGGGTCCCATTGTCTGTGACAATGTCACGCGGTACCCCATACCGGCAAATTATACTTTTCCACACAAACCGCTGCGCCGCTGCTGCGGTGATTTTGGCGACTGGCTCTGCTTCGACCCACCTGGAGAAATATTTGATGGCAACAAATGCGAAGCGGAGGCTACCTCTAGGGGTTGGGTACGACCCAATCACATCGAGTCCCCATCTCACAAAGGGCCACACAGGGGGTAGGGGGTGGAGCGGTACCGAGGGTGCCTTGGTCTACCGGTTGGCCCACTGGCACCCTTGGCAGCATTGCAGGAGGTCTTGCGTGTCCCAAAGTGCGGTTGGCCAGTAGAAGCATTGGTGGAATGCTTTGCCCACGATGCTCCGAGGCGCTTGGTGCGTGCCGCACATGCCCTCATGGATTTCTTTCAGGAGGGATTGCCTGTCTTCCCGGGATAAGCACCGCAGGTAGGGGGCGCAGATGCCCCCCTTGTAGAGTTCTCCGCCGATGACGTGGTACTTTCTAGCCCGGTGCCTAAGGAGCTTTGCTTCGGCTTCATCTTCGGGTTCGTCCCCTATGAGGTACTTGACAATGATGTCACGTTGGTCCAACTCGGCCACTAGGAGCATGCTGCGTGCAACACCCTGAGCTTCAGGGGCAACCCCTTATGCTTCGGGCGCAGCCCCTTGTGCGGCCGACGGTGCTATCAATACTTCATGGAAGATGTCGAGCGGGGGGAGCTGGCCATCTTGGCCAGCTTGTGTACTGCTTCGTTATCGCTCCGAGGTATAGCTTGAACAGTGAGGCCGAGGAAGTATGTTGATGTTGCATGCACCGCGGCAAGGTAACTTGCCATTTCAAGGTCTCTTGCGATGAACGATCTGTCAAAGTGGCCTGCCACGAGGCGAGAGTCGCTCTTAATGAGTATCCTCTTTGCTCCCAGTGCCTTCGCCTTGCGGAGGCCCAATAACAATGCCTCGTACTCCGAGGTATTGTTTGTGGTCGGGAAGTCGAGGCGGGCAGAGTGGGAAACAGTGTGTCCATCTGGGGCGACCAAAATGGTGGTTGCTCCGACTTCGGCACAACACCAAGATCCATCAATGTACATCATCCACGGGGTCTCAACTTGGGCCGGCGGCTAGTCTTTGTTGTGTGGTGTCCATTCAACCACGAAATCCGCTAGGGCTTGCGATTTGATGGCTATCCTTGTGACGAAGGTTGTGTCGAAGGGTGCTAGCTTGACTACCCATTTGCCTATCCGGCCCGAGGCATCCTTGTTTTGCAGCAGCAATGCTAGCTGGTAGGATGTTGGGATTACGATGGAGTGTTCCAAGAAGTAGTACCAGAGCTTTCACGAGGCTATGAGCAGGGCGTACGCTAGCTTCTCAAGTTCTATGTATCGGACATTGGCCCCCCTAGAGTGCATCCGAGACATAGTACACTAGGCGCTGGCCGTTGTTTTCCTGGACGAGGACGGTGCTTACCGCTGAAGAGGAGACGGCGAGGTATAGCAGGAGATTTGCACCTTGCTTTGGGCTGGTGAGGCTTGGTAGCTAGGTGAGGTATTGTTTTAGCTCCTGGAATGCTTTCTGGCAATCTTTCGTCCACTGGAACGGCTCTGTCCCTCGGAGCGTCTTAAAGAATGGTAAGGCCCTCTCCGTGGCCAGAGATAGAATGACCGAGGGCATGAGGCGCCTTTGGCCGGTTCAGACTTCTCAAGCATTGCAGGGTGGCTTCATCTCTTGGATGGCCCTTATCCTTTCGGGGTTGGCTTCGATACCCTTCTCGAACACGAGGAACCTTAGGAGCTTGCCTGCCTTGACGCCAAAGGCACACTTCTCTAGATCGAGTTTGATTCCATCCCTTCGGAGGCTTGCGAAGGATTCTTGGAGGTCCTTCGGGTGTTCGCTTGCGAACTTGCTCTTGACTACGATGTCGTCCACGTATGCTTCGATGTTGCGCCCGAGTTGTTCGGCAAGGACCTTCAAGATGAGGCGGCTGAAGGTCACGCCCGCATTCTTCAGCCTGAACGGCATGTGGGTGTAGCAATACATGCCTACGGGGGTGATGAACATGGTCTTCGGCTCGTCCTCCTTGGCTATGAGTATTTGATGATACCCTAAGTATGTGTCAAGGAAGCTCATCAACTCGCATCCTGATGTGGCATCCACGAGCTGGTCGATGGGAGGTAGTGGGAAATCGTCCTTCGGGCTCGCCTTGTTGAGCTCGGTGTAATCGACGCACATGCGCCACTTGCCTCCGGCCTCTTTTTGTACTAGGACAGGGTTGACTAACCACTCTGTGTGTTTAATTTCACGGATGACCCCCACCTTCAGCAGCTTGGTGATTAGTTTCTTTGCTGCTTCCAACCTATTCGCCGACATGCGGCGTAACTTCTACTTCTTGGGTTGTGCGTCGCTTTGGAGAGCTAAGCGATGCTAGATTGTTCCTCGTGCCATGCCTGGGATGTCTTCCGGGCCCCAACCGAAGACGTATGCATTGCTGCAGAGCACTCTGAGGATGGCGTCGTGTGCCTTTGCTGGGAGCTCCGCTCCGAGGGCCACTGTCTTCTCCGGGGAGTTGTCCTCTAGGGGGACTCTCTAGAGCTGCCCCTGCGGCCTTGGCTTTGGCTCCCATTTTGCCGAAGGCGGAGTTGGTTGCTTTTTTTTTGTCCAACCCAACAATGTGGACATGCCGGGCTAGTGATAGCGCTTCTTGCTCCGTCTGCCTTGCGAGGTTCTGGTCCCCTCGCACTGTGACTATGCCTTCCGGTGTGGGGATCTTCATGCATAGGTAGTTGTGGTGTGCTATGGCATCGAAGGTGTTGAGTGTAGCCCAGCCGAGGATGACGTTGTACTGATACTGCATTTGGACAACATCGAATGTGACGACCTCGGTTCGAGATGCGAACCCATCACTAAACGTCACTACGAGGTCGATCTGGCCGAGGGCCATCACTGCGCTTCCTTCGAATCCTATGAGGGGTATGCCTAGGGGTGAAAGGCGGTCTCGGAGGATCATCATCTTGTCAAAGGCATCTACGAACAGGAGGTCAGCCGAGCTTCCTCCATCCACGAGGACGCGCTTGACCTCAAAATCTGTGATGTTGGCGGCAATGACGAGGGGGTCCTGGTGCGGGAAAAACATGCCCTACGCATCTTCTGGGCCTAAATAGATTGGTATTTCGGTGTAGGAAGGTGGGCTGGACGCAGGGTACGCTGCGAGGTGGTGAATCTGTCAGGCGTACGCTCGACACTGCCTTTTGGAAGGTATGCCGAGTGAGGATACTCTGGCGATCATGTTGATGATTCTATGCTGGTGGTCGCCTCGGCCTCCTTCTATGCGAGGTCTTGGCAGTGGTGCGGGGACCCGATTGTTGGTCCCCCTTTTGCTATCGGGCTAGGTAGGTTGTCGCTCGCGATGCATGTAGTCCTACATAGCTGCAATGGTGTGGCATTCGTCAGTCGTGTGCGTCCCTTCGCCGTGGAGGTCATAGAACGGTGCAAGTCCTCTTGCACGGTTGTCTGGCTGGTGGCCGATGTTTCGCCCACGCCCTCGTCCATGGCCTCGGCCCCAGCGGCCTCCGCATCTTCCTCCTTCGGGGGGTGGGGCTCCGTCTACGTGATAGACTCCCTGGCCCTTGTGCCAGTAGTCGTTCGTCTGAGGCTTGGTGGGTGCCCCGGCTGGGGCGGTAGTGGGCGCTTCTTTTGCTGGTGGTGCGCTTGGGCTGGAAGTGGTGGGTGCTCCTCTCCGAACACTCTCTTCCTCCACCCTTGCGTACTCTTCCATCTTGTCAAAGAGCTCCGTCACCGTGCAGATAGGCTTGTGAGCTAGTCTCTCCGACAGGGGGCCCTTCTGGAGCCCGTATGTGGCTGCGTTTATAGCAGTGGTTTCGTTGACGCCCTTTACTTGACACTTGACCTCCGCAAACTTCCTGAAGAAACTACAGAGGGATTCGCTTGGGGCCTGTTTTATCGCGAACAGGTGCCCTTCGTCCTTGGGTTCCATGTAATTTCCCAGGAAATTGTTGCGGATGAGGTCTCGCATCTGTTCCCACGCATATATGGAGCATGGGGGGTGAAGAACCACGTCAGCGCTATGCCCCTAAGGGCGAGGGTGACGCTCTTTGCCTTCATAGTATCATCTCCTCCAGCGGCCTCCACTGTGGTCTCGTAGACTCGAAGGAATTCTGAGGGGTTAGTGCACCCTTGAAAGGGTGTGACCTCCGGCATCTTGAATCCTTGTGGCCAGCGGGCGGTCTCCAACCTGATGCTCAATGGGGAGTTGGGATCCCCCCGGAGCAATGGAGTGGGTGGTTCAACTATCGGAACGGGGGAGCAGCCTCCGCTATGGTGATTGGTGTGGGCCGGAGCGGGGCTACGAGGGCCGTCCCCGACGGGTGTCAAAGGATCACCATCTCACGACGAAGATCCGCCAATTCCTGCTGTAATGCTTCGTACGACCCTTGGCTTGTGCTTGCTTCCCCGAGCGGTGGGCCTGCTCACTGGGTGTCACTCCCGATGACACCTTCGGGCGTGGAGTTGTTCGTTTCGTCCTCCGCGGCCTGGGCAGGGGGTGCCACTGCCGCGGAGGATCTACTTCGTTTCGCCCTCAGGGTACTTGGTGTCACGGCCACCGCAGCCGCTTCGGTTGCCGAAGCCTTGGGCTTGGCCCTCTTCTGCGGAGCCATGCTCGAGCTCGGAGTTTGTGCTTCGCAGCTTTCCTCCCGGTCCCCACGGACGCCGCCAACTATCGTAGCAAGAAAGGCTAAACAGTACAAAGAGGGGACCCCTAGTGTATGCGGGGGTAACCGAAGGGTCCTCGAAGAGGGGACAGGTTAATAGGAAATAAATGAGTATGGATTCTGTCAAAATTTCAATCCCCTTATTACATGAGTAGAGGTGGCTATTTATAGCCTTTTCATTGAGTACATGATATTACTAACCTACCCTGAACAGGGCCCTATACTAGTAGGGGCTGCAGGGATTTTTTTCTACCCCTAGGTGTAGCCTTTGGCTTACGGTGGACCTTCCTGGACCTGGCCCGTCCAGCTGGTGCACTTGGTTCAGCGGTACTGTGGTCCTTTGCTAGGGCTCCGTAGGTCTGGGCCCCTCGGGGACCCTTCGTATGCCTCTGGGCCCCTTTAGCCCTTCATGCTCCTTCGGGGCCCTCGGGGACCCTTCGCATGCCTTTAGGTTTTTCCAGGGACCCTTTGTGCTCCTTCGGGGCCCTTGGGGACCCTTCGCATGCCTTCGGGCCCCCTTCGGTCCTTCATGGTCTTCAGCGTGGTGGGCACGCTCACGGTGTTCGCCTGGTCGTGGGGGCCGGTGGGCCGCCCCTACAACAATCTTCAGTTGAGGCTCCTGCTGCATTTTCATCATCAGCAGTACCTACAGGGGTCGAAGAGATGCTATCTCCCCTAGGCGCTCCACTTCACATTCAGATGTGTCACCCTCTGGATCAGATGATTGGTCATCTTCATGAGCGAGTCACTCGCTCCAGGTATCACGATCCGAGTCTCTACTCTCATTCTGCATTTGTTGCTTCTTTCGAACCCCGCGATATATCACATGCTTTATCTGATTTGAGCTGGGTTAATGCCATGCATGAGAAGTTAGAGAATTTTGAGAGGAACAAGGTCAGAAACCTAGTAGAACCTCCTAGTGGCCATAATATTATAGGAACCCGTTGGGTGTTCAAAAACAAACAAAATGAGGATGGTTCTGTGGTTAGAAACAAGGCTAGATTGGTAGCTCGGGGTTTTAGCCAAGTTGAGGGGTTATATTTTGATGAGACCTTCGCTCCTGTTGCTAGATTAGAAGTCATTCACATTATGCTTTCATTTGATGTATCTAAGGGCTTTAGGCTGTATCAGATGGATGTCAAGAGTGCATTTCTGAATGGTTACATAGAGGAGGAAGTGTATGTTAGGTTACCCCCAGGCTTTGAGAATCCTAGGCATCCACATCATGTCTTCAAGCTATCTAAAGCCTTGTATGGTCTTAAGCAAGCCCCTAGAGCCTGGTATGATAGACTTAAGACCATCTTACTTAAGAATAACTTTGAGATGGATAAGGTAGACAAGACCTTGTTCATTCTTAGGCATAGCAATGACTTTCTGCTTATTCATATTTATGTAGATGATATTATCTTTGGTGGTTCTTCTCATGCTCTTATTTCTAGTTTTTCTGCGACCATGTCTAGGGAAATTGAGATGAGTATGATGGGAGAGCTCAACTACTTTCTGGGGCTTCAAAATAAGCAATGCAAGGAAGAAATCTTCATCCATCAGACGAAGTACACCAAGGATCTTCTCAAGTGCTTCGAGATAGGTGATTGCAAGTTGGTCGACACTCCCATGGCGACTTCGACTGCCTTGGATCCAGACGAAGAAGGAGAAGCCGTAGATCAACGCGAGTACCGCAGCATGATCGGCTCACTCCTTTACCTGACGGCCTCAAGACCGGACATCCACTTCGCAGTTTGTCTTTGTGCGAGGTTTCAAGCGTCTCCAAGGACTTCCCATCGCCAAGCCGTCAAGTGCATCTTCAGGTACCTTCACTCTACCCTCTAGTATGGTATTTGGTATTCCTGCTCATCTTCCTTGTCCATTCGAGGGTTTTCTGATTCTGATTTTGCAGGTTGTCGGCTAGATAGGAAGAGTACCTTAAAAACTTGTCACTTATTAGGCACTTCTCTCGTCTCTTGGTCTTCTAGAAAGTAGTCCTCTGTTGCTCAATCCACTACAGAAGCTGAATATGTAGCTGCCACTAGTTGTTGTAGTTAGATTCTGTGGATGGTGTCCACCCTTAAGGACTATGTGTTAGCTTTTGATAGAGTTCCTCTTCTCTGTGATAACAATTCTGTCATTAATATTGCTAAGAACCCTGTGCAACATTCCAGGACCAAGCACATTGGCATTTGTTATCACTTCCTTAGAGACCATATAAAGAAGGGTGATATTGTGCTAGAATTTGTAGAGTTCGAGGCTCAGTTAGCCGATATCCACACCAAGCCTTTAGACCCAACTAGGTTTGCCACCTTGAGGAGTGAGTTAGGTGTAATTTACCCCTATAGGTTGGTTTGAGGGGGAGTTGTTTCTCTTTTAAGCTTTCCTTGTTCAGTTGATCTTTCCTTGATCTTTTTCTGAACTTGCTGATCTTTTTTATCTTTTTAGGCTTTTAAGTTTTTCTTGCATTTCATTGTATCATATTGCATTTATATAAAAATCACAAAAAGATGCATTGTAATATAAGCTTTACTGCTTGTCTTTTAAAATGATGAAGCTTTGCTTATTACCCTTTTGAGATTTAGTGTTTCAATTTTTGTTCAGTTCCATGTCTAGTTTTTTGACTTACTAGAATTATCATGCTTTTACATGTGTAGCTAAGTCTTTTCTAAATGAGCTAGAACTTTAAGACAACTTAACTAAAAATTGCAATTTGTGGATCTCTTAGCTAGTTGCACAATTAGTGATCTTTTTGTGACACTAGTCTAGTCAAAATTGCTTTGTTAGCTCTTGAATTTAGGATTGAACATTTCTTGAGCTTCTTATTCCTTTGTAATCTAAAATTGCTCCTGTGCAAAATGAAAAATCAAATTTCAAACTTTTCATGTGGTTAAATTGTGCCAAACTATTCTCAGGAGACTACATATCGAAGACATGAACTTAGAGATAGTTTGATGATCCAGACGATCTCATAGGGACTACTTATCAAAATTGACATGAACATCAAGATTTATCGTCCTGGTTAAAGCTTAGGAAGAGTTTGTGGATGGCTCCTAGTCTAGGATCTTCTTCACTAAGATAGACATTTAAGCAACATCAATATTCATTGCAAATGAAAACTGTTGTAAAAATTGGGTGATTGAGGTTCTTTGAGCAAAATGATTCAATTTAGGACTTTTTATCTATAGGGTGGTTATTGTTAGCTTCTTGATCTCACATTGACATTCTGACATGGCTATTATCACTTTAGGATCCCTATTGATGAAATTGCTAATTTTGAAGCTTTGCGTAAATTATTACAATTCATCGTTTTATCTTGAGCCTTCTAACTTAGCTTTGATATATGTCTTAACATGACCTTGCTAGCACTTTCAGGCTTGATGTGTATTGAGTGACAGTAGAAATGCTAGCTTGTTCTTTTGGGTAATATCCAAAGCTTCTTATACTAAAAATTGAAAAATACAAAAATGAAGCCACTCTATTACATTTCATTCATGCTCTTTCTTATGTTTTTCCACATTTCTGCATTTTTCATCTCTGGATGAGAGGAAGATGTGATTCCTTAATGACTCCATTGTCAAAGGGGAAGAAGATATAAAAAAAATGTTAAAAGGGGGAGCTATTTAGAGAAAAAGGGAGAAAATGAAATTTTTTGAAACAATGATGATCATAGTGAGGGGGAGCATTTAATTTTTATTCTTATGATCTTATTACCATTTCTGAACTTGAACTGTAATTCTTGGAACCTCACAATGATCAAAAGTCAAATTGAACAATTGTTCTTTCATATAGACCTTAAGTGAGATTTTTCACTCTTCTCTGGAAATTGAAGCTTTCTTGCTTTCCTTTTCCTTATCTTGCTTCCCTATGCTAATTTGAAGCCAACTTGGTCATTTCCATTGAGTTCTTTTTCTTATGGACCAAGTTGTGCCTTTGGGTGAAAACGTTGAGTTTTGCTATTTTCAAACCTCAAACTTACATTTTTTGAGAAATTGCCAATGTGTTCATCAAGGGGGAGATTGTGGATATCATGGGGATATGCTCACAATCTTAGGATGATGAAACAATTGGCAATGGTATTGAGAATTTGTCGAAACACGTGTTTTCAACAAAGTTCAGTTGCTGTCAAGCAATAGGCGGTCAGACCGGCCTTTGTGGTGGTCCGACCGGCCACCACTGGCAGTTAGACTGGCCAAGGCTCAAGCCAAGAGGTTGGCAGTTAGACCGACTAGGGGGCAGTCTGACCAGGCAAAAAGGTGACTTTCGAGTTTGGAGCCGAGCCAAAAATAGAAGGTGTAGGCAAGAGAGGGTTTCTTTTGCACTTGGTCTCATAATTTTTGGAGCTTCGAGTCAAAAGTTCTATTCATTTGAAATTTCTAGAGAGGTTTCGGATTTCTAGCGAGGAAATTTGGCTAGGTCCCTTTGCTAGGCGGTCAGACTGGCCAGGGGGCGGTCTGACCGACCATTGGTGGTGGTCGGTCTGACCAGTTTTTCCCTGTTTTGCTGGCCGGTTTGGCGGCGATGTTTGTAAGTTAGGTCAAGTTCATGAGTTCCAGTGCATATGTGTTGCATGATGCATGTTTTGACTAATGTTGGTCAAGTTGCAAAGAACTTATTCCTGAAATCGATTTCTTGGTCTATTGTTGTGCAGGAGGCTTGGAGGTCAATGACGGTCAATGGCAAGGATGATCGGAACTAGGCTTGGAGAGCTGAGGTTCAGAACGATCAAGAATGTCGGGTGAAGTCAGTGGACTCAAGCATGGCGCAAAATGGACAAGGATGACCGAACGGGAAGTTTGGTGCGACAGGTTGCATCAAGTGGCGCAGGGGTCGGTGCAAGTGTCATGGTGGTTTTGGTGGAAGCCGGATGAGAGAGACTTGCCAACATGAAGAGAACCGTTGGTCAACCTACACGTGACGAAGCATGGGATTGCTTCATGAAGATTGAACTCGGTTTTTGGAGAAGGATCGAGAAGGGGTATTTTGGTAACTTCACCAAAATACCGTCTTGATGGCTTTTGGCTAAACCGCGGCACAAGACGACGCAAGGTAAGACGGTTTAGATCAAAAGAAGATGAAGAAGGCGCTTTGAGAAGTGTGCGTGAGTTAGACTCATTTGTGTATGGGCTTAACGGGTGCCCATTAGGGTTTCCTCTCATAGCCTAGCCTCCACTATAAAAGGGGAGGGTGCTGGTAGTGCACCTCCTAACCCTTGTATCCTAGAAACCCTAATTTGTGTTTTAGGGTTAGGAGAGGAAAGTGGAGGAGCTATGGTTCATTGAGAGTTGGATTGGTTGAGTGCTCAAGTATTGAGCTTTTATCCTCCTTGCTAGAGTGACTGTGAACTAACATCAATCTCGAATCAATCCAAGCAAGATTTTCTCAAGATGCATCTATTCTTGTTCTTGCTCTCTCTTTTGTGATTTTTGGGGTTTTCGTTGATCCTTTGGTTTCCTTTGGTTTTTGGCCGTGATCTTGCTTGTTGTGACATGTGGGAATGTGTCTAGGATCATCTTGATCATCTTCTACCCATAAATAAGTTTTGGGATTAATCTTAGGTTTTGCACGATTCCTGTGCCCTCCTTCCCTCATCCTTGAAATTTGTGGAACCTTGGCCTTGATATTCTCGATCGTCGATTAGAATAGGTTCCTAACCTTCTTGATGAGCTATGGTTGAAATTTGAGAGGGTTTGGATCATCGAATCAAAAGTTGAGCCGATTTATGATTTTAAGTTTGTGCTGATTTTACTATTCATCAGGCTGGAGGTTAGACCGCCCCTTAGAGAGGTCAGACCGCTAGGCTGAGAGGTCTGACTGCCCAACTCATTGTGAATTGAGTTTTTGGTGATTTTGGTTGTTTTGCTTCGAGGTTTCAATAGGATTCAATACAAGTCTTCCGCTATACTTGTACATTGATCTTCATAGCTCCCATAGCTATTAGAGTGAAAAACATGTTAAATCCAATCAAGGTGAAAAAGATATCGTGCTCCTATTCACCTCTCTCTAGTCACCGTTATGGTCCAACGTAAATGGAGTCACTAATCTCAGGTTTCCCATGTTCTCGTTTTGGTATTAGTACTGTAGCAATCAGAGGCGGAGCACTGTAGCAGCACGAGGCAAAACATTACACCAATCCGAACCCGAGTATTGTAGCATCGGAACTTGGGTACTGTAGCAATAGTTGTGCCTATATAAAGGTTCTATGTAATCAGATTTTGTAAGAGAAGTAAAAAGCAAGAGTTGAGTTGAGAAGAAATAAGAAAAACAAAAAGAGGAGCACTTCTCCCAGAAGCAAATCGTTGGAGTGTCTCGGAGTTCCTTCTTTTAGTTCCAACAGTGATCCCATAGCAAGCCTTACAATGACACATGGTCAACCTATGTATTGTATACAGAAATCCCCACAGTACACGTTATTGTGTACATGATGGACGACAGTGTACGGAGTACATTAATTGTACCTGGAGTTCATACGGTCAATGAACAATGTCTTGCTCCATATGTCACTTGAAGTTGAAATGCAAATACATATTTGTCGATGTTGAATTCCATATGTATACAATACATTGTACACTTTGTTTTCTGTAGGTAGATCTCTCCAAGCGTCGGCAGATATCCAACCATCACCTCTTGTTGACTTTGTTCAATTGCATATATCATATATGCAAGACATATGCGCTGTGCATTTCATTTCCTAAAAAAAAATATACTTTGCAAATTTGAGAAAATCTTGTATAAATTTTATTTCTGAGAAAGTGAAAATTACAGTTAAAAGTATGAAATAATGAGAAGTTCCTCGGTACCTCCGTTTGTTAAAAAAGGATGTAATTGCTTTTCAGCATCCTAATTAGATCGTAGAGAGAAGTCGCGACTCTCAGAGACTCAAAACACGATGATAGTAATTTTGAACCGTCTGTGCATTAAAGTTTTTGCAAAACTAAAAGATTAAGAATCTTCTATTTTGTTTCCCTGCGTGGGGTGTAGAAGGTTTTCTGAAAATAGTGCAACTTTTGATCCCAAACCAATATTAGCATAGACTGCTGCTAAACACCAGCTATATATTGTTGTCAAAATCAACCAAAACGGTATCTGAGATACGCTCTTAATTTTTATTGCAAGTTGAACTATACTAGAAACAGGCAAAGTTATTTACAACATTTACTCTGAACATCAAGAGCTGGCTGCCTTGTTTGTCATAACAAGCAACTCGGTCGTCAGCTTGACATACCAAAATAATGGTGGAAGTGGAACTAATCATTGTGAGCAGAGACATCACGCTTGCTTGATAAACAACATAGGATGCAGCTAGCAAACGTTACAAAACCTTGAATGCGTCAATCATCTCAGCGTGCAGTTGTGACGTCCAATACTATTTTAGAAGCTTAGTTGGACGAGGTGCATGCATCTGGACGGCAGGAGTACACTACTCACGCAGGTAAGATTTAAGAATATGTAGTTGCATTACACTTGGATGCATAGATGATAGATCCATGCAGATATACACGAATTATGTGATAATAAACCGCTACTAAACTTGCATGTCCTGAACTTTTCTTGCTTAAGTTTAAGTTGGTACTGACTTGTTGTAAATGTTTAAAATCTAGTTAATTATTGGCATCAAGAAAAACATTTGGATTTAGAATCATGAAAGAAGAAGAAGAAGATGAGTACTCATTTGGTTAATCTACTGCATGTTATGATTTTAATGAGAAGTAAATTAAGAACCTGGTCAAGATCAATCTCTTTCTGTAAGAAAGACATTGCCCTCCTGCACCTGGCATTTCAAACGATTACTTCAGCAAGGGAGGTTTATGACGACTCTGTAGAGGAGTCAACCTTTATATTTGTGACATCACTATCAAGGACGCATGAGTACAAATTTCCAGTATTGCTGTCGATCGAGCCAACTGCACTTATGAGTTCGTCCGATTGTATATCTAATGCAAACTCATCTGGTTAATTGGGTGCTAACATGTGAACTCTTGTGTGGACCGTTGGATGAGATATGGATGGATAATATTCAGAGTAGAATCCCTAGCTTGTGAAAGATTTCTCCATCTGCACCCCACGAAGTGCTCTCAAGTTCTGTTAAGATCAGGCATATTCATTTCAAAAAGAAAAAAAAACAATTATACACAATGCCTGCACAAATAGTTAATTGCCACCATTTAGTCCTATTCATTAACGATCTTTGAGCAAACCTTTCTAGTAGTGTTGGCATTTGTCGTCTCAATCACCACTAACATGTCAATATTTTTCCAAACTCGTGTACGATTTGCATGGTAGCCATTGCTCACTTGAACTGGGTGTAATTCGCCAAACTAAATAGGTGTTAGCTAGTAATAATAGTTAAGTAACTCGCTCAATATAGACTGGAATGGTCCATGCAGACTAGGACTTGGGGTGGTATTTTTAGACGTTAAGATCCAATGAGATTTATAGGAGGGAGGGAGGAGAGGAGAGGTTAGATGGGGGTAGGAAACCTGCCCTGCTCTCTGGTTACTTCGCTGATAAGTTGCTGTCTTCTTACTACATACATCACGGTACATGGACATATATCCAGCATGAATCAGACTGTACTAGTATCAAAATCAGACATCAGTAGCTAGCCGATATGTGCAGGTGACCGGTGGCTGACTATATATACGTGACACAAGAAGGCGGATCAAACTGCAGTGCAGTGAGAATCTGGGAATACACACTAGACATTAGTGTGTGTCGATTGCTGTAGTACACGTGCGTCTTACAGATTAAATGGGAAGGCCTCCATGCTTTGACGAGAGCGGCGTAAAGAAGGGGGCCTGGACTCGTGAGGAGGACCAGAAGCTCGTCGCCTTCATCCACAAGCACGGCCATGGCAGCTGGAGAGCTCTCCCTAAGCGAGCTGGTAGCCTGTGTATCTGTTTCTCCTCCTAGCTTCTCTCTAGTCTCTAGTCTCTAGTCTCTAGTCTAGCCTGATAGTCTGTAGCACACACACAATTAATGGCACACAACTCATATGTAGATGCATGTGTGTGTTGCTGCAGGGCTGAACAGGTGTTGCAAGAGCTGCCGGCTGCGATGGACCAACTACCTGAGGCCAGACATCAAGAGAGGAAACTTTTCTCCCGAGGAAGAGCAAGCCATCCTTACCCTACACTCCATCCTCGGAAACAAGTAGTTTTTTTTTCTCCCCGCAAATTATTGTCCCTCGACGTCTTTTGTACTATTGGTCTTATGTCGACGTAGATGGTGTTGAGTAATCGAGTTTCATGCACCAACCATCTGACCCGACCTGTTCGCGTATGTAGGTGGTCGACGATCGCCACGCGCCTGCCGGGGCGCACCGACAACGAGATCAAGAACTACTGGAACACATGCCTCAAGAAGAGGCTCATCGGCATGGGCATCGACCCCGTCACGCACCGCCCGCGAGCACGGACGGACATCGCCAGCGCGCTCCCGCAGCTGGTGGCGCTCGCAAGCCTGACGGTCGACCTCGTCGGCCCCAGCCCGTGGAACAACTATCACGCCCTGCACGTCGCGCGGTCCGAGGCGGAGCTGCAATGCCTCAGTCCCTCCTCCAGCCACCAACGCCGACTGCAACGGACGCTAGCCCTCTAGACATGAACATCCTGAGCTTTCTGAGCCAAGCAGTTGTCTCCTATGCTACTGATGCTACTACCACTCCTATGGTGAGGTCTACAACTAGTCAGACTTACCATGAGTTGAAACAGCGGCAAGAACCGGTCGACGATCATGGTTCACGGTTGGAGCTGGCCGTGTCACCTTTCGCCTGTTGGAATAGACTCGCTAGAAGAAGCTGATCGGAAGAAGGAAATCACGCTTAGCAATATTTCACGCTTGGCAGAAGCACCCTGCTGTGCAGAGGCTGGAATAAAGACTATTCCTTTTTCTAAAAAAACATACAGATGAGATCATGCTGATAATTTTGGAACACACATATACGTACTGGAGCTTTTTGGTGCTGCAAACTACCTAGCTTTTTTCTTTTTGTCTATCGCTTTGACTCTACTCTTACATCGCTTGTTCTATTGTTACATTGCTTATAAAGGCTATGTCTCAACGTCCAACTCGGACTCGGTTCCTACTCATCGTATGGAACGGATACGGCAACATACACCGACACAACATCAACAAACAGCAAAAAGAAGAATTACTAAAACAAGATTAAATCCAACATCACCGGCACGCCGGTGGCGGTGGATCATGGAGATTGGAGATGGCTGTACTTCTCTCAGCTTATGTGATGTTAATGAGGACTCGATCTACTGCCTTCTAGCTTAGGGCTTTACTTTATAATGCTAGTACTGTTAATTTGATGCTCGTTCGTATAGAGAAAAGGGCCCGACTAAGCTATAGTCGTCTGAAATTTTCTTAAAACTCGGTCACTTTCTTTGATACATTAGATCACCATCCAATATTTTCTGTTTTTTTATGTTGTAAAATTCTAAACTAGACAAAAGTAAATCTAGGTAAACCCTACAAATACAAAAAAAATATCTAAACTAGACAAAAGTCAATCTAGGTGAAACCTACAAATACAAAAAAATTCTAAACTAGACAAAAGTAATATAGGTGAACCCTACGAATACAAAAAAACAAATAGAACTAAAAGTTACAATAAAGTTATGCTAAATTGCACATCACTTGTGTAGGACCGGAAAGGCGACTAGAGGGGGGTGAATAGACGCTTTCTCTATTTTTCATCTCGAACGAACTCAAAACTACTTTCACTCCAATAGCTATAAAAGCTATGAAGATCAGTATACAGGCACAGCGGATCCTGTGTTGAATTCGATCAAACCCCGAAGCAAAAGCCTAATCAACTCAAAGCTGCAACCTTAAGCAATGAAAAAGATCTAACACAGAAACCTCAAGGCCTTGATTTAGCAGCCGCTAAGGACTCCTCTGTTCGGTCTGCACATCACCAAGATCGTATCAAAACAAACAGCACTGGCCGCCATTTCTTCTATCTACAGAGCAGTGCTTCAACAACCGACTAGCAATAAAAACAAGAAATCAACACGTCACACGCACCAACACAGATCGAGCCGCACAGATTTTTGAGAGAAGCCACCGCCACCAGGGGCTAAAGATTTTTCTACCGAGGACTCTGATGAAACAGGAGCGAACAAAGAAAACTGATCAATGCAACATCATCAGTGCATAGAACTTAAACACCTGACAGCAAGAACCAAAGGAATTGAAAATCAATACACAGCAAACAGCCGCCGGGATACTCGGTCGAGAGACTGCAGGACTTCTCCAGTTTTATGCGGACAGCCAAATGACAAGAACTACGAGCGCACTCAAGAAGCAGCAGAAAAAGAAATAGAAACAAGAGACTAAAACTGCTGGGAAAATCAGGCGCTCAGATTTTCGGGAGAAACAGGGCGCATACAAGCTTCACTCGATCGGTTTACAGGAGCAAACGATTTGATGGCCGCAGATTTAACAGAGATGGTAATAAACAATTCAAAACATCACTTGCATCCAAAAGACAGCCTAGCAATAAAATATAACTCGAACAGTAAACTAACAGAACCTTGATCAACTCATTGCTTTTTTAAATCAAAACAAAGTACAAGATTCTTACAGGAGGCAAAAGAATCGGCCACAGTAACAAACCAAAATGCAAACTGCTGGAAAGTTTTGGTCACAGAGCAGACAAGATGAAATCAATACATAGTAAAGCTTGAGACAAAAAACTACGAGTTCTACCAGGGGAGGCTCTCCATTCTTTGGACTACCAGGCGCCGCCACCCACTATCTTTTTCTACAGAGCACAGGAACGATTAAAACCAAGAAACGAAACTGCATTCAAAGCAGTAAAAGGCAATCAAAAATGCACATCAAATCAAAATCAAGCACCATCTCATATTGATCTCAAGGAAGAGAGATACATGATTGATACAAGAGGAATGATTAGAAACTTTCATCTCATCCTCTCCCACTCTCAAACCTCAAGAACATACTCAGCCATCTTGAGGAAAAACAAGGGGACAAGCAGGGAACAACCCTCAACAACTAAAGCCTAAAGCCAAAACAAACTCTAAAGCCTCTTTTGACTAAAGGAAACCCTAGAAACTCTTATGTTGTTCAGCTTGGGCAGCAGCCCCTTCATCCTATTTATAGCCCACGGCTAACGGGTCTCCACCCCGTTACGCCCGCTAAATCCAACGGAGCCCGCTCCCGCTTGTGCAGCCTTGCGAAATTCCCGTTTCGCCCCTCCCGCACCTTCCGGAAGCTTCCGCTTCTTCTCGTCAAGACGCCTCGCAACCACCTCGAGTCCACGCCGTCTTTGACACATCCCGACCGTTCGACCTCGGCGCCACCGCACCTAGTCCGGTCCACCGTGTCTCGCCACGACTCCACCCGATGTCCTGCGATCACACGCACAAGAAACACATCAAATAGCACCGCTCGATACCTGAAAGCGTAAATACCAACAACTTACCATGACAAAATCCAAACTTGTCGAAACACCAGAATATGCATCCTAATCCCATACGACCAAGTTTGACCAAGTCCGACAGAGCCCAATTGCGCCATGCAACGACTCGACTCCGAACCACTCAACCCAAACTCGACTATCCTAAACTTTGACAATTACTCATCACTCACAACGGGACGACCTCCACATGGTCTCTCAATCTCCCCCTTGATGAGTATATTGACAAACTCCGAAAAAAAAAATGCAAAGTTGAGTTTGAGTTTGAAGAAACCAACATGGTCCAAAGAAGAAGAGTGAAACTAATGACCATGTCGACAGAAGGAACACTAGAGCAACAACTAAAAGAGCAAATTGTTCTCCAAAGCTCTAAAATGATCCCAACTAGCTTTTTCTTCTCTATTCTCCCCCTTTTGGCAATAAACACATCAAGAATGCTCAAGAGAGAAAATGACATGTCAATGGATGAAATGGTCAAGTTTGATTATTCTAAGCGCTTAGAGCCATGAGAATTATCCGAATGACCATAATGTAATACACCAAGCTATAACTCAATAAAAAAGCTATCTAGATCATGACAAGATATGTATAAGCTAGCTAGAACACATAGATGACAATCTGAAAATGAGATACATTATGTGAGCAAGTCAAGTCATCAATGAGCAAAGTCTAGCTAGAGATATCCAAGGATGATGCAGGCCATGTCAATAAGCTAAGCGTAGCTAAGAAGCTTAAATTGAGACCAAATAGAGTGCTATGCTCAAGAATGAAACATTGGTTAAAGTACTTGATACTTTTTGTAGCTTTAAGCACATTGAACACATAAAACATATTTTCTTTTGAAATTCATGGTGGTTTCCAACCAGATTTTTGTTTTATCATGTGCTAGGTCTCAAGCCTTATGCGACTACTCCAAGCGAGAAGCTTAAGAAGATAGTCTAGGTCACCCAAAACTCCCCTAAGTTCATGCCAAGTGCAATGGCAAGCCGTCTCATAGGAGAGAATTGGTGAGATCAGGTTTTTCAAGACAAAAAGATCTTTTTGCCTTTTAACAAGTTGTACTAACTCATGCATCATCAAGAGACTAAAACAGCTCAATCTAAGGCTCAATATAGATTCATCACTCTACCCAAATTTATTTGACATGGCATGAATCATAAAAGGATAGCTCAAGAAAGACTAATCTCGAAAAGCTAACATGACAAGTTTTAGTTTAAGTTGAGCAATTTTAATTAACTTATCATGGCAAAAGCTAGGCTACACATATGAAGTCATGATAAATCTAGCAAATAAGCACAAGTCATGGCAAGGTGTAAAGCATTGTAAACATGTCATAGCAGGATAATAATCAAGGCTCAATGTAGTTATATTACAATGCGTAATGCTAGAAATGCGAAAGATCCAGCTCCCCTCAACATTAGATGCAACTTTTAGTTCAAGTTGAGTTAAGTCAATATTAAGCTCCGAAGCTCCCAAAAGAACTCCCTTGAACCAAAACAATAAATCGAGAAGTCGGCAAAGAAAACATAAAACAGCAAATCCTTAAAGCATAGATAAGATATAGAGAATACTATGGCTCGATGACTCTCATCTACCCCATATGACTCTAGGACTATCAACCGCCCACTTAACACACCTAAGAGCAAACACGCACTGCCTCTGCCGAGGGTGGCCCAACCTCGCTAGAACCTACAAGAAGTGAGTGAGCTCAACCTAGTGAGATAAGTAACAGCTAATAAGCAGCATCCTAGAATCACAAGATAAGAGCAGAAATCTAAACAACTAGACAAAAGAAGCACTCTAATCTATGCTAGGAGGACTAATCCCAAAAGCACCCAAAATGCAATGCAATAGTAAGGAGCTAGAGCATAAATAAGATAGTAAAGCAAGAAACCCAAAGCTCCCCCTCACTACAGTCCATAAGGACAAACCACCCCAAGCTCTCCCCGCAGAGCTGAAAACCTCGAACTATCCAATGGCTTGGTGAAAATGTCAGCCAACTGGTGGTCACTCTCCACAAACTGGAGCACTATGTCGCCCTTCTCTACATGGTCTCTAAGGAAGTGGAAGCGGATATCGATGTGCTTGGTCCGGGAATGCTGCACTGGGTTCTTGGCAATGTTAATCGCAGAAGTGTTATCACAAAAGAGTGGAACAACGCCGATAACTAACCCAAAGTCCCGCAGGTCGAAGTCATCCAGAGCACTTGGCTACAAAGAATCGGCGCAAAGAACGATTTCGCCTCTGCGGTGGATCAGGTAACACCGGACCGCTTCCTCGAAGACCAGAAACAAGAGAAGTGCCAAGAAATTGGCGGTGCTCAAGTGCTCTTCCTATCTATCCTCTGACCAATGAAGTTCGCATCCGAGAAGGCTCTCAAGGAAAGACAGATGAGGAAGAGTACCGATACCATAGTCAATGGTAGCTCGCAGTATCGAAAATGCGCTTCACCGCCGACGGTGAGAAACGCGAGGAGAAGCTCGAAACGAGCGCACAAACACACGTAAAAATGTATGTCCGGTCTCGAGGCGTTGAGGTACAAGAGGAGCCAATCATGCCTTTGCGAAACTCCTTTTGATCAACTGCTCGCCATCCTCATCTGGTCAAGATAGGTCAGAGAAGCCATGGGAGTCGACACAAAGCTTACCATCACTCATATCGAAGCGTCTCAGAGATCACGAGTGTACTTACCTCGATGAAGAAAAGTACCCTCCCGAGTCCGCTTGATTTGGAAGCCAAGAAAGAATGTCAACTCACCCATCATGCTCATCTCAAACTCGGTGCTCATGACATCCGAGAACCGTGAAACCAGAGCATGAGAAGAGCTCGCCAAAGATGATGTCATCGACATAGATTTGGATGAGCAGAAAGTCATTACCATGCCTGCGAATGAACAAGGTCTTGTCTACCTTACCCATCTCAAAACCATGACTCAACAGATAGGACTTAAGCCTCTCATACCAAGCTCTGGGAGCCTGCTTAAGTCCATACAGCGCTTTTGAAAGCTTGAAGACATGGTTAGGGTAGTTGGGGTTCTCGAAACCTGGAGGCTGTCGGACGTAGACTTCCTCCTCAATAAGGCCATTGAGGAAGTCACTCTTCATGTCCATCTGGTAAAGCTTGAAACCCTTAGAAGCTGCAAAGGCAAGCAGGATTCTAATGGCTTCAAGTCGAGCTACAGGGGCAAAGGTCTCCTCGAAGTCTAGACCCTCAACCTGGGAAAACCCCTGAGCTACCAATCTAGCCTTGTTTCGGATGATTACCCCATCCTCACTCTGCTTGTTCTTGAACACCCACTTGGTTCCAATGATATTGTGGCCTCGTGGGGGCTCAACAAGCGACCAGACCTTGTTTCTCTCAAAGTTCTCTAATTCCTCATGCATGGCATTGACCCAAGACTCATCAGAAAGGGCGTGACAAACATCCTTGGGCTCAAAGGAGGCAACAAAGGCAGAATGAAGACAGAATTGAGAAAAACCAGACTTAGAGCGTGTGACACGCTCAAAAAGGTCTCCAATCATCTGCTCTGAAGGATGTCTTTTCTGGATATATCGGGGAGGTCCTGGATGAGAAGAAGAAGTGGCCTCTACCTCGTGTGCAAACGAGGCAGGGACAGAGCCACTAGCTCCGGAGGAAACGGAAGGCAAGGGCTGATCACCTTGAGGTGCCGTGGAAGAAGGCATCTCAAGGGGAGGAAAAAGAGCTGGATCAGGTAAACAACCATCGTCTCCCTCGTCCTCATCATCCACAAAGATGGTCTCGGACTGCTCTAAAGAACCTGAGATATCTGGCCTAGTCCCCGGACTGGCCTCGTCAAAAGTCACCTCACAAGTTTCTACCATTCTGCTAGACTCGCAGCCTGCACCTATAAGCCCCAAGAAGTCGAGTAGCCTAGAAAGATACCGCCACAGAACGTGACTCGAACTTGTCTAGGTTCCCGGACTTCAAGATAAAGCACTTGCAACCAAACACACGAAAATGAGAGACGGGCTTTCGCCGTATCTCGACTCATAAGAAGTGCGTGTAGGAGTGCCCAAGAAAAACTCGATTCAAAACATGGCACGCGGTCGCAATGGCCTCACCCAAAACTTCCTCGGTGTAGAGTACTCATCAAGCATCGCCCGCCATCTCGACCAAGGTACGGTTCTTCCTCTCCACAACGCCATTTTGCCGAGGGACGTATGGAGAAGAGAACGGTGCTCTACACTGCCTCACCGCAGAAACTCTCAAAGTAGGAATTCTTGAACTCCGTGCCATTGTCATCAAGGATCACTCGTAAGGCACCGGGAGCTCAACAGACAAACCTACTAAAAAGACCTCGGAAATGTGTAAATGTCTCGTCCTTCGAGGCTAAGAAAACACCCAAGAGTACCTCGAGAAGTCATCGACCACAACAAGAACATACCACTTCCCTCCTGCCGATCAAGATTTGGTCCAACTGTGTCCATGTGGAGCAACTGTCCGGCATCGGTCATAGTAATCGTGTGGGAGGATGAGAAGCGGCAACCATCTTGCCGTGTTTCAAGCATGGAGTGCAAACAAGATCTTTGACCATCTTGAGTTTGGCGGACCACGAATGAGATCATGGTCGCTAACTCGGGTCAAATGGTCAAATCCAATATGACCAAGTCTCCTATGCCGAAAGAGAGATCGCGGGACTCGAAGCAACTAAACACCGAGAGGATCGCGGAAAACTCAGAGAACTCAGCCACGAAAGATCCTCCCATAACGAGAAATCCATAAACCGGACTACCCAAGAGTCAAGAATTTTGCAATTGTTTTTCTTAAAGCTCACCTCGAAACCGCCATCGAAGTGGAGAAACTGAAAGCAAATTGTACTGCAGCTTACTAACCAAGGCAACATCCTTAAGAATAAAAGAAGCATTAATACGCACAGTACCTTTGGCGATGACGCGCCCAGACGAAGCGTCTCCGAAAGTGATCGTCTCATCACCTGGAGCGCGGGCTAGGGAGGAGAACCAACGGGAGTCTCCGGTCATATGACGAGAACAACCGGAGTCTACAAGCCAAACCTTCTCCTTCCCTACCCGGCGAACCTGAGTCAAACAGAGTAAAGTCTCGATCTTGGGATAAATCAACAATGATTTTGGCACCCAATCTTGAATAACACGTCGGCGGATGAAGTAGTCAAGCACGATCGACCTCTATCTACCCTCGCTCTCTGAACTCAAAGCGAAGGTCTAAGAGTAGACCAAGTCGTTCTTTGGGTCCGATCGCTCTGAAGGAGCGAGTCGAGCACACAACATATCTTGAACACGCCATGGTAGCTATCTCGATGGGGAAAACGAGATCTACCCTCGGGGCGGCGGAAGTCACGATCGAAAGCAAAGATGAGGACGAAAACCGAAAACTCGGAAAAACCAAGTCCTCGATCTTTGCACAAACCCATCGAAGAAACAAGCCTAGACCTCGTGTTGGTCTTAGGTGCACTCAAGGTCCGGGGCCGACCACGAATGCGCCTAAGAGACTCAACATGGTCTCTACGCTACGATCTTGGCGCGCTGAAGCATCGACGATCGTGTGTCCATCCTTCGATGAAGGTGCGGTGATACTTCACCTTCCGAGAGGTAGAAGCGAGATGTGAAATTACCTTCTTGTCGAAACCCACGACATAGCCCGCCGACTTGAATTGGACTTTCTCGGTCCCGGGCTCGCCTCGATCATACACGGTGCTATGGGTCCGAGCACGGCGGTGGATGCTTCCTCATGTCCTCAAAGAAGTCATATCCTAGACCCTGATTAAATCTGCAGATCTTAGATTGGTCTAGAATGAGATTGAGCTTCTTCTTGCCTCCTACAAATCTCTCGAGAGTGTTCATAAGGTATTGACACTCCCGAAAGAGAGAGGTGCAAGAAGAGCGGGGAAGAAGAGACAAGAAGGTAAGGGAGCAAAAGAAGAACCAAGAAGAGAGGGAAGAATGGCTTGTGCACGCACAACGACTCAAGGGACAGATCCCATGCTAGCCGCTTGGTTCACGTCGCTAAGCGTCTCAACCTTATCCTGGGGCTTCTCCCCCTTCTCCACAATCATATTACAAGCACAATGTGACTTCTCTAGAAGGTCCTTAGTTAGCTTCACACATTTCTCATCCAAAGCAATCAAGTCAGATTTTAGTTTGTTACACTTAATGCATGGTGAGCTAACAGGGTCCTTAGAAGCAAACTTAGCCAACTTCCTTTCATGATCAATCATATCTTGAAACTGTTTGGAGACAGCCTTAAGTTCAGCAGTTAACTTAGGACAGTTCAAGCATGAAACAATCGGCTCAAGTAAAGAAGCTTGTAGTTCAAAATTTTATGATCCGCCTGCTTTAAGTTCATCTTCAAGTTATTGCAATTTTCACAAGACTCGGGCAGATCAAGGAGCATGGCATAAGATCCTCTAGCAACAATGTCCTTACCCTCACATGAGGTGGGAGAAGTAGTCTCATCAAGAATAAGTAGGGTAATGACCATCCTACTCAACTCTAACTCGACAAGCGGACTAACATTCTCCACCTTAACACTATCAAGTTTGGAGGACACACTATCATGTGAGGTCCTTAACTTCTCCATATCAACCAAAGAAAGCGAGCATGTATCACAATCATCACTAGAAGGCGGATGTAAGAGCAATAATCTCTAGTGACAGTCTATCTATTTCCTTCTCTAACTCAAAGACACCTAGCCTTAGCTTTAGCATGAAAACCTCCTAGCTTAAGAAAAGCATGATTGAGCTGTTCGTAGGTGGGATCTACCTCGTCCGAGTCGGAGTACAGCTCGCTGTCGCTGAGTTCGCCCTCGAGGGCCATGAAGCACATGCCGGAGAAGTCGTCGCCGCCATCCTTGGGCTCTTGGTCACCCGTCCCGTCATCGTCGCTCCATCCTTCCACCTCGCTGAGGTCGAGGTCGTCGAAAGCGGTGAGGACGCGGTGGAAGAGCTTCTTGGCTTTGCCAAAGTTGCGGAACTTCTTCTTGCTGGGCGTCTGAGCTGGAGGCTTCTTGTTGCGGTTCTTGTCGGTGTAGTCGTTCTTGCCCGAACCGCCGTAGTCGTTCTTGCCCTTCTCCAGCTTGGGGCAGTTTGCTCGGATGTGGTTGGGGCCACCACACTCGAAGCAAATCACGGGTCCTCCTCTCTTTCTGTCCCTCCTCCCTTTGTAAGCATGGGAGAATCTACGAGCAAGGAGGGCAAGCTGCTCATCCGCAAGCTGCTCTAACTGATCATCAGTTATGTCACAGAGAGCAGCAAGGGAGAAATTGCAAGAGGACTCAGAAGAGAGACCAGAAGCTGAACTGGGATCGGTGACCAAGGCCATCGACTGTGACTTCGACCTACGAGAGACAACGTCAATCTCGTGAGTCTTGAGGCGTGAGTACAGCGCATCAAGAGTCAAGGTCGAGAGGTCTGTCGTGTCTTTGATGGTGGTCACTTTCATCTCCCACACGCGCAGATCGAGTGCCGTAAGTATCTGACGAGCGTTGTCCGAGTCGGGGTATGTGAGACCGACCGCTCGGAGGTTGCTCAAGATCTTGTGAAAACGTGCGAAGCACTCATCTAGGGACTCACCAGCACGCATCTCGAATTTGTTGTATTCTCGTTTGAACTGGTCCTGTCGAACCGTCTTGATCTGGGTGGTGCCCTCATGGTATGCGTCGAGGGTCACCCAGATATCGTAGGCGGACGACAGGTGAGATATGCGGTCAAACTCACTACGACTCAAACCCTGGATGATGATGTTCCTTGCCTTTGCATTCGCCTCAACATCAGCCATGTTCCCGGCATTGATGTTCTCATCGGCAGGAACAGCGAATCGTACCTTGACCTTCCGCCAGATGGCATACCCCTGGGCCTGGATGTATGTCTCCATTCGGCTCTTCCAGAAGGGGTAATCGATGCCATCGAAGACAGGCGGCTTGGTCGAGTACTTGTCCGTCGCCATGGCTCTTGAGACCGGTTAAGATCTATTGAAAAGAGCTAACCGGCTCTGATA
Organism: Phyllostachys edulis; assembly: GCA_036346405.1. Taxonomy (NCBI): domain Eukaryota; kingdom Viridiplantae; phylum Streptophyta; class Magnoliopsida; order Poales; family Poaceae; genus Phyllostachys; species Phyllostachys edulis. Next base: position 71,010,051 of record CM070549.1, on the reverse strand, counting down.
CCAATTGTAGGACCGGAAAGGCGACTAGAGGGGGGGTGAATAGACGCTTTCTCTATTTTTCATCTCGAATCGAACTCAAAACTACTTTCACTCCAATAGCTATAAAAGCTATGAAGATCGATATCTGAGCACAATGATCCTGTGTTGAATTCGATCAAACCCGAAGCAAAAGCCTAATCAACTCAAAGCTGCAACCTTAAGCAATGAAAAAGATCTAACACAGAAACCTCAAGGCCTTGATTTAGCAGCCGCTAAGGACTCCTCTGTTCGGTCTGCACATCACCAAGATCGTATCAAAACAAACAGCACTGGCCGCCATTTCTTCTATCTACAGAGCAGTGCTTCAACAACCGACTAGCAATAAAAACAAGAAATCAACACGTCACACGCACCAACACAGATCGAGCCGCACAGATTTTTGAGAGAAGCCACCGCCACCAGGGGCTAAAGATTTTTCTACCGAGGACTCTGATGAAACAGGAGCGAACAAAGAAAACTGATCAATGCAACATCATCAGTGCATAGAACTTAAACACCTGACAGCAAGAACCAAAGGAATTGAAAATCAATACACAGCAAACAGCCGCCGGGATACTCGGTCGAGAGACTGCAGGACTTCTCCAGTTTTATGCGGACAGCCAAATGACAAGAACTACGAGCGCACTCAAGAAGCAGCAGAAAAAGAAATAGAAACAAGAGACTAAAACTGCTGGGAAAATCAGGCGCTCAGATTTTCGGGAGAAACAGGGCGCATACAAGCTTCACTCGATCGGTTTACAGGAGCAAACGATTTGATGGCCGCAGATTTAACAGAGATGGTAATAAACAATTCAAAACATCACTTGCATCCAAAAGACAGCCTAGCAATAAAATATAACTCGAACAGTAAACTAACAGAACCTTGATCAACTCATTGCTTTTTTAAATCAAAACAAAGTACAAGATTCTTACAGGAGGCAAAAGAATCGGCCACAGTAACAAACCAAAATGCAAACTGCTGGAAAGTTTTGGTCACAGAGCAGACAAGATGAAATCAATACATAGTAAAGCTTGAGACAAAAAACTACGAGTTCTACCAGGGGAGGCTCTCCATTCTTTGGACTACCAGGCGCCGCCACCCACTATCTTTTTCTACAGAGCACAGGAACGATTAAAACCAAGAAACAAAACTGCATTCAAAGCAGTAAAAGGCAATCAAAAATGCACATCAAATCAAAACCAAGCACCATCTCATATTGATCTCAAGGAAGAGAGATACATGATTGATACAAGAGGAATGATTAGAAACTTTCATCTCATCCTCTCCCACTCTCAAACCTCAAGAACATACTCAGCCATCTTGAGGAAAAACAAGGGGACAAGCAGGGAACAACCCTCAACAACTAAAGCCTAAAGCCAAAACAAACTCTAAAGCCTCTTTTGACTAAAGGAAACCCTAGAAACTCTTGTGTTGTTCAGCTTGGGCAGCAGCCCCTTCATCCTATTTATAGCCCACGGCTAACGGGTCTCCACCCGTTCGCCCGCTAAATCCAATGGAGCCCGCTCCGCCAGTGCAATTTGCGAAATTCCTGTTTCGCCTCTCCGCACCTTCCGGAAACTTCCGCTTCTCGTCTCGACGCCGCAACCACCTCGAGTCCACGCCGTCTTTGACACATCCCGACCGTTCGACCTCGGCGCCACTGCACCTAGTCCGGTCCACCGTGTCTCGCCACGACTCCACCCGATGTCCTGCAATCACACGCATAAGAAACACATCAAATAGCACCGCCGATACCGAAAGCGTAAATACCAACAACTTACCATGACAAAATCCAAACTTGTCGAAACACGTAATATGCATCCTAATCCCATACGACCAAGTTTGACCAAGTCCGACAGAGCCCGATTGCGCCATGCAACGACTCGACTCCGAACCACTCAACCCAAACTCGACTATCCTAAACTTTGACAATTACTCATCACTCACAACGGGACGACCTCCACATGGTCTCTCAACTTGGTAATGTAATTTTAGGCTTAGTATTATGCAATTGTAGGTGACTAGGTTTTAATAAAAATTTCAAGCGACTAGGAGCTAGCAAAAGCGATAGAGAAATACTTGCTTGTGGTCAAGTTTTTCTTTCGGGATCGCAATCCCTATCATAGACCATAATTATAAAATGGGTCTATCTATACAAGATTCTACTGTTTTCTCAGTCCAAAACAGTCAAATTTTAGTTCATTTACAAGTTTATTATGCATAAATTACAGTAATTTATTTATATAATTTTTGTTCTTGGTCACTATAATTATTCTTGAAAGTCTTAATAACTCATATTTCCATCACATGATTCAAAATCGTTAATATACTTTGAGAGATTGAGCAAAAATAAAGAAAAAATGAAATTATATACCAACAAAATATAGCAATGTGGTCAACCCATTATATGCTACTAGTTTACAATAAAAGGGTCGACCGGCCAAATAGTTCATATGGCATAAAATTTGCAACGGAAATAACGACCAAAGAGGCATCAAAAACCAGCAAGTATGCCTCAACCCTCCCACAGGCAACTGACTGGGTAACCACTAGTAGTCAGCGTCATCATCGCCAAAACCAACGGCGTAAAAGTAATCGATCGAGTGATCATCTTCTTCTTGCTCTAACGGTGTTCAACAAGCAATTGTGAGTACAAAATTATACTTCACGAGACTTTATACCAAATATTATATAATATGCAAGTTTACGTCACGAGAGATGGCTATCCTACCAAGTTTTCCCATTTTTTACATAAAACAAGCTTTCATTTACAATAATAAGTAATAGATTGCAATCGGAAGTTGTAAAAGCATTTGACATTGATAAACAAATAGTAATAAAGTATATATAACTTAAATAAACAAGTGGCTTAATGCCATAAGGTTAAAACAGTGGCAAAATCCTTTTGCCGAACAAACTATGCATGGATTCCCTATCCATACATTACCCGAACCATTTTGCAAAATATAAATCTACTTATTGCAGGATATAACCAAGTGATATCCATAACTGGGGACACAGCTATTCGAATAGATTTACACTCTGTTATGTTGTACAACTTTACCCATATGACATAAATATCCCACCATGTCAACCATGTCACACGATACCAAAGGCACCCGATTTCAGAGTTCATGACAAAGCTTTTACATTACCGATCCTAACAAAAAATTGTGCTATGATATCATCCTAAGATATAGAGAGCTCTTCAAAATCCTAGGAACTCATACGTTGTGTTGGAAAGCTTTGTATGGTCCTCGCAAAGCCCCTACGATCATGGAGATCCTCTTCCATGCCCACACTAGCCCAATTTCAACCTACAATCTAACACGTGCGGTTTGATTGCCAGAACACAATAACTTATTATGCTAGGGCCACCCCATATGAAACACGCGTGGTTGTAAGAATTTACTTGGATCTATGGCACAATAGATCGATCCTTAGCGACATGGGTGAGACAACCACAAACCAAAGTCTCGTGCACCTGCACCGATCTCAACATACACTCGTCCAAGTCTAAAACAATATTTTAGTTTTTATTAATTAACCAAAATAATAGTGCTACCTCAACTGAATATATATACAAGTGTTTCCCATAATTGATCAATTATCAAGTTTTCCAACCTAGCAAAACTAGTATCGATATGCAAGGCTAAGCATCAACTATTTCTCTTCATCTACAAATTCCACAATATACCAACAGTGGATAGCAATACTAGGGTGACAATAGTGAGAACATCAATTAATCAAGGTAGGATCAATGCAACAATTGGGTATAACTACTAACCTTAACAACATAACAATTTTAACAAAATTACAAGCATGCATAATAATTTTGCAACACAACATACAGAACAATGAAAATATGGGATCAATATGGTCAAAGGGGTACTTGCCTCAATTAACTTTGGAGATTTCCAAAACATCGGTATCTAATTGGTAAAAGGGTACTTGCCTCAATTAACTTTGGAGGTTTCCAAAACATCGGTATCTAATTGGTAAAAGTCAAGTAGCACAAATAAGATCCAAAAAATCTAACAGAGGGAAACTTTAAATATTTTTGTAGATTAAGAAAGTTCATGATTTTAGAAGAAAAAAATAGAGACAAGTTTCACTCAATTTGGAGTTTGCATGCTAGCATTATTAGCATTTGAAGTTGGTTCGGTGGAGAAATTCCAGAAAATAAAAAGAGAAAACATGTGCACTAACTTATGATTTAATTTCTAATTTTATTTATAAAGGAAATTCCTGATTTATTGCGTCATTAGACTGACAGGTGGGGTCGGGTGCATGTGGACTAAGTTGACGGGTGCATCTATGGGCCAGTGAGTCCCACATGTTAGCGACTCAAATTTTAAAACCGGTTTAAATTAAAATCTTGATTAATTACACTACCGGTACCACACATAGGTGACTCACTAACCTTAACTACCATCATTAGCTCTAACTTAATATGTCTGGTAGGGTCCACTTGCTCGAGAGAGGGAAATAGCGGAGGCAACGGCGACCATGGTCAAGCTTGTTCCCAAGCTCACCGACAGCAGAGCAGCGACAGCGCGGGCCTTGGAAGCAACAAAATGGGATGGCGGGGCCTTGACAAAACTATGGGCAGGGACAGCAGCGCTCGGAGACCACTAGAGTGTCAGCGACAGCGTCAGCAAGTGGCAGGGCAGCTCAAGCTGTGATGGCTTCCACTAAGGAAGTTATTTACGCTAGGGCTAAGCACACTAGGTTTAGTAGGCGAATACGACTCTAACAGGCTTGGCATAGGAACCAATGGTCACCGAAGTCACACCGGCGACATGGGTGACTACGGTGAAGTCTAGGAAAATGACACTAAGTTCAAAATCTCACTAGCGCATTAGCACTAGGGGACTACCAAAGGCTCATCATAGTGATTGGTGGCGATGGAGATGACCAAAGGTGATGCAACGACAGCAAATAGGGGTGGTGACGACGTCTTCACGGTTGGCAACGGGCTACAGCGGGAAAGAAGCTATGAGAATATATGCGTTAGCTTGCATACATGCGAAAGATGGTCAAAATGGAAGGAATCGTCCTGACACTCATTGGGATGGCAGAAATCAACGGAAATGGCAGCGCTGGTAAGACATGCGGTCTCGATGACTCGCTACAGGAACAAGGAAATTGAGCGACAAGGATCTAATAATCCTCAAATAATTAAGTTATTTATTTGTAATATTATAGATAATAATGTTTCTTATACAACCTTCAAGGGTATCACTCAATATTAAAATGAGGGAGATGATACACGCCTAGTGGTCATAAGCCATTCTACGACCACCCTATATGGTCGTAAGTTCTACTACGACCATCTATTGATCGTAAGTCCTACTACGATCACCTCATGGTTGTAAGTCTTACTGCAACCAGGTCTGCTACGACCACCCTACGATCGATAAAGCCTATATACATGTGGGCCCAATTGACTAGGGACATTTGTGCGCTGTGTTTAATACACGCAGTAGTTAATATGGGCCGTTATTCCTGAGATAACTACATGTATTAAACCTCTATCTCTGACATAACTGCAAGGCGACGTGGGGGATATGTCTCTGACAATAACTGCCCTTAAACATGTGCATTGCATCAAACGACAAGGTGCCTCTTGACATGGACAACTGTCACCCCTTTATGTACAATATAAGGAGTAAAATCGGTAGACAAAGGCATATAGAAGAGGAAAATTGTCACTTGCTAAAATTAGCACGGCTCTCTTTCGCTTGCGAGACTCATCCAAGGCTTGGCTCTTGCTTTCCACCACAATGGTCTTGTTGACCATGTGCTGGAAGTTACAGAAGTCATGGACGGCCAAGGCGAGTTGCATCTCCTCAGTTAAGCCATTCATGAAATGGCTCTATCGGTGGGAGTCAGTGGAAACGTTGTCTGGAGCATACTGAGCCAAGAAGTTGAATTCATGGAGATACTCGGTCACGCTCTTTCTTCCTTGCTTGAGAGCGAGAAATTGTTATTGTTTGATTGTCATCACTCCCTCTGGGATGTGGGCCTCATGGAAGGCCGCTCTGAGCTCATTCTAAGTCGGAACGTGTCCCTCAAGTTGCATGGTGTAGAAGTTATCCCACCATGTGCTCGCTGCCCCGTCGAGTTGGTAGCTCACAAAGAGGACCTTATCGACTCTAGTACATTGGGCAATCGTCAGCTTCTTCTCGATTGCCCGGAGCCAGTCCTCTACATCCATTGGGTCTTCAGAACTTGAGAATGTCGAGGGATTTGTGTGCTGAAAGTCAGTGAGCCCCCAGTGTGCCCGGTGAGTGGTCGCTCCTCCGGATGGCCCTGGAGCGGTGGAGGTGTTGCGTGCTATCTGCTCGAGAATCCAGGTTTGGTCCATCCGGTTCATTTCTATCTGAGCAAGCACTTCCACCATTGTGGGCAGCGGGGGGAGCTCCTCTTCATGTTGTCCGCCTTGCTGATTTTGTCGGTTGGAAGGCTTCCCACGCTCTCCCCGTGCATATAGCTCACTGATAGCAGCGGAGCGAGTGCCCGGGGGTGGTGATCCCTCCCTTTGTTGAGCTCTTAAGCGAGTTGTGGCTCTCATCATCCTATTGCCACACGGATAGTTAGCAATCTGACGAAAGATACACTCGAATTAGTGCGAAAAGAAAACCCAGACAACGGGCGTAAAGAACTTAATCTAGTATGCATCAAGACATAAAATGCACAAAAACTCAACTTCACAAGTGAGTACAAAGGCACATGGGCCAATACAAGATCCATTAAAAGCAAAAGATAATTTTTTGGTACGATTACATTCATTTAAGCCCGTAGGCGAATGGCAATCGCCCAAAACGAAAAGTTCTTGCAATAACACTTAAAGGGTTCAACAAAATACTACCCTATTACAATAATTTGAAGGAAATGCTCGCTTAATACACTTCCGAACAGCGAGCTCTTTATACTAATACCCTAGTGGTTCCAATTGAACTTCACCGGGAACTCATTTAAAAGATAATACCCGGGTGATCCCGAGTCTTCAGGGTCCTCCGAGTTGATAAGGCGCAAAGGGGATCCTATGTCGATTATGTGGCCTCCAGCGGGTTTCGGCCTCTGGGTGCGAGCAAAACCTGTTGACATACGAGCTGGACATTTCGGCCCATAATTGGGTACTCGTCCTCTCACTTCGGGAAGACGATACTCTGGTGGTGCAGAAGCGCATGGGGAGGCCTCATTCTCACAGTAAAGCACGTTACGGTGAATGGGCCCCTTGCTACACATGAGTTGTAGGTTCTCCTGGTCCACCACAAGACGTTGTTGGGTCTCGTACAGCTCGTGCATGGTGCAGCGATGCATCCGGTCCATAATATGAACCAATCTCGCCATCTGCCGCACTTGGGGATCCTCCCATACTAGATCTCAGCAAATGTTCTCACATCCGTGCCACGAGCTTGCAGTGGAAAATGGTCGTAGGGCGGCCGAGCTAACTCTGTCAAATCATGACGAAGATGGCTCATGGCCACACGAGCCACTTCCAGCAATGCCATGGCCTCGGAAGTGCCATGCGCTTGGAAACCGTATGGGATGCTTATCGTTACTCGCCTTGCGATGATGTTGACTACTGCCAAGTATTCTTCCATCCCTGGTCCTTTGTCGTGGTGGTAGATGGAGTACATCGGTTGGTAGGTGAAGTTGGCCCTCCACATCATATCCCGAAGTAGCGTCGGGTATCCATCAACATCTTCAGGTTGGGTCTTCTTGACGACTCATCTAAGTATAGGAAGGACAAGGTAAAAGGAAAAGTTAGTTTGCAAACTCAAATAAGAGTAGGGTAAGAAAAATGATACTAAGATGGATGAGGAATAAAATATGTTCATAACTTAAGCTTTCTAAAATTATTTTGCTAATTTGAAAATATTTTGACAAAGGACATGCTAACACTAACGCCCGTGCTATTTCTAACCTACAGTCAGTATGGCTCTAATACCAACGCTGTGAGGACCCCCAGTTGTTTTTGTAAGACCGAGGCCTTCTTGGTCTTATGAAAATAACTCTGGGCCTCAAGGAAATAAAATCCAAATTAACTCCATCTAAGTTCATGAGAGTACCCAGCTGAGCTTAGAGTAGTAGACACCATACATACCGCTCCTTTGTGGGTACTACATGATAGCCGGTTCTCCAACAGCTCGAGTACACACTTAAACAAGTTAAATGGGATTTCAAAACAGCGGGTATGTGTCTCATGTTGGCTCCCATGATCAGCGACCAACATACCCTTATTCAATGTCAATCACAGTCATACAACATTCATACATTGATAATTCAAAAGACACACAACATAGTAGTTAAGTCTACAACTATTACAAAGCGGCCGACCAGCCAAATTCAAATAATAATATTAAGTAACAGCGAAAGCAAATAAATGAACCAAAAGGTCCAGCAAGTGTGCCCCATAACCCAAGGCAACCAACTGGGAGTTAAATAATAGCACTATTCGTTAGCGTCGCCTAAATCGGTGCTAACGAACTCATCGAGCGTATAGTCTTCCTCACCTGAACAAGCAGATATCCGGGTTAAGTATTGTCGGGACCCAAAAATATAATTCTGGACCCTCTGTGTATAATGCACTAGCCCAGGATCACGCTAGTGCATACAGTGTCAACATAGGTAAATATCGATCCACACAAGCGATTAATAACATAAACGAATAATTTGATTAACAAATAACGGTTTTAACCTTATGATCGAGTTTACACTTATTTAAGCCATGCAGGTCTGACAAAGAAATAAATAGCAGCGGAAACAGAAACGGCAGCGGCATCCCATCAATTCACCATAGGTAACCGACTGGGATCAAGACCCTACAATCAAGCACCTTCGATGAACTCCTCCTCAAATGCAGGTGATGACTCATCCTCTTCTGTTGCATGTTTTACAACAAGCATGAGTACACAAACGTACTCGCAAGCCATACCACATAAATGCAAATATACATGCAGACTTATTCCAAAGGAATGGCATTCTGTGGTTCTTTTGCAGAAATGCAACATTTTGCAATTGAATATGAATAATAGATTGAAAGCATACAGTAAAACAAATAAACAGTATTTAGTTTTGACAGTTTGATTTCACAAAGACACACAGCCTAAACAAGTTATTCACATAGCCATATGATTTAGATCACACAGCTCCCTTCTCAAAGTTTTTATGAAAATCTACCCCTCGTGTGAATCCCCGAGCATGTCCATGACCGTGGATGCAGCTATTCGAATAGATCGATTAACACTCTGCAGAGGTTGTACACTTTACCCACAAGATACAACTAGTGTTGCAAGCACTAATCATAACAAAACGTTTCAGAAACTTCATCTTAACATTGACACTCCCGATGTGCTTACAAACCGTCATACCAAACTATACACAATGGATAGTACGACACACACCGTTGGACAAGGAAGCGACGAACTGTCCCACGATGCGACTACATGGTAGCACACACCTCCACCCTTTTCACAGCGCCTAACCTACTGCCTGAGCAATCAATGTCAAGAATTCATAACTTACTAAGTTAGGCCCGTCCCATAACAGGCATGTGATCGTACAGTAAGGCTCAGTTCAATGGCGCACAAAGTTAAGTCCTTAATTGACCAAGGCAAGACTTCCATATTCTAACTATGCCACACAGATTAATATTCCCATGCACACAGTTCACACAGTCCACCAATTCACACAGTATCCACCCCCTTGCCTTAGTCCAAAACTTTTACCATCCAGTTGGTTAAGTGCAATACATGCCATCACGAGTAATATCACATAGTACACACAGTTTTATCACATAGTTCCATAGTCACTTAATCAAGTTGATAATTGCAGCATACATGAAAAGATGACTCGTGGTATGGCTAAGCAATCTAATCGTATCTAACCAACTCACGTTGGTGCTATAATAATACCAACTAAATAAACCAATCTAGGGTGACAAATGATTATGACATATCAAGTAGACAAGGAAGTTATAACAATTTGAATTATTAACTATACCCAAAAAGCATTTAAATAATTACTTGAATTAAATGCAATAATTTGAAACAAAGTAATTTTAGAAACTGGGAGTCAAGATGGTCAAAGGTATAGCTTGCCTTGGAAAAGGTCTAGGTATTGATCTTGGTCTTGAGGTGCTCCTTGTTCCTCAAAACCTCCCGAAGTATCGACGTCTACTCACAAACGAAGCAAATAAACAAAACAAGTAAATAACAGAGGCAAAACAAACTCCAAAAATTAAATAAAAATCTCAGATAAATAGATCTTGAATTTAGATGAATTTAGAAATTTGAATAGGCTAAATGGAGTTCGAATGCAAAAGATATGAGCTTTGGAAGTTTGAATCTGAAGAAAAACCCTAAAATTTATCCGAATTTCCCGAATTATTTCTTAATAGAAAAATCAGAATACTGAGCAAGGATGATGTCAGCGAGGAAATATCAGTTGAAAACAAATAAAAGAAAAATATTTGGGAGTGGGGCCCACTGTCATAGGGACAGTGCGCCGTGGACCAGGTTCACTGGGGATTTGGAATCTGGCTCGAGGTGAGGTGGCGCAACCGCGCACGTGGCGGCTGAGTCAATGCCAACGTGGGCTGAAATACACGTGCAGAGGGTGAGGTGGCTGGCGACGTGGACGTCCGCGTCGGATCGGCGGCAGCGACGACTCGGACGCCCCCGACAACGGAGAACGGCGGCTCACCGGCGAGAGTGGATGGTACCAGGGGGTAGAGGATGATATTGCGATCCTGGGGGTGTGCTCACGGGTGGTTGAGGGCGTCAGTGGTGGCCGACGGCGAGCTTGAGGCGGCGGCGAACTTCAGTTGTTATCGGACGACGATTCCGACGCTACTCCGGTGACGCGAAGAGGTCCAAGGGGTGGCTCTGGTGATAGCGGACTAGGCTGCGTGCTCCAAGACGGCGGCGCAATTCGACAATGAAGAAGCTCGGCCGAAAACCCTGGATGAGGGATTACGGCGGCGCTAGGGCTCTAGAGGGGCGATTGCTTAAGGGGTTTTGGTGCGGGTGGCGATGCGATGCTCGGGGGCTATTTATTGGAGTCGGGGATGGCCAGGGCAGCGTATAGGCGGGGGAGATCAAAACCGTCTGAAATGCACTCGCGAAGAAAATGAAGATAGAGACGAAATCGGAGTTTGAATTTGAACCGAGACGGTGCGGGAGAGATAAGGCTTCTAGATGGAGTCGTCCTCGCGAAGAATCGGGGCCGGTTCCACTTTTGTCGGACGGAGCTTGACGAAGAAACATGGCGGATGCGGCGAGAGTTCGTGCGAGGAAGAAGGCTCGGCAGGGACGACGACTCAGCGGGCCCACCCGTCAGCGAGGCAAGGCACGAGGTGGAACGGGCTGGTGAGCGCACGCGCGAATGGGCCGCAAGCGGGCCACGTGCAAAGGAATAGGAATTGGGCTGAAGAGATTTGGCCCAAGAGAGGATTTGAGATTTTAAATACATTTTCCTTTTTAGAAAATACCAAAAATTCAAATAAGCAATAGAAATTAGCAAATGAACTTGGAAAAAAATTCTAGAAAATATATCCAAGCACATAGAATCCAAATAAAATAGTTTTGACCATTGTTCACATTGACTTTAGTCCTATTAAATTGTTTTGACACTCAAGGTCTAATATTAAGCTTTTGAATTAAATTCAAATAAATCCAAATGGTGAATTTTCTCCCTACTAACTATTTAAAGGATTTTCAAAGCCCAGAAAAATTGGGATGTTACAAGTACAAAATTGTACTCGCAAGTCTTACACAAATTAATATATATATATAGGGAACGTATCTAGTGCAAATGGGTTTTTGAGTGGTAAGGTGCAAATACGAGCGACAACCATCAGATCTCGAACATGTGGCTCGCATACAGAAAGGTGGGATGCCCTCATTCACTTAAGCCTTATACAAAAAACCCCCGGTCAAACCCCTTCTCGGCTGTGCAAATATCCGAAAACCCCACGCCTCCGGCTCTGCTCAACCTTTGCCGTCTTCTTCTCGATCGATCGATACGACGCCGCTTACTCTCGCCGCCTACGATGATCAGGGCCTTCTGAAAGGCCGACATTGACGTATGACACAGCCCTACCATGTGTGGTCGCTTCTTGGCCGAGAGGACTATGTTTGCTTGATTTCTTGCGTTTGCATAGCACGTGTTTTTCTGCGTTCTTGAACTCATCGATGAGTACTGAAACCATGGTCAAACTCGTTGTTTTTGCTGTTACTTTGATGCTTTAAATGGAGCAGTACTTTCTCATTGTTGCAAATGCAAGCCTTGCTTGTTGATGTGAGCCGTTCTAATTTGACTAGTTACTATCATGACGCATCATCATCATGCATGGCTTGCAAATTGGAATACGTTGCAAGTTAGTGTTCTTAGATCAGGGGGTGGATCGGCTGCTCAGTGCTCAGATTGCACAAACGGACATATCTTCTTGGCCTCTTTGTGGATCGAAAATGTGACAATGAATTTTTGGGGTAAACAGCAGCATCTCGTTTTGTTTGCATACGATTTTTTTTCAATCAAGGAGCTGTTCATCCATACCGTTATTGTATCTGCATACTACATGGATGAGAGTGTGAGGAATGCGTCGGTTTAGAAATTAGATCGCTGCCGCTATTGCGAGTGTTACTGAATATATAGTTGGGATCATTTTTGAAGCACCGATGCAGCTTCGTAATGCTCAATGCATTTTAATGATCAATTTCCTTGGATCTGCTCTTCGTAAAAAGCGTGTGGCCTTAAGCCAAAATTAAGACCCGTAATCCCGCATATGCTTGTTACTACTTGCAAAATCTTGTTCAACAACTGATCCAAAGCATATGTATGACACCAAATGCAGCCATGCAGGCATATATCAGCCAACAAAAGATTATGCTGAATAGAGTATAAAATGGCACACCGAACTGATTAAGTAACAGCTTGCATCAACTAAGTTGTAACTTTTCAGGGGAGTATACACAAGAAACAGAGATGTATCAAATTGATCAAGAGTAAACTCTAGTACTTATCTCAACGGGATCAACCGTCAGAACTCAGAAGCAAACAATAGGCGAATTAAGTTCTAGAAGAAAGCAGAGGTATTATGCATCTAACTGATAAAGAGTGGATTATGAGTAAACAACGAGTTCGACCATGCTTTCAGTACTCATCGATGAGTTCAAGAACGCAGAAAAACACGTTCTATGCAAACGCAAGCAATCAAGCAAACATAGTCCTCTCGGTTCACGAAGGCAGGCCCTTGGCAAGACTCGGTCAACAGAAATCGATGTCGGCCTGTCTTTCTGGCGTGTCTCGATCATCAGGAGGCGGGCGAGACTAGGCGCCGTGCGTGCGATCGATCGAGAAGAAGACGAAGCGGTGGGTTGAGCAGGAGCCGGGAGGCTAGGGGGGTTTTCGGATATTTGCACAGCCGAGAGGGGGTTTGACCAGGGATTTTTTTGGATAAGGCTTAAGTGAATGGGGGCATCCCACCTTTCTGCATTTGAGCCACATGTTCGAGATCTGATGGCTGTTGCTCGTATTTGCACCTTACCACTCAAAAACCCATTTGCACTAGATACGTTCCCCCATATATATATATGCTAGTGGCTGTCCAAAGAGAGGCATTAGTGGCTTAGTTTTGCATAAACACACAAATTTTCATTCCTACACCACCTAGTTTGAAATTGCCAATTTGTAAACATTTGTTTAGTAAAAGAAGTACATAAAGCATTGATAGATATATTTATCAAACAATACCAAAGTGGCATCCCACTTTGATAAACTAAAATGCATGAACACCCGTTCATGCTGAAACTGAGTTGTTACCAAATCAAGTTTTAATTTGAAGTCTAATGATAATAACTCCTGAATCCAAGTGGTCATCCGTAACCGTGGACATAGCTATTCGAATAGAATTATCCCTGCAGGGGAGTACTACTTTACCCACATCGACTCGCCCAGCCCGTAAGACAAACATACTGCCTTTGGTGAGTTGGCCGGTGAGTTCGAGATTTGGTATTGTTTAGCAAGAATACCCTATTGAGTTGAATCACCCATACGTGATGAAATCCCAACTTAGTACAAATTCATATAGCAAATGCTAAGCGGGCACACAAGTTGTGTCGGAGGGGCCAGTGTAAGGTAGTTAGTATGTGGGTAACCCCCAACATAAGAAATAGTGCTCACCCGCATATTATATATTAAACTGGGTTCCTATGGAACATAGGAATTCATGGTCCCATGTCCTTACACCACCTGTGGTTCAATCCAATAAAATCCTCCCCTTACTTAACCAAACGGCACCCATAATACTGCGTGTGGTAGTACGAGCGTTACTTGAATTAACGACATCACCAAAGTTTGGTCCTTGATGGTCCGGACAAGACTACCACAATACCCGAGTCTCGTGCGCAAAGGCACCCACACTACAACCACTTGTCCAGACCCAAATCCTTTTCAATTTGACCAAAAAGAACTAAACAACCAAATTCGAAGATCTGGACCAAAAGTATAAAAAATAAAATAAGTGTGAGGTGTTTCCCACACTACTATAGAAAAGGTCTTCACAGACGGTTTCATGAGCCGTCTGAGTTTATGGGTCAGTAATGACATGAGGTCATCATCACAAACGGTTCTTGAACTGTCTGTGAAAAAAGCTATCATAGACGGTTCTTGTTCAGAACCGTCTATGATAGTCTATTTTCACATATGGTTTTGAACAAGAACCGTCTGTGATAAGTAATTATCACAGATGGTTCTTGTTCAGGACCGTCTGTGATAATTTTTTCTATTGCAAAAAAAAATCAGATTTTGAGCCAAACCAATCAATTGTTGGATAGTAGCTTCCATATACAACCTCTAGCAAGACAACTAAAATTCAATTAAAATTCTGATGGCAAACACATTATAGGAAAAGGAAACCAAAAGGTTTCACAACATCCCCTCCGAATGGGAAAAAAAGAATAAAGTTACAAAGTTAAACTAGTTAGAAACCATCTGTGCCTCCAAGCTCCTGAAGAACTCATCGGCTTCTTGGATTGGTCTTGTGAGCTCCTCTCTGTACCTCACCAGCAAATCACAAGTTGTTCTTGCATGTTGTCTGAGTTCGACTCAAGCTCGTCGGCAAGGAGAGACGACTGAAAACCTCCGGCGGTGCTCCGACCTTAGATAACACAAAATTAAGTTCATTTTTTTTACAACAAACAGCCAACAAATTGTGTATGTTTTGGGGATGTACACGTACCCTCTGGCAGTCTACCTCCTGTGGCAGACAAGGAGCCCCTCCGCATCCCTCCTCCTCCTCATTGTCGGCTGTGTCTCCTCGTCGAACCGCGACGGGGAATCGAGGGTGGTCGCCGGAGCCTAGCGTGGGGAGGGGAGAGTGTAACATCCCTAAGTTAATTAATGATAATTAGTATGCATCTTATTAACATGCATGTTGTTTTATTGCACTTGGAAAATCTCAAATAAAGTTTAAACCTACAACTCAAATTTAAACTCCAAAAGAAAACTAAAGCAAATGCTATTAAGGTTCTCTGGAAAATAATTTATTCAAATACTATAATATTTATCTTGAATAAATATAATTTTTTCCCAAATATTTGGAACTCAATTTGACCCTTAGAAAATTCAAACACAAATCAAAGACCTATTCTAGGTTTGATTTTAAACTACACAAATTAAATCATGAACAGTAAGGTTTAATACCTTTTATGGACACTACACCTTCCCAGGAACACCCCTGAATTATTTTAGAATTTATAGAATTTTATTTCTATTTTTAAAGCCTCAGTCAAACCCTTTTTGTTATTTGGTGAAACTAATTTCAAAACTCGGGCTCTTCACTGTTGCTCCGACCCCAGCCGACCCCGTCGTGGTCCAACCCAACCACCTACTGATCAGACCAGTCCGAATAGCACCCTTGCATGCAGACCATCCGATTTGGACCCAACCGTCGGATTTGAGTAGCCGTTCGGACTGTCCGAATTCACCGCGAAATCTGGATCATCAAATCTCAATCGAACAGCCCGAGCAATCCGACCGAGCAGCAGCCTGTTCCGAACTTCACACCGCACCACCCCAGTCGGTCCAAACGGCATCGACCGAGCCAAACTGCGCCACTTGATATATTGCGCCGCACCAGCTCCTTTCGCAGCCACTGACCGCCCGGGCCCACGCAACAGAGCCATCTTCTTCCTCGCGCTGGCGGGCAGACAGAACTCGAGTGCCACGTGCCCGCTGAGCTATGAGCTGCCTCCATTGATGCCATTAGCCACCGCCCTCCACGACCAGTCCTTGAGCACCATTTCTTCACGCCGTTCCTTCCCCATCCTTGGGCTCTTATAAAACTCCCTCTCCTCCTCTCTCTAGCTCACTTCTCTTCCTGGCCGAGGAAGAGGAGGAAGCTCGTGTGAGCGTTCCTCTCAGATAAAATCCACACCAACTTGTCCCCCAGCACGTACATTCCTCTCCATCTCCATTTTTCTTAACCCAAGCTCATCATTCTTCTTGTAGCTCTCGGAACGCCACCGCGTCCTCGTTGTCGCTAGAGAGTGCACCGAATGACACGGTTGTGTCTTCTCCACGTCTGGTAAGTATTGTCACCACTCTAGTGCATCATCTCGTGTCCTTTGATGTCACTAACAAAACCCCTAAATCAATTTCCTCATCGGATCATAGGATCGTCAGAAATTGGATTTTTCCCTCTTGTCGGCAAAAGCCACTGTTCATCGTCCAATTGACATCTTGGTGAGCCATTCCTCGATTGCCTGAGTTATCACCATCTTCAGGTCACCCCCGACCTTCCTCAACCATTTGTTGTCACTTCTTTTGCTTAGGGGACCTCCTCCACATGAAGCCCTCCGCCGCCGGAGCCATTGCTACCGACCACATCTCTTCGAGCTTCTCTGGCCTTTCCTTTCCATCGGTAAGCTTCCACTGACTTCCTAGTAGCTTAAGCATGCGATGTTTTGGGCGAAATTGCACTGAGGCATCACATACGTTTTTACCATATTTGTGCCGCCGCCCACCTCGGGCTTGCCATCAGCTAGCCGCCGGTACCGGTCGTCTCCGCCGTTGCAACCTCCACCTATAGGTGTGCATGACTCCAAGGATTCCATTCCTGCCTTTGGCCGGCACCACCGTGGTCAGGATCGCCGGTGGGGCTCAGATCAAACTCGAGCTCAATTGAGCTCTGTTGTCGGGAGCTCCAACCGCCACTGTAGCTCATCATTAAAACTTAACCGCGATGATTAACCATTAATGCGAGATCATTGTCGGGAAATCAGGGTTTAACTAAGTAACGGTGGGCTATGGGGGTATGACAAGTGGGCCCATAGGTTAAGTGGTTTAGTTATTGGTCTGTGCACCGGTGGACCTAGACACGTGGCCAGTCCACACACTATTTCGTGCACCAAGTCAATGACTTAAGGGTCCCATCTGTCGGTTTTAACCGGAATTTAATTGGAAAATGAGAAACAACACTGTGCAGTGGACCCCTCAGTCGATGACTGTGGCTAGGTATGTTTCGGTAGAAAAAGTATCAAGTACTTGAGAAAATTCCGAAATGGTTTATTTGCACACTAAAAATTAATTTAACTTCAAAAATGCATAACTAATTCATCTTAACTCCAAAATGAGTGAAACCAGTATTCTTATTTTTCATTTTAGATGAACTTTATTTTAAAATAGGTTTCAAACTTCTCACTGTCACAGAAAATATAGTTTGTTGGAAGTGATCCAAAATAGAGTTATTTTTGAACTAGAAAATGCTTTTAACTTTAAAAATTCATAACTAATTCATAAAAACTCCAAATGAGTTGAACCAAGATATTTTGGACCTATAAAATTATTCTATATTTATCTATGTAATCCTTTTTCCCACTACTATTATACAAATTTTGGCCAAATAATTAAATTAGGTGACAGTAACAGATTGCATTTTCTGAAAATCTGGAAGTCAAACTGCTATGACTTTCACATACTAAATCCAAATGGAATAATTCTTTCACCTAAATTCATCTAAAATCATGATCTACCCACTGTATAATTTTCATGCATTTTTTTAGTATTTTGAATTTTTGACTTATTTGGTGTTAAATACAATATCGTTCTTTCGATAGATTTCTCGACAATACGAGTGTATTCATGAGTTTAACCTGAGATTGAATAAGTAGTACAACAAAGGTGCGAGCACCCTCCTCTTGATCATATTGCTCCTACTGATTTTAAAATGTTTTGTATGGTTTCTAATCTCGTCATTGCATGCTATTTTGAAAAGTATGTTCATTGGTAGAAGTAGTTAATTTCCTACTTGTTGCATTGGCCCTCCTTTGAATGTTGATTACCCTTTTTACGTTGAATGATTAAGGATATATGTTATATGGGAATGGTTGCTAATTTGTAGCACGTTCCTTAGCCATGCTAGTAGTTGTAGTCGAAAACGGTTGATGGAGCTAGTCCATCGGCCGATGGATTGAATCAAATCTTGATGAAATTTTAGGATTATATGGATTGAATTAAGTTGAATTTGAGGACTTGTTGGGTAGTTGTTGTTGTGTGTTGGACTTGGACGGGTGATAGGTTGATGAAGGGAGTGGTCCTAGATTCACGTAGCCACGTCTGGGTATTTGAGGACCGGTCTGTGGTGTGATGAACCAAGTCTTACGTACAACCATGCACCGGGATAATGGCGAAGGCTTGGCTTAATAATTTGTTGTGTGTTAGCTATCAAAACACAATTAGATTGATAATTGTTGTTGTTAATGTTTAATGGTTATCTTGTCAATCTAGTGGGGGCATGTTAAAATTTTCTTTCGTGCCCTTAAGGGTCTCTTGTTTGTAAGGGACTTACATACACAACGGGGTTCACCTGTGGTTCTAGGCGACCGCTTTCAGTCTGCCATGGGATTCGTTCCTCGGGTGGGTTGGTAGTTAGGACATGACATTGTAACGGCCTCGTTAGGATATCTCAGTTACACTCCTACGGAAGAGTGCATGGCGCAGTAAGAGGTATTCATATCGTGTGTGTAAAGCTGTACAACTCTGCAGAGAACTAAATCTATTCGAATAGCCGTGTCCCCGGTCATGGACATCGCTTATGGGAAAGTATGTATAGTTAGTTTATGGGAACTTTGGTTTGGGTTATGGTTGGAATTGTTATGTCATTATGTTAGTTTGTTCAGATCTGAAATGTTATTACGAACGGGAAGTTCGCATGTTGTTATGTTTGAGAAATGATATATGTCACGAATGGGAAGTTCGTGTGTTGTTATAATTGGAGTATCTACTGATTTTTTTATTATGAATTGGAGTACCTACTGCTATATAACATTTCTTAAATGTTTTACAAATGGCAATTTGAATCTATATTGTTTAGCAAAATGAAAAACTTGCTTTATGCCAAAAATTGACTAGTGTAGTAGCCTTCCTTTAATACTTACATGCATCCTTTTTTTTTTTTGAAAAGTCTCGCGAGTACAACTTTGTACTTTAACGGATTGTCCATTTGTTCCGGTGAGAACGACGGGTGCATCGGCTTTAACTCCAGTTGGTTGCTTGTGAGTTGTGGGCATGCCAACTCGGTTATTCCCTTTTTATTCTAAGTTTGTCTTCCGCTGCGATTATTTATGTGATAATTACTTTTGGCCGATTGGCCCTCTTATGCAAACTTGTACTTAAAGGTTCTATTTAATGATGTTGTATTTACGATTCCATTATTCTTGTATATTGTGTATGGATGTGAATGCAATGTTGTGTTTGGATATATGCGCGTTAGCCATTGATCCTTGGGAGCTAACATAAGACACATATCCGGGCACTCGGAATCATTTTCATCTCTCGTTAAGTGTTGCGCTTTTGGCATAATCGCTTAGCTTGATATGGATCCAATCCCAAGGTGACCCCACAAAGAGGGAGAGACTGATGGAAGATAAGGCTGGGGTGGCTATAATATATAAGGACAACGCCAAAATATTTTGCCTCCCGCGCACGCGTTCAAAATTTTTCGAACTCCTCATATATAATCACGACGGTTTCATACAAAAACCGCTCAGGATTTACATAACACGAGCGGTTCATATTAAGAACCGTCTGTGATAAGTATCTCATCACAGATGGTTTGTATTAAAAATTGTCTGTGACTTGGAATTTTCCTTACTCTGCGATTTTACTATGGCTTGGAATTTTCCTTACTCTGCGAGTTAGGCATTTCAAGCTATGGTAAAATCAGAGAGTTAGGCATTTCAAGCTATGGTAAAATCAAAAATACTTATCATAGACGGTTTTTAATATAAACTGTCTGTGATGAGGACGGGAAGTCACAGACGGTTCGTGTTTAAAACCGTCTGTGAAGTATCACAAACAGTTCTGAACGGTTTTCAACACGAACCATCTATGATATTACTTCTTCACAAACGGTTTTTAGCGCAGCTAGTAACACAGACGGTCACTAAACAAAAACCGTCTATGATTGTATTTACTAACAGACGGTTTTGGTCAACCGTCTGTGATGAGGCGTCCAGTATTAGCCTTTTTGTAGTAGTGCCACGATCGACGAAATAACCCCGTCGATCAGACTACCGTAACTTCTAGACTTGCACGGCTAAGCAACAATATACATATATATACATCACACAACCATCTAATCTTAAGCATATATGTATTGGAAATATCAAGTATAACATCATGGGTAGGACATAAGTAACTACAACTCACAAAATACGACATATCAAAATAGCATGTAAGCAAATATCATTGCAATTCAAAATACAAACTTATAAAAAAAAATCTGCGATCAATATGATGCAAAACAAAGTTCAAATGATGCTTGCCTTGCTGTAAGTCTAATTGTTCACTCTCGGTTGCGTAGTCATTCACATCGGGCAATTCGGAATCTATTGAAAGAACAACATTGAGTAAACACCGAGAAAAAGCCAAAAAATCAAAGTGCTAAAAAATGCATAAAATTTCTACATTAGATATATGGTGATTTTATATGAATTTAGGTGAAGAATTATTTCATTTGGAGTTTATATGAGAAAGTTATAACAGTTTGAAAATCAGGATTTGACAAAATGCTGAAAAAAACTGTTCGGATACTATTCATCTCATTTAATTATTTCGCAAAAATTTGCATAACAGTGGTGGAGAAGGGAATTACATGGTTAGAAACATAATAAAAAAGCTATGTTCAATAAAACTTGAATCACCCCATTTGGAGTTAATTTGTGTTTTCTATGAATTTTCAAAGTTAACAGTATTTTTAGTGTAAAAATAATTTGGTTCTGGAGTAAAATCCAAGATCATTATTTTCTGTGACAGAAACAAATTTTATAACTATTTCAATTTAAAGTACATTAAAAATGAAAACCAACAAAATTGGTTTCACTCATTTTGGAGTTAAAATGCATTAGTTATGAATTTTTGAATTTCTTTGAATTTACAGTGCAAAAATAACTCACTTCGGAAATTATAAATGCATTTAATACTTTTCTCACCCGAGCTTACCTAGCCTCGGTCGTTGACGTGCGGGGTCCACTGCACAGTACTCTTTTTCATTTAAACTTCCGATTTAAATCATGTTGATAGGTGGGGCCCTTTTGTCGTTGATTCGGTCCATAGCACAGGCATGGACCAAATGTCTACATGCACTGTGCATGGGTCCATGGGCCGGGATCACTATGCACTTAAAGGCTGGGCCCACATGTCAATGACCCTGAAGGAAACAGGTTTAGTTTCTCTCCATTTCTGTGCATGGCCCCACTTGTAATAAACACACCAGTGCAATAACTCAGAAGCTAATTAACGCTTAACCTTTAAGACTGATATTTGGCTAATTAATGGCGCATGAACAGTAATGGTTGGGAGTTCCGACACAGAGGAACTCTCGGGCTTGAACTTGCTTGGCATCTCGCTAGCGCGGTGGTCCATGCCGATGCAATCTAAGGGCAGGAATGGAAACCTTAGAGCTTTGCATACCTACTGGTACTGGTGGCTAGCTCCACGGCGGCCTGTAGCGGTGGCGCGCCGGAGATGCAGAGGTGTGCTTTGGTTGAACATGCATGCGAAGCTATGGCTACACCCTAAGCAAAATGGTGCATGCACTAGCTTCTACGGTGCATAGGGGACCTACCTGAGCGAAGAAGAACTTGCTGTCGTTGATGGCACCGGCGATGAAGAGCTCAACATGGGGGAGTCAACCTGAGCAACAAGAAGGGACATGAAGGTGCGGGATAGCTTAAGCATGACTAGGAGATGGTGTGAGAGAGTGGAATTGGGGAATGCCTTACTGGCCAGAGTTGGGGAAGAAGAATACAGCTCTTCAGCCAAAAATGGAAAAGCTCAAAATTTGTGGGCTCCTATGAAGTATTGAACAAATTGATTTATGGGAAATATTTCTTACTCCCTAGGACACGAGATGACACTCATAAGCGTGGAAGTGACTCACTAGAGACAATATTTGCACGGCGGTGGCTTTCGGTGTGCGCCCTGACAACGTTGAAGACACGCTGGTGGTCTGAGAGCTACAAGCGAACGCATGAGCTCGCATTAGCCAAAATAGAGATGACATGGAATGGTGAGGACGAAGGATGCTAATGCTTGAAGCTTACCCGAGTTGGTTGCACAAGAGAGCGTCTTCTTCCTCAGCCATCGAGAGGAAGAATGAGGGAAATGAGAGGGTAGCGAGGGGGTTAAGCTCAGCCGAGGGACAGAATGGAGGCGGCGTCAAGTGGAGAAACTCTAGGAGTGGCTGGCGCGAGTGGTGGATCCACGGCGTTACTACGCACGGAAGAGATGCCCGGCCGTGTGGCGCGCTCGCTCTAGCGTCACCACCAGGAGGAAGGAGAAGGAGCTGACGAGCGGGTCTACCTCGTCAGCAACTCAAGTAAGTGGGGCGCGAATCGGGGTTGAGTCGGACCGGGTCAAAGCTGGTTCGGTCGGTTTGCCCTGAGTCAAACATAGTTGGCTGAGATTTAAATCCAACTCTACAGCAAATAAATTCCTAAATTCTGAAATTTTTCAGAGAGGTTCCTGGGATGACCTAGTACCCAAATAAATTTCTAACCTCACTGTTCAAGTTTTATTTTACTTGTCTTTGATTCATTCTTAGTAAAGGTTTTAGAAATGGGTTTGAATTTTCTCAAGGTCAAGCTAAGTTCTTTGGGAAAATTTATATTTATTCACGATAAATATTGTAGGATTTAAATAAATTATTTCCTAAAGATGATCACAAGTATTTATTCCTAATTTTATTTGGAGCTTCAATTTGAGTTGTTTGTTTTAACTTTTCTTCAAAAATTTCAAATACAATATTTTTGTGCAAATGCTCCAGAAATGCTATGCATGCTCATGTAATGCACCTTAATTCCATTTATTGAAAATGGGGATGTGACACTTGGCTTCTTTGACTTGGAGAATAGTGGAGGGCGATGGCCCCCTTGAACTTCTTAGGAGCAGGCCATTGAAAAGACTCATCTCCCTCACTGAAGCTCCTCTTCTGGTCACTACTAGAAGCAACAGAACCGCTAGAACTTTGCAACCCCTTAGTGAGTTGCATCTCCAACTCCATACCTCTAGACTACTCAACAACAACGTTGAAGTCACGCAATGGTGAGGCTCCCAGAACATGTTGGAACTCAGGATTGAGGACTTGACGGAACCTCTTTCCCTTCATGAGACCATCATTTGCCACATATGGTACAAAGTGGACCAAGTTGTTGAACTCGGCCTCATACTCAGCCATGGACCTCTTCTCCTGAACACAAATGGACAGGGTAACCTCCATCTTCTCTATGAAAGACTCTGGGTAGAACTTCGCCTTGAACTGATCGACAAAGATCTCCCAAGTGACTGGACCCTGAGCAGCGGTCCCAGTCGGTAGAACTCCTTCTCACAAGATGTCTGCCTGACCCTTCAGCTGAAAGGCCACAAAGCAGGCCTTTTGTTGTGAGGTCAACTCCAAAGCTCCAAAATACCTCTCCATGTAGCATAGCCAGTCCGCCGCTTGGACCGACATGCCAGATCCGTCAAACAAATACAACCTCAATGTCATCCACTTGCGAAGACCCATCCGCATGTCATGTACAGGTGGAGGAACAACAGTGGTAGCAACGGATGTCACGACAGCGAGGGCTGTAGGCACCTACTGGCAAAGCGCACAGATCTCTCCCACAAGCTCTCGCAACACAGCCGGAGTTCCCTCCTACCCCCGACCTTAGGCTGGTTAGCAACAACCTCCTCCTCAAAACCACTTCCCTTAGCTATAGACTCAACAACTTCGGGTGATGGCTCCACCGGGCCATGACCGTGACCACGGCCTCCACAACCACAATCTCTACCCCTTGGCATAGCTATTCACCACAAATAAACATACATGAAATAATCTCAAAGGCACCATCCTCATATCATCACTATTCATCAATGCGACATGACGGAAACGTAAATACAATGATTGACCTATTCCCATCCTAATGTGCACCCGTGTGTCAAATTTTAAGTTAATTAATCATCCTAAGTAAGTTCTAGAAATTAATTAACCTATAGCAAATTTTAGTTAACCAATCCTAGAGCAAATTTTAGTAGATTAAATTAATCTACATTCTCAAACTATTCACCACAGACTTAAAACCTGGTTCTGATACCAACTGTAACATCCCGGCCTAACATTGAGCCCAGAATATCACCTAAATCTTTCTCACCTTAATTTAAATTATAATTACCAATAATTTAGTATAAATTTATAAATGATTAACTTTCACGCAGCTTGGGACCACGTGCCCAAGAACGCTCGGGCCCACACGCCCGAGAATACCCAGAACCATGCACCCGTGAACATTGATTAGTAGCAACTAAAATAACGAAACCATAATTAAATAAACCAAGTTCCAATCATTAAGCTAATGATAACTATGTCAACTAATCAATTCTGGATGAAATCATCAAGTCTCTAGATTTAGTGAAAGCAACTAAGTAAAGTTGTATGTGTGATTGATAGCATGTGATGCACATGTGCTACTTCCATCCCATGCATGTCGCCTTTAATGATCACCTAAAAACAACAACAAAGCAAGAGTGAGTTCAAGACTCAGCAAATACATATAGAACAATAAACAAACATCTTATCATTCAAGTAGATCATTATCATCATCATTCATTTACTCATTCAATATCATCATCTTTCATGTAATAATTTAACCTCATCAACTTTTCATGTATGCAATGCTCGGCTATGCTACATGTACATATGCATATTTTTCAGCTTATACCGGTATAGCGGAGTATTCACCCGACGATGTCATACTCTATCCTCCATCCCGTGGAGTCCCTACCAAAGTAGGATTTTATCTAGAGCTCTCTGGACTAGTCATATAACTTTCTCACTGACTCACCGGAATAGTTACATGACTTTCTCATCGACCTGGCTCATGCAATACTGTCATGATGAATGCAATTGATGCAATATTATCCATTAATAGGATCCATTATCATCATTACTATGTCGTCACCATGGCATATCATCATCATTACCATACCATCATTATTATCATGTCATCATCATTAACATGACATTTAAATAAGCATAATAAATGTCATGGAAATTTAAATGTAAAGACAAGTGGCAAACAAACCGATGTCTACCACACTACAATGCACTTTCCTAGTTATTCAAATTCTATGATTACGTCATCTAAATCCCCGTTTTTAAACCCGAATGTCAATCTGAAACTTTACAGAACAACAAGCTTAACAATTTTATATCTATTTTTCAACCACATGAAAAATAGCAAACCCTACCACTTCTGGAAACTATGGAAAATTATCTAACTAACCCTAGCTATGACGATTATTTAATTCAACCATCTATTGTATGAAATAAAGCAATCTACACAACTACTGTTAACGGCGATGGATTCTGGATAGCAGCGCTCTAGAAGCCCTAACTTTTACACCACTTAACCAAATCCAGTGATCTTGTACCCTATGGAAAGCTTAGAAAAAAACCTACAACTTTCCTAACATGGAAAATCTATTAAACATGACATAGATATCCCAAAAATCTCTTGCAAGGCTCAACAACATAATTAACCGAAACAAGGTATCACCAAATTACCAACTCCCGCTATTGATCTACCATAATCTTTGAATAAACAACAATATAATAGCATGGCAAGGATTTCCATATCGTTGCCCCTTGAAACCAGACGATGAACGGGATTGGATCACGAAACCCTAACTTCTTATTCCTCTTCTCCTTCTCCTCTTCCTTCTCCTTCCTGGCTCCTTCTCCTTGCTCCTTTCCTTTTGTTGTAGCAACACCAACACCAGTAGCGACAACACTGGCAGCAAGCATCTAACAATAGGGTGGCACGGCAGAGAGTAAGGCGGCAAGGGCAGAGTGGCTAGCAATAGGGCAAGTGACAGCTGGGGCGTGTGGTGCAACTAGGGTTGGGCTGGAGCCCCTCCCCCACCCCTCTCCTCTCCTTAGTATTTTTTAAAACCTTTGCTTTGCCATGATTTGAACACTTGATGTCAACATATAGACAAAGAATCAATTCACACCATCATCACAACCTAACCAACTTTCAAACCTTGAAACAGATGTTAGTCCCGATGATTTAGGAGTCATTAATCAACAAAACATGATTCCAATCGAATTGGGAGGCCTAGATGCTTACACCTAGGTAACCACGCGCCCTTTCCATGTTGGCATAGCATGACTAGGAAATTCCTATTGTTGGTTGTGATAGCGATGACGTAATTGGGGGTCGACCACATGAACAACTTGCTGATCTAGAACACCTTGGAGACCTTGTTGATGATGGAGTCCAGCTCAGGAAGCGGCACTATTGTGTTTGAGAAAGGGTTGGCAAAATTGTTAGTGATAGGCCCTAGAGACAATCATGGAGATGATTGTATTACTTTTATGTTTATGAACTTTTGAATAATGTGGTATTTTGTCCCAAAATGAACTATCATTTATATTGATTAATAACAAGTATGTGACTTGTTCATGAAACTCTTTATTCATTTTACGACATTATTCTAAATTATCCCTAATATTATATCATTATGTGGGACACTCATGATTTATACATCAACACATATATTGACTGATATTTATGTTTCACGGATCATGGATGTGATATATCAAATCAATGATGTGGACATATGTTGGAGAACATGATGTTGGATCGATGCACCTTGAGACACTACAGGAATTACTATATTCTTAAGTGTCATCCGTTGGTCTCACACATAGTGTATGTGAGATCCTTAGACATGAGATCGTGATGGTTTTCTACATATGTAATAGTTTACTTAGGGGTTTTTGAACGTTACTTCGTAACTAGGTAGTCATAAAGGTAACTTTCAGGTTTACTAGGAAACATGCAGTGGAATATGAGCAATCAAGATGGAATTTACCCCTCATGTTTAAGGAGAGAGATATCTTTGGACCCCTCAATGTGGTTGGATTAGGGAAATGCATGGTCATGCCGAATATGGTTGAAGAGACAACTGCAACTGAACAATCCACTACAAGATCAATTGAAGGATCAAGCTATCATATGATAGCGTGCATCTCACCTTGAGTTCAGTCGGGTATCGTTAGGCAAAGGGATCAACACATGAGAACTATATCGGTTTGTCTGATATGATATTTATGTGTATTCGGGGGTCGTTGTGCCCTGCTAGAGACTGCTATCGACTTGTGGATCGGAAAGGTGTTTTCGAGTCACAACCGAGTATATGAACCTACAAGGGCACACACTTAATGGGTTGGAACAAACCAGTTTAGATAGAGATACGCTATTGGCATAATTCGGATAGGAATTAGAAATGGCTCTTTATAATGAGTGGTGTGGTAAGCTTTGTGGATATAAGAGACACCGAAACCCTAGCTGCCCCCTCCCTGAAGGCCTTGCTGTGTGCGTTGGTACTAGTACACCGGCGCATGGTGTTCCACCCAGGACATGCGGATATCATAGTGGCACTGCTGCGGTTGTTGCTAAGCTGATAAAGGATGATCCACAACTCTCGTGAGAAATGCAAGGTGTTCCTGGAGGAGACACTACTACAGAAATGCTAATATCGACGCCGATCATCGCACGGTTCATCGAAACCATCTCAGATAAACACAATCTCGACGGTTTTGTTTACCCACCGCCTCGTGTTATTCTCGCGCTAAAAACCGTGCAGGAAGAGGTCATATCACGACGGTTCATGTTTAAAACCATCTGTGAAGTATCACAGACGGTTCTGACCAAAAACCGTCTGTGATATTTAAACATGAACCGTCTGTGATATG
Organism: Phyllostachys edulis; assembly: GCA_036346405.1. Taxonomy (NCBI): domain Eukaryota; kingdom Viridiplantae; phylum Streptophyta; class Magnoliopsida; order Poales; family Poaceae; genus Phyllostachys; species Phyllostachys edulis. The sequence goes on along the minus strand of CM070549.1, from coordinate 70,981,717 downwards.
ACCTCTTCATAGACGGTTTTTGTTGAAAATCGTCCGTGATAGTTAACTCATCACAGACAGTGCAGTGTACATATATAGCTCCCCAATAGAGTCTTCTTGATCTCCATCTCTAGCGCTACGGTAACCGCGGGAGATCTCCAAGCCCGGTGAGTCTATCGCCACTCCGTGCCCGGTTTGAGTATCGCCTCACCTCACTGAGCCCGCTCGTGTGGTCCATTTCAGCTATTGTCACCGAGGAGCTTGACGCCGTCGCCTCTGTTCACCGATCGACGACCAGCCGCCTTGGACCTTCCCCGACTTCATTGACACCTTCCTCGTAATCGAGGTGAGCTACTAGAGCATAAGCATTCTTTAATTTGAGTAGTTTTAGACGTTTACGCCGAAATCGCTAGTGAAGCCCATGGCGCCGCCACAGGACATCACCGTCGGTTTGCCTCGGGCAACCTTAGGGCCCCGAACCACGACTATTAGCAATGCGATGTCACCCTAAGCCCAATTTGAGCTTCAAATCCTACTATTTTTAATCATTTAGTTAATAAACTAACGAGTCTATGACATGTGAGACCACCATAGATTTTATAAATAAAATCATGAAATAAAAAATAAGACACTGACAAGTAGGGCTCACATATAAGTTAATAAAATCCGAAAAAATGTAAAAATGAAAAAAGCCACCTTTAGTTCAGAGAAAAATACGCTTTCTTTGTTGGAAAGCGTAATTAAGCCTCAGAAAATACGCTTTCGAAGTCACACCCTTTTATTTATTTCCAGGGTTTTCAATACGAACCGTGTGATGGACCGAAGCTAGATGTACGCTGAGAACCGTGTGAGTGAATAGTACATTAATGGCGTGTGTGCTTTTACAAGAGCTACCGAGGAGGATATGTTGAATAAGGGGGCGGAATATATGTATTGTCCATGCATTGACTGCGAGAATCTGAAGATGTTTAAGAACCAAGCGCAGATCGAAGCACACTTGATTCGAAGGGGTTTCAAAAAGGGTTATACACGTTGGACCAGTCACGGTGAAGATCATATTATACAGGAAGTCAACTATATCAATATGCCGCCGGATGATGTCGCTTGTGGTTCCGATTCAGATAGGCTGCACGATGGCAATCTAGATCAGATGTTTCGCGATGCAGAAGAAAACTGTGATGAGAGGGAGTATGTTCAATTCCGGGGCTTGATGGAGGACTTGGAGAAACCTTTGTTCCCAGGCTGTGCAAGCCGGAATACACAAGGTTATCATCCGTGCTTGAACTGCTGAAATTGAAGGCAAGCAACGGTTGATCCGACAAGAGATTCATGGGGCTGTTAGGTCTCTTAGCGAACATGCTTCCGGAGGAAAACAAGTTGCCCAAAACCACCTACAGAGCCAAGAAGGTTCTTTGTCCATTGGGAATGGAAGTAGAAAGAATACATGCATGTCTGAACGACTGTATCCTCTACCGTAACAAGTATATAAACATGCATGTATGTCCGGTGTGCAACGCATCTCGATACAAGCGTAAGAATCAATCAGATGACGACGAGGGAATCGAGGTGAAGAAAGGACCTCCTACTAAAGTGGCGTGGTATCTTCCTGTAATTCCCCGTTTGAAGCGGTTTTTTGCGAACCCAAAGAATGCAAAACTGCTGCATTGGCACTCAGAGGAGCGTAAGAATGACGGAAAACTAAAACACCTCGCCGATTCCGCCAAAGGAGAAACATCGATAGGAGGTTTGCGAGACTTCAAAAGGAACCAAGGAATATAAGGTTCGGATTGAGTACGATGGAATGAATCCTTTTGGTAACATGAGCACCGACATAGCACTTGGCCCGTGATGCTCTGATCACAACCTTCCTCCTTGGTTGTATATGAAGCGTAAATATATTTTGTTTGTCGATACTTATCTAAGGGCCAAGCAACCCGAGAATGGTATTGATGTGTACCTAGCACCATTGATGGAAGATCTAAAAATACTTGTGGATTGAAGGGCATGTATGGGATGCGTATAAATGAGAGAACTTCACTTTACGCTTTCTTGTTGTTCGCACTATAAATGATTATCTTGCCCTTACTAACTGGCTTCGGCCGAGTACGTAAGGGGCCAAAGCCCAGATTTCATCGCTTAGATGATACCGAGAGTGTGTGGCTAAATCACTCGCAAGAAGCCGTACATATCGCCAAGATAGGTTCCTTCGGAGGGCTCACCCATACTGCAGGATGAAGAAACAATTCGACGGAGAGAAGGAGGACAGTTCAGCTCCAAGGCATTTAAGCGGAAAAGAGGTCTATGATATGGTGAAGTATCACAGACGGTTCTAACCAGAAACCGTCTGTGATAACGTTTTTGAACTGTCTGTAAAGGCCTTTTCTGTAGTAGTGAGACAATCAGCCGCCAAGGACGTTGGACAATCGACTACTTCGACCACATCGATGCGGGCTTCATTGGATCGGACTGCTCCAACTCTTCTTTCGATGCACTGTGCGTATAGTGGTAACGATCCATAAGCTCTTACTTTTATGGTTTTCTGGTTTATGCAGTAAAATTTTTTATTTTGCACTGGTGTAATCTATGTGTATCCCCCACAAAAAGGTACATGTGTCTATAGTGCACGACGTCGATATGGTCAAGGATGAGCCAACCGTTGGTGATGCCAATGCAAGCTGTGTTCTCGGGGAGTGGAAGGAGGTAGAAGCCGCCATCAGGGATGGTGAAATAGGAGCCATCCAGGAGGAGGATCCACAGTAGCTGCGGCGGTGGGGGACATGCTAGCACATGGCCGAGTGCAATGAGCAGCACGTGGTGCGAAAGCGAGCGCGGTCCGTGAGGCAAGGAGTAGGTACTGTCTGCAGCTACTGTTCGGCATGAATCTCCGCTCTTTATGCAGCGCGGATCGTCTGGCGGATGGCATCCACGAACAACCGGCGCGACCAAGAGAGGAGGCGAGTCGTTGATGCAGGTGATTTAGCCTGAGCACTTTTAATTCCACTTTTGGCCTCGTGGCGTCAAAATTCCGTTTAGCCCCGGAGACTTGCCGCCGGGCAGCAGCAACAAGATTGCCCGAGTGGGGCGGCAGCAACTAGGTCTTCTTTGTCCTAGTCGGCAACAAGTCCCCACACTGGAAAGAAAATATATTTAGAATATTTCTTGGAGGAATTTTTAAATATATAAAATTAGCTCAAAAATTATGAAATTTTTGTAGAGACTCAGAACAGTGTAATTGCTTGTGTAAATTTTTCAGAATTTTATGAGTTACGATGTTTTCTGTAAAATTCATTTAAATATACTATTTGTAGGAATTTTCTAATATAGAAAATGAGGTCCAAACATTATAATTTTTTTTATAGGATCCTATACAACGTACTTGATTGTGTAATTTTTCCGTAATTTTATATGTTACAAAATTATCTCGACAAATTAAGGGTTTAGGTATCGAAAATTAGGATGAAAGGTTTCTAAACCCTTAATTTGTCGAGATAATTTTGTAACATATAAAATTATTGAAAAATTACACAATCAAGTACGTTGTATATGATCCTATAAAAAATTTATAATGTTTGGACCTTATTTTCTATATTAGAAAATTCCTACAAATAGTATACTTAAATGAATTTTACAGAAAACATCGTAACTCATAAAATTCTGAAAAATTTACACAAGCAATTACACTGTGTTGAGTCTCCACAAAAATTTCATAATTTTTGAGCTAATTTTCTATATTTAAAAATTCCTCCAAGAAATATTCTTAAATATATTTTCTTTCCGGGTGTTGGGGACTTGTCACGATCGACAAGAAGATTTAGTTGCTGCCGCCCCACTCGGCAGCAATCTTGGTTGCTGCTGCTCGGGCGGCAAGTAAGTCCTCCTGGGCTAAAACGGGAATTTTGACGCTACAAGGGCCAAAAGTGGAATTAAAAAGTGCTACAGGGCTAAATCAGTCCAAAACTCTCGTTGGTCACCCTGCCAAGTGTGAATGTGCGATGTAGTTTGGTTCCAAATCTGAATCTTCCCTAGCATTATGCTAGAAGAAATCGCTGCCTCCTCATCGAAGCCGTACATTAAGTCCTCCTATTGAGTGCGGACGTGTGTGCGAACGATGTGCTTCTTTGCAGTGAACGCGCTTCGAGCGATCCTATTCTCGGTTACGCGCTCGGCTATCCTGATTCAGTCCTCACTGTGTGCGTCGCTAGAGTCCTTCGCGCGGTTTCGGTGCCCTCGCCCATCGTCTCGTCGTTCCACTCGCTATGCGTCTGGTTCATGCGGTTGCCTCGCTGCCTACGTTGCGGCTGCTACTTTGGTTCGTAGACACTGTGCGGTTGGCGATTCACGGCTTCGGACATGGATGTGGACCGGACGGAGCAAGCGAGGGAGGACCTACGCCTAGATACGCGCGCCACCTGTTCCCCATGAATTTTTTTAATTAATTAACCATTTTTTTATTTTATTTTAAAGTTAACCTCCCGCGAACTTTATTTTCGATTCTGACCTCTTTGGTCACGCCATCACTTGTGACGTGACAAGACAACACTGTCACGTTAGTCCGTATCTGGGCAAGCTCTTATCACGCCACCACCCACAGCGTGACAATGTTGTTGGGTCACGCCACCACTAGTGGCGTGACAAAAGGTGCTATTTTAGTGGACTTATACTATAACATGATAATATTATTTTGTCACGTCACAGGTGATGGTATGACCAAATAGGTCAGAATTAGAAATAAAGTTCGTAGAGGTTAACTTTAAAATAAAATTTAAAAAATGATTAATTAATAAAAAAAAAAAGTTCCCCATCATTTGCGTTTCCCCACACTCTGTTCGTCTGCACCTCTTCTGTTGTCTTCCTCTCTAAGCCTCGGTTTCTTGCTTCGCTTCTTCCTTTTCGTCAGTCCATTCGTTCGCATGCTACCTGCGCCGCCCATCGGCCGCATTCCCCGTGCTGCCTAACTCCGTCTTTCCTCCAACGTCATCCTCTCTAGGTCTCGGCTTCTTTATTCGCTTCTTCCTTTTCGGAGCTTCGTCCTCTCTGCTGCTCCCTGTTCCGGATTCGTTGCTGTTCATGCTAGAACAGTCGTGCTTTCGAGGTTCATCGTGTACGGCCATCCGTCGGTCCGTGCGGTTCCGTCTGCCTGTGCCGATCTGTGATGAGCGAAGAATCCCCTTTTGAGTTTCCTCTTCCCCTATCTTTCTCATCCTTTTTTTGTCAGCTTTTTTTTTGTACGCAGGGATTTAAGATAGAGGCAGTCGCTAGAGGAATTGATCCGTGTCGGACGGCAGCTGCAAAGAATCCCATTTTGAGTTTCCTCTTCCCCTATCTTTCTCGTCCTTTTTTGGTCAACGTGTTTTTTTTCTGTACGCAGGAATTTAAGATAGAGGCAGTAGCTATAGGAATTGATTCGTGCCTCCATCTCGTTTCCTCGCGGTTCCTCGCGTACGCCCATCGCCCGGTTCGTGGGATGCCTTCCGCCCGTATCGATCCGTGCCGGACAGTACCTGCGGAGAATTCCTTTTTGAGTTTCCTCTTCCCCTCTCTTTATCATCCTTTTTTGTCGCCTTGATTTTCTTTGTATGCGGGGATTTAAGATAGAGGCAGTCGCTAGAGGAATTGAGTCGTGCCTTACAGAAAATTTTCCCCACTCCTTTTGTTGTTTTTTTCGCCTCATTCCTCCTGCGTTCAGGTACAGATAATTTTCCCCAATCCTTTTGTTGTTTATTCCACTTCGTTCCTCCTGCGTTCAGGGTTGGTTCTCTATATACCTGCTTTCTCGGCCTTTTTTCTTTTAGCGTGGTTTCATATTCGTTGTTTCTCGTTAGGGAGCATAGAATAGTCGTTTTCGATTCTAGATAGCAAGTTTTCAGAAATATACTGATTGCTCTCTTCTGTGTCAGCCCACTCGCCTGTGTCTACGCACGCAAACGCTCGAACGTTTGGACATGAGAACACACACGCTAGCGTGGACAGCAAATGGAGCACACAATTGATTTTGGTGCTACTGAACTGCTGTAGCATTTTCTTATCTTTCTTGTACTCTTATACTGAACAAAAACTTCAGACGTTACATACAAACTAATAAAGCGCTACTAATTATGCTAATATGCCACTACGGCAATAATTATCCACTAGGCAGTTTCTAGTCCTAACTTGATGCCACATGCAAAGAAATGACTACTAATGCAATGAACGTCGTCATGACTGGCTTCTAATGCAAACAATAAACTGAAACCACTGCTACTTACTGCTACAAGAAACTGAAATCACTAACTAGCATCAAGGATTATTCAGCAAACACCCCCTAATTCTTGATGCGCTTTTTTGATCTTGACGATGCCAATTCTTGTACGCAGCTTCTGGAACTTGCGGTCGTCGACATCGTCGACCATGTCGCTATTGCTGTAGCCGACAAACCGTGGCTCCTCCAACTTCTTAACATAATGACAACCATAGCTCCGCGTACCAGCAATGTACCGAAGTATATGTTTGACTGTCGTGCACCGCCTAGTGTCGCATCCTGATCGTGGCGGTACCATGCGTCAATCGCGCCGTGCCACCGATCACTGAGCCACGCGCCATGCGATGCAGATGTGATGCAGGTAACTCCCTTGCATTATTTGACTATGTGGATGAGATTTACAGCTTCTACAGAGGGAGCAAGGTAGATTCTTGGAACCCTAATGAAGTTATCTTCTGTTGCTAAGTTGTGAACATAGGTGATCTCATTGCAAAATTCTATATGTATAGGAGTTGAGCTGTTGCTCCCCTAATTACATGCCAACCCAAGCTGATATAGATGAAAAGATGCATGCCTTTCTCATTGATTGGTTGATAGAGGTAAGAACTATGTCCGGTGCTTGGTTAATTCAGTGTACTATTCTTCATATGGTTTGGAAATTCTTAGCTTCCACACTTCTGTGTCCAATGAAGATGCGCTGTCGATTACAGCTGTTGGATGAGACCCTGTTCCTTACTGTGAATATCATAGACAGATGCTTGCCTCGTGAAAATGTAGTGCAAAAGAAGTTTCAGTTCATTGGTTTGATTGCTATGTTGCTCGCGTCCAAGTATGAAGACGTGAGCGTTCCTACCATGAAGGATCTTAACCTAATCTGTGACCACGTCTACACTAGGGCAGATATTCTGGAAAGCTTCTTATGTTTTGTATATTCAGCATGTTTAACGTACATAATGTAAGTTACAGATTATTCACTACTATTATTTCATCCCATCTATATTACTTAGAAATCGCTTAGCTTTACAGGATGTTGGCTTGCTACTGATTAGATCTTAGGGACATTGCTTAGGCTAGGTTCTTACAAACAGACAATTCTAATAGAACAATCAGATGGTAGTGCGAACTACGCATTCTTTCCTAAAAAAAAACTCAAACCGGAAATCGTTTAGGTGTTGTCGACGCGGGTGCAGCGAAGCGCACCAAACGTCCTAGTAATATATAGGAATAAGTCTATTTTACACCTCTGAACTTTGACGAGAGTCCAAAAAACAACTTGAACTACAAAACCGTTCAATTTACCCTCGAACTGCCAATACCAGATCAAGTTACACCCTACGCTAGTTTTATTGGTGGTTTTGGACATGTTGGCAGCCACGTCACTGGTTTTGGATGACGTGGCGTCTACGTGTACCTATTTGGTTGATGTGGCGTCCACGTGTCCTCTCTCTACTCCATTTCTTTCCCCGGCGCTCATGATGCCGCTCATGGTCGCCGCGACATACGGATCCGTGGCCTACCTCGACGCCCTCCTCTCGCCGCCCCACCTCGCCGACCCCAATCACGCCTCCACGTCCTCTCTCTCCACCCCGCTCTACCTCGCTGCCACCAGCGAAGCCCCCTACGTGCCTACCGCCATATCCCGCCTCCTTGCTGCCGATGCCGACCCCACCCTCCTCGACCACCTCCACCGCTGGCCGTCCGACCTCGTCACGCTCCCACCCAACTCCCTTCGCTCAAGAACCACCTCCTCTCCCTCCTCGGCGCTGAAGGAATGGCAACCGACCCTCCTCCCCGACATCAAGAACGGTGCCCTCGCCTCAACGACTTCCGCATGTACTCCTTCAAGGTTCGCGACGTGCTCCGTGGCCTACTCCCATGATCGCACGGAGTGCCCTTCATTCACCCCGTGAGAACACGCGCGGCAGGACTCGAGGAAGTACCACTACTGACTACATGCCGCATCGGAGTTCAAGAAGGGCGCCGCACAGAGAGAGACATGTGCGAGCACGCACACGAGGTGTTCGAGAGCTGGCTCCACTCGGCGTAGTACCGGACGCGGCTATGCAAGGACGGCGTCGCGTGCGCCTGCCGCGTCTACTTATTTGCGCACACGCCGGAGGAGCTCCGACCGCTATACGTGTCCACAGGCTCGGTGGTGCCGCTGCCTTGCAGGCAATGGAGATGGCAACCATGGGGATGGGGTTGTCCTCACCGGTCGTTGTTCACGCTTCTGCCGCCTCCGTCCGGTGCGGCGAGAAGCGGCATGGGGCGCGTGGCGCGGCCGAAGCGTCGCGCTGTGCCAGGCTACCGGGAGCGCGGGAACTCAGAAGTTGAGCCGGCCGCGCGCCGCCGCCGAAGCGCGAAGGACATGGCGGTCGACGAGATGCTCGCCGCGGCGGACTATGATGGCCCTGTCGGCTCGCCACTTCCGCGGCGGTCGATGAGGAAAGACGCTTCGTGCCGTACATGGCTCCACTACCACTCGCAGACACGCTCAGGCTTGAGTTGGCTTCAAAGATCCAGATTAACCGGGATCGGATCCCGACCTCCTTCCTTGCCTTGCCGCCGCGGCGTTCCACGCCGCTAACGCCATGGCCGCCTCCATGCGGTGTTGGCCTTTGTTGCGCCAAGTCGGCGACAACGTGGCGACGGTCGGGCGGCGGCGGCTATCTCGACGATGTAGCGGAAGGAGGCCATGTTGCGGAGGAGCCCGAACGCCGGCAAGAAGACCCGGCTCGTCGCCGCGGTTGACTCAGAAGTCCTTGATGCGCCGAGCGCATCTTCTTGAAAGCCTCGACCTTTAGCCTCGCCCTCGTCGTTGCCGCGAGCCATCGAGTTCGAGGTAGCCAGTAGCGGCTCCTTTGACCGCGGGTGCCGAGGAGACGAGCCGCAAGAGCAAGGGGCGCGCCCTCGCCGCGAACGCCGAGAGGAGGTCCGGAACGCGCGAGGTTCCGGAGCACGCTGCGGCGGCTGCTTACGGGGGTGTCAACGGTGCAAGAAGCGAGGCGCACCACGCCTTCGCAGCGTCGGAACGGCCGCCACGCATCCTCGACGTGGCGGTGGCGGTCTGCGCCTGCGCTGCGTGCTTTCAGCGCCAACGCCACCGGACTCGGCGCGGCAGCAGAGGGTGGGGAGGACGATGCCCGACTCTGGGCTAAGAACCGCACGCGGTGTCCGAGGACGCGAAGGCGGCGAAACACGAACACGCCTTGTTGCGGAAGCCGGGAGGAGGTCGCCAAGTCGAGCATCGCGGAGGCAGCGGAGACGGCAGAAGGGCGAGGACGCCAGGGAGCCGATGGAGGCGCGAGGAGCGCGCAGAGAAGCGGAAGGCGGGGTGGGAGAGGGAGGCGGAGAGCGAGGAGAGCGAGGCGGACAAGGAGGGCGATGGCGAAGGCCGGGGAAGAGGTGACCATGGTGGGACAACAAGGCGAGCAGAGAAGGCACTCATGAGGGTGTCCTCGGCTCTCGCGGACTCTAGCGGCTGCTGCATGATGTGATGGAGGGAGGCGACAGGAGAGTAACGGAGCGAATCAATGAATCCGCCACGTGGATGCTAGCGTGGCCTAAAACCACATGTTTTCGGTCCGAGGGGGGCGGTTCATATGGTATTATGAGTTCAAGGGTGCAAAACAAATGGTTTTGGAGTTTATGGGGTATTTTAGACTTTACGTAAAGTTCAGTGGTATAATATGGACTTTTTCCTAATATATAATAGCTTATTCATTCAATGACGCGCAACTGGAACACCTGGTGATCGGTGGAACCAGTGTAATACTGTAAACTAAACTACAACTTCGAACATACAAGGAATTTCGCATCGCAATTCGCACAGCATAACAGCCGAATCACTGGCCCATGAGCACAATTAATTTCTTACGGAGCTCTTAGTGATATACACGATGGATTAACATGTCAGGTTGTTCATCGTATCTTAACAATACATAGGAAGGCACAAGGCCCAAGATTTCCATGCTACCCTTTCTTTTCTTTTCTTTTTCTTTTGGAACGGATTTAAATTGTTCTTGTTGAGCATGTTAGAGATTCTCACCATAATGGCTTGATTCTCAGATGTCCAATTCACCGTAGCTAGCCTACAATGTTCAGTACAGAAGCCAGAAAAACAAGTACTAGTAATATTTGATCGCTCAAACCAATGCATAATAACTACATGAAGAACTGTGGCATATTCTAGCTATATCATATACGAGGGCAAATATTCTACTAATAATCAGTGCACTAGTGTTACATAATTTTAGTAGCATAAGAGAGTTAAAACAGTGAGCAGTGAACTACCAGCGGAAGAATTTACAAAGCTAGCTAATCTGGCATAGAACAAGGCGGCAACATGCCTAACTGATCAAGTAACTTCGGTATCACCAAATAGCGGACATCTGTGCATCGTCTTTGCAGATCAAGTCCTCCAGTCCGGTCATGAAATCACTCCCGTCAGCACCAGCTGCCTCGCTTAGCATCTCATCCTGCATCACCTGTTCAAAATCACCAGCATCTAAGCAATTAGACCAGATACCTAGCCTTTCTGAAAAGGTTAGCTAACTCGGCGTGAAGTTTTTTCTCTGATTTATTTTTTACTTGTTCGGTTTTTTATGCCTGAGCAGATTCTTATTGTAACATCTATATGCATGGACAGACTGGTGGTTGCTAGGGTAGCATTCGCTACCAGAGAAGTACATTAGAAGAGTATGCTAATTTGTATTCCGAGTTCCAACTAGTGGCCCAACATGAGCGTATGCATTAGCTGAGATGAAAATGGAAGATGGGTAGATGATTATAAACAAGTGGATGTGAAAATCGAATGGTTAATGTATGATTCTACCCTATGAAGTCAATTAGGTTTTGTCTAGCTGAGAGTGAAATATCGGTTTTTCATCCTTTTTCCTCCTAGAAAAATGGAATGAAGGCCAAAGAATGGGAAAGGCAATGGTGATTAATTATACATTTTTACGTTGAATATTTCTGTTAGCATGACCTTAGAATGTTGATTGTTTGTTAAGAGAAAAGTGTAGTGGTAAGTGGTAACCATACCCTGGACTGCTGCATTTCAGCAACACAAGTTGTAAGTCTATGGTATTGTTCTCGTGCTTCTGGATATTGAGCCATAGAATGCACCCGGGCAAGTGCTCTCTGTAGTCTGGCTTCAGCCTGCCTTCTGCCATCCTGCAAGAAATCGTATTCATCTTCTACCTTTGCAGGTTGGGTTTGTGATGGACCTTCAAGTAGTTTCTCAGGTCGAAATCCACGCAAACCAGGCCTCTTTCTCCTCCATCTCAGTATAACTTTCTCAACAATACCTACTGACCAGACTACTTTTCGATAGTTTTTCCTCACTTGATATCCCCGTACATGAGCCTAACATAAACAAAGACAATATTAGGTCAGTATCATGCTTGAACAGTAGTGTTGAGATTTTCATAGTTGATAACTGATAAGCCATCGTATGTTGCATTCAGTCAGGAGAACCTACAAATACTAGCAACTTACAACCACAATAAGTGTTGACAGCCTGACAGCTTATATAACTGATATGTCTTGCATGGTGATGGTGATACTTGGTGGCTTTGCTTGGTTCCTTTGGCTTTGTGATGGCTTGCTCTCGAGGATGGCAGTGGGGAAGAAGAGCTTGTGCTTTTGGCTTTTGCCTTTGGCAGTGGAGAAATGGGATGGTGAGTGGCTTTGTGATGCCTTCGGCTGGGAAGTGAAATGGGGCTTGGGGTGGTGGCTTTGTGATGTTGGCTTGGTGTTGGCTGTGAGAAAATGTGCTTATATGGGGGAGATGGCTCCTGGGGAGGCATTCAGCTGGGCACTCTCTTAGCTGTGTGTATGACCATTTTGTCCCTTGCCCTTATCCAATGTGTCCTCACATGATACTATTTGCTTAAGGATCTTTTGGTCCATAGAGGGTTCTCTGCACTATTCTCTGCTATTCTATATCTACAAGGAATTGCACATATACAGAATTACTAACATTGGAGTTGGATTTTTGCGACCTTGTCCCTGAATTAAATAGAACAGCTGGACCAAACACGACAAGAGAATAAATTCCTGCATTGGTATAGTATGCAAAACTTTTTCAAATAACAACACCCTACTAGTTTGATGAAAGAAAGCTGGCATCATCATCTTTGAGCTACGCTGCTATGGTATTCCATACTAATGATTTATTATTTGAAAAGGAAAGCAGAGATTATTTCTTCCCAAAAAAAAGAGGGAAAGCAAAGATTAATCCATTGTTGAAGGAAGCAAAGATTCATAAATCCATTCAGGTGCGTTTGAGGAACAGAAGGCTTTTGTTATTGCCTACAGATTGCAAGATCATTGCAGAGAGTATCAAAATTGTGAGCCAACTAGATGGAACTACTTGCAACCCTATATAGTCATGGAAATTCAGTATACATGCATCTAAGTAAGATAAAATTTAGTTGATTGATCATCAGCGATACCTGTATCTTGACAATTCTCTGGCGAATGATCATAAACTCCTTTCTTCCCTTCCATCCTCGGAACTTGTTTTGGATGCGAACAGCAGCAGAATGCAGATGTGTATCATGTTGTCCTGGTTTGATATTTTTAAGAGAAACAAGTGAAAGTGTGCGTTCATCAGATAATCCACAATCGTCATCTCCGTATTCCACAACCTTCTTTCTGTGGAATGACTCCACCCTGAAGGCTTGAAATATCCTAGCTGCAGCTTGAGTGGATTTACGAACAGCGCTTAATGAATCCTTTAGTGATTCAGGATGAGAATCATCTCCGGCAAGCTGAGCAGAATTAGTTTCAGTGAGATCTTCAGCAACTGGTAACCCACACACTTCTTCCACACTGCTATCCTTTGATTCTTTTATAGTAAGTGCCGAAAGATGGCTTGTCAAAGCAGACTCTGCAAGAAAACCAGCAATCCCCTTGTGTCCATTTGCTGACGCTAAATCGGCTGGAGTTCTTCCAGAAAGGAAATCAGAAGTAGGATCTGTCAATGCACCTGCTGCAGCTCCATTTGCTATAAGGGTGCCAATTGTTCGCTCTCTACAAAGCATATAAAATATGAGTTCAACATAATAGAAAAAGGATTGACTGTGAAATGTTGGCTTTTCATGCAATTTACACACTTTTTGTATCTACTCCGCTCCCTATTTAAGTAGGAACAAAGTGCAAGTGGGAGGAAATAGAAGAGAAAGGTGGTAAAAAATAAAGTGTTTTGTACACCATATGCGCGACAATACCTTCCACAAGATGCAGCCCAGTGAAGTGCAGTCCATCCATGAGCATCCCTAAAGTTCACATTGACACCAGCAACAAGTATTGGTCTTATAGCCCAATCATAGCCCAGTGCAGCTACCAGATGAATTACACCCTGTCCTTCCTTGCCCAGCACATTGGGACCCTTCCCATCATCATTTATTTTACAGATAAGCCAATAGTGAAGCTTCTCTTTCACCAACTTCTTTAAACTTTGGTCCCTTGCAGTGCAAACTTCTTTCTCGTCAGATAGTGATCCCTGGTCTGACCATTTCTCATCAAGCATTAAGGAATTAATAGCATTGATTAGCTCATGTTTCTCATTCCCACTGCTCAAGACAAGCAGCTGATGGTCATCTGGCCCCAAACAAAGTAGCTTCTCAAGACGAATATGTAGGTGCATTTCATTTATACCATTGGTTTGAGAATGTGAAGTCTCCATGTACTGAGCATCAGAATCTCGATACTCAAATTCTCGTACTTCACTACAAGCGACCCTGTTTGAGCAGGTCACATAAAAGGGAACTCTTCCAGATTGATGTGCTGGCGCATGGCAGTTTAGGGTGCCATCTGCTAAAACCTCAGCTGGTACTTCAACATCCCCAAACATACACGACCACTTACAATTGTCCACATGCTCTTTGTTTGCCATGAATGTACCAGTAACTGAAACCTGCATAATTAGCATAATTTAACAACTCACAAAAGAAGAGACGAGTACTGCAAATTGCTAAGTAACTAATTAGAGTAGAATTATCAACCTACAGATGCCTGAATAGATTCAAATAGTGCATATTATAAGAATGATAATAATTAGTAACATAAAACAACTTGCACACCTTTGTCTTTGAACCAATATATGCGCAGCTTGGTGAAACATCAAGAATGCTGAATAATTGGTCTTGAGAAAGTGAAGGACTCACTGCATAAGCATCTAGCTGTTCATTAGTTGGCACACTAGAACCATCAGCAACATTCACAGTCTCAATGCTACTCCAGAAAGTGTCAGAATTGGATTTGATGTCTAAATCAACCACTTCTCCAAGTTCTTTACTCATCCATCTTGAAAAGCTGTCATGTTTCTTCAAACCAGCAGACTCAATCTTAAATAGATCTAATGATGACTGCTTCAAGAGTGGATGTTTGACGCTTCCTTCGGTGTATCTATTGCCATTCACCTGAAATTTTGGTGCAAGTGGATTTTTTATACATTAGATGTAACACCCTCAAATGGTTGGACCCACTAAAATATAAAAGTATGATTTGCATTCTTCTAATAAGGCTTAATACAGCATTAAATATGCATTTCCTTTCATAACATGTTGTTCTGATTACCGTTTCCTTTTATTTAATATATCTTGTTGGCAATTGAAAGTACACCTTATTCCAGAATGGCTATAAAGTACGTCTAATTGTGCTCATTTATTTAGGCTTCACTTTCTTAATATATAAGAGTTTGGGGTTTGCTTCAGTACTCCTAAACCAAACTTTACGAATCCTAAAGCAAAATAACTTTTCATTGGTGGGGGCAAATCTGTACTAATGGTAACTAACTAACTACGTGATTGCTAGGCCCAGCTGGAGCCCAAATCCTTAATACGTTCTAATCCATGTTTATCTGACAACACATAAGGATATCAGATCAATACAGAACTTCGAATTGGTTCAATTTTAATTGGCGGTCAATCGTTCCCGTCTCTATCTTCTAAAAGTTTCTATCTCATTTGGCCATTGGCGAACGAATTGTCATCCTATTCTTCTACTTTCAAGTGAGTTACCACCAACTCATACACTAGATTGCCAAAAATTTTGCGCCAACGAATAATTGCAGCAGATCACGGTGATTAATGTCTTCCTTTGGATGAATATGCTATACTGCTATCAACATAACAGTCATTAAAGATTTTACACTAGGATTCTGCTAGGAAAAAGTGATCCCCAAGTGATTACTAGGGTAAGTTCCAAATGGGTTGTGCAGTTCTCTATATACTATTTTTGAGTGGGGTCCACTAACACGCAAAGCAAATCGCCATCTCCCTCTAGAGATTCCAGAAAGTTATCAAGACAATAATGAAGTACCTCGGACGATGATATGCCTGCAAAACTCAGTGCATCAGCTTCCCTCTGGCTGAGGTTGTTAGTGTACAAAGCCTCAGATGTAAATGTCTCCAGGCAAGAGCTATCATCCAGATTGTTAGCCTCTATGGTGGCAAATGAAGAATGAAATGTTGGCTCTGTCAACCCAGTTGGATATTCTGTGAAGGGCTCATCAAATGGCACTGAATCAAACAGAGTTCTGGAAATGTCTCTCAGCCCAGTGCTGGCATCATCAAACATTCTAGCTATGTCATGGTGAGTAAATGAATGACTATCTAAATTAGCTGCTCTCAGCTGCATTTCACCATGATAACCTGAAACTGTTTGAAAAACAAAATGATTTAAAAGCCAGCATTAGCACGGAAACTCTAAACATATAGGAGTGGATCTTGCCTTGACTACTACCAACAGTTGAAGCAGAAGGGTATAATATGTTATCCATCACGACTCCATCCACAGGCTGCTGCATCTCAATGAGAGGGTGGTATCTGGAGCTTGCTCGGCAATTATCTGCTGCACCGAATTTCGCTTTAGATACACTGAAAGAAGGTGCATAATTGAATATGCATCAGTTAATCTATATTTATTGTAGATGATGCAGAACAAAGATAGAGAAACAGCAAGACCTGATTCAGTATCTTCATACTCTGAAATATGTCCACTTATTGGGCTTTCAAAAGCATCCATGGTTTGTGGGGCCACCTGATTCTGACTAGTGATAGAATTTGAACATGAGGGACTATCAGCATTGGACAACTGCATAATCTCTTCTTTCGCACGATTGAAACTTTGCTTGCCACCCTGGAAAGTTAAATCATAGACAAACAATCAATATAAAATAAACTGTTTACATGTTTTGATCAGATAAAAAAATACGGAAATGAAGGCACTCCTACCCCCAAAAATAATAATGTAATGCCCAGGGGAAAAAACCCGGCCGGTAACCGCGGATAACCGGATTTACCGGCCGGTCCCGGGAGAAAAATACCGGCCGAAAAATTTTCAAACTTGGATTTGAATTTTTTACTGCATAATGTCATTCCTAGGTTGGTTTAGACCTTTTTGTGCTAGATTAAGAATTGAAACATGTTTTTTTCACTTGTTATCTTTCACTTGGTTGTTTTTTTATGCTTTGATAGTGTAGCGGCAGCGGCAGCAGCCGAGGGTAGCGGCGGCGACTATGGGCGGTGACTTCAGCTAGCGGCAGCGGCTTCAGTGGGCAGCAACTTCAGCTGTCGGCGTCCAGCGGAGGCTGGCGTCGGGCAAAGCTTCGAATGGAGGCCGGCGTCGAGTGGAGCGTCAAGCAGAGGCCGGTGTCGGGCCTCGTGGCAGAGCGGCGGTGGTGGCGACCCAAGAGGGCGGCGGCGGCTCGGCCGTGGACTGGCGGCGGCGGCGACCCAGGTGCGGAAAAACTAGGGTTAGAGCCCTAGCTCTGATACTATGTTATGAATATTGTGTGTATATTCAAGAGGGCCCAATGAGCAATATATATAGGGATATACAAGGGGGTTGCCATATACAAATAAGGAAATACAAAAGAGTCATATTCTAACAGATAGCACTGGATGTGAATTTGTGACTATATAGAGCCACCTTTCTAGGATAGTAGCTATTTGTCTATTTGTTCAGCTTGTTAAATTTTGGTACCAAGATCAAATAAGGAATAATGGAGAGATCATGAAATGATGTATTCCAACATATCTTCCTACAAATATGAATCAAATAGTCAGCCGGATGAACTTGTTGTAAGTTCAAGCTCCATCAAATTGGTTTTGACAAATCTAAATGTGAGACTAATACGATTGTTGAGTATGATATTGTATAGTCTTATTTGGATGAAAAAATGGAAACAAGGATCAAAGAACCGTTACCAAAATATAGGTTGAATTCCACCAAAGTGTCAAATCAGATATGGGCATATTATTTCCGGTTAATATATATGTATGCAATTGCTACTTCATTAAACTCTTGGAGGATTTTTACTTCATTAAACACTTTACAATTGCTAATTACCCATTTTCTCTTTTTTTCCGGTTTTTCCAGCCGGTTTTTCCGGTTACCGGTCTCCAGAAAACTGAATTCAAATTTTATCCGGTTTTCTACCGGTATTTCCGGTGACCGGCCAAGAACCGTTACTGGGCTCCGAACGGGATTTTACCCGTAACGGTTCTTTGATCCTTGGTAATGCCATATGCCCATTCCTACTCCAAGAATAATTTATTTTCACAATATATATGAAAAAAAATGAAAATCAATATAGCTGTAGAGGATTAATCATCTGCAAATAAATGACTTCGTATGAATCATATCCTCCTCTGTGTGTGCATGCTCTTTAGAAAGGTGTCTAATAATGCAGTGTTTACTATAGGCTGGTTGAAGAGAAAGGGTTGTAATCTGTAGTAGTGTAGTGCCACTGCCACCATCAAATGAAGAGGAGGATGTTAAGTTTAGTGGGCCGTAGAGTGAGACGGAAGGGAAGCTGCAGTGAAAACCATAGCTAACCAAGGCCGTACAGCGCGCGCGCACACACACACAGAGGGAGCATTTGTTAGAACAGTTTGTGAGTGGCCATGTGGCCATGTGTACTCATTACATAAAATCTCCAGCAGCGATTTTTTTAGCTGCCCATCAACAAGAAGGTAAGCAAAACAGGAACAGATATGAGAGAAGTTTACAAGTGTATGAAATAGTGTACCTTGACTTCAAGGTAGTGTACAAGAACGATGTGTGTGAAATCCCTGAAAAGTAAGAGAAGTCATTTGATTATACAGTGCATACCTTCCACTGGATATCAGGTCAACTAGTCTACCATCCAGATGAGCCTAATTGCATTAGACAGCAAAGAACATAATGCAACATTCAGCACTTACTCTTCCAACAGCCAATAGGTTCTTCTTTGAAAGTTCTCATTCTCCTCCCCGTGGGCATAGTAGCAGTGTAGTACATCAATGCTGCCAGCCTAAAATAACAACCTTCAGCTTTAGCAGACTAGTAAAGACACAAAAGAAATAAAGCTAAAACAAAAATATATCGGCATCAATCAACAAAAAAAAACTAGCAGTAGATTCCAGCACACAAGAAGTCAAGAACCAAAGAATCTTTTGTTTTCAGTAAATGTAACACCATTTATATTTTCCTTCACATCTCTATATCCAGGTCAAGGTTGTACCCAAACTTGTGAAACCCTTTTTTTTGTGGGTATGCCAGTATGGATGTTTAAGTGGGGTGGGGGGTATGCCCCAGCCCATGGGGTTGCAAAATCCTGCACCTGCATGTAATAGCTTTTTCTCCAACGGAATGCTTATTGTTCATGTCTATGAATATTAGCAGAATAGCAGTGCAAACTGCGGGTCATTAGCAACTCCATAATTATGGCCAAAATGCTGGCTTACATAAGTGTAATATGGACAGGACAGTATGGACATAAGTAATATATGACAACACATGCTCAAGATGTAAGTAACAATACCAAAATGATATAAAATACCCCATTATGCACAGTAACAACCCCTATCTATGCAAATGCAACCATCCAAAGAGTGGTTTTCCATAAACAACTCATATTTACTTACTTTTAGTTTCTCGTGAGCTTCTTTAACAGTCTTCCCATCCTTTTTCTTCCTCCAGTTGTGTCCATCCCTTCTGAAGTATCTTAATATTTTACGATCAAAGAGAAAAAGAGAACCACCTACAGCAATGACATGAAAGTTAAGTAGAAGAAAGAAGAGCCGGTATCTCCAATAGTGTATTTATTGTCGTCTCTTAGTTATGTCACGTCAACAAAATCCTACGTGAAGGAAAGACAGCACTGTCGTCTCTTCTTAAAGAGACTATCGTGCACACGAAACAAGACATAATACATTAATCTACTCTAATTGATATGTAGGCTCATTTCAAAGGAAAATTATAAGATATAAATGTTGGAGAGTGTGCTAGAGACTATCTATTGGAGATGTTGTCTCTAAAGATGAATGTAGCATATGTTAGAGACAAGGTTATCTCTAACTATTGGAGATGCCCTCACATGCTATATGCCAACAGTCAACAACTGTACAACACCACCATCAATGAGATAAACATCAACAGATCAGTGTTCAGAAGCTACAACATCTAAACAAAACCGCTACGAAAAAAAGAACCATACTTTCAGGCATGTTTGGTGGCTCTGGCGCGATTGAGAACAACTTGTAGTTTGAGAGTATTTCGCAGATTTCGGTGGGTCGCAGCCATCGCTTCTGAGCCTCCAGCAGTATCTGGGAAATATCTGCAGGTTAACAATTGGATTATTCAAGCACTAGTCAACATCAACAACTACTCCCACTCTGCTATCCACACTTGCATACGGTCTTTTTTTTAACGATTGAATAACTTTTGCCTTGTTTTGAATAATTGGACGGAAAAGTCAGAAAGCAAACAAAGAAAACTCTAAAGTGATAGTATTCAATATTTCAAGCTTCCAGGAAGGTGATAACACCAGTTTGCAAACCAGGAACAGAAATCAAACAAAAAAAACCTTAATTTCGCACGAATTACAGAAACTACGACACCGAAAACCTCAAAAACACCATAAGAATCTCAAATTCACCGAAAACCGCACAAAACCCTAACCCCGGAAGCAGAAGCAGAAGCGAATCCCGTAGAGCCGAACTACCTGGGGGCTGGCTAGGTAGCAGGAACTTGCGGGTCTCCGCCATGCGACCGCAAGATCAAACCACCTCCGCCTTCGGCCTCCGAACTGCTGCCTTCTTCGATCGACGCTCCTCGGAGGCCGGCTTAAAACGAGGGGGAATCGAGAGGAATTGGTGGGTTTTTAATTGGGGATGCGATGCTTCGGGGAAGCGAAGGTGGGGGCGCCGTCGAGTTGGAAGAAATTTATTAGCTGCGGAGGCACTGACGAGGGGCGAGCGTGAAAGCGAGGAAAAGTAAAGGCAGGTGCGGCTGTCGTGGTACGGGAATGCCCCTCGGAGTCAGTCGGAGGGGGCGCGGTCCGGATCTCTGCTGTAACGTAAACAGTCAGTTATTTGAGCATGCGCGAAAAGAGAGCGACTCTGTTACCGTAGAAAAATACTGTAGAAATATCGGTAGTAGTAAAATGTACACATCTATTTTTACTGTATTCTCAGATACTCTACCACTTGATCTAGTTCATTGGTTTTAAAACAAAACGGCGAAAGGAATAAGCGGAGTGGCAAGTGGGTGTGGGTGCTCTCGTCCCTACTGTTGGACACTTGACTTTTTTGTCGATTTGGGATAAAAATTTCCCCGTTTTCTTATTTAGGGGTTGTTTCTCAATGAGGGAGAATTTCTCCTTTTTTTTTAAGACTCAACGAGGATATTTTGGGTGGTTGTACTAATTAAAGAACGAATTACTTGTAAGGAGTGCTTGGACCAAAGAGTATACATTTTGCAGGAAACAGACCATCACCTCAAATTTTATGAACTTCCGGTTCCAAATAAGCCCTCGGTTTTTATCTGTTTACTTATCTTCGTGGTTATTGTAATTGAATCATACTTACATCCTAGCAAAGAAAAATACATCTTACACTTACAGGCTATTTTTTTTCTCTAGAGTTAAATAGTTACATGTCTTTTAGACCTCGAGACAACTATGTGTCCAACTCAGGATTGTACACACTTAGATTGCAATAATTGGGCTACCCTCGGTGTATTTTTTTTTCCTTCTTTTTTTAGTGAAGATACAGCCATTTCTAGAGATATTCAAAATCCAACTTAGTATTTTAACAGAGACTAAAAGGATGTTTTCAATTCACCACACCCAAAGGCAATCAGAATTATGAGCTTTTATGACCGTACGCAGTGTTTCTTTAAAATTAAATTATGTGGTGAGATTGTACCTTTTCTTTTCTATTCTATTTTTTTAAAGATGTACTCTCTGCTCTTCTTATTCGCACCTTTTGCGCATTGCACATTCGTTGGGAGGTCAGTCCATAGTTGGTCATTGTTTGATGCGTGCTGCACTGTAGCAAATAGTATAAAACAGTACAGTTATCTACCGCAGCAGAATTCACTGTAGCAATTTTACAATATTCTCGATGCTGTAGTACTTGATGTAGTCCTAGTCCATTCTGCATGGCTAATACAGAGGATCTACTTCCTCGCATCTCACGCCTATGTCAAGTTCTCAACATGTTTTGCAATGTTCACAAAGCAACAATGAATTAATTGCTCGGAATTCTGGCTTGACACATAATGCACATATTTAATGCGACATGATTGAGTGGATAAGAAGGGGAAACTGGTATGAATTGAGGAATGTATTTGAGGGCCCTCGTTGCTTAAAATGTGGGCGTTATTTTCTGTCTCAAACATTTTTAAAAAACCAATATGCATTGTATCATTTTTTTTTGTTGCTGAAATGCCATGATGATAAAAGAAAACTATTATAGTCCAACCAGCAATGCGCCAAGCTTTTGCTGACGTATTCGGTTAGGATTATCGTTCAAGTATTATTGCAAAGTTTGCTGGCGTAAAGATTTGATAAGAAGAATTTTTAACGTATTCGACTTCTTAAAGTAAGCTAGCCTTCTACCCTAAATGTCCCCTTGATTTCTAGGAAAAGAGATCAGCTTCGTCTCAAAAGGAAAAAAGAAGCATGACAAAAAGAAAGAAAGAAAGAAAGTTGTGCCAGAATTCAGTGTTTTTCAAAAGGTTCAGTTTGGTATTACTAATCAGGAAACTATACTCTCTTCCTGAATGCATATGGTAAAAGACACTTTCTTTTTTTATCTTATGTTAATGCTGCTTTACTATTAGCAAAATTATCTTGGAAGATGTGATTTCCCACCAAGATAAGGTCATTTTTGTGATTTTGAGCGGGCCCTGACCAGCATAATGTTGATGGGGTACAATGGTAATTGCACACAATCACGGGCCCTGACCAGCGTAATGTTGATGGGGTACAACGTCAATTGCGCACACAAACGCTCGTAGACCGCAAGTGACGACCGGGAAAATTTGCCCCTTTGGTAAACTGGGTCGGGAGTAGCTCGAGCTAGTGGAGTTTTTTTAAGAGATCGAGCTAGTGGAGCTGCATGTGCAGCACATGATGTTGTGCTAATCCTTTTCTTAATGATTCCTAGTTTCAACATTTTTCTGTAAGGAGAATAGACATTCTTTCGAGTCTAATAGAATATTGGCATGCAAGGCCAATGGTTTGACGATTTGGGACGCATGTTCACATTTTGCATGCATATTATAATATTTTTGGCCCAAAATGCTAGCAGGCTACATGATTTTTAATAGGAAAACAAATGACCACAGCAGTGCTTACTAGGCACCTTAGCCGCTCTTAGAGAATTTTCCTCTTTTATTCCAACCACGGGTAGTGACGAGGATTAAAATCTCTATGTATTATTTTAATATATAATAAAAGATCATATATCTTTATGGTCATAACCCATAAGGCTAACAACCTCTATGGTCGTAAGAATTCTAGAGGTTACATAATGGGGTACCCTGGTCGGATGAGATCTTATACCCAGTCCCCGACCAGATGACTGTTCGTAAAGCAATGAACTGGCATCCGGATCTAACTCTAAGTATATTTCTTACCATGTGATGAATGGAACACTTGTTGTATTTGCTCCATACCACACAACGTTTCATGGTTCTAAGACACTAACAACAACTACCATACAGTTGAAGTGTCTCACAAACATTCAATCGCTGAACGGTTGATGTTTCATCAACCGACGCCTCGCTCCGACCAGTCATGTCGCTTCCAACAGACGCCTTCTCTAGGAACAACTGTTACCTCTTCGACGGCTATTTAAAGATGGAGCATAGAGCAGATTAGATCGTACTGCATCAGATTGAAGCATGGTAGTCGGCATTAGATTGATGTTTCAAGTCTAATTCAGCAGCATAACAAACACTACGCTCAGTATAATTAGGATTAGTCCACTACTTTGTCGAGTGCACACCCTGTAATAGCCAGTTCATAGCAATAAAGAGCAGTCTCATTCTCTCTCAAGAACTCTTTGCCATTTTTCTCTATTTATTTCGTAAGATCAGCGACTCGATCGTCGACAGCTGGCGCTGTCCGTAGGGAAAAAGGCGTTGAGTTCTTGAAGATTACTTCGCTCGAGCATTACTCATCCACTTCCTTTGCCCCATCATCGCTCATGCGAACATGGCAGGGGCTTTGGATGAGGAAAACTGGTTCGACCTGGCGGATTACTCCAACCTTGACATGGATGCATGCATCCGCGCCATGGAAGAAAACGGGATGTTGTCATACTCCTCCTCCGCCGGCTCACCAGCCACAGAGATTGGCGAAATCGACCGAATGGATGAGGATACACTACGACCAACAATGGCGCTCTCATAGGAACTGCTTGTTCCGACCAGTTCAAAACGTCCAAACGCCTCTACAAGCCTGGTCGATCCAACCAGCAAAAACGGCAATAGAAGCCCAGCACTACAATCAGAGAGTCCATGTACTCTCGATATTTGTCATGGACGACCAGTATTTGCTAACGGCTCCTACATATTCCGGAGGCCAACCGACATCTGGTAAGGGTATCGATGAAGTTATCACCGATCATGGGCCAAATGGGCGTGGTGAAACTTAGCATAAGATCGGCAATTCGCTGGATCAGGCTGAGTCCACCACAAAGTCCACCAGAGGTGATAATCTCCGACCGCTCCCCATCATGGAGGCTCCTTGCAGAAGCATTGGAAGGCTCTCCCTTAGCTACGACGAGAGTTCATCAGAAGATCACTGTTGGTGCCACGAAGTTAACACAATCGGAGATACCAATTCGGATGTCATGTATGATTCTCTACGGGTTAACTCGCCACCACTTGCTGGTGGAAATGGTACGGGCACTCAAGCACCAACTACCAGAGGCAACCGAGCTGACAGACGTGCATCAGTTAATTCACCTGTTCTTACCCCCACCACGAGTAAGGAATCGGGTAGGGCCGACCGGAAGGTCGAGGGAAAACTCAACTCATCGAACGCCCACTGCAAGCAGGAATCTTCCACGACCTTCAGTAACGATACAAAACCTGCAACAAGTTTAAGATATTTTGAATAATCCAAACCCTGCTTTAGTAGGAACTATAGGTTATATTCAGCTTGCAGGTCAGGTGTCGAAGATCCTCCAACAAACTATGCTTTGTACAGAAATGCACCGGG
Organism: Phyllostachys edulis; assembly: GCA_036346405.1. Lineage (NCBI taxonomy): Eukaryota > Viridiplantae > Streptophyta > Magnoliopsida > Poales > Poaceae > Phyllostachys > Phyllostachys edulis. Next base: position 70,956,989 of record CM070549.1, on the reverse strand, counting down.
AGTAAACTAATTCACAAAGTCACACGATAATTTCGTCCCAGTGCTCCCCTCTCAATAGGGGACAACATGGTCGAGCAGAGGATCGATCAACACCAAGACCCCCTCATAGGTTCCGACCAGGGAATCACGAGGGGAAACGGCTCTCACAGCAGTCACTCCTCCTCGTCGTCAAGAGGAACGACCACTTGATTCAGGCGATCTCAGTCATCATCTGAACCAAGCAAGTGGTCAAAGACATTATCATAACATCCACGACCGGGTTGGGACACCGGATCCTAGATATGCAAATCTAAGGAACCGATCCCCAACTGACTATAATCCGACTCCTTTTCAGAGAAGGCGCCACGACTCCATTACGGGTTACCGAGCATTTTTGGGAGGTCACCAAGCTATTTGTTGGCCGTACAGGTTCTGACCAGCCAACATAGAGAAGTTCAATGGGACTTATAACCCATTGGAATTTCTTCAAATTTATTCTACCACTATCAAGGCTACATGTGGTAATAACAACGTGATGGCAAATTACTTTCCTACGGTCCTTGAAGGGTCTGCCCGGTCGTGGTTGCTTAACCTACCGGTCGGATCTATCTACACTTGGGAGCAGCTCTGCGATACTCTGATCGCCAACTTTCAAGGGACGTACGATCCTACCGGGAAGGAGGATGATCTTCATCGGATGAAGCATAAAACCAATGAAACTCTTCGACAATATATCAAGAGATTCAGTCAGGTTCGAAACACTAGCCCAGAGATCGCAGAGTCTTCTGTCATCCAGGCTTTTAAAGTAGGGCTAAGGAATCGCCGGTTTACGGAGGATATTGCGATAAATCCTCCACGAACGACCATCGAACTTTTCAACATGGCAGACAAGTATGCAGCCGCTAGTGAAGTGGTCAAATAGTATGAAGCTATTGATCGAAAAGATAAAAATCCCTGGTCAGGTCTGGAGAAGCAAGAAAAGAAAAGCAAGAAATCTCTCAAGAACAAGAAGAATCACAAGCCCGACAACAAAGAGATCCTTGCGATTCCAAAAAAAGTTTACCAAGGGTAAGAAAGATTTTACTGGTCGGAACAAAACTAAGGCTCCGACCAGTGACTTCAAGAAAAGTAAGAAATGATGTCCACTTCACCAGGCAGCAGGGTATGATCTGCGCACCTGCTGGGCCTGGTAAAATAAACTAGAGGATTACTACTCAGGTAAAGGGCTCTTTCCCTCCATAACTGAACTCGGAGAACCAAGCTCCAAGAAGGACAAAGATGGTGACAAAGAGATGGAATACCAGGAGCCGCAGCACACAGTGGATATGATCTTTGGAGGACCCTCCTTGTACAAATCAAGACGTCATTTAAAGACCGTGGAGCGGGAGGTCAACCTTGCCGAGTCTCCGATTACCCTCAAGCCTTCCAAGTGGTCGGAAATTGTAATCTCCTTCAGCAAATAAGACTACCCCATCTCGTCGACTCGGCCAGGTAGGTTTCTTATCGTAGTTGAACCTACTATTAACAACTGTAAAGTTAATCGAGTCTTAGTAGATGGATGTAGATCTTTAAATATTTTATTTATGGGAGCATTGAAAGAGATGCAAATTCGCAAGTCCAAGGTAAAACCTATGAAATATGTCTTCCACAGCATAGTTCCTGGTTCTACCGCTAAACCGATAGGACAGTTGTCCCTACCGGTTACGTTCGAAAGACCCGACAACTTTCGAACATAAAAGGTTCCATTTGATGTGGTGGATTTCGAAACCGCATATAATGGAATCCTCGGTCGTCCGGCTTTAGCAAAATTCCTAATAACCGCGCATTACGGTTATCAGAGTTTAAAAATGCTAGGACCGAAAGGAGTCATCATTGTTCGAGAAGATCGAAAAATGGCTTATGCATATGATCGAAAGTCCTTAGAACTGATCGATAAACTTTTGACCAGGGAAACTAATCTGCCTACCATGCAGGTCAAGCACTCGGGGCCAAAGATGGCGCCAAAGCCTTCCGTCCAGAGCAAGGAGGTACCACTCGGCAAAGGCCCTCCTCTGGAAAGCGTCAACACACCGTCTGGGTCAAGAAATGGTAATGCATCTGCCCAACAGGTACTGGTCGGGGTAGGACTGGACCTCAAATAGAAAAAGTCGCTCGTCTCCTTCCTCCAAGAAAATCAGGATGTATTCACCTAGCAGGCGTCCGGCATGCCTGGAGTCCCTAGGGAGGTGATCAAGCACAGGCTAGCTCTCCAGCCTGACAAAAAACCGGTCAAGCAGAAGCTAAGACGTTTCGCACCTGATCGGAAGGAGGCAATCCAGTCGGAGATCGATAAGCTCCTCAAGGCTGGATTTATTCGTGAAGTCAACCACCCAGAGTGGCTTATCAACCCTGTAATGGTTAGAAAAAGCAATAGAAAATGGTGAATGTGTATTGACTTCACATATCTTAATAAAACTTGTCCGAAGAATGACTTTCCCCTTCCACGCATTGATCAACTTGTAGACTCTATTTTCGGGTATGAGTTGTTAAGTTTTTTAGATGCATACTCAAGGTACCACCAGATTAATATGAGTAAAGACGATGAAGAGAAAACTTCCTTCATCACTCCATATGGCACTTACTGCTATGTTAAGATGTCATTTGATCTCAAAAACGTTGGTGCAACCTTTCAAAAGTTCATGCAGAAAACCTTTAATCCTCAGATAGGTCGGAATCTAGAAGCCTATGTTGATGACTTGGTCGTGAAAAGTATCAACGCTGGTGACCATATTTCCGACCTTTACGAGACTTTCAACAACTTAAGAAGGCATAACCTTAAGATAAATCCAGAGAAGTGTGTATTCGGAGTTTCTTTTGGAAAGCTTTTTGGGTTCCTAGTTTCGGCTAGAGGGATTGAAGCAAACCCAGCAAAAATATCAGCCATCGATCAGATGCGCCCTCCTACCACAAAGAAAATAAGTTCAAAAACTAACCAGTTGTATGGCAGCGCTAAGTGTTTCATAGCGCGGTTAGGAGAAAAAGGGTTGCCTTTCTTCAAACTTCTTCGGAAACTTGGAAGTTTCGAGTAGACTAAAGAGGCAGATGATGCCTTTGAAAAACTTAAGAAGTACCTTATGAGTGCCCCGATCTTAGTTTCTCCGAGATCGGGAGAAACATTGCTGATTTACGTAGTTACAACGCCGCAAACAGTCAGTGGTATGCTGGTCATAGAACGTGACAACATCCAACGACCGGTATATTACATAAGCGAAGTCTTACATGGACCAAAGGAAAGATACCCACAGGTACAAAAGTTACTCTATGGTCTCCTTATGGCTTCAAGGAAACTAAGGCATTACTTTCAGGTCCACAAATTGGTCGTACCAATTGGATATCCCCTAGGTCAAGTCCTTAGAAACAGGGAATCATCAGGACGAATAGCAAAATGGGCAGTCGAGCTTGGGACGTTCGACCTCTATTTCATCTCACGAACAACAATCAAGTCACAAGCAATAGCTGAATTCATTGCCAAATAGAGAAGCCCTGAACCCATCCAAGGGCCCGAGTATGAACACCACGACGAGTGGACAATGTACTTTGACGGTTCCTTGATGCTCAAAGGCTCAGGGGCTGGAGTTGTCTTGATACCCCCTATTGGCAAATACATCAAGTACGCTATTCAGCTAAACTTTCCTGCTACAAACAGTGTGGCAGAATACGAGGGTTTACTAGCAGGACACCGAGAAGCTCTGTGCTCAGGATTCACAAATTACTAGTGAAAGGCGATTCTCAACTAGTAGCGAATCAAGTTAGGAAAAAGTATCAATGCTCAAGTACCAAGATGTCATCTTATCTGGCGGAAGTACAGAAACTTCAAAAGCACTTCTTCGGTTTCCAAATCCAACACATTCCTAGAAACAAAAACTTTCTAGCAGACCAATTGGCATGGATGGCCTCCACAAGGTCACCTGTTCTGCTCGGAGTTTTTCTCAAGCAACTTGATTCACCCTCGGTAGTCGAGCATTCCGAGGACATAGATGTTCCACTAGAGGTCGTACAAGTCGATCATGAGAACATGGATACTCCACAGATCGTACAGCATGATCACAGTAGAGATTAGATGACGTCGATCTATAATTATCTTCATCATGTTATTATTCCTAAAGATAATGTAGAGGCTAATCGTATAGTTCGAAAAGCCAAATCATACACTCTGATCGAAAGTATCTTGTATAAATGAGGATCTCATGGAGTGTTGATGAGATGCATATCTCACACAGATAGCATTAAGTTGCTATCCGACATTCATGGAGGAATCTATGGAGCACGTCATTCGTACAGAACACTGATCGGTAAAGCCTTCAGGTAAGGATACTACTGGCCAACTGCCCTTCATGATGCAAAAGAGCTCATGACGAAGTGCGTACAGTGTCAATTTCATAGTCGACAAGCACATCAGCCAGCACAAGCTTTGCAAACCATACCTCTTTCTTGGCCTTTTGCAACCTAGGGACTAGACATTCTAGGACCTTTCCCAAGAGCACCTAGGGGCTTCAAATTCCTTTTCGTCATGATTGACACGTTTACAAAATGGATAGAAGCCGAGCCAGTTGTTAAAACAACAATTGAAGCTGCTAAGAGGTTCCTCACAAAAAATGTGATCACACGATTTGGTGTACCCAGTCGTATAATCACAGATAACGGTACCTAATTCTCTAGCAGAAATTTTCAAGAATTCTACGAGGATCTAGGTATCAAGATACATTTCGCTTCTGTCGCTCATCAGCAGAGTAATGGAGCAGTCGAGCGAGCCAATGGTATCATAATACAAGGGGTGAAACGCCGAGTATTCGACCAGTTAACCAAACGATCTGGAGCTTGAGTTCAAGAACTTTCTTCTGTATTATGGGCCATTTGAACCACGACCACTCATGCGACCAGTGAGATGCTATTTTTTCTAGTTTACGGTATTGAAGCCACGCTTCCTCTAGAACTGAAAATAGGCTCTGCTCAAACTTATTGTTTCAATGAGAACGATCAAATACAACGAAGACTCGACAACATCAATTTCCTTGAAGAATGACGAAACCAAGCCCTCATACAATCGGCGGTATACCAACAAGCCATGCGAAGGTACCACAGTCGTAAGTGCAATCTCGCAGTCTAGCTGTAGGTGATCTGGTTCTACGAAAGATTCAGAACCAGGATAATCGCAATAAACTTTCTCCCAAATGGGAAGGTCCATACACTGTGGTCGAAGTCACCAAACCTGGTTCGATACGACTAGCTATGTTAAACGGGCGTGTTTTTGCCAAACTATTGGAATATTAACCAATTGCGTAAGTTCTTTGTATAAATGTATTTTTATTTTCTTCTCAATTTTTTTTTATAAAGATGCATTTCCTTTCCTTTTCGACAAATGATATTGTTTATATGACTGTCTTATAATTTGGTTTGCATACTATTATTGTCTAACTGGCCGGAGAAGACCAAATTCTCTCCGATGTCCTTTTTTAAGGATCTCTATTACTCTATGCTACGACATATAAGTCAAACGCCGTAAGGGTCCTAGTCGTGACCATTCAGTCAATGGTTCTCACGCGTGACCAACACTCATTTCTTAAAGAAATATACGAGTAAAAGAACAATCACACAAGCAACTACATATAGTATTTTACATGCTTAATATTTCAGAGACTACATTTCTTACCTTCAACATTCTGTTCCACTCTCATTTTGGCTACTGGTCGGGACACGAAAAGACTCCTAGTCGAAGTCTCTCCTTCTCCGCACGTGGTCCTGCCCACTAGAAGGAGCTTCCTAGCGACAATCCTTTTCTTACGATCCTCGATGCCAGTCGGAACTTGAACAAGAGCATGTTTCGCGAAGTGTTTCTCTTAGTCTCTGGTTCTTAGCAACCCTTACGACCAGTTTTGAATAATATATATAAACAAGTTCACGTGTCATTTTTGCATACATTTTTGCATGATTCCTTATCATCAGTATAAGTCTTATACATCTTCCAACTACACAAAGTACTACACAATATTTTAATTATGGAAAAGATCTAAAACTAGTCGAAGTCATACGCTGGTTCCGACCACATTGATTTACTAGTGATATTTAGATTATTTTTATAACATAATCAGCATATACTTTGTACCATGGTCGTAGCTATTACCCATTTTCTTGGTCTACTGCTTCTTTAGTAAAGTTCTTCTACTAATACAAGCAGTCAGGGGCTGGGAAATATATGAGTGCTCAGCGAATTTAAGAAGACAAAACAAAGACTTCATTGATGATAAAAGGTAAGTTTTATTTACAAAAATCTAAATATTGCAATTATCTACTTCTCGGAGCCACCAGATTGGTCGCTGTGCGTTGGAGACCCGACCTCCATTTCCTTCGCAACCTTATTTTCGAGAGGTGCCATTTCCTTGAAAGGTTTAGTTGCTTCATTTCCTGAGCAGTTTGGAGATTTATGGTGGGGTCGGAGGTCTTCAGCTTTGCCGAAGCAAAACTGACTCCATTTTTTTACAGTTTCAAACAAAGTCTACGCATAGTTCTCCCGAGTAGTCTTAAGCACGCTCCTGAGGTCTTCGAGTTGTTGGCCAAGATAGTTGATCTTTTCCATGGGATCTCTTAAGTTGGGCAATTGCGTTCCCAATCCCATATCGAAGGGCATCTTGTTGAAAACTTTGACCTTCTCTATAAGATTTTGTCCAAAGGCTGCCTCCTTACCGCGCTCGAACTCAAGAGCTTTTTCTGTTCTCTTCAATACTTGAGTTTGCTCTACACGAGTAAACCAAATAATGAGTACATACGACTAGAAAAAGGAAGGGGCATTTGTAGATTTGCTACACCAGTTCATGTGCAATTGCCAAAATGCCACTCCGTGTCTCACTGACATGTGGCCCCGGATTTGCCACACCAGTTCATGTGCAATTGCCAAAATGCCACTCCGTGTCTCACTGGCCCCAGTGAGACACGGAGTGACATTTTGGCAATTGCACATGAACTTAATGGCAAATCGTCAATAATCCCAAAAAGGAAGCACACTGGTCGAGTTTACGACTGGTTATCTTTGCTCTTCTTCTCAATAGTCTCAAGGACTTCCTTTTGTCTGGTCGTCAGGTATTCGATCGACTGGTCCTTATTTTGGCATTCTTATTTGAGCTTGGCAATTATGGCTTCCTTAGCCATAACTTATTCTTTAAGTTTCTCTGAATCTATCAAACACGATAAAGGGAGAAATTTGTTAATAGAAAAAGAGCCAAATTGTAAAGAAGGAGAGAAGAACACACTAAGAGGGTGCTTACTTTCAAATTCGGAGTTTTTTTTCTCCAAGAGCTTTATTCGCTGGGTCAGTCTTCCGACCATAGCGAAGTTTTCCACAAAATGCTAAAAAAATAGCAAATTCCTTTAAGTATTTTTTAAAGGAAAAGCTATTAAAAGTGGTTGTGAAAGCTTACCTGAATTACCATATTGTTATATTCGGCAAAAATAGAGTCGAGACTCGTCCCTGTTTGACGGTCCGAAATTCTTCCCCAAGTTTCATTATGACCTTCATCATTGAAGATCCGGAGGCGATGAGGAAAGGCGACTCGAAGAGGAGAATTCCCAACAGAGGTCGGAACCTACTGAGATTCCTCAGGAACCACCACCTCTGCAAGTGGGGTTGGAGCCACCACGAGTTCTTAAGCAGGCTGGCGCTGCCACCTGCTCGGGGGCTGGCTCGACCTCTTTCCCCTCAGAAACTTTCTCCTGAGGGGTGCCTCGGTTGAAATCGACTGGAATACCAGAGGATCTACAACGAAAGAAAAAAAGAAGCTAAAGACTCTAAAAAAAACTAGAGGTAAGTACTTACATAAGTCCTTCTTTCATGTATACATACTTGGTCGTTTTCTTGGTCTTTAGTTTGAAGCGCGCTGAAGCAAAGTCTGTCGCGCTCACCTTCCTTTTCTCCTGTTCGACCGACTTCTCCAGTTCTGAACCGGTAGGGCTGGTTAGACCCCTCACGTCTTCCGACTGGAGGTTAGAAGAAATATTCTCGACCAGTTGATCAAGAACAAGATCCCTGACCATCGGGTCAGAAGGTGTAGATTTGTCGGCCTCCAAAACAGTTACTCCAGTAGCAACTGGCAGGTCGTCAGCGACCACATTGGAGTCCACGATAATTGCCTAATTAACAATCAAAGTTAGTTAGGTGATAAAAATCTTTCATCTAGAATATACATTTCTGTTCAGTTACCTACCTCTATAAGACCACCATCTCGGGTGGTCGTAGGACTGGTCGTAACGTCAATCGACTCACAATTTTTGGTGGCCTCATTAAGCCTCAATCCAACCGACTGCGCATCAAAGAGGATTTACGGTAAACTTATCGGAAAACATACAAAAGATAAAAGGTGGTTAAAATATTTTTACCTTAAGTCTCTTAGCCATCTCTTTTGCGGAAACAACCGCTAAAATCCAAGGGAAATCAGCATTATCGCCAAGCACTCCGGCGCAGATCATTTTGATCTGGCTTCTAATCTCATCAGGAGAAAAAGCTACAAGAATAAACGAGAGACTTTAAGATCACAAAAGTAATCAGCCAAGATAAGCAAACTGGTCGGAATCTTTTAGGATTTACCCTCCCTGGAATCTTTGGTCGCGTCGTCACGACCAATATAACAGAGCATCGAATGTGCTCAGGACTTTAGGGGGCTAATCCGGCACATGGAGAAATCCCTTACTACATGCCAGGAGGTTAAACCCTTGACACTAAGGTGTTGAATGGCTTCAACCCATCTCCCCACATTTTCCTCCTTCTTCACGGAGGAGCGCCACTCTAGATTCTCGACCACCTTCTTACCAGTATAGTAAAGGCTGTCTTTTTGAATAACCGTCATGTAGAATCAGCTTTTCTTCCATGACGACCACGAAGACTTTGAGTACATACGAATGCACTCATTAGCCTTTCCATCGTGGAGGTACAAGGTGCACTCTCCAGGTGTCCTAGTCATCTTCCCCGACTTCGCCATCCTGTAGTAGTACTTGAAGAGCTCCAGATCTGCGGCAAATCCCCAAGTATGCTTCACAGAGATAGACGAAGACGCTGAGGTTGGCGATGGCATTGAGGGCGAGGTTCACCAATTCGACTCCATAGTGCTCCGAGATCTTAGGGAGAAAAGAGTGGACTAGTAACCTAAATCGACATTCAATATATGCGAGAAAAACATAGTTTTCCCCATCTTCGTTGCTCGGAGAATGCTCTTCGACCGCTGATCTCCAAGAAATCAAATCCTTGTCGGAAAGCAACCCGGCCTTCTCTAGGCTCTCAAGTTTCTTCTTGCTCAAATCAGAAACCGACCAGTTGGTGATAGAATCCGACATGGTTGAGCTTTGGATAAGGAAGAAAGGAGGTCATAGAAGGTTGTTAACAAGAGGAGGTCAGAGGAAATTTTCTGCTCAAGAGATGAAAAGGGAAAGCAAGAAGCGTAAAAACCCTAAAGCCTTGCACTGAAGGGATTTTATAGCAGCAAATTATTTAACTACATCGGGGAGTTACCCAAAGTCCAACAGACAGAAAAACTCTTTGGGTCCTAAGGCAGTTTCTCAACTTTACAGTGAATACAGACCATCTCGTATATCACGGGATTAAATGGGGGTCTGTCCGATATGACTTCATCGGAAGGAAGTGTTTACACGACTAATTCATTTAAAATTTGGGGGCTAGTTGACGAGGATTAAAATCTCTATGTATTATTTTGATACATAATAAAAGACCATATGTCTTCATGGTCGTAACCCCTAAGGCTAACGACCCCTGTGGTCGTAAGGATTCCAGAGGTTATATAATGGGTACCCTGGTCGGATAAGGTCATGTATCCAGTTCCCGACCAGATGACTGCTCGTAGAAGCAATAAACTAGCATCCAGATCTAACTCTAAGTATATTCCTTACCGTGTGATGAATAGAACACATGCTATATTTGCTCCATATCACACAACGTTTCATGGTTATAAGATACTAACAACAACCACCATACGGTTGAAGTGTCTCACAGACATTCAACCGCCGAACGGTTGATGTTTCATCAACCGACACCTCACTCCGACCAGTCGCGTCACTTCCAACAGACGCCTTCTCCAGGAACAACTGCAACATCTTCGACGGTTATTTAAAGATGGAGCACGAAGTAGATTGGATCGTACTACATCAGATTGAAGCATGGTAATCGGCATTAGATTGATGTTCCAAGTCTGATTCAGCAGCATAGAAAACATTACGCTCGGTGTAATTAGGATTAGTCCACTGCTTTATCAAGGGCACCCCCTGTAATAGCCAGTTCATAGGAATAAAGAGCAGTCCCATTCTCTCCTAAGAACTCTTTGCCATTTCTCTCTATTTATTTCGTAAGATCGGCGACTCGATCGTCGATAAGTAGGGTGTCCGTGTGTTGCAACATAATCCCAAAAGAGAGTAATACGTAGTAGCAAATGGGATCCTAAACCACATAATAAATATCAATTTTCTATCACACACATATAAATTAACTCCGCCTATTGCATCACCTGCTACTACTACCACCCAGAAATTAAAATTTTGAACTCATAGATTGTTTACCGTTGGAAGTTGAAGTTGATGCCAACTTCCCTCCCCGACGTGCTGCTCATTTCCAGCCATTATCGGTTGACAAGGAAGATGGCTATGTGTCGATGGTCACCTTCTTCCACCTTGAACCCAAGCCACAACTCAGTTCTCACAGCCATTGACCTCTGCAGCCCTCGCCAGGCACATTGTGGCGAGGAGGTGGGATGTTAGGGGAGGAGGTGGTGGCGACGTCGTGGTGGTAAGCGAGGAGACGGTGTGTCCTGTTTCAGGGCAAGGTATGATTTGCTTCAAGTGCGGTGATGTTCATCGTGCTTCTGAGTGCTCTTTTACTAGAGCTTGTCGTCATTGTGGCCTGTCAGGCCATAAGATGTCAGTGTGCAAGCAGAACCCGGCAAGCATCATCAAGTGGGAGCCAGCCCCTGCAGAATCTTCGTCCTTTGCTCCACAAGGTTCAGTTCAGACTCTGGCAGCTGTCCCTACACCTCAGCACCCTTCAGGGTGGGTTCCTCCTGCAGCATTCGCTCCTGCACCTCCTGCAGGGTTCTACTAGAACCCTGTACCGTCTGCACCGCCTTTGTTCACGTCACCTATGGCGGTCCCTGTTCATCCTTCGCTGAGTGTCAGTGCGTCCTCTGCTCCGGCACCACTGAGAGTTTACGCCATGCCTACACCTGAGACTGTGGGCCATCCTGACATGGTGACATGTACCTTGCTAGTTGACTCCCATGAGGCTTTTGTTCTTTTTGATTCAGGGGCTACCTATTCTTTTGTGTCACTTGAGTTTGCTAGAAGGGCGGGTTTGAGTTTGCAGCATATTTCTGAATCTGTTGTAGTTAGTTCTCCAGGGGGTCATATTTCTAGCTCTACAGCATGTCCAAGCTGTTCTATTACCACTGATGATGAGAATTTTACAGCTAATCTTATGGTGATTCAGTTGTCGCCTGTCGGACTGGGAACGAAAGATCTCGAACCCTCTGTGTTCATACACCAGTCCAGGATTTCCGGTGTACACAGTTACAAAATTGATAACATAACCATGTCTCGCATTACATTAATAGTAAATCAGAGTTCGATACAGTTGGGCATGAAGCCAAATAAAAGATTAAATAACACAGCGGAAATAAAAACAGTAGTAGTAGGCCAGAACGATCCGCCACAGGCAATCGTCTGGGGGCGTAGCCTAAGCGTCGGTGTCCTCACCATCCTGATAGTAGTCTTCTCCTGAAATTTTGTTTGCATAAAGCAAGTATGAGCACAACTACCGTGCTCGCAAGTTACACCCAATATGGAATTGTAATGCATGCATAAGGTAAACACAGGACTTTGGCAGGGTTATTTTGCGTAAAGCAGCGGTTTTGGTTTAAATAATCATATTAGATTGCAAGGCCATTTTCATACAATAACTAAATTCATATTTAAAATGACAATTGAATAATGTGGATAACCTCCAAGAAAGGTGATGGATATCCTCCAATCACAATGGCTAACCGCCCAAATTTTCCCCACAGGACTAACCATCCTGAAAACATCTGTTGAAATCACTTTTAAAAACAAAACAAGTCTAACTCAAAGTGGCTTTGCTAGCATGTCCATGATCATGACGCGCTATTCAATAGTTTTCTACTCTGCAGAGTTTGTGCGGCTTTACCCACACGAAATAATTTGCTCTTTGAGTCGGCCAATCCACGCTACCTAAGGCGTGTGACAAAGCAATTATCACAAGGTCATTACAATGATCTACCTCAAAGTACTCATGCAGCTAAGGTTTCGCTCCCATTGGACTAACCATCCTCAGGAGCCCCTCTTGCGCCGAGTGGGACTATAGTCTAACCAACACCCACTCATACAAAATGGCACGAATATCTCGAGGCATCCCAAATTATTAAGCCGTGTCTTGCCCAAACAAGGCGTGTGGTGGTACTGTAAGGCATAGCAAGATCGGCTCCAAGACCGGTCCTTAATCGACTTGGGCGTCTTTCAAATCAAACCACAGGCTTTAATCCTAACCAGATTAAACCCGTGCATAAACCTGCACCCACCATTCATCCGTTTCGCCCAAGTCCAAACCATTTTTAGTTTTATTTGGTAAAACCAACTTTAAGCCTCTATGGTAAGACAATACCATAGATTCAGATTTTTGAATCAATTTTGAAATGGTTTGGCTAAATTCCCCAAAATTAGTAAACATGGTCTAAGCCTTTGCTAAGCATCTGGGTTTTTACCATACTAGTTTGCCTATTGGTAACAAAGGAATGACATAACAACATCCAAGATTGGCCATACAATGATAATTGGAATAACTACTTATTTAAACAGGAATTTGAAATACTTGAATAGAAGTATGCATGCATTTAATAATTTGAAAACTGAACTTAAGTAACTTTAAAATAGTAGGGGCAATATGGTCAAAGTGTAACTTGCCTTCGCTGAAGTCTTGAAATTCTAAATCTACGGAAGAATCAAATTCAGAATCGTCAGTAGTCTAAGCGTGAAAATACGACAAATTAATCGAAATCCAAATAAATTCAAAAGACAAATTATACTAAGTCCAAATAAAATAATTTTATTTTATTTAGCTAGAAAATAATTTTCTAAGATTTTAGCAATTGGAATCATCCAATTTGGAATTAGGGTTCAAAAGATATGAATTTTACAACTTTAATCCTAAATTTGTACTCTAAATTATTTCAAATTCAAACAGACAGTTTAAACCTACTCCAAATCAAATATTTATATTTTATTTAGCTATATATTAATTTTATAAGATTTTAGAAATTGGAATCACCTAATTTGGAGTTGAGATGAAAAAGATATGAATTTTACAAGTTTTAAACTAAATCTGTAAATTAAAAGGATTTACCGAATTAATTTTCTAAAGGAAAATCTAATTATTGCGCAATGCTGACATTAGCCCTAAGTTTAATCGGAAATTAAATAAATCCGACATGTGGGTCCCACGTGTCATGGACACGGTCCACATGGACTCGGTCTACGCGGTTTGCGCACAGGGGGTGGGTGTGAGGTGGCATGGCTTGTGCCACCCATGCGTGCCACGCGGGCGCCACATCGGCGAAACGGTGAGGTGGCGCCGTGTGGCGGCTGTTGTGGCAACGCCACCTCGGCTGTGGCCGTGGCGACCTGCTGCTGAGCTTCGCCCGTGAATCAGTTGCTTTCGGCGGCAATGCGCGAGGCATCAAATGAAAGAGGGGAGTACACCGAACCCGATGCTCACCTTGGTTGTGCGAGGGTGTGAGGCGGTGGCCGGCGGCGAGGCAAAAAGCGGCAGCGGGTTCGGGCTCAACGGCAGCGACGAGCTCGGGAGGCGCTCCGGAGAAGGCGGCGCGAGCACGGGGTAGGCCTTGATGCGGCGACGATGATGGTGAGGTCGGGGTGGCCGGGGAGGGCTTGATGGCGGTGGGGATGAAGAAAAACCGATCTTCAATGGCGCGGTGAAGAACTCAAATCGCCAGCGATTGGGAGGGAGAGAGGAAGAATGGGTGAGGGATCGGGACGAGTGAGGAAGAGCTCCCGTGCTCCCTTTATAGGGGCCGAGGGCACCGAGGCGGGGCATCGTGGGAGGTCGTCTTGGCGCTGCTGTTCTTGTGCGCGGCGTCTGGCCATGAGAGAGGGGATAGGTGGGGGAATGGGGGCGAATGTGCGTGCGGTTCGTGCGCACGCACGCGCGGGTCTCACGGGAGTGGTTGGGCGGCGGTTGAGAAGCTTCACGCGGGCGCAAATGGCGGCATCGTGCGGGCGTAGCAGGAGGAAGAAGATGGGGAGGAAGAAAGGGCCAGGGCGGTTGGATCCTGATCGGGTGGCTGGGACGGTCCGTGCGGCATGGGCGTGTGTAGACCGTCGGATCTCCATCCGACGGTGGAGAAAAGATGGGGGTTTGGGAGAGAGAGGGGAGGTGCGGGTGGGCCGGCTGGGCCCAAAATGGCTAGCGCGAGCGGGAGATTGAATTGGGCCGAGATGGTTTCGGCCCAAAAGCGAGTTGAGATTTTCCAATTGATTTTCTAATTAAAATAATTCTAGTAATTCATTTAAGCTTTAGAAAATAGCAAAATAATTCTAAATATTCTAGAAAAATTCACAGAAGTTCCTAGAATTATTATGGACTTAAATAAAATAATTCCAACTCAAAGTTGGTAATAGATTTTGAATTTAAATTTGTTTTGGCTTTAAATGATTAAAGAAAAGTTTTTAAGAAATTCAGAAAATTCACAAACTCAAATAAGTTTTAAACTTTAACCAAGTTTGAAATTTTGGGCTGTTACATCGCCTTTTGATGTTATCCTTGGTATGGATTGGTTATTCAATTACCGTGCTAAGATTTGTTGTTTCTGGAAGACTGTGACTTTGCAAGCCCCATCCGTTGAAGAACTGGTATTTCAGGGCAGTGCGCCGTTTGATTCCCTGTTTGTCTTAGCTAGTTTGTTTCCTAGTCGTCGGGCATCAACAATTGGGTTGCTTTGGTCTCTCAACGCGAAGACAGATTCTTCTCTGCGCATTGAGGAGATTCCCGTGGTGTGCGAGTATCCTGATGTCTTTCCGGTAGAGCTTCACTGGGATGTCTCCAGAACAGAAAGTGGAATTACGGATTGATCTTATTCCTAGAACTCGGCCTATTTCTATGTCTCCGTACCGCTTGGCTCGACCCTTTCAGGATGAGTTCAAAAAGCAATTGAACGATTTATTATCCAAAGGTATGATTCGGCGTAGTGTTTTGCCGTGGGGAGCGCTTGTTCTTTTCACAAAGAAGAAATATGGCAGTTGGCGTATGTGTATGGATTATCGAGCTCTCAATCAGGCAATAGTAAAGAATAAATATCCTTTGCCTCGTATTGAGGATCTTTTTGATCAGCTGAAAGGAGCTAAAGTGTTCACCAAGATTGACCTTCAGTCGGGATACAATCAAATCCGAGTTCGGGAGCAAGATATTGAGAAGACGGCTTTCTCTACGAGGTATGGTTATTATGAGTATAAAGTTATGTCTTTTGGACTAACAAATGCACCTGCAGTTTCATGGAAGCCATGAACAGCATGCTGCATCGATATCTTGATGATTTCGTAGTGGTGTTCATTGATGATATCTTGATCTATTCCAAGACGGAAGAGGATCATAGTGAGCATTTGAGGTTGGTTCTTGAGACCTTGAGAGAAAAATCAATTTTATGCCAAGCTGAAGAAATGTGAGTTCTAGATTTCTGAAGTTGGGTTTCTGTGCCATGTGATTAATCAAGAGGGCATTTCAGTCGATCCTGGCAAGATCTCGATAGTAGTAGAATAGAAAAGACTAACCAATGTCAAGGAAGTGAGGAGTTTCCTGAGCTTAGCTGGTTATTACCGGCGTTTTGTGGAGGGCTTTTCTGTCATCGCTAAACCGATGTCTCAATTAACACAGAAGGATAAGTTGGTGACTGCTCCTATTCTTACTCTTCTTAAGTATGGGAAGCGTTTCACCATTTATTCAGATGCATCTCGTGTTGGGCTTGGATGTGTGCTCATGTAGGATGGCAAGGTGATTGCCTATGCATCGAGACAGTTGAAGAAACATGAACAGAATTATCCCACTCACGACTTAGAGCTTGCCGCAGTGGTTCTTGCTCTAAAGATTTGGCGTCATTACTTGTATGGTGAATCTTGTGATATATTCACTGATCACAAGAGCCTGAAGTATATCTTTACCAAGAAAGATTTGAATCTGAGACAAAGAAGGTGGTTGGAATTAATAAAAGACTATGATCTCACCATTCAGTATCACCCTAGCAAGGCAAATGTAGTAGCGGATGCTCTGAGTCACAAGACGACACCTCCGACCCTCAGTTGTCTTATTGCTGATTTTGAGCGTATGGATATCTCTTTCTATTTTGCGGGTACCGCCCAGACTGAAACTCGTTTACTTCTTGAGTCAGCTATTCTAGTTCGAGTGCGAGAAGCGCAGCAGCATGATCAGATGCTCGAGCGGGCGAGGAAGCGTCTAGATGAGGGCAAGCAAGGTCATTTCAGCATAGACGAGTCTGGTGCATTGCGGTTTAAAGGCCGCCTCTATGTGCCACAAGAGGCTCAGGTCAAGGATGAAATCCTAAAGGAAGCTCATCGTACTCCGTATACCGTACATCCTGGTAAGACCAAGATGTATAAGGATTTGAAGAAGAGTTTTTGGTGGAAAAGAATGAAGGTTGATATTGCCTAGTATGTGTCGTCTTGTGGTGTTTGTTAGCGGGTTAAGGCTGAGCATAGGCGTTCAGCAGGTTTGTTGTAGCCTTTGGAGGTCCTAGTTTGGCCTTGGGATGACATCTCTATGGATTTTATGGTTGGTTTACCCTCGCACGCAGCGAGGGAAGGATGCTATTTTGGTTATAGTGGACCATTTCAGCAAGTCTGCACATTTCATTCCCATCCGTACAACAAATTCAGCGAGTGATTTGGCTCCTTTTTATGTGCGAGAGATAGTGCAGTTGCATGGTGTGCCTAAAACTATTATTTCTGATTGTGATGCCAAGTTTGTCTCTAAGTTTTGGGAGAGTTTGCAGAGTACCTTGGGCACACAGCTTCATCTTAGCACCGCGTTCCATCCTCAAACAGATGGTCAGTTTGAGCGCACAATTCAGACACTTGAGGATATGCTCAGATCTTGTGTTATGTCTTGGAAGGGAAGTTAGAAAGATCACCTAGCTCTGGCAGAGTTCGCCTACAACAACAGTTACCATGCTAGCATTCGAGCTGCACCATTTGAGGTTCTTTATGGGTGAAGGTGCAGATCCCCGTTGTGCTAGGATGCAGTCAGAGAGCGGGCAGTTTTGGGTCCCGATTGGGTTTAGCAAATTGTGGCCAGAGTAGCAGAGATTAGGAAGAATCTGTTAGCTGCTCAAAGCCAACAAAAGAGCTATGCAGATGTGAGAAGGTGGGATTTGGAATTCGAAGTGGGGGACCAGGTTCTATTGAGAGTGTCTCCTACCAGAGGCGTAGTGCGCTTTGGTACCAAAGGGAAGCTTAGCCCGAGGTATGTTGGATCATTTCCAATTGTGGCACGAATTGATAAATAGGCATATCGCTTGGATCTTCCTGAGTCCATGCGCGGCGTGCATAATGTGTTCCATGCATCAATTTTGAGGAAGTATTTGAGAGATCCAGAACATGCTATTCCATTAGAGCCGTTGAGTATTGAGCAAGATCTTACTTTCTAATCCCGGCCAGTACAAATTCTGGAAGAATTAGAACAAGTTCTGAGAAATAAAACGCTGAAGTATATCAAGGTTTTGTGGTCTCATCAATCTGAGAGAGAGGACACTTGGGAGCTAGAGTCTGCATCTTGTGGCGATATCGAACTGTTTGCTCTGATGCGTGTTAATTGTTGTTTCATTTCTGTGCAATTGTTCTTGTGTTCATTTCGACGGTTAGAATTCGGGGTCAAATTCTATTAAGGGGGGGGGGGGTAGAATGTAATACCCCGAATATTGATTAGAGAGAATATTAATCGGGAGAGGGAAATTAATTAAAATTCAGATATTTTGGGGGGGAGTTTTGGATCTTGGGCCTCCGACCCAAGCCTGTGCAGCTATTAGTGGGCCAAGAGGGGGGAGGTGCCCCAAAAGCCCAAACCCAAGTCGCCCCTCCCCCTTAACCCTAGGCCGACCCCTCCCTCCCCTTTCCACCTTGGCCGCCGCCCCCTTCCTGCCCTTTACGCCGCCCCTCCCTGCTCCTTTGCGCCGCCATTGTCCCAAGTTCGGAGCTGCTGCCTCCCCTCCTCCTCTACCATCTCCTTGTGGTCGCCAACCCCTGCTTGTGGCCGGCCAGCGGGAAGAAGAAGGGAGAAGAAGAGAGGAAAAGGGAAAGGAAGAGGAAGAAGGTGGGGGGGGGTGGTCTTCACGAGGGGATTCAGCAAAATTCAGTGGGATTTCATGGGTAAATTCACATTCCCTATTGGAGTTAACAGATATTTCGTATGCGATTCATCAACTTTAGTTGTTTTGTGCTTGCTGTAGTAGATCGGTTTAATCCGTGATCTGCTGAAGGACAAATTTGAGATAGTTCTAGGCAGATTCTGTATTTAGGGTCTCCTGGAGATAGGTGGGGAATTTCATTAGCTTTCCATAAAGTATTAATTCACAATTTGTGGCTGAACGGTTAATTAGTTATGAATTCTGCAAGCCTAGATGCTTATTCAATTTCTAGTTTCGGGCAGCGAGTTTAATTCTGTGAATGAGGGGTTTGAGATGGACGAATTTGGTCATTTGATCTTCATGAGATGTGTAGAAATATTTATGATGATTCCAGGAATATAAATTTCATAAATTTTTGACGAATAGAACAAAAGTTATGATTTTTTAAAGTTAATGCTGTAATCTGTCCTTCTGTTGTGGACAGAAGTGAAATGCTTGGCTATTTGCAACCATTTTTGCACAATGGGAATAATTGTGATAATTTTATTAAGAAAGCTAGTTTTCTTTAGTTTCCAGAGAGTGTTAGAACAATGGGTTTGGTTGTGCCAAACAAAAGTTATGAATTTCCCAAGTCAGAAATACCGAAGATGACAAAACGATCTTCGGGATTAAAATCAAAGGATTAGATGTAATAATTTGATCTTTCGGTCACCTGAGAAGTCGTATCTAAGCTTATGTAGATTTCAGGAAAATTAGATTCATGACTTTTGGAGTTTTTACTCAAAAGTTATGGATTTTACTTTAATAGCTGTCTGTTTGGATAGATTTGGATTCTGGGAGTATATCAGTTAACGTTCGGGTTTCGTTTAGGAACGATTGATTTCATTTTGTTCTATTGCAATGTTGTGCACGTTTGGTTGATACTTAGTATAATTTACGGTTGCCAGGTGGTGGTGAACCCCGGGGCTAGAGCTTTCCGTCGTTGTCTTCCGTCTCACGGTTGAGGCAAGTGCAAGCGGTGATAATGAATAGCGATGTTTCATTCATGTTAATTGCCATGATTTAATTATGAAGTTTTATGTTTTGTTAATATCGTTGAGCATTATACTTTTATGATTGATTGAGAATGTGAGTTTTAATTTACATCATGACATTCATTTTTGAACCTTTGACTACGTGGTAGCCAAGAGTTATTTCTTTAAGGTCCCTGTCATGCATTGGACGGGCATTAGATCCCCGTCATGAATTGGACGGGCTTGGGTCCCCACACTTGTGGAGTGTGGGCATGAGGTCCCTGTGACTGAGGGCACAAGCTTGAGTATGCATCGAAGGATGCACTACTCAGCATTACCGGTAATTGCAAAGAAGTTGAAGAAAGAGCATTCTTGACATATGTATTGCATACACTCATAAGACATGGATTTGTGATTCATTGTTGATGTTCATAAGGAGATTTAATATCCTCATTGGCTGATCATGAGGTATTGTTTTTTATTACTGTTGCACTTTGTTGAGTCGTGGACTCACTCTTGCTGTGTTGTTCTTTCTAGGTACCTCTCGAGGCAGCGACATGCATAGGAAGGGGTAGACTTGATGCACATCATGATTACACAATCTATGACAAATAAATTAGATCATTTATCTAAACTTCGAATTCCTGAAAATTTCTTTTAGATTCAGATTGTGACCATCCTTCGCGGTGGATGTTTTATTCGTATTCATGGATGTTCTATTTATGCTATCAAACCTCCGTTATTAAGTTCATTTAATTCTATTTGATGGAGTAAATTGATTAGTTGGATTATACTGTCATCCTCATAGTTTTGATGATAATTGATGCTTTAGATGTAACCATTTAAATAGTTGCTGCTGTTGCATAGCGTGGATGGTTTGTCTTAGACTTGCTTGATAAAGAGAATGATTCATGCTTGGATTATATTCAACTGTTCGATGATATTCTTTTTCTTGATTAAGTGTAGATTGTGCTAAACCTTGAATATTAGAATTTTGCAACTATGTCATTCATGGTTGAATGTTTTTTGATTGTTTATTAAAAGATTGAAATTAATTGGTTCTGTAGAGTAGAATGGTGGCATCCTAGGCTCTATGTTGGACTGGGGTGTTACACTCTGAGGTACGAAGCAAATGTTAGACGGGCACAGATGGCGAGTAGCGGCACAGATAGGAAGGATTGATATGACAACGAATTTCGGTGTGTGCATGTGAAGAAGTGGAGCGGCGACGGTTTGGGTGGTTGCGGAAGAAGTGGATGTATGGATATGTTCACGAGTCACGGGGGTAGCAGGGCAAATCTTGTCCCTGTCAGGTTGAGTCCACATATTGGTGTACCTTGATGAGGAATTTGGGAGGGGTGGAAGAGGCCAATCACGTGTATAGGAGAAATGACATCGTCCAGCTGCGCAAAGATAAACTCTTTCTTTTATTAGTTACGATTATCGTTTTGTAGGATAATAGTTAAGTCGTGTTTCAGATTGTAATATAGACAGAGCGGTGTAAAAAACTTTGTGAACTTTTAATAGAAATGAAGTCACTGCGATCCAATGGAACTTTTTTGGTTCTTCTGGAGTGTTTGGAGTGCACTATTGTTTAGGAGGAGTTAGGTAAGGAATTTTCTGTTCGTATGCTTCTTCAACAAATTCAAATACTAGGCCCAACCAATGTGGTATTATATTTCCGTTGTCCTAACACACTGGCATTCTCAATTAGAAGGGTGATTGCACCGTAGTCATCCCCAAATTTGTTTTCCTGCATTCCAATTTCCAAATGAACCCCTAATTTGATACGCAACACATTTTTGTTAATGTCTCATTCATATTGGCACTTTAGTTTATTTTAAGTGAAATTAGCACTTTAGTTTATTTTAAGTGAAAGTATGGACAACATTAGGCCTACATTTCCTAACAAAATGAGCCTGAAACAATGTCCTGAGCCAGGATTTGTTTGGTTTTTTTTTTGGGGTGAGAGGAGGGCCTAAGCCAGCTTGAATAGATTGCCAGGCCAGTCCTATCCTAGCCGGCCTGGTACTAACAGGGCTTTTCTCGGGCCATCTGCCCAGTACGAACTATCTTTCAGGCCTGGATTGTTTTTTTACATCAGGTTTGGGCCTAAGCCCAACACCCTCTCCTCTCCCAAGCGTTCGCCTGAACCGGAAGTGAATCGTCTCAATTCTCACCGAAACGATTCGACTATCGTCTAAACCCTCCGCCGACCACCTTGGCCGCCGCCGACGTCTGCAGCCATGGGTAGCCGGCTGGGCCGCCGCGTGATCCACTTCGCCAACCTCCCCCTCAAGCTCATGCTCCCCCGGCGCCCCTCTCCTCCGTCCAGGAGTTCGCCGTGAAGACCGGCCCCTCCGCCTCCAAGGTCGACATCCGCCGCCGCCTCGAGTCCGTCTACGGCTTCTCCATCGCCGACGTCCGCACACTCAACATAAAGGGCAAGAAGCTCCGACGGGGCCCCTTCCTCGCCGCCAAACTCGACTACAAGAAGGCCTACGTCACCCTCTGGGCCCCGCTCTCCGTCTCCCCCGACCTCTTCCCCATCGGGGTCGTCCTCGGCGAGAGGGAGCGGAAGGCCAGCGCCGCCGCTGCCAGGAGGAAGGCGGTGGAGGGGGCGGAGGTCGAGGGGGAGGGAAAGGGGAGGCACTGGATGGAGGACGAGAGGGAGGGGTTCTCCAGGGCCGGCTGCGGCAAGGTGGTGTATGGGAACCCCGGCAGGCTGGGGAGGAAAAGGACGGGAGGTGCCAAGGTGAAAGAGGAAGCAAGGGGGGAGGGGGAGAATTTCCCTTGGAATGGGGTCCGGCTTGCTACCGAGAAACCTACTAGGTGAGGAGTTTGGATCTCTCTACCTTTCTTGATCAAGTAATGTTGCAACGATCGGTTCAGTAAGTTATCCTAGTTTTGTCGATGCAAAAAAGTAGTTTCTAGGCTTTGCTACTGTCAAATAACCATTCTGGCTTTTGTTAGTAAGAAGAAATTAGATGGTGATGTAGAGGCATTGTGAAATGCTTGCGTACTTACTTTGCTGGCAAAATTGCATATGTTGTGATCATATCAAATGATGGATGCAGATGGCAATCTAGAAATGGTATTTCAGTCGCACATTTTGGACAGCTCATGTATATTCTTGAAAAGTATGAATAGGTGTCCCTTCATTACGATATAGAACCTTCTAGGTTTCTTCTCTTTAATATTTATCAGTTGGTACTTGCTCAGAATTGGTGTCAATTTCGTGCACCCACGTCCCCCATGCACATGCACATAATCACTCAGGAGAGATATGCATGCTTACAAGCATGATCTTGCACACATGTGCATGAGTGCACTAGCATGCCCATGAAAATTTAAAGTGCACAGTCACTTTTCTTGCTGGAAATGGAGGTAAAATTGGTCTTTTTGGCTGAAGAAATTGTATAAAGCGAGTATTTTGGGTTCTGTTTGTTTTACTAAAAAATCATGAAGTAGGTTCTGGTTTTGAATTGGTTTGTTTTTCAAGGTTCTCGGTAGGGAAGGTGGAATAAATTTTCTCCACCTCCAAGTGAACGGATGCTGTAAAATATAGCATTTTCTGAGGGTATGTTTTTGTTTATGTTTGGTCAATGTTAATGTTGCAGAAATTAGGTCTCTTTGGTCACTATGATCGTATTCTTTGAATTAATCGTAGTGCGGCTTGCCACAATTGCGTACCACATGGAGATGAAATAGGAGAATAGAACTTGGTTGAGTTGTAACTTGTAAATTGCTTGAATAAGAAATGATAACCTTTGTGTGCATTAAAAACAGTTTGTAATCAATTAATCATAGAAGCCTACCCTCACTACTCAGTTGAGGGGGGTAAAAGAATAATTTGTAATTTAGAGAGCTTAGATTTCTGGAGAGAGTGCCTATATGTTTTGGGAAGAAAATTTTAGCCTAGACTGTCGGTAGAGGGAGTATGCTGTAATATTTTGCTGCTTTAGTCAACCCAAAGTCTTTGAGTTCTAGTTCCAAATCCTTGTTCAGATCGAGTTATTTGTTATTAGAATTCATGCCCTACATGTGGAGATCTCTCATGTCATGTCAAGTTACAAACTTACCACCCCCCGAGATGTTCACCTGATCAGTGATCACTATTACTCAGAAAAATGTGCTATCCATGTCGAATGAAGAAGCTTTAAGTCAACAAAAGTTGCATTGACTAAGTCAACAAAAGTTGCATTGACTAAGTTGCCTAGCTCTTTCTTGACATAATTGGTCCTTAATTGGATCAAACAATGAGTTGCATCAGCATGAGCGAAAGGTGGTGAGAAAATCTGGTACCCTTGTTGAGGCAAAAGTTATAACAAAAAACTAGATTTACTGGAATTTTGAGTTCAAAAGGAAATAATTTAAGCACTGATGAAAGTTTTAGTTTATCAGAAAGTAACTATACTAGTCTAAGGCTACATTACAAAAAGCTATCACGACCTGACATGGTACATGGCTTCTTCCAAGTTGGAAGACAATTGTTGTATGATATGCACTCAGGAGGTTCATTGAAGAAAACTCTCACATCCCTAGTTTTAAGAACTAGCATATGTTGATTCCTTTGAGAAAGAGAGCCATGATACTTTTTTCCCCCGCCAAAGGTACCTTGGTTAGAATTACATAATTATGCAATCAAGGTGGAAAATGACCCCAATCATCTATTGGTCACACTAAATCATATGCCCCTTCCTTAAAAAGCTAGCACCTGCTAATTCTCAAATCTGGAGATGCAAGTCAAAATTAACTTGCTTCTCATGTGCATAATTTCGCTGCACTTAATTTTTTGATTCGAGTGTTCCTTGATCCCATGTCAAGGTGTCCGAGCACCTGCTGTTGTTGTTTGTTGCACTTCTGATGTTGCTACTTGAGGAAATATCAAGTTGTATTGTTTGATGTTCAGATTAAGAATATGCCTCTACTTTTATTTATTGCCTGTTTCTTGATTTTGATGCCTGCCTCTCATATATACTTGGTGGGACTCTTAATGGCCGTGAGAACAGATCGACAAAGTTTGGTATGTAGGCTAAGCCTTGGAACCTGCTTTATTGATCAAAGGACAAGACTGAAGAAAATACAAAATTTGCGTGGTTTCTTATTCGAAGTTTAGTTGCATTAACAAGTAGCGGCCGTTGTTTGTTCACTTGTTGCTCTTCCAATGTTGGTACTTGAGGAAATAACAAGTCGTGCTGTTTGATGTGACACCTGCCTTTCATATATTCTTGGTGGGACCCTTAATGGACGTGAGAACAGATGTGGTTTCTTATTTGAATTTTAGTTGCGAGTTTAAAAAGATTCGCATGTATGTCTTGCTTAAATGTTATATTCTGATTAAGTTCATGCTAATATTTTCATCAGGAGAAGACACTCTCCTCTCCCCCTAAGAAAAAGTGCATAGTCTTGAAGCAGAGATCGCGGAAGGGATCAGTGCAGCAGCGCTCAAAGAAGAAGGTGGAAGCTTGAAACTTGGAGTCGAGTTGCTGCGTCTCAACCATGAAAGAGCACTGCGCCATGAAGCAGGATGCGGTCCGTGGATCCATGACCACGCCGCCAGATCCATCTCGCTCCACAATCACATAATAAAGATGAAATGTTTTAGTATTTGTTTGCCTTTGGTACCTTCGCTATCTTTTAGTATTTGTTTGCCTTTGGTACCTTCGCTATCAAATCTTGCTGGAAATTTAGGGGTTTTCTCAGGCATGGTTTGCTGATACTTGAGATCAGGAAGGTGGTGCTTTCCAGTCACGCCGGGCTGTAACTGTTGCCCTATTACGGTCGGTGAGCGTGGAAGGTAGTTGATCAGCGTGAATCTTCGCGGAATGGACGGCGATCATGAACAGGAGGTTTTCGCTTCGCCATCATGCGAAAGGCCTTTCAGCTCACGGACCGCGGCAAGTGGCCGCTCTCACGCTGCGCTAGCCTTCCATGCTTTTCCGCGCTCCCCGAGTGGGGAAAGTGACCTTCTCCATGTTAATATGAATGAAGCTTGTTGTATTGCAATATCCCAATGGGCAATATATAGAGTACAAAAGGATACACACAAGACTAAACACTAACAATAGGAAATACCACTAATACCCTTAACACCCCCTCTCAAATGTAAGGCGTATGCAATAGCATTGCATTTGGAAATGGTTGACACTATAATAGGGAAATCTGAAGTCCGAGTCTTATAATGTCGTCGTAGCGTGCAGCTCTTGGAAAAATATGTCGGCACCAAAGGATCTCCTCTTATCCGGAATCATCTTTGCGACCCACAAGCACAAAGTGTAAGAAATTTGAGAAAGTAGAGGTAGCGGGAGCAAAGTCGACCCAGACAACACGATGAGAGAGGATGTGGAAGGTGACACAAATAGAAGAACTCAAATCAAGCGAAGAGAGATAGAAACATGGCGTATGAGATCGAAGCCCAAGGCAATGTACAAGAAGCACAAAGCATGATCTGAGGAAAAGCAATGACCTTAGAAGCTCAGACTCTGGCTCAAAGAGAAGTGGCGGCCATAAAGACTTCTCGATCTGCAATTGCTTTCGGAGAGAAAAGAAGCGTTACTTTATATGCGAAAGGAGGAAAGGGCCAAGAAGCAATCGGCTGACTAACAAGAACTTTATAGACTCGCATGGCTTAGACGAACTCAATGAAGTGTTACGGACTTAGATGGACGCAAACGGAAGACTCAGAAGAAAGGACTCAAATGCAGCGGATTATAGCAGCAGCAGCAGTTTTTTTTTCTTCGGTAGGTTTTGGGTTGTGAACCGTTGGCCCATCACCCGTCGGCCCATTAGAAAAGGAGACACGGGGGAGGATTAGGATTCCTCTATTCTCCACCATTCGTGCGCGACAGCAAAAAGGGCGAAGCCGGTAGTGCGTGAAATTATGTGGCGGCAGCCCATGTGGGCGGCGGCGTTAGGGCTGGCGAGGCAGCAGACGACGCTGAAGGGCGGCCGAGGCAAAGGAAGGAGGCAGCGCCGAAACAAAGAACGTCGAAGCGTCGTCGCGAGTGAGCCGAGGCGGCGGTGGCGATCAAAGCGGATCTGGTAAATGCGTCGGCAGCGATCAAAACGGCAACGGCGGCTCGGCGGCGTCGGGGAGGCGAGCAGAGCACGGGTGAGAAAAGCATGAGCCCGCGACGGAGCGCCGTATGCAATGATCTGGCGGTGGCCGTGTGGCGGCGATCCGTATGGAGCCGGATCCGGGTATGGCCGAAAATGGCGGATCTGCGCGGGAGCTCGAATCGGCGGCGGGAAAAACTGGCGGCCGGATCTGGCGTGGGAAACGCGGCCGGCGGGAGGCGCGAATCCGGTCTGATGGAGACAGGCCGGATCAAGGTGGGCCTTGATGGCGCTGCGTCGTCGTCAGAAGAGCAGATCCGGTCGGTTGGCCGGAGGAGGCGGCCGAGCGGTGGGCGGCGTCGGTGGCGCCTGGCGGTCGGAAGCGGGCGTGGATCTGCTGCTCCTCTGTTGCCCGCCTCTGGCCGTCGGATCCGAATCTGGCTCAACGAACTTGAGGATGGCCGAGTTCGGGCGAGATGAAGGGTGGGGGAGCTTGTCAAGCAGGTTGACGGCGTCGAGCTCCTTTGCTGCTGCTGTGAGGAAGGACGAGGACTGTTGTTGCTGCGAGGAGGGCTCTGGCTAAGAGGTTGGCCACCCCCGGGAGTGGAGATTGCTCCTCCTAGGGGCAGGGCAGCGGAAGATGATTTCGGAGGTAGGTTAGAGGCTAGGGTTTTAACCTTGCTCTGATACCATGTTAATATGAATGAAGCTTGTTGTATTGCAATAGCTCAATGAGCAATATATAGAGTACAAAGGGACACACACAAGACTACACCCTAACAATAGGAAATACCACTAATACCCTTAACACTCTACTCCCCGACCGCGGAAGGTGAGTGAGGGGGGCTAGATTTATAAATAAAAGGAAAAAGTCCGGTTTACTCCCCTGAACTATCAGAAAAGTCTGGTTTACCCCCTGAACTACAAAACCGGTTTTTTAACTCCCTGAATTTGTCAAAACCGGTCAAATAACCCCCGTAGCGGTTTGGAGCGGTGGTTTTGCACACGTGGCGGTTTGTCCTAGTCGGTATATGTGTCATCCGAATCGGCATGTGTGTTGGGCTGACATGGACTTTCTTCTTCTCCATCTCTCTCTCTTGCTCCCTCTCTCTCCCTCCTCACCACAAAAATGGCGCTGCACCTTCCTCAACTCAGGGTGCAGTAGCGTCCTCCTCCCCACTCCACCTTGGTCTTCCTCCGCGCCTCCTTCCCCTCAAATCGCCTCCTCCCCACCACCCGAGTCCTAGATCGGCCTCCCCTTTCGTCCCGTCGATGCCTCACGGCACCTCGTCCCGTTGGCGCCTCGCACCTCGTCCCGTCGACACCTCGCGGCTCCTCGGCGCCGTCGACACCTGGCTGCCCGCCGCCGCCTTGTGCCTTTGCAAGGAACCGAATCGGGTGAAGGTCTCCGGCGGCGCTGATGTTCCCGGCGGCGACGCAGTTCAAGCATGGCGCGCAAGACTACATCGAGTGATCCATGAGGCGCTCCGGACGTCAGCGTGGAAGCGGCCTTGGCCGCGTTAGTGCTCGGCGTCGGCGTATGGCGCCGCTCGGCTTGCGGCTACCTTTTGACAGCACGCGGCCGACTATATCATCGGCTCCCAAGGATGAGCACGAGCGCAGAGTCTGAATCGCCTTCGGCGCGACATCCGACCATCTCCGCCGTCATGGGCACCAAGCGGCTCCCCTTCCCGCCGGAGCCTTCAGCGTCACCCATCGCAGCGGTGCAGCGTCTTGCGTAACATCGAGGCGACAAGCTGCCTCAAGGTGAATCGCCTCCTCCGCCCGCCGCCTCTTCGTCTGGTGGCGACGAGCTCCTTGAAGGAGCGGAGGACCTCGGAGGACAGTGGTGGGAGACGTCCCATGGTGGAGCGGCGAGGCGGCCGCAGAAGTCTTGGGAGAGCGAGACAGCGGCGGGGAGAGGATTTGCCTTGGACCCGAACACACGGACGGAGTTGGTTTGGGAGGTGCGGTGCCGGTGAGGCCCACCGCCGGCCGAGGCAGCTGGTGCCGGCCAACCTCCCTGGTGGAGGCCAAGGCGGCGCAATGGGCGGTGACGGAGGCGGCGAAGCGCGCTAATCGACAGGCGGAGGCGGCGAAGGCGAAGGTGGCGCTTGGCGTCGGCGGCGTAAGGGCGCGGCCAACCTCACATGACGGAGGCCAAGTCGATCTTGCTCAACGCCGGTGCCGGGGTAGAGGCGGATCAAGGCGTGGCGGCGACACCGGCGGCACCGATGGCAGCGGCGGCAATTTGATCAAGGCAGCAAGCTGGCGGCACCGGTGGCGGCGAACCGGCGGTTAAGGCGGCGCCATGGTGCTATGGGAGCATTCGGTGAGAGAGAGAAAACGGAGAGAGAATGAGGAAAGAAAGAAAGAAAGCAAGAAATTAATTGTAGACATTTCCATGTGGTAAAAGAGACCGGCGTGGTGCGCGATCAGCAAAACCCTTCGCCACGTGGGTAAAACCACCGATTGAAACCGGCTGAGGGTTATTTGACCGGTTTGACAAATTCAGGGGTTAAAAACCGGTTTTGTAGTTCAGGGGGTAAACCAGACTTTTCTGATAGTTCAGGGGAGTAAACCGGACTTTTTCCTAAATAAAATGGTACGAGGACTATTTTCGCAATTGGATGGCGTCAGGAGGCCAAAATAAAAAAAAAGATTCCTGTTGTGATGCCCAAATTGTGTCGCATCCTTGGCCCTGTGCCACGCCCAGTTGTTCCGTGTGTTCAGACTTTGTGTTCTCGATGGGTTCTACATACATGACTTGGTGGAGGCGCTGCTCTCATGGAGAACGATTCACTCTTCACGGCTTACGTGATACAGAATCTCTCATCTCTGGTTCCATTGTTCAACATGATTTAACTTTACAAGAGGATGTATCATTTTGTGTGGGAAATATTGTAACGTTTATATTTCCTTGCTTTCCAGCATGTTCTCAACAATCTAATCTTTCCCTGGGACGGGCAATTCCTTAATTCAGTCTAATCATTTTTATGTGTTTTTTGAATGGCAGCAACTACAACCAGAACCCTTCTGACCAGGGAGAGGAAGTAACGGGGTACAATAGAAACAACATCGAACATAGGCTGGAGCACGCTGTGGGTGTCAGCTCGAACTGGAAGCCAGCTTTCAAGGGCGAGGACATCGCAGTAATGCTGAAGTCTGGGGCTGGTGCCTAAAACCTTCATATTGGAAGCAAGCAGCTCAGGTTCTCAAAATGGCATGGTTACAACAAGTTACTTGCCTATCCGCAACAGAAACCAATCATCGAGTTCTCATGGAGAAAAAAAATACAGCGATAAGCTCGAGACGATGAGAAGAGATTAGCAAGAGCTTTCTACTGATGCTCATGGTTCGCGGTTTCATGGCACGTATTGGGATGTGAAGCACGTCCAACTTCTTTTTGCCCAATCTGTATATGACTATGTAAACTTCAATAGCTGGGATGCAGTGCAGACTGCTCACATGAAACCATCGGTGGTATTGTGTAAGCAGTGTTCAAGCACCATACGTAGTCCGAGCTGCACAAATAAGGGGCATCTTGAGGTGTTAGGTTAAACACTAAACAACATTTTGTGATTAGTTTCAAGAACATATGTCAACAAATATTGGCCAACTACCACCAAGCTTGTCATCTTTTATCTGTTTTATTGGTTCAATTAAGATTCTTATAGCTAAAACCGTTTGAGTGCTTACATGCAAATCAAATTGCAAGAGTAACTTTCGGCAAAGCATTTTCTTATAAAATATGAGAGTGTATCTTTGCTTATGTCAAATGCTTGCTAATAGGAAGGGTAAACTGGTAAAGGACACTGTTTGTAATACAATCAAGAATACATTTTAGTTAACATTGAACTAAGGTACATAGTCAGCAACGTGTAAGTGCTCATACGGGCCAATGTGACAAGCAACAGTAAGGATGGATGGAATATTAACAGCTAAACAACAATAACGGAGTAGTTGTGGTTGTGACACTCATTATTGTTGGAGAGTTCGTATTAGATCCAAACTATGAGTTGTATTAGAGTTGGACTCTACTTTAGACTATAAATAAAGGGTGTGGGATCCTACGGGATACACACAATAATTCCCAAAAATGACATGGTATCAGAGCCAAACCCTAATACCTGATATCCAGATCCGTCGCCGCCGACCGTCCACCCACGCCACACCGCCCGTCCATGAGACCGCAGCCACCGCCGCCCATCCGCCACAAACCGCCACCGCCCCTTTGCTCGGGCCGCATCGCAAGACGATTGCGCCTCGCGCGTCTTGGCCGTCGCCTCATGCACGGCCGCCCGACGCCGCTCGAGAGCACAGGCAGCTTGATGCCGCTTCGGTTGTCGGGGGTTGCCACCGCCACACCACGCCTCGCTGGCGTGAGCCTCGCCGTAGCCTCCTCTAGGGATAGCCGCTGAGGAGGAAGAAGGGGAGGAGAGAAGCCGACGGGCCGGGAGGAGAGAAGCGAAGAGTCGGCCGTTTTTGGAGGAGGAAGAAGGCCCAGGAGTGGCCGAGCTTTGTTCGGCTGTGGAAGAAAAAAAATCGGCCAAAGGGGAAGATAAAAATTGGCCGAGCCTGTTCGGTTGAGAGAAAATAGTTATGTATGACTGGGTAAATGTAGACATCGAGATTCGACGGAACGTTGATGCGTGAAGAGTTGCCGTGATCGTGGGAGATACGCGCAGCATATCTTAGTGATTTGCATTGCTCCAGTTGTTCGAGAAGATGACCCCTGAGGAAATAGAGGCTGCGAGGAAGGAGGAGGAAGAAGCCGCAATGAGAGCGGTAGAAGAGTAAAGGAAAGCAGTTGTTGAGACTACTTCTCCGTTAGTAACTCACGGTGACATGAGAAGCATGTTACAGGACCTCTTCGCGGTGGGTATGATAGGTCAGAAATTTGGTCGGTGCAGGTCATCGACTTAAAATTTGGACGATGCTTAGAATGATGTAAAGTTGGAAGGAAGTAAAATTACAGAGTTGGTCTAGGAGGGCTCGATTAATTACGAGAACGAAGGGGGTGGAGCACTACCCGCGGGAGACTTGTGTTGAGCCTGCAGACAAGGCGAGCATGGATTGAAAGATGTGGAACACCACCAACTTTGTGGTGGTAGCTTGGTTACTAACTTCGATGTTTCCGTCCATCGCTCGGATGGTGGAGATGATGCAGAGTGCACCAGTGATGTGGAAGATGTTGAGCAACATGTACTCTGGGGCAGAAAATGTGATGATGATGGTGGAGGTCCAGAGCAAGGTGGAGGCCTTGAAACAGGAGGAGAACACCGCCGAGAGTATGCTAGTGAATTCTGCGACAGCGTAGGCGATTTAGATCACTATGATCCACTACAGTTAACATGTGCTGGTGATATTGAGGCTGGTAAAGTGTGGCTGCAACACAGACGGGTTACACACTTTCTAAAGGGATTGAACCCAAAATTTGAGAGTAGAAGGGCTGCCATGTTTCACTTGGCAAACTTGCCTACTATGGAGGAGGCTATTTCGGCAATGGTGCAGGAGGAGACTCGACTACGAGTAATGGGGGGCAACAATCCGGTCCGATCCGCATATGCCATACCAGATGATAGGGAGTGCTACAACCGTAGGATGAGAGGACATCTGAGTCGTGCTTGTCTTTCTCCACAATATGGAGGTCGAGGTGGAGGTCGTGGTGGTTGTGGAGGCCGAGTTGGAGATTATCGAGGCCGAGGTGGAGATCGAGGCCGAGGTGGAGATTGTGGTGGTCGTGGAGATAGAGGTCGAGGAAGGGGCCGAGTTGGCCCCAAAGCTAATATGGCCCTGACAGAAGAGATCACATCTGTTACTCAGACAGGTGAGCAAGCTATGCAATGGGAGAAGTGGCAGCAGGGAAAGGCATTGGAGACTTCTCATGATTCCACCTCCTTTGGTAACTTTGTAAATTACGCCCACGTGGGCGAAGATACTCAAGCACATGCACTTGCATCCACATATAAGCCCTCTCATATTGATTGGATCATAGATTTGGGGGCATCAAGCATATCCTGAGTTCACTTAGTGCATTTGCATCTTACACCCCATATACTCATTAAAGCTGTCCAAGCAATGGATGGAACCTCTCGGCTTATTCGAGGTGTAGGATCGTAGAGTGTACACCATCTATTGCTTTGCCCTCCGTCTTGCATGTTCCTCCTTTCGATCAACCTCCTTTCGATTAGTTCTATCATTGACCAATTCAAATGCCTTTGTTACATTTGATGAGGATTAGTGTTTGTTCGGAGAAGAGAAGCGGGAAGAGGATTGAGGCCGCATAAGGCGTAATGGGCTATAGTACATTGATCAGGTTGATGCGGCATTGGCTGTGGCTGTAGGAGGAATCGAGAGAGAAGTTTTGTTATATCATCGTCGTCTAGGACATTTATCATTTGAGAGCTTAAGTCAGCTATACCCTGATTTGTTCAAAAGGGTTGACAAGAGTAAACTTGTGTGTGATGCTTGTGAGTTTGGAAAGCATACACGGTCTACATATAGTAGTATTGGCCTTCGGAGTTATGAACCTTTTATATTAATACATTTGGATGTTTGGGGTCTGTGCTCAGTTACTTCTGTGAGTGGTTTTAAGTGGTTTGTCACATTTATTAATTGTTATACTCGTATGACTTGGATTTATATGATGAAGCACAAGAACGAGGTCCTTCGGTGTTTTCAGGACTTCCATAGGATGGTTGCTACTCAGTTTGATGCAAAGGTTCGAATTCTTCGATCAGATAATGGAATTGAGTATGTTAATAAGGAGTTTGCAGTGTATCTCTCAGAAGAGGGGATACTTCATCAAACTACTTGTCCAGGAACCCCACCTCAGAATGGAGTGGCTGAAAGGAAGAATCGACATTTGTTGGAGGTAGCACGTTCACTCATGTTTCAGATGAATGTGCCAAAGGGATTGTGGAGCGAGGCAGTAATGACGGCAGTGTATCTCATCAATCGCATGCCATCTCGAATACTTGGGATGAAGTCTCCAACTGAACTTCTTTTGGGTCAACGGGAGTTCAAGGTTCCTCCCAAGGTGTTTGACTGTGTGTGTTTTGTGCGAGATCACCAACCAACGGTTGGCAAACTGGATCCACAGGCATTGAAATGTATCTTTATAGGCTATTCATCAGGTTAGAAGGGCTATAAATGTTGGAACCCAGTTGAACGAAAGTTGTTCGTGAGTAAGGATGTAACATTCCGGGAGTTTGAGCCTTACTACATGAGTGGAGGTACTCTTGATCAGTTTTTGGAGTTCTCTCCTATCACTGAAGGTGCCAGTCGAGAGGGGGAGACCAATGAGAGTCAACGAGAAGAAGAAGTCATTGTGGGGACAATTCCGTGCCCAAACCTAACGGAATATGCGAGAGATGTGATAGCCCCAAAAGAATTGAAAGTTTATCAACGAAGACACTTTGGGAAACAGGGGGAGAAGTAGAGAGACAAGCAATCAGCACTTGAGCCACCAATGACGGAGCTTTTTGAACAGCTAGCATTGTCACAGCCTAAACAGCCTTCTGAACAGCCAGCCTTGCCAGTCGATCCAGTCCCAAGTTCCTCCTCGGGTCTCTCTCCACCAAGTTCCTTGCCTCCCCTTGGGGTGAGTGTAATGTTCATTCTAATCACTCCTGTCTAGAGTTACCACTTGCACAACGTAGGGAAACTAGAGCTAATGCAGGAAAACCTCCAGTCTGGTATGGCTTTGAGCATGACATTGCAAATTTCATCTCATATTCCCATATCTCGCCTGCATACAAGGCATTCATTGCATCTCTTCAGACAGTTCATGTTCCAAAGGATTGGCGAGTTGCTAAGCGGGATCCTAAGTGGAAGGATGCCATGAAGGAGGAACTTAGTGCACCGGAAGAACAAGACATGAGATCTTGTTCCACTTCCGGCGAGGAAAAGAGGCGATAGGATGCAAATGGGTATTTACAATTAAGCAAACTCCCGAGGGCAAGATAGAGATACAAAGGCAAGGTTGGTTGCAAAAGGTTATAGTCAAACATATGGGATAGACTATGATGAAACCTTTGCACCGATGGCGAAGATGAGCACGCAGTAAGAACGTTGATCTCCTGTGCAACTAACTTTGGATGGCCCCTACATCAGTTGGATGTGAAGAATGCTTTTCTACATGGTGATTTACAAGAGGAGGTATACACGGAGATTCCTCTAGGCTTTGAGAATAGGCAGACTGAGAAGAAGGTCTGTAAACTCAAGAGGTCTTTATCTGATCTGAAGCGGTCTCCAAGGCGTGGTTTGATAGATTCAGCGTGCGATCGTAGTATGGGCTATTCTCGATGCAATGGAGATCATCTTGTGTTTCTGAGGCATAGAGGATCGCATATCACCATATTGGCGGTCTATGTTGATGATATTGTGATTCTTGGAGGCGATCTGAGAAATCAAGTCCTTGAAGAAAAAAAAAGCTGGGAGAGGCATTTGAGGTGAAAGATCTTGGACCTCTTGATACTTCCTTGGGATTGAGATTGCCGTTCTTGAATGGTATAGTTCTCTCCCAGAGGAAGTATGTCCTTGATCTGCTGGCAGAAACAGGTATGCTTGGGTGTCGTCCTATTGCTTCACCTATTGATAGGAATCACAAGTTATGTGTTGAGTCGGGAGATCCAGTTGACAAGGAAGCTTATCAAAGGCTTGTTAGGCGTCTCATCTATTTGTGTCATACAAGACCTGATATTTCATATGCAGTGAGTGTGGTTAGTCGATATATGCATGATCCCAGAAAAGGACACATGGATGTTGTCTATTGAATTCTACGGTATTTGAAGAGTAGCCCTGGGAAAGGCCTTTGGTTTAGAAAGAATCAACATCTGAATGTGGAAGGGTATTGCGATGCTGATTGGGCGAGTAGTGTGGATGACAGGAGGTCTACCTCTTGATATTGCATCTTTGTGGGAGGTAACCTTGTGTCATAGAGAAGCAAGAAGCAGGAGGTTGTGGCTCGATCTACTGCAGAAGCAGAGTACAAAGCAATGGCGTTGAGTGTGAGTGAAATGATATGGGTGAAGGGGTTATTGTCCGAGCTTCGAATATGGAGGAATAATCTCTTGGTGTTGCATTGTGACAATAAATCTACAATCAACATCGCTAACAACCCAGTTCAGCATGATCGTACCAAGCATGTTGAGATTGATAGGTTTTTCATCAAGGAAAAGCTCGATGGTGGAATATTGAAGTTGGAGTATGTCAAGTCTGGTGAACAGTTGGCTGACTGTTTTACTAAAGGGTTAGGTCCTAGTGAGGGTGCTACAATATGTAACAAGATGGGCATGATTGATATCTTCGGCCCATCTTGAGGGGGAGTGTTGGAGAGTTCGTATTAGATCCAAACTATGAGTTATATTAGAGTTGGACTCTACTTTGAGACTATAAATAAAGGGTGTGGGATCCTACGGGATACACACAATAATTCCTAAAAACGACTATAATATGCATTATCTCAAGATCACTTTATCTAGGAAGAGAAGGTAGTACCTTGCAATCCAAGCAGCGGTCATTTATCATGCGTTTTACTTGTGAAATTACCCCAGCATTTTAGAGTCTTACAACTCGAGCAGATGAGGCCTCGCATTTTGGGTAAATCAAGTTCAGAATACACCACAAGGTTGCAACTCTTAATGGTCTTTGCTCTGCAAAAAGTTAACAACAAAAGATGGTTTGATACGATCTGCCTGGTGAGGATTAAGAACATCCATTACAGCTTCCTTGTTTAATTCGTTCCCAACTGCAATATTTGCAAGCACAAACATACCCTGAAGAGAAGAAACAGAAAGATCAATAGTTTATTGTCAATGATCTTTGCATTCTTTTATAAAATAATATCCCATATAAGAAGCACATGTGTCCCTAAATATCAAAAAATGAGATACAAAATTATACGGTTCCGTCAGAAAAGATGTTCTTTGTTTCCCTCCAAAGTTTGAAAACTGCATGTGGAAGCTCGATGAAAACAGACTTGGATGCACACTCCCAGGGCAGATGCATTGTTCAGTTGTCTTGAAATAGCATTTTAAAACCATGCCATCTTCACTAATGACATAATTAAAAGAGTCCACATATCCATCAACAAGATTGTGCACCAGTGCCAAGGTTTGTTCCTGAACAAAATGTTCAGAATCTGCAGGACATTTTGCAATTAGCAGTGAGACTAATTTAGTAGTTCCCTAATTAATATCATAGCTAGGCATTTACACTTACAACATATGAGGCTTGAAAGAGTAGATAAGGTCAGCTCCTTCAAAATGAAGTCTTTATTCTTTGGATTTAGAAGGAACATAATATTTATAAGAGCCGATACAGATTTTAGCCTCAATGTTGGATCCATAGACTTGGATAAATGAACAAGTTGGGAGACAGCCCCAGAATGAAGAAGAACCGATTTCCTGGGTGTTAAATTCACAGCAATATTGCAAATAGCACCAAGGGCAGCAACCTGTGACAAAGATAAGTGAATGTGCACTTTATCAAGTCTGCTTCACAATCACAATATAGCTAATTAACACAAAATTTAGTGTCACGTTAGTGACAAAAAGGGTTGCTCCAACAATACACTCGAGGCGGGAGACTCCCTAGTCGCCGAGGTGGGGCCATTGGAGCAACTAGGGCTTTGCGCGATTGAGCGCGATACGTGAGGTCTCCCCGCCGAGGTAAGGCACTCGAGGCGGGAGACTCCCTAGTCGCCGAGGCGTGGCCGTCGGAGCGACTAGGGCTTTGTGCGATTGAGTGCGATATGCGAGGTCTCCTCGCCGAGGGGAGACTCCCTAGTCGTCGAGGCGAGGCCGTCAGAGCGATTAGGGCTTTGCGCGATTGAGCACGATATGCGAGGTCTCCCCGTCGAGGTAAGGCACTCGAGGCGGGAGACTCCCTAGTCGCCGAGGTGAGGCCGTCAGAGTGACTAGGGCTTTGCGTGATTGAGCGCGATATGCAAGGTCTCCCCGCCGAGGTAAGGCACTCGAGGCGGGAGACTCCCTAGTCGCCGAGGCGAGGCCGTCGGAGCGACTAGGGCTTTGCGTGATTGAGCGCGATATGCAAGGTCTCCCTGCCGAGGTAAGGCACTCGAGGCGGGAGACTCCCTAGTCGCCGAGGCGAGGCCGTCGGAGTGACTGGGGCTTTGCGCGATTGAGCGCGATATGTGAGGTCTCCCCGCCGAGGTATGGCACTCAAGGCGGGGCCGATGGAGCCATTGGGGCTTCGTGCGATTGAGCACGATATGTGAGGTCTCCCCGCCGAGGTAAGACACTCGAGGTGGGAGACTCCCTAGTCGCAGAGGCGGGGCCATCGGAGCGACTAGGGCTTTGTGCGATTGAGTGTGATATGCGAGGTCTCCCTGCCGAGGTAAGACACTCGAGGCGGGAGACTCCCTAGTCACCGAGGCGAGGCCATCGGAGCGACTAGGGCTTTGCGCGATTGAGCACGATATACGAGGTCTCCCCACCGAGGTAAGGCACTCGAGGCTGGAGACTCCCTAGTCGCCGAGGCGAGGCCATCGGAGCGACTAGGGCTTTGTGCGATTGAGCGCGATATGCGAGGTCTCCCCGTCGAGGTAAGGCACTCGAGGCGGGAGTCTCCCTAGTCACCGAGGCGAGGCCATCGGAGTGACTAGGGCTTTGCGCGATTGAGTGCGATATGCGAGGTCTCCCCGCTGAGGTAAGGCACTTGAGGCGGGAGACTCCCTAGTCGCCGAGGCGAGGCCGTCGGAGCGACCAGGGCTTTGCGCGATTGAGCGCGATATGCGAGGTCTCCCCGCCGAGGTAAGGCACTCGAGGCGGGAGACTCCCTAGTCACCGAGGCGAAGTCGTCGGAGCAACTGGGGCTTTGCGCGATTGAGCGCGATATGCGAAGTCTCCCTGCCGAGGTAAGGCACTCGAGGTGGGAGACTCCCTAGTTGCCGAGGCGGGGCCGACAGAGCGACTGGGGCTTTGCGCGATTGAGCACGATATGCGAGGTCTCCCCGCCGAGGTAAGGCACTCGAGGCGGGAGACTCCCTAGTCGTAGAGGCGGGGCCATTGGAGTGACTAGGGCTTTGCGCGATTGAGCGCGATATGCGAGGTCTCCCCCCCCGAGGTAAGGCACTCGAGGCGGGAGACTCCCTAGTCGCTGAGGCGAGGCCATCGGAGCGACTAGGGCTTTGTGCGATTGGCATGATATGCGAGGTCTCACCGTCGAGGTAAGGCACTCGAGGCGAGAAACTCCCTAGTCGCCGAGGTGGGGCCATCGGAACGACTAGGGCTTTGCGCGATTGAGCGCGATATGCGAGGTCGCACCGCCGAGGTAAGGCACTCGAGGTGGGAGACTCTCTAGTCGACAAGGCAGGGCCATCGGAGCCACTAGGGCTTTACGTGGCGTCCTTGTTGCCACGGTGATGGGCTTATTGACGTTGCCAGCCTTGTGGGCTTTCGCTGCTCACTCCGGAGAGTGAGCTAGCGTGCACCGGGGCTCGTGGCCATGCGCGGCGTCTTTGTTGCCACGGTGATGGGCTTATTGACATTGCCATCCATGTGGGCTTTCGCTGCTCACTCCAAAGAGTGAGTTAGCGTGCACCGGGGCTCATGGCCATGCGCGGCATCTTTGTTGCCACAGTGATTGGCTTATTGACGTTGCTATCCTTGTGGGCTTTCGCTGCTCAGTCCAGAGAGTGAGCTAGCATGCACCAGGGCTCGTGGCCATGTGCAGCGTCTTCATTGCCATGGTGATGGGCTTATTGACGTTGCCATCCTTGTGGGCTTTCGCTGCTCACTCCGGAGAGTGAGCTAGCATGTACCGAGGCTCGTGGCCATGTGCGGCGTCTTCGTTGCCATGGTGATGGGCTTATTGATGTTGCCATCCTTGTGGGTTTTCGCTGCTCACTCTGGAGATTGAGCTAGCGGTTTTTTTGGCCGGAGGCCCCTTCGTACCGGGCCGAAGCCCATAAATGGCCGAAGGCCGAGGGACCCTTCGCACCTGGTCAAAGTCCATAAACGCCCGAAGGCCAATTTTGTGATGGAGTTGGCCTCGGGGTGACTCTTCCCCACCCTCAGGCGGCCTGGAGGGCCTGGCGACCTCGAGGCACCGAAGGTCCGGGGGTGGCTTGAGGCCGAGGCGGCTCCGATTTTCTAGAGGCTACACGGAGGAGCCTGAAGGCCGAAGCGGATGCGGCGGACATGAGGCGGTGCCGAAGTTGCGGCGACGGAGCCCGGGGCGGCCGGAGGGGCCCCGAGGTGACTACGCCATGCGGAGGCGAGGGCGGCCGGCCGGAGCCGGATTGGTGGCGGGCGAGCTCGAGGAGGCGTGTGATGGCCCCGTGACTGCTTTGGAGGGGCCAAAGGTAGGCTGCGGGGTTGTGCCCGAGCGGGCCAATGGGCGAGGCCGTGGTGGCACACGATGTGTGCCTCAGGCGTGAGGAGAGGCGGCCCAAGGCTGCTCTGGAGGTGGGTGGTGGGGTTGCGGCGACTGTGAGCCGGCGAGGCGGTGGCGGGGTGGATTCTGTCTGAAGGCGCGGTGAAGATACCAAGGGGCCTCCGTTGGCGAAAGCTGCGCGGTGCTCCGGAGGTGGAGGTCCTTCGGGTCGGCTTCGACTAAGGGTGAAGAGGCTTCCTGGGCAGCGAGGAGACCTCGAGCAGCAAAGGGGCTCGAGGGGGTTCCCTGGGCAGCTCCGTGCTGGCGGCGAAGAGGCTTCCCGGGTGGCGAGGAGACCCCAAGCAGCGAAGGGCTCGAGGTGGTTCCCTGGGCGGCTCCGTGCTGGCGGCGAAGAGGCTCCCCGAGATGGGGGTGCTCTGCTTCGAAGGTGGAGGGATGGTGCTTCGACTGGGGGAGCTCCAACGGGGTGGACAACTCTGAGCAGCCGAAGGGGTGGGGGAGCTCCGGGTGATGAGCGAAGGGTGGTGATGAGCAGCCGAAGGGGTGGGGGAGCCTTCGGGTTGAGGAAGTGTCTTTGCCGGTGGGCTTGTGCTGGCGGTGGTGGATGTCGTGAGCTAGCGAGGTGGATGCTCCAGGTGCCGAAGGTGGCGTGGATTGCGAGGTGAGTCCTCATTTGGGGTGGGCTTCGAACTGAGTTTTTCTTCACCATGCTGGAAGTGGTCTTCGGGTGCTTTGCGGTGACTTTGAGATGACGCCGAAGGTGCCCCGAGGGGCGCTCGCAAGGATTTCCTGGTGCCACGCCCTGAGGCCGGAGGAGACTACCGCGTTAGAGGAGTCTTGAGGTAGAGTCTAAATGGGCGGGCCTACTAGGCGGCCTGACGGCCTTCTTGTCGGCTGGCCCA
Source organism: Phyllostachys edulis (assembly GCA_036346405.1). Lineage (NCBI taxonomy): Eukaryota > Viridiplantae > Streptophyta > Magnoliopsida > Poales > Poaceae > Phyllostachys > Phyllostachys edulis. The sequence goes on along the minus strand of CM070549.1, from coordinate 70,916,207 downwards.
AACATGGTATGACCCGCACTGTTCATGGGTCGTGCCAGCCCGCAAGACGAGACCGGGCCGTGCAGGGCCGCCACCTCTGCTGCGGTGGGCGGCCCGGCTCGACACTGAACAGATGGCGGCCGTGCTGAGCATGGCACAGCACGACACGCCTGCACGGGCAACACGGCTGCAGAGGGAGGCCGGGCGGAGGGCAGAGCGGGCGGTGGCGCACGGTCTTCTGCCGAGTGGAGGGAGGAGGAGACGGGCGGCGGCGCCGCGATGGCGCGGTGATGCGGTGCTACGCTTGCTGCCGAAGCGAGACGAAGGAGGAGGCGATAAGTCGTCGGCGGCGCGGTGCAGTGTCGTTGAGGCAAATGCACAAGCGCCGCAGTGTCATCGAGGTCGTCAAGGTGGCGGCGGGCCGCGGGAGGCGAGGAGGCGGCGGGTCGTCGAGGCGCGAGGCGAGGCCTGAGGGAGGCGGCGGGCCACGGGAGGCGAGGAGGCGGGGTCAACAATGTGGGGCGGGAGGCGAGGAGGCAGAGGGGTCGACGACGCGCCATCGCGGGGAGGCGAGGAGGCGTCACCGCGGGGAGGTGAGGAGGCGGTGTCGTCGAGGCGTAGGCGCCGCAGGGAGGCGAGGACCGAGGAGGTGGTGGCTGGCGGCATGGGCGAGGAAGACGTGGGGGAGAAGAAAACGGGCGGCAGGGGCGAGGCAACCAGGGAGAAGAAGATGGGCGGGGGCGGCCGGGCTAGCCGGGCCGTGTAGTGCTCGTGGTCCGTGCCCGGCACGGCACGGCCCGAAAAATTCAGCCGTTTTTGACCGTTGGGAGATTTTTTTTGACCGTTTTTGACCGTTGGGGGCTTAAAAAATAGCAAAAACATTGAAAAATTCTGAAATTTTTTCTATAAATAGGCACCGTACCCCGCCTCATTTAGCACCCCTTCATTCTCTATTCTCTATTTGAAATTGTGTTGTGCAAATTCAAATCCGTGTTGAGCTAATTTGGCAAAATTCAAAAAAATTGTGCCAAAGTTTGAAAATTTCAATTTTCATCAGCAAATCAGCGAAAGAGGCACAATACTATTTTTGTAATACTTTTATTGTTAATTATTGTTATGCTAAGATTAAAGTAGTAATAGTGTTAGTTTCGATTTTGCAGTTTTCGTTATGGACAGTCCTTACGATAGCTTTGCTCTTAGTGAGTTCGGACTTTCATCGAACGAAATTGCGTCTATGGAGGCGGTTGCGGCTACGGCTGCCTCAAACCAATCGGAGGTTTCACTGGAGAAGAAAGGTGGAGTTCTATCGTTAGCCTACACGTCAGCATCAGGCTCAACGGCAACCGGAGCAAAGAGGTCGAGGTCGTCTACATCGGGAGTGTGGGAGAATTTCGACAGGACAACTAGGCAAGACGCAGCGGGAAATGAGGTACCATATGCTATTTGTAAAATTTGTCGCCATGAATTGTCTACAAAGTCTACAGGTGGAACGGGACACTTGATTAGACATGCTACAATGTGTCGAACCAAGCAAGGATTGGTGATGAGGCAAACGCAGCTGCAATACAACCCCGACGGTACGGTATCTAGCTGGGACTATAATTCTCAGGTAGCCCGCCAATCTCTTTGTCGTTTAATTGCTTCTGAGGATTTACCGTTAGGCTTTGGCGAGTCCGCTTCTTTCCAAAATTACATTAGGATTGCGTATAGTCCTAGATTTACTTCCATTTCTAGACAAACAACAACTAGGGATCTAGTGAAATACTATAATGAATGTCGTAATAAAATAAAGGAACTATTTAGTACGTGCATATTTTCAGTGGCCCTGATCTTGGACATATGGAGTGGTCGAACTAGGGAGGATTACCTTAGTGTAGTTGCGCATTATATTAATGATGACTGGGTAATGGAGAAAATGATTATAGTTTTGAAATTAATTGATGTAGCACACACGGGGGAGAATATTGCGAACTGTATTATCAAAGTCGTGGAAGACTTTGGTCTTACAGACAAAATATTCGTAATTACTTTAGACAACGCCGCTTCAAACTCTAGGGCTATGGACATTCTTACTCCAGTGTTGAGTACATATGCCGATTCCTTCCTGCTACATCAACGATGCGCTTGTCATATTATCAACCTTATAGTCAAATGTGGTTTGAAGAGGTTGAGTCCGTATATTAAAGCTTTTCGCGCTGCGATTTCTTTCTTGAATAATTCTAACGTAAGAATAGCACAATATAAGAACTTCTGCAGGGCAATGAGTGTACGTCCAAGAAAGTTCGGTTTGGACATGGAGGTAAGGTGGAACTCTACTTACCTCATGCTTAAGAATCTTTTACCATACAAGAGCACTTTTTCTGTATTTATTCAAACGCACTATCCTAGCACCGACGGTACTATGCTATTAACTAAGCAACATTGGTTCATTGCTGAGAAGGTACTGTCATTTTTAGAAATTTTTTATGAGGCAACTGTTACTTTGTCCGCTGTCTACTATCCAACATCTCCTATCATTGTGCATACTATTTTACGGATTGCTACTCATTTGAAAATGTTTGAAATTGACATAGTTTTACGCGATGCTGTTGTTTCCATGAAATCTAAATACCTTAAATATTGGTGAGAAATCCCTTACCTATATGCATTTGCATTTCTTTTAGATTCTAGGGCTAAAATTGATGCATTTGGTACTGTACTTGATCTTCTTAGTGATGCTACGGGGCTAGACTATACTAACTATTTTGCAGAAGTTCGTTCTCGGTTATACGAGGTTTACCAAAGGTATGAAAATAAGTTCCAGGGAGTCCGTTTGCAATGACCTCCAGTAGCCCCCACCTCAAGTGGGAAGAAAAATATGTGGGGCGCGATCTTCGGTGCCTCTTTCTCCAGGTCCAGGTCCAGGGGTTCTTCTTCTTTTTCTACACCAATGCCTGCTCAGCCAAGACCCACAAGGAGCGGAGAACTATCCACCTATCTGGACAGCGATACAGTGGTTTTCAACTCAGAAAGCTTCGACATCTTGCAATGGTGGCAAGCCCATAAGTTAACATATCCCGTGCTATCCATACTTGCATGTGATGTGTTAACTATTCCTGTCTCTATGGCTTCCTCCGAGTCTGCTTTCAGTCTTTCTAGAAGGATATTGGAGGAGAGAAGAACAAGTCTCACAAGTGAGATGGTAAAGATCCTTCTAACTGTGAAGGATTGGGAACAAGCTGATTCACGAACACAACACTCTGTGGAAAATCCAGAGTTGTCAGAGGTATTCGAAAATCTGTACTTAGACAATGACACCGACACATAGAACAAAGATGTATCATGTATGTAGAATTGTAGAGCTATAGGTTTTACTCTTTTTCCGTTGCCAAGGTTTTCTCATTTTGAGTTTTTACTTGGCGAAGGGTTTAACGAGGCAACCAATTAGACAACAATAAAGCTCTTTATTACATTTTCAATATGATTGTCTCATTTTTTTTTATTTTCATGTCTACTTCAGAATTCTACATTTTTTTTCTAATTTTTCTGGATTTTTTTGGATTTTTTTATTCTAATGGGCCGAACGGGCCACATCTGGCCCGATGAGCCAAACGGGCTCGGGCCGGCCCGGCACGGCACGAATGCCTCACGGGCCATGCTTGGACCGGTGCCCTAGCCCGTGGGCTGGCTCGGCACGGCACGAATAGTACACGGGCCGAAACGGGCCGTGCCTAAATGGGCCGTGCCTAGTCGGGCCCGAGCCGTGCTGGGCCGGACGGCCCATTTGGACACCTCTGCTTTGGGGGCTTTGGCATGACTCCGAAGGTGCTCTGTGCTTTGAGCGAAGGTGGGCCGAAGATAATGCGAGCCTTCGGTTTTGAGGAAATGCATGCTTCGGGTGGAGGCTTTGGCAATGTGGAGGTGTCTTCAGCTTCTTTTGTTTGTAGCTTTTTGTTCGGTCCGCAGGGACGGCGCCAACTGTCGTAGCTAAAAGACTAGACAGTGGGTACGGAGGGTACCCCGTACCCTTTGTCTTGGGAGAATGACCAAAGGGAGGAGCCAAAGACATATAAATATGAATGTATTGCTCATATGTGTAGAATGAGGATTCCCCCCTTTCTTACATGCCTATGGGGCCTTACTTATAGGGGGCAAGAAGGGATATTTACCTTCTTGCCCCCATAAGCGTGAGAGAGAGAGAGAGAGGGTATTTAGGTACATTTGCCTAAATACACTATACAAACTAGATTTACATATGTACAGCATTCCTGACGGCACACCGGTACCCCAACGATCCTAGGGTGCGGGGCACCCCTTGGGGCCCTGCTATGACAGTGCGAATAAGGTAAAACTGCAGTGATAACATGCTTCAAAATTTGCATGTAAATAGATAAGTTAACACCCCCATGCACTGAAAATCCAATTTTCTTTTATAAAACCCACCCAGTTCAAAACTTGGCTAGCCCTCTAGAAGAAGCAAGGAACTTGGAAGTGTGGTTGCACTGCACCTTCCAAAAAAACACCCGCTCAGAAAAATGCCATTGAAGATTGCGTGATTCACATTACCTAGACTGAAGTAGAGGAGTAATACAAAAGCAGGACTAAGGGGGCAATAACTGTGTTATAGGATAATCGGCCTACACTAAGTACCTGGAAATAAAACACATCAACTAAATCATTCGAAATGAATACAAAAGGTCGAGATGTAAAGAAGCATGCATCTTACCCAGAGATGACGACGAGGAAGGTTCTCCCACGGTGGCCCAGGATGTAGGGACAAGCTCCCGAAACCACCCCACGAACCTTCCCCCCTCCTCTGCCTCCCTGCCCCCAAAACCCCACCGAACAACCTCGCAGTGGTAAGCAGGGAAGAGGCTGCGATGCTTGCTCGGCCGACGCGGAGCAGGAGGTGGTGGCGGCGTAGGGGAGGATTAGGATGAAGAGGACGTAGTGTGGTAAACTCGAGACGGCGGCACGGCGAGGGAAGGACACAATCATCTTTGCCTCTTCCTCATTGTCGTCGATGCCTCCCCTCCCTTCCCTGACGCCGCCACTTCAACTCCAAGGTATCACCGCCTCCTCCCCCCCCCCTTCCCTCCCTGACGCCTTCTTACGTCCCTGACGCCGCCTTACCACGCTACCGCCTCCCCTCCCTGCTACCTTATGTCGCCAGTGCTACTTCCCCGGATCATCCATCGATGGCCACAACGGCAATGGGAGGAGCTGAGAGCTCGAATTTCTGGACGGAACTTCAGAGCATGGAAAGCCACCCTGAATCTAAGCCCCTGAAATCCCTCCAGGTTTGCAGGAAGAATTGACTGCAGAAAGCGTACACAAAGGCTCTCTAAGTCCAAAATGGACCATAGAATGAGAAGCACAATAGAGTTAATGGGTCCTGGAGGATACCTGAAGACATTTACCTCCATTAACGATTATCCCCATGACTTTTGATTTGGCAAGCTTGAGCAAGACTTCTATGATGTAATATTCTGGAGTGGCATAATTTTTATGTGATACTATGGGAAATTCTATCTTTTTTTTTTTCTAGCCTCTCTGAGATCCTTTGGCAAGCCCCGCACAATAGCCACATCACTGGAAATTGGAAAGTGCAGCTATGAAGTACTCTTCATCATAGAGATATGAAAAACTTTTGAATTTTGAACTGCAAGGTAAAAATAAGGAAAGAGGAAAGCTATATTTAGAGGTTAAGAAGAAAACGGGGTACAAGTAATAAATAAACCAACAAACCAAATATCAAAATGTTTGAAGGAGATAGGGACACGATGCCTTTTGCACGAAGTTGTTGCTTGTATTTGAAATAACAGTGGCATTTAAGAGCACGGCAACGACAAGATCACAGATCTAACAAAAGGAAATATGTCATTATCCTACAAAATAATGACCACATAAATGGGCACTTCACACAAGGAAACTTATTGAAGACTATATCTTCTCAAAGCTACCATAAATCTTTACATAAATAAAACCGTTATGTTTATCTGGAGTTGTAACAAGGTGAATCAAACAAATTAGATGAAGGTTTAAGTGTATGAGTTTGAGCTCGAAGAAAAAACTCACAAGATATAGTGCATCTAAAGAATATACAGATAACACCTATTTAATTAATCAACCACTTCCTAAGACATTATAAGTTTTGCAGCAACTATAGATAAAGCGTCGAACTTCAAATTTAAGACATTCAAAACAAATCAATGAGCATATCTATCAAATAACACATGTTTAATTAATCAACCACTTCCTAAGATGTTACAAGTTTTGCAGCAACTACAGATGAAGCGTCAAACTTCAAATTTAAGACATTCAAAACAAATCAATGAGCATATTTTACCCACAACTGTATGCAGGAGAGAGAAAAACATGAAATCAATAAGCAGTCTAAGGTCAACTACATAGCACCGGTGAGTGGTGATTACAACATTGCCACAAAAAAAAACAGGGTAGAGGGTGCATAAGTCTAAATAAATCCCCGAATAAGACAATAATAGTATGTGAAATAAAAGGTTCAAGTATGGGTCCCTCATTTTCAATGTATGAAAAGATAGCTTGCTCGATGTTATTTAACTAATTGCATAACTAATTTAGGAAAAAAAAAGAAGTCAAAAAAGAAAACGCAAACATGGTAGGGAAAGTTGAGAGCCAAATTACCAGGATAGATTTTTCTAGGTTTTACGTAAGGGTGTAGGTGATCAAGTGTATTTACGTAAGGGTGTAGGTGATCAAGTGTATTTACGTAAGGGTGTAGGTGATCAAGTGTACTCAATGGACCCCCACAATCTACGAGGTCAAGGCCTCTAAAAAAATCATGAAGCAAGAAAAAGGAAAGTTATTAGCTCCTAATCAACTATTGCATTAATATATGAAACTAAATGTCTAATGTAACCTCCAAAAAATGCAAATTCCCTTCAAAGTTATATTGAAAATAGAAAATTTGATAACTGATACTTCGACATAGTCATGAGTTGTCACTCACCGGTCCAAATGGAAGGGCATCATCCATATGTAGGCTACACTTTGTAATTCCCCTAGCAGAGTAATTTGCAAGAAAAAGGTGCACCAGCAGTGACAACATTGACAAACGATGCCAACGGTTATGGCCAGCTTAAATTTGCTTTTGAGGAGCATCTTAATTATTGAGCATCAAAGAGAATTAAGGAAAGAATGATATTGGGATTTAGGATATATAAATTCAGAATTTTTGAGAGGGATTAGAAATTGGGCCTTTCGGCCCATGTTACCGTGGCCCAAGTGGGGGAAACCGACTTTTAGCCCAAGGCCTATTAGTGGGTTGTGTTCTAGAGGGAAAGGAGGGGGTGGGCAGCAACCCTAGCAGCCCCCTTCTACTTTGGCGTCGCCCCTGCTACAGTACCGCCCGCCCCTGCTACAGTTCCACTACCCCCTGCTACTCCTTGCGCCGCCCTACCTTCTGGTGCCACCTCTTGGTTGTTGCCGGCCAAGAAGAGAGGAAGAGGAAGGGGGAGAAGAAGGAGGGAAGAAAGGGTTCTCGCTGGGTTTTCATATTCATCGTATTGATCTCCAAGGGTGACGATCAATTTTATCCTCTATTTCTGTTTAGCATTTGTTCTTTCGGTAGAAATAGTTAGTAGAACACAAAATTTGGTCTGGCCAACTCCTAGAGAATTGTGGATAATTTCATTAGCTTTCCATAGAATCTTGGTTCACATTGTTTGGTTAAACAGATCTCGAGTTATGATTTTTACAGTACAGTTGTCCAGAGTTGATATGTCAGGTTTTGGTAGTTATAGAGATCGATTGATTAAAAATAGTTAACGACCTAATTAGAGAATTCGACCAACTATACTATTGTAGATAATTATTTAATATTTCCAGAAAGTCTAATAACTCTTTGGATAATCTGACTGGAAGTTATGATTATTTTCATCTCGCTGTCCGGAATGTCTGTCAGATTCTGGCAGTTGTAGTAATCTATGTATTAAAAATAATTAATCATCAAATTAGGAAATATTATCAACTAGACTATTATATATAATTCTTTAATCTTTCCAGAAAGTATAATAAAACATTTTTTGGATAATCAGAGTGGTAGATATGATGTTTTGTAATGTGATTGTTCTGTTTGGGACAGAACGGTATTCAAGGAAGAACAGCGGTTGGGTTTCGTTTAGGAGCGATGCTATATATGTATTTATTTTGTATAGTTATTTGCCTTGGGTTGTCTCCTTAGAATGTTTCTTAAATGCTCAGGTGGTGGTGTGAATCCGGGGGTAGTGCCCCTCTTCTTATCGTCAAACTTCACACGGTTGAGGCAAGTACAATTAGTGGATAGTGTATATGGATGGATGTTGTTAATCATTTACGAGAATGAATGTTTACTTATGATCTTGCTGCTGGTTGTCATATACTTGTGTTGATTAAATGCATAGACTCATTTGCATCATACATTCATCTTTGAGGCTTGGACTACGTGGTAGCCAAGCAATGTTATTGTTGAGGTCCCTGTCATGTATTAGACAGGTATGAGGTCCCCACACTCGTGGAGTGTGGGCTTGAGGTCCCTGTGCTAAAGGCACATGCATGGGTATGCATCGACGGATGCATACCCCGCATTACCGGTATATGCAAAAGAGAAAAGAAAAGTGCATTTATAGCATAAGCATTGCATGGCAAATTTTTTTTAAAGGAAGTGCAAAAGCTTTGCACAACATTTCATTAAGACGAAAAAAACAGTACACAAGTGACTAATACAATAGCCGAGGGTTTGAGAAAACTCAAAAACTCAAACCAAACACAGCCAGGAGATTTAAAATCCTCCAAACAGGGAGGACAAAACTACTACTGCTCCTGCAAGTTCATTTCTCGATTCGAAACCGACCCCATGAGCCAAATGCGACGCTCGTTAAGAATGCAAAGAAGCAGTTGGTCAACAGATGTGGTTGTGTTATTGAAGATCCTTTGGTTGCGCTCCTTCCAGATCATCCAACAAACGAGAATTATCCATGAATCTAAATCTTTCCTACACTGTTTAGGAACGTATTTTCTGACGACAATCCAATGATCTTGGAGAGAGGGTTGACCCACGGGAGTTGCACAATGCAATCCGACCTTGATTAAGAAACGTGCCCAAACCTGAGCCGTCACCGCGCAACCCACTAGGAGGTGATCGATGGTCTCCTACGCGTGCCAGCAGAAAACGCAAACCCCTTGATTTGGCAATCCTCAATGTTGGAGGCGATCAGTCGTCCAACAGCGTCGACAGATCACTAACCAAATGAAGATTTTGCATTTTAAGGGAGCCCTGGCTCTCCAAATGGCCTGAGCGCAAGGGAACCTGATGGAGCCCAAGAAGAACGCCTAATAGGCCGACTTGGCGGAATAGGAGCCCGAGCTTTCCCAACGCCATAGAACCGAGTCGATCTCTCCCTGTACTAACTGAATCGGTTGCAATGTATCCCATAGCCGCAGAAATTCTGAAATGCTATGTGGTTGCAGCTGTCCCAAAATGTCTAGGATCTAGGCATCATTTGCAAGAGCATGGGCAACCGATCGGCTTCTCCTAATTGACGGTTTCACCAAGTTGGCAATGGAAGGTGCAAGACAAGAAATGGATCGACCGTCCAGCCATCGGTCCTCCCAAAACAAGCAATTCTCACCGTTCCCAACTTTGACCGAAATCGAAGCATGGAACATGTTTTCCTCCATTCTGTTGTATTGGGTGTGAAGTCTCCCCCAAGGCCTGGCCGACGAACAACGCTGCAGCCATTGCCATCGCATGCGAAGAGCCCGACCAAGGATGGTCAAGTTTGGTATGCCTAGCCCCCCAAGATGAAGAGGGCGACAAACTGCAGACCAAGCTACTAAACAGTGCCCACCTGCAACATTCTGAGATCCTTTCCAGAGAAAAGCTCGACGTCTCTTATCAATTTCTTTGATGACCGAGAGCGGAGGGTCAAGAGCCATAAAAGTGTACACCGGCATGGCAGACAGCACTGCCTGCACCATCACAAGATGTCCCCCTTGAGAGAGGCAACTAGCCTGCCACGCCTGAAGACGGTTAGCAACCTTGTCAATGAGCGGTTGGAAATCTGCACGGGACGGTTTTCGCAAAGTGAGGGGTAGGCCAAGGTATTTGCAAGGAAAAGTAGCGGGTACAAAGGCAGTGCGGTATCGATGATAAGTGAATTTCTGGTGGTTGCAGCCAATTGGCACAAAAGAGCTCTTTGCCATATTTGTTCGCAGTCCTGATGCCTCGCCAAAGAGCTGAAGGATTTCATTGATGGTGAGCAGATCTGAACTGACTTGAGTTAGGAATAGAACCGCATCATCTGCGTATACGGATAAGCGGTGAGGTAGTCCTTGGCGCCCACCGATCGGCTACAAAAGGCCAGCATTATTTGCCTTAAGTATGAGACTGTTTAGAACATCCATTATGATGATGAACAACAAAGGTGATAAGGGATCTCCTTGGCGAAGGCCGCGACCGTGCCACACCAATTGACTCGGTTGTCCGTTCACTAGCACTTTGGTGGATGACGATCTGAGCATAATGCCTAGCCATGCACACCACCTCGATCCAAAACCTCTATACCGTAAAATCTCCATTAGAAAGGGCTAGGATACTGAGTCTAAAGTTGGATGGATATGGTGATACTGTGAATGACTGTATGTGATGGGATTTACTAATATTCAAAGTATGTTATGATGTTTGGTTTATTGATTTAATTGTACTTTGCTGAGTCTTGGACTCACGCTTGTTGTTATGCTTTGTTTTAGGTATAGCTTGTGATGACGACATGCATGTGAGGGACTAGTATCGTTGGTTACACACTTCACCACGTTAATTGTTATGCTTAATAAATTAGTACTTAAATTTAATTGGAGGATCCCACTAGAGAATATAATTTTCTTAGTATGACCATGTTCACCCTTCGAGGTGCTTTCTTTTATTGTAATAAGAGTCGGATGGTGACTCTATGGTATCTTTCTTGTTTTTGTTTTAAATTGTTTTCGCATTATCCTACTTGATTACCTGTTATATGCTTGTTAATCTCTTTAATATCCAAGATTACAAAAGAGAGTCTGCCAAATTTAGGGGAAAACTCTCATATTGAGCTGGGGTGTTACACCAAATTCTACTAAAAAAAAAATTCAAGGTCAACCTATAGACAGAGACACTAGGCCTCTCTCTTAGATGCCCAACAAACTACAAGTAGAACAACAAGGTCAAATTTGCGGGCAACATAAAATATAGCCAAAAAAGGCAGCGTAATTATTAAGGTCTGATGTTAATATAACATTTTCACCTATGTTCTCTCCCTTGCATATTCATTTGGGAGTTGGGACACATCCTATCCAAGGCCCAACATTGAACAATAAATAAGTTGCATGCTTATTAAAGCACCTAAGTTTATCCTAAACCTTGAGGTGCAAAAATGGCTACTACCCTACACATTGCATAAACTGCTATGTTTCTAGCTATTCCATACAAGAGAAAAATGAGCTATGAAAAAACATCCTCACTGCAAAACAAAATGTGACGCTGAATTGAGAGCCGCAAAACCCTACCTACAAAATGCAATGTGATACGAGAACCCCCCAAGCGCCATCGCTCGCAGCCGCATCGAAGAACTGTGACAGTTGCTACAGGGCGATTGCATCGATCTCAGTCGCCACCATCCACAATCGGACAACACCGCCATAATGCAACCACGCGACACGAATCACCCCCAGACCCGAGCCGCAGACATGCAACCCTCGTCCCCATCCATCTAGTCCCTGTGCGCAACCACATCACAACCACATCAGGCACCTCCCCCAATTGAGCAAGGCACCAGGAGTGCGCCCGCACGGCGGCGTGAGGATCCGTCGTGAGAGGCCACGGGCAAGCTCGGATCCAGATCCCAATGTGCCCTCCCTCGCACACACGCACGCATGCATAGATAGATACAGAGGGAGGGGGAGGAGAGTCCGTACCTGTTGCGGTGCCCTAGCGGGTAGCTGGGGTTAGGGTTTGGCGTGAAGTGGGAGAGGAGGGCTCCGATTCGGAGCAACTCAGCCTCCACTGTAGGGTGGAGTGAAGTGTAGGTCTCTCTCTCTCTCTCTCTCTCCCTCCTCGGCGAGGCGACCTGTGCGAGGAGGGCGGCGGATGCGTTAGGGGCGGTGGGGCGGTGTGGAGAGCGGCGCATATGAGGTAGGGGCGAGGAAGGGTAGCGATGGCCGATGGGGAGGGGAAGTGGTGGGCAGTTCTGGCGTCGGGGCATGGTCGCGTGTGATTTGGGAGAGGAGAGGTTGGGTGGGGGCCTCGTGGAGGGGAGGCTACGAAAGAAACGTACAGGAAATCGGGAGACACTTAGGGGCCCACATATTGGCGCTGATTTTATTAGTAAGGAGAGGAGGGGGAGCGAATCAAATTGCGAGAGGAGGGAAGGGGAGGGGGAGCCAACTCTAATTTTTAAGTAGTAGAGATAGAGATGTACACCTGGTTAGTGGTGGATCCAGGTTAAAAAAAAAACAGGTATAAGTGGACTGAGCGGCTACTCTACTAAAAAACCGAAATTTGAGTGCTCAGCCTTCTTTGATTCCGCTCCTGACCGTTGCTTCCTTTATTTATTTTATTTTTGACTTGACTACATGCACTTGTTGAAATCCCGTGCTGTCATGGTTTCGTTTGTGAAGTACATCTTAATTGGCAAGTTTATGCATGAGCACAGGCTCACAGCGCGCGTGATCGTGATCACGAATACGTGAGCCACGAGCACGGCGTGGCACTGTCACGTTAAGCCACGTCGCAGGCAGGTAGGTAGGTAGCCCCAGTCCACAAACAAAAGCCAAATAAATCGAATGGATATTAAGCAGGCGGTTGGTAAGAGAGCAGAGAAGCAGCTTGCTCGCGGCGTAGGACAGCAGAGCAGAGAAGCGCGCGCGAGAGAGTGAGAGACAATCACAATGGAGTCCGCGGCAAGTATGAGGATACCCCTTGCCGTCTCGGCGCACAGGCCCCTCGTAGTCGCTCTTGCTCCCCGCGGCTTCGCCTCCATCTCCTTCCCTTCCCTCTTCGGTGGTGGAGGCGGCGGCCAATTCTTTGGAGGAGGAGGCGGCGGCGGAGGAGGAGGAGGCGACTCCGGTGCCGGAGCTGCTGCGGCCGCCGCCGCGGTTCTCGGCGAGACAGAGATGGCGGGCGCCGACGTCATCCTGCTCCACGTCGGGGTACGTAATGCTCGTTAATTCCACTGGGCTACATCTCTGCCACTCTGCGCGTCAAGCATCAAGTATGAGATGTTGCTCTTCTCTTGGCATGCATTGCATTGCAGGGGATGTCGTGTGGTGGATGCGCCGCGAACGTGAAGCGGATTCTCGAGAGCCAGGTTCGTCGTCTTGGTCGTAGTAGTTGCAGGAAGCTTGCAGTCATCTTTGATTCCTCCCACCTTGTTCCTCAATCTCGTTTCGTTCTACGCACAATAGTAGTAGATTAGCAGTATATCTCTATGTTGAACAGAGTGGATCCGTCTGCACAGCAAATGAATGAATGAATGAATTTATCAAGGAGTTCTACCCTGGTTAGTGGAGCAAGGACCAGGAGAAAACTTCATTAACCGCTCTATCAAATTAAACCCAAGGATCAGAATAGCACTTCCTCTCTATTTTACCTGCACAGATAACTTTTATCGTACTTTCCGTCAAAGAGTGTAGACCAGTTGCATGGTTGTGCAGCCAGCGCCGTTCCTCACATTTTGGAGGTCTTGAAGCGAGACAAAATAGGAGATCTTTTATTCTAACATAAATAAATAGTGATACTTTTATATCAACTGTAAAGCTATTTAATACATCAAAAAGATACAAACTACTTATAGAAATCAATTTCTTATAACATTTCTAGATGCAAAGTCATTGATAATAGTATCCACGCCAATGTGATCTAACATATCCTTTTCAATGCATAAAGTGGCCAGACCATTCAACCTTTCTTGTGATATTGATGACCTCAAATAGTTTTTCAATAACTTCAACTTTGAAAAGCTTCTTTCAGTTGATGCTACAGTCACAGGTACAGTAAATAAGATTCGATAAGCAATTGAAATATTTGGATAACAATCTACATTTCTAACAAACTAAAAAATCTCAATAGCAGACATTGTCACATGGCAAAGTCATTTGCAACACTCTTAATTCAGAGAAAAGAGATGTATCAGGATACCTATCCCTACACTCTTAACCACAATCTAGTTAGTAGTTATACAACCCTGCAGAACAATAGAGCATATATAGGATATACAATTATGCATATACGTATATGTAGTATGATGTATCAGGATCGGGTGCCCTTGGCTCTGGTGGGCCCTGGGCGGTCGCCCCTGCCGGCCCTCCATCCGGAACGGTCCTGTGTGCAGCACTCTTACTGCACTACTGTATTCAAAGGTGCCGAAACTATTGTGCGTTGCAATATGCCACTGTTGGAGAATGACCCCAAACATGTGTTGTTTCTTAGCTTGCTCTTGCATATGGTTTTGTGCTTCTCAGTAATGCAATGTGGCTGGGCATGTTGATGTACCTGTTGTCTAGGATTGTGAATTAATGCATACAAAGCTTTGTGCTTCTCAGTAAACAAATACATGTTGTGGACGGAGCAATTGTAAATTTGGTTCCGCACTGGCATGTATGCAATTCCTCGAATCTGCTACGTACTTCTCAACCTTTATTTTCCCTACCGCATTCTTTCGTATGCTATTTCTATCACAACTCTTATTAAGATGACTGCGTAATTGACATTCAATTACTAACTTTTGCAGCCTGAGGTTACTACTGCCACGGTTGACTTCGACAAGGCGATTGCATTTGTGTGGACAACACCTGAAGCCAAGGCAACGAAAGACTGGCAGAAGCAACTGGCTGAGAAACTTGCAAATCACCTGACCACTTGCGGATTTCAATCTCATCTGCATGGTAAGAGATTGCACTTTTATTTTTCAAATTTCAGTCCAGGTAGACAACGCCTAATTTAATTTCATGTATAGTTCTAGCGCCACAGGTAATTGGTTATGTATTATCCTCCCCAGTGAATCTGAATAGTTACATTACTCTGTCAGCACTTGTAAACACAAAAAATGGCCTGCTCTTGTAAACCCAAGTGACTTTTTCTTTCCTATTTGCAGAAGAAGCCAAAGCCGAAGCCGCAGAAAGCTGATTCTGGACCTCAACAATGAGCGCCCTTGAAGTTTTACCATCAGAGGGTCCTTGAAAGGCAGTAACTAATAACTTCTTCTGCAAAAGTTGTATATGCGGCTCTACAAAATACATTTTGTTTGAGAGTTCTGTAGTTCTAAATCACTTCTTTATGCTTGTATCTCACCACTGACAACTATCAGAGACTCAGAGTATTCCCTAGTACTCTGTCCTGAAATACAGAAATTTCATTCTGGATATACCAATTCAAATACAATATTAGAATTTGAGGTGGTGGTTGTAATTCAAGAAGTTTGTTGAACTCTTCACTTCATGTTTCATTATGCAATATGTCATGTTTCATCACGACTACGTCGAGATTAAATGAACTTATACTGTCATGAAGACTGAAGAGTTTGCAGCTGAACTCTGTTGTGCTTTTCAGATTGGCCTTTTATTTAGTCAATATATATATGTATGTGTGCTGCTGTAGGTCTGTCTAAAAAAGACAAAAAGAAGTCCAGACATATTTGCTCTTTTGGGATGAGCTAATTTCACCAAAAATTGTCTTTCTCGGTATTGTAAGAACTTGTGATGGATATTTTGTAAAAGAAAGTGCTTTCGCTGCCTCCATTAACTGTCTATTTCAGCATTTACCCCAACAAAATGTATTCCTACAATATATATCTCTAGGTAAGATGACCAAGTAAGACATGAACCCAGTTAACCTGGATAAACACGACATAATAAATACTGAATGAGCAAAGAAATAACAAAATTTAAATTTGATACGTCAACTGACATGATTAACATGATGAAAATGTATTATTTTAAACCAGTCAACTTGGAAATTACTAAAATGACTGTTTTTCTTTTGTCAACAATACCTATGGTTTACACTGTTTGGTTTTATAGTGCATGGCGTACCTTACTCTTCTATTATCTTACCGCTCGTTTGGCAACCATTTAGACAGGGAATTGCGATCAAAATATACTTCATGTTCCCTCTACAAACATCAACCCATCTATGAGTTTAAGTTTTGATACGATGGAAGTTAAACCTACTGACCTAATAACCCTCTAAAATTATCATACCTACTGACCAAACAAGAGACTTAAACTCCCAACCCTATTTCCCAGTTCCTCCTACGATGCGAACCCCCCAGCAACAAATGTGCGCGCAACCCCAAGGACCTCACGATTAACAAGCTCGATGTTGGGAGGAAAAGACGCCACACCAAGGTCCCAACACCCTGATGATAAGTCAGTTTGAACAGCAAGAACAAATCTTGAGTTCAAAATCCTTCCAAGAAGGAAGAACAACAGAAAGGTGTTTTAGGCTGTTACATATGGGGTATTTATAGGCTAGGAACATTGTAATACCCCGTTCACCTATTTGAGTAATTAAAAAGAATTAGAATTAGAATTTAATAGTGCAAAATTTAGAATTTTAGGAGGGGAAAAGAATTGGGCCTTCGACCCACGATCCCTTACCAAGGCGGGCCGGCCGGCCTTAAGAGGAGCAGGGTGGCAGCAGCCCCAACCCTAGCCGCCCCTGCCCCCTCCTGGCCTCCACCTCCTCCTGGCATGCGCCCTTCCCTGGTGTTGTGCCCCTTGGCCGCCCCCTGCCGTGTGCCCTCCCTTGCTGCCTCGCGCGGTGGGGGTTCTGCTGTTGCCGCCTAGCAAGGAGGAGGAGCAGGTCCAGTGGTGGGCCGGCAGGGAGAAGGGGGAAGAGGGATGAGGAAGGAAAAGGAAAGGAGAGAGAGGAAAAAGTCAGGGCATCGCGATCGTCGTCATTTTATTCAGGGGTAATGATGTAGTAGTCCTTAGTTTAATCCTAGAATAGCAATTATTCATGTTGTAGATCGATTTGCTCATGGGAGGTAGAGGTTTTGGGAAGCCCTAGTTCGGTGAACTGTGCTGCAGAACCTTGCGAGGGGAATTAGGGGTATCTACGGTCAGAAGTATTATTTCGTCTGGTTAGGAAAGTTGTAGGAAATTTTAGTAGCATTCCATGACTAATTTTGGAGTTGTGAGTTAAAAGATATGACATCGGGAAAGTTGCTGTCCAGAAATCCGTTGTCAATGGCAACAGTCGTGTAGATGGGTTAATTACATATATTAGATGGACCAATTTAATTGTGGTAATAACTAAAATAATCTAGGAATTTCTTAGTAGGTTACAAAAATATCATTGTTTAATATTTTTCATGTTGTAGAAAAATAGATACAAAAATGTGAAGGGGGTTGTTCTGAAATTTCTGGTTTAATCCTCGGGGTTGAAAACGGGAACCTAAACGGCGAATTCAGAAGTTGTGTATAACTAGAATATTTTAGGAAATTTCGTGGGGTTTTTAGAAAGTATATATTTTGCTATGTTTGGTGTCGGACCCCGGGCTTTGAATACTAGTTCCATGATCAGTAGCTAGTACACACATTCACAACATTAATATTCATATCCATACATTCACACATACAAAAATAAAACAAACTATGGTATATAACTTAAGTGATTACATTATTTACAACTCAGGGGCCAACTGACCAAATAAAAGCTTAAGTATCAGAAGTAGCAAAAGTAACAGTGGAAGCAAAATATGTAATAAGTCCAAAATTCTAGCGGCATGCCCATCTGAACCCTCAGGCAACTGACTAGAGACAAGTCCTAAAAAGACCCATCATTAAACCCATCGGTTCCGGGAGCGAAGAAAGCGCCATCTAGCGTAGGCTCATCCTCTAAGCCTGAACAACAAATTAAGCAAGATTGAGTACATTGCGTACTCATCAAGACTTGTAGTGTATCGCAAAGTTTATATACATACATGGCTAAGAAAGGATGAGGCTCTATGCTACAAGTTATTTTCAGCATCAAGCAAGTTTATTCGCAATATTGATATGTAGTATTTTGCAATGGAAATTTTAAGAACAGTTAAATAGATAAAGGACAACCATTAAGTAATTAAATAAGTAACAACTCCTAACCCTCCTCAGCTACGAGGAATATTTTATTTTCAGCCAAAAACATGGCACTCAGCTCAAATATAAACCAACAAACCATTTCCCACGTTTCCCAATGAAACTATTTTTATAAAAACCAAGACTATACCCGATGGACCGCACCAAGCACGCTCATGACCACGAGCATGGCTATTTAAATAGATTTACACTCTGTAGAGGTGTACAACTTTACCCACAACATGTGAATTCTCTAGTTTATTTGGTATCTGTCGATACCACCACTCACTACCTTTGGTAAGCAGTCTAGAGCACTAGTCGAAGCCTTTACATCATCTAGTCCTATCCTTGAACTAGCCTGGTGAATGAACACCCTCACTTCACTCGGGTACACCCCCGTCTCAGTGAGGCATTCACCGTTGTGTCAGAAGGCTTTGTGCCCAACGCCTCGGTGAAAGGAGCCCATTCGAACAAAACTGGTCATGCTCGCACTACTACGGCCTACCAACGTGCAAGGCTAGTTTCCAATGACTTAATTAGCTAAGGCCATCCCATACCGACACATGTGGTTGTACGATTATGCTTTATATTGGGAGCACTGGTGTTCGGTCCTTAATTGACCCGGGCGAGGATCTCCTCCTATGTACTTATGAGATACACCTCTCACACTTCTCAGAATAAAATATAACTCACTCGCGTCGCAAACTAAGTTTTTCATTTTTTTTATTTTTATACAAAATAAAAGAGGTAAACCCCTCTGGATCATCATTTGAAAACTCCCAAATTCATGTTCATCATGTCATCCTTTTTAGCAAATTTTAGTTTAGACTATGGCTTGACTAAGCAATTATGCGACACTCGCACTCGAAATTCCCAATTTGACATCATCTATTGTCTATACCATAACCTAATGGCTACAACAGCAAGGACATTAGTATTTCAAAGAGATTCATGCATCGAATAGGATTACGACTACCATTATCCCCAAATTTAGCAATTTTAATCAAACATACACGCATGCATAATAGATTTTGAAAAAAGAAGTAAAATAATTAAAATAGTAGGATCAACATGATCAAAGGGGTGCTTGCCCGAGGATGGAGTATCGTCGTAAAAGTCGTTCGAACAATCGATGTCCAATCAAAAGAGACGGAAGCAAATTAAATATAGCAAAATAATTCCAACAGCAATAAAATCCAAATATTTTTTCATATTCAAGTAGATCATGATTTTAGATGAATTTACAAAAAATATTCATCTCATTTGGAGTTTGTATGCAAAAGTTATTAATGTTTTAATTTGCTTCGGTTTGAAAATTCTAGAAAATAGAAAAATGCTAATGTCGAAAGCGTATTTTGCAAAGTTTACGCTTTCCAGCAGAGAAAGTGTATTCTTCTCTACGTTCTATTGAGGTTTACACTTTCCAGTAGAGAAAGTGTATTTTCCACATAACTAAAGGCGACTTTTCTCTTTTTCTCTGATTTTTATAAACTTACATGTGGGGTGTAACACCCTAATTTTGGAGCCTTTTTGAAAAATTCAAAATAAAAAGAACCATTTTATTTTGATGAGAATTCAAAGCTTAACTTGGAATTTTTAGAGTGTATATCAATTGACTAACTCAAACTTCAACTAAAGACTCTCTATTGGTCTGTTGGATTTGTTAGAGTTTTGGTGATCTCTCACTTTCTGTGCTTGTTTTGTTCTTCTTTGGTCCAGACCTCCTTAGGTCTAGACCTCCTCCTCGCTTGTTTGGACCTCCCCGTGTCCTTCAGGACCTCTCTGTGTCCTTTAAGACCTCCTCCTCACTTGTTTGGACCTCCTCGTGTCCTTCAGGACCTCCCTATGTCATTTAGGACCTCCTCCTCGCTTGTTTGGACCTCCTCGTATCTTTCAGGACCTCCCTGTGTCCTCTAGGACCTCCCCTACGTCCACTTGGACCTCCCTCGCGTCCGTTTAAGCCTCCCGCTTGGTCCAGACCTCTCCTTTGTTAGATCTAAGGGTCCAGACCTCTCCTTCGTTAGATCTAAGGGTCCGGACCTCTCATTCGTTAGATCTAAGGGTCCGGACCTCTCCTTCGTTAGATCTAAGGGTCCGGACCTCCCCTTTGAGGATCTGACTGTCAGGACCTCCCCTTTGAGGATCTGACCGTCAGGACCTCCCCTTGTGGATCTGACCGTCAGGACCTCCTCTTGTGGATCTGACCATCAGGACCTCCCCCTTGTGGATCTGACCGTTAGGACCTCCCCGTCTCTTGAACCTCTTAGCCTCTGGACCTCCTTGTTCACGGGACCTCCTCCCCAGTCTTTTTGCAAGGACCTCCCTTGCGGGTTGAGGCCACCTTGTGGTCAGGACCTCTGGTCCTATGCTCGGACCTTCCCCGTTGGTGCGGACCTCCCTTGACCTCTGCGGGACTGTAACACCCCAGTCCTACAAGGGCTGGAATGCTACTAAACTAACATGTTAACAAGCTAAAACAGACGACAAAAATTCTAATTTCAGCAGAACCTCCCCTGTATAGTTAGCTATACCGGAGGTTCCAACAATCATTAATATCAAGACAATGGTGAAATCAACAAATATCAGAATCATCGCAGAAGTATAATCTGATCTCAAGCAACTATATCAAAAGGATGAACTAAGCTTACACACAGTTATTAACCAGTCTTAATGGAGAAGAGTTATCAGCCACAGCCAACGTTTATTATTACAGTTCATCAATAATGAATGATTAAATTGAACTAAAATGAAATCCTGAACTTGATTAAAGTGAAGTGAAAAGGTAGTGTGTGTCTATTCCCTCCCCATGGAGCCAACCTCAAAGTTCACCTAAAAAATAAACAACAAACAAAGCAAGAGTGAGTCCGAGACTCAGCAAGTACATTAGATGAATAATACATAACAACCTTGATCATTAAAGTGTATGAAATAAGCACGTAATCTAACACTTGGATGAATGGAATGAATGATGTGGATGAAATGAAGGACTACACACACATGCATATACCAGTATTCTTTGGTGACACACCGTCGGAAATTCACCTAAGCCCGCACTTAACAAAGTCACGGGGACCCAAGCCCCGTCGAAGAACGTTTACGTGACGGTGTCCCGAATCGCCCACATTGGAATGGTGGGTCTTACGTGCCCATACCGGAATTGATGGGTCTTATATGTTGATCCACCTCGTGGATGAAATATGAAAGATGGATGCTGAGTATGACATATGAATATTGAACAATAAGAAACATGCTCTCCATCATGAAGGTAACCACATGGATTGAATATGAACATTTAAGTAATAACATGGTACTTAGAAATTCAATACCAATAGCAAGCATTCAACATGTCATAATCCTAGGAATACTAAGGTACTTGCTTTTAGCGTTGCGACGCGTTAATAGGCAATTGCGGTGCTCCCAAACCTGAAGCTTCACCTCCTAACAAACAAATAACTGAAATAAGGATGCGACGAACATGACAATACTAGATAAAGTTCTACAACGCTCCCCCGGCGATTCAAAATATAACTAGAACCTCTAAACTGAAAATCAACACATTCTGCCCTACATCGCCCCTGGCAGCAGCACGGTAAATGGCATAACTCTTGATCTGTAACTCCAAATGGGGTGAACCCAGTTTCTGTGGACTCTTGACTGACAAACCCACAATACTCTAGTTGGCAAGATAATTTGATTCGGCCAATTTAGTATGTTAACAAACAGGTGAACTTTCAGCACAGAAAAACTGTCTACAGAATAAACAGCGGCACCAAAACGACCATAACTTTTAATCTATAACTCCGAATTGATCAATCTTTATCAATCCGGAAAGTTTATAAAATTACCTACAATAACCTAGTTGGGATAAATCCCAGATTCTGCCAATTACCATGTCATAAGTTACAAATTAACACATCAGTTCAGTTTCGTCAGAAATCTGGACAGCGGATACTAAAACAGCCATATCTTTTGACTCGAACGTCGGAATCAAGTGAACTCGGCGGCCATAGAAAGTTAAGAACAACCTCTAAATATCTCTAGGAGATCAAAACTACTGGTTCGGCCTCTACGATCGCGAAAACGCCCACGCAACATTCTGGACAGATTGATGTTTACAGCAGACCGACATTTATCCAATCAAATCTATTCGATTTCAATTCTACGATTAATCATATGACAACAATCGACGATTGTTACCCTTGGAGACCCGCGGGATGACGAAGAACGATCCGCGAAGAAGATGATCTTCTTCTTCTCCTCCTTTCTTCTTCTCCCTTCTTCTCCTTCCACCATGGCCGGCGGCACCTTGGAGCTTCTTCCTCATCTTGGTAGAGCAGTAGGGAGGGGGGGCTGCTACAGTACCACGTGCTACAGTGGGCGCGGTACTGTAGCAGAGGTTAGGGTTTTGGGGGAAGGGCACCCCCCCTTCTTGACTCCACTACAAGGCTGGCCCACTTGGCTAGGACGCCTTGGGCCGAAAGCCCAAGGTCCAATCCTCCCTCAAATCTTGAATTTTCTTTCAATTTTCCTCTAAGCTTTAGTGCATTCAAATTTGAATAAATTTCTCTTTCGAATAATATGTTCTCTCTATTTGATATTCGGGGTATTATATTCTACCCCCCTTAACAGAATTCGACCTCGAATTCTAACCATCGAAATAAACGAAAGAACAATTGTCATAGAAAAGAAACATCTATTAACATATGCCCGAGCAAACATATGCGGATAATACTACAAGATACGAGACTCTAGCTCCCAAATGGCCTATCTCTCAGACTGACAAAACCACAAGACATTGACATAAACTACGTCTGACCTAACACTCAATCCGACATTGCCAAGTACACTCATCAGAAGAGATTCAAGGTAAGATCCTACTCAAGGTCAATGACGTTAACGAAACTCAACTCCAGATCTCCTAGGAGATCAATCGGTGTCGAACAAACCAAAAGTTGCATACCCGCGTATGGCCCGAGATGGTTAAAGCGATACGCCAACTTCCTAATCCTCAGATCTATCGAAAATGAACCAAAGGTACCTAGACCAACTTCCCTTTGGTACAAAAGCACACAACATGCTCAACACACACTAACCCTTGTTCCTTTCTAATTCGAACTCTTCATCTACAAGGAGCACCTCCTTTAATCAAGAATGCACAATGTAACTCGCTTTCTAACAACTATATTACAAAGAGAATCCAATCTGAAAATAAAGAGTTCTCATCGCATCCACGCAATGCTAACTCCCCACCAAAAGGGTCAAATCCAAAATTGACAATTCATCACGAAAACTTTCCACCTTCAAATTAGGAAATTTGCAAATAAACACCACGTCCGCCAAAAGAGAAGTCACTCAAATGCACAAGTCATAAATTTCTTTCAATCTTTCCGAACTGATAAGAAGCACACATGCCAACATAAATGCCGAGCTCAACTTGTGAAGGACATCCGTCAAAACACATAGCTCAATCAAGAATCAAGAAAACGGTCACTACTTGAGGAAGCATCAATTTGTTAGTTTCTCTTTTAGGAATAAAATTTCTCTCAAACTTTGGAATTCCAATTCATCGCATAACACACTAACTCATCTCTCTTAACTTGGCATTCTCAACGCTATGCTCAAGTCGAAATACATCATCCACACCTCTCAGATAGAGGTTCTAACGACTCCAATCAAACTTTCTCTCAACAACTCCTCTATCGATGTAATTAATTTGACAGATGACTCCCAATGCATCTCAAATAGATTGCACACGCAATCACATCACCTCAATCTTTTAAGAATAAACAACTCGAATTCTCGTAACACACATTCACATACTTCATCAAAAGGGTTCTATCAATGATCATCCCATCGCTCGAATCCACCCTTATTCTACTTCCTC
Organism: Phyllostachys edulis; assembly: GCA_036346405.1. NCBI lineage: Eukaryota > Viridiplantae > Streptophyta > Magnoliopsida > Poales > Poaceae > Phyllostachys > Phyllostachys edulis. The sequence continues at coordinate 70,892,254 of CM070549.1, read as the reverse complement.
TACACATAATCATTGGGCGACTCAAAGTCCTAGCATAAAATGTGAAGCCCAAATTTAAACTCCAAGACTTCTACAATGAACTTCTCATATAGAAGATAGGGAAAACCTCATATTAGATCCCTAAAATTCTCACAATCCAAACATACTCGCTCGTTAACATCAACACGAAAATATTTTCTCGACCCAATTATCTTTATAAAGATTCTAACTCTTAGAGAGTTACCTACTAAGTCCAAGTCATTCTCGCAATAATCTAACAATCTCGGTTATCTCAATAATCGCTTTAACGATCGAGATTACGCTAATATTACTCTCATTACAACACCATCATATTTCATCTGCACAACCGTGCAAGGTACTCAATCACAACACTCTAATACATTGATCAAGATTCCCATCCTTTCGAAGATTCTAATGTTCCACCCGAATTGAACAAAGGATCTTGGATCACAAATCGCCATAGGTTCTAATGGTTGCACGATGCAATCAGTTTAGCCTCAAAGGCAAACATTCTATATAAATAAAATTCTCTCCAAGAATTATACACTAAATCGCTTCATCCTGCAATGCTCCTCGAATAACTTACAACCCAAGGTTTCACAACTACAATTAATAAACACCTCAAGAGACTCCGGTGAAACAAATAGGTTGATTCTTTCTCAAAAGGAAGAGCGAATGGAAACAATTTTCATCAACTAGGAAATCATGTGCCACCCGCAGTGAACACATGACCAAGGAAAATAGTCACTTAGGCAAAGTACTCGGAAAACATAAGGGAAAGTCAACAGTCGAGGGCTCAAGCCCTACTGAAAGCGAATACCAAACCATAAATGAGAAGAAGGTACTGCCCTTTGAAAATTGATAAACTCTTATGGAACAACTGCATAAGGTTTAAGCATACTCAAATAAACTGCAAGATGCGAAACGTGCAACCACATGTCCTGTGTGGGCAGGACCTGGCCGACTAATTTGCAAATATCCATCACGGTTGATCCTATTAGTGTGGTGGGTAGTCATGTTACGACCTTCGTAGTCCCACCTGGTCGGGTCGCCACATGGGGCCTACTTGTCAGTGACTCATAGGTTTCTTTTTCGGATTTTTATTTATAAAACTTAGGTGGTCCCACATGTCATAGACTCATTTACTAATAACGTTAGAAATTAGATTTCCGTTAACCTTTTCGGCTAGTCCCACGTGTTATACTCTTGTTACATTTAACCTATGTTACTTAGAGTTAATCAACCTTTTAATCACACGGGCTCACTGGCAGAGAGAGAGAGAGAGAGAGAGAGAGAGAGAGAGAGAGAGAGAGAGAGAGAGAGAGGCGAAGCTGCGCTCATGGCCGAGTGCCATGGTGAGCTCATCGCTAGCACTTGGGGCGATGGCAAGGCTCGGGGATGGCTAAAATGAGTTCCTCTCTCGACGGCGATGCCACCGAGTGGTGGAGGCTGGAGAGATGGCTGGAAGTGGCGTTATGCCGGAGATGAGCGGTGGAGCTCCTCGGGCTCAAAGTGATTTTCGTGATTGAGGCAAATCGGTGCAAAAGAAGGTGCGCATTGGCTCTAGGAGGCTACTACGATGCTACACATAGTGGCTCAGAGACCAATGGTCACTAGAGCGGCTGTGACAACGCTTCCCACGGTGGCGCCTGACTGGCTATGACGAAGTGTATGATACACTAGCTAATCCTTTGATCTAATGCGCGCAAAAGCTCTAGGGGACTACTAGAAGTTCACCAAAGTCCTTAATGGTGTCGGGGGATGACCGGAGCGGCTTGGCGATATTGAGCAGCGGCAGCGCAAAGGAGGCTCTCGTTGACAGCGTGCTACAAGGAGGTACGCATTAGCTTGCATGCACACTAAGGATGGTAGGGATAGAAGGAATCGACCAAACACTCACCGAGGTGACGGCTAAGTGGAAAAGAGTTGCGAAAGCTAGAACTGAGGAAGACGGTCGATTCCGGGGATTCCCTGCATTTGAATCCTCATCAATCGAAGAAGAAGTATCAGTGAGGTATAAGACATGAAGTGATGCAGTCAGGTGAGGTTCAAGCTCACCAAAACGTCGAGAGCACGAAGGTCTAGAATGGGGTGTGCGCCGAAGGTGAAGAAGACGATGTCTTGTCTGCACTACAGGGTTCCTGGAGCTACATTAAGCAAAGAAAGAGCATCAATGAGGTAAGAGGTGCATGGTGACGCAGTTGGCGAGGGCATGGAAGCTCACCAGAGAAGATGTCTTTGTGAAGCTTGCTCACCAGTGTTGAGAACGACGCTATCGTTCCCAATGAACCAAGGAGCGAGAAGCTTTGGTTCTTGGTGGGAGGTGAGAATGGTGAGCTAGGAATTCTATGACATGGTCGGAGGCTTGAGTACGGGCGAGTAGAGCGTGAGAAAGGAGGCGAGAATTTGCGGCTGCGGTGAGAATCTCATGCTCAAGCTTTAGCGTCTTCGCCAGCGAAGGAGTTGGGTGTAATTAAGGGGGTAGATGGCATAGGTGAGGTCTGGCGGAGGTGAAGGAGGTAGGTGGGGCATGAAACTGTGGGCGGCGAGGAAAACCGTGGACGAGCGGGTGGAGCAGGTGAAGGCGTGCTGGAGGGTGAGGCGAGGTGGATGAAGGGTGCCGATGGGTGGGGCCCAGACATCAGCAAGGGAGAGCGAGTGCGCTGGCGCGAGCTAGAGCTGAGCGAGGGAGTTTTGGGCTGGCTTAGTTTCGGCCCAAGGGCAAGTGGGAAATTTGAATTGGGTTTTGGAATTTTTCTAAACTGGCTGATTGTTTAGTGAATTTGTAAACCTATGAAATATGTTCAAAATTTTATGAAAATATTTGTGAGAGTTTCTCATAACGTCTAGTTTTATATGTAAATTTTCTAGGATTTTATACACTCATAAGTTTCCCAAATATTCTTACAAGTTGCTGCTTGTATGAAATTTCAGTATTTGTTGTATACAAAAAGTTCAAAAATCATGCATATTAATTTTCCATATATAATAAGCTCAAAATTACTTTCCCATTTATTTTCACTATGTCTTACCTAAAATGAAAATTTTGGGATGTTACATTTGGAATTCAGAGAAGGGAGTTATGGTCGTGTGATCACCGGGACGACGGGTAGGTCGTTTGGTGAAGTTGAGTTAGAAGTGTCAATTTGGTGTGTAGGTGCGATAGTATTTCATTTGATGAGTTTGGTATTGCTGTGGTGTCGTTTGAATGAATTATTGATTATTTATTTAGGGAGCATTGCTTCAAGCACTTTGCCACCATCTCATCACCCGTCTTCTAGAGGATAAGAGGCAAGTGCGTGGTAGAACGGTGAACAATGGTTTGGTTGTCGTTTTATTTATTATTCATTGTCATGATATTTATTTATGTCGTTGAATGCTTATTTACACATCTTGAGAATGACCATGATATTGCTATTGATGGTGACGACATGGTACGATGAAAATGGACTTATTGATGAGTATTGTATTTAAATTGCATTTTTGCATTATGTGCACCATCATTGCATAAAGGATAATGATCGTGGTGATCATATGTTATCTACCTCGTTGGTAGAGACTCCACGCGAGTGGAGAGATCCTGGTCCTTTTGGGGACGGGCTTGAGGAAGGGTGAACACTATCGCGGGTGTTCACTCATGTTATACAAGTGTAAGCGATAAAATAAGCAAATGAGCATGTACAAGAGAGATGCATTGCATGAATGAAAAGTTGATGATATGTTTTAATAGAGTATGAGCATGACAATAAATAAATATATGTCGATGATACTACTGATAATGGTTATTAAGTTGTCGTTTATCATTCTATCATGTTCTTGAGATGATACTACTGATAATGGTTATTAAGTTGTTTATCATTTTATTATGTTCTTGCTGAGTCGTAGACTCACTCTTGCTCTATTGTTGTTTATAGGTGGACACTGACGACATGTTGCATGGGAGGAAGTAGCTCACGTGCCTCACATGCAACCGCCACATTTATTTCATTCACATTGGAATGATCTCTTTGAATCTAGTGTGATGATATTTCCCTTTAGGAATTAGCAATCAATTTTAGATGAATGGATTAGAACTTGATTTATTTAGTGAATGGACTCGTTATAGTTCATTTACTATATGTTGGTTCATTATTAAGTATTGTCATCCAGTGTTTTGATCGTTATGGTTATTGTATCTCATTTAATGTTTATATTGTGACCCATGAAGGGGTTTTATTCTTTATATGCTTGCTGAAAATTATTGTAAAATTATGTTTAAATTGGTAGTTAGTGTATAATATGATGACATTCTAGACTCAGTGTTGGGCCGGGGTGTTACAAACATCCCTTCTAGCTACGTGCGAACACTAGTGACTAGTAGAAAGGTCATCAAGCAACTCAAAGGTCACCTAGGAACAAACTCGTCAAAACTCGCCCAGTACCTTTGGCATGTACAACTTTCACCAAAACACTCATAACTTTTGATACACATCTCCAAATGATGTATCATTTGAAGCGTGTGAAACCAGACTTGTTAAGCTTTCCAATGATGTACAATAGATGTGCTATAGACATCCGCATTAATGCGAGCTTGTCTTAAATGACACTATTTTGCGACGGAATAACAAAAATAGCATCTTTGCGAACGAATTTACAAAAGGCACCATAGATGTGCCAGTAGACAACACGTGTCCACTGCCGCGCCCTAGATCCGATCACAGTGCATCCACCGGCGCCACCGGCATCATGTTGCTAAGATGACATATGGCACCGTTTCTCCTATTTTTTGTAGTGCCAATGGTGGCGTCCATTGTTCACAGTCCTGTTTGCTACTATTCGCGGTACAGTGCCAGTGTAGAGAAAATCACTGTTTGCAAGTGGTTTTTTGCGTGTCCATGCGGTGGAGGCGCCGACAATCATCCGATCCGCGCTTGGGAATGGACATGTTTCGTCTACTGACACGTTCGCAATACTATTTTTATCAATTCATTCGTGGGCAGACCATTTTTTTCTATCCTGTCGCAAAATAGTATCATTTAAGTGAAAAACTCCATTAATGCTCACACAGCTGGGAAGTTGGCGAATAAGAGCATGTACAATGGGCTTATATCAGCCGTCTATAGTCACTGCCACATAGGATTTTTGTTGACGTGGATGAAAGAGAATGAAGAGAGAGAAAGATATTGTCTACAATCCTGTAGCCGACTATAATATCAGAAACAAGAAAATCATTAAAAGATTGTGTGTTCTATAAAGACAACTAAAAAGACAAAGAAATTGCCCTGCATTCATTGTATGAGCTATCTTTAGTGTTGTCTATAGGTGACATGGAGAGTTGCTATAGACAGCAGCTGTCTGTACCATTGTACATGTCCTAAATCAACAGGGTGATTAGACGGTGAGTTGGCACCACTTCCTCTCTCGCGTCATCAATTGTTTGTTGTGTCATCCTTACGAGGGCTTCCTAGAACTTGTTTGTACGAGATCTTGTTATGGGCCCACTTGGTATGCTGAGTAGATCCATCCTTGAGCCATGCGCTGCATCGCTTTCCTTTGGTGTAACATTGCTTGGCTGCTCCGCATGAGTTTTTCGTAGTATTGGCACTATTTGATATCGTATTAACAAAAATGGTAACCACCGCGTGGAATTAGCAAATTTGGTATCTTCACCGCACGGTGGCCATGCGGTTTTCCCAATGGGCCGACATGTCACTAAAACGATGGCCACTGTCTTGGCAAAGGTTAAATCAAGACAACCACCGTGCAGTGGCGGCCTTTTCTTCATTTTCTCAAAAATTCATTTAAGTACACTTTTTGTAGGACTTTTTAAATATAGAAAATGAGATCCAAAAATTATGAAATTTTATATGGATCCTCCCGACATAGTGTAATTGCTTGTGTAATTTTTCCCTAATTTTATCCGTTGTGAATTTTTCTCTAAAATTCATTTCAGTATACTATTAGTAGGAATTTTTAATATGGTCAATTAGCTCCAAAAAAATATAAATTTTTTGTTGAAGGCTCCTTACACAATGTACTTGATTTTGTATTTTCTATAGAATTTTATATGTTCTGAAATTGTCTAAAAAATTAAGGGTTTAGGTCTCAAAAATTAGGATTTTAGTTTTCGAAAACTAGGGTTTCATGATTTCATGTGACTTGAATGAGGGAAGTTTAGTACCACATGACTACTCTAAGTAAGAGACACTCTTAAGACACCATCCCCACTATACAATGTTCTAGTGGATTTATTGATGACATGAAAACAGAGAACAAGGAGTGTCAACATTTCCAATGGAGTTGCAATGTAACTTTTCATATATAAATTGACGACATTTCAAGCGTTACGCGCATTACATGATACACGCACGGGTTTATTGCGATTGGGATGAAGGAGGAGGGGGTATTATCACATGTACCTGGTCAAATAGGACACTCTTTGTTAATTTATCAATTTGATGTGGATGATGTTCTTTAATACTGTATTGTACCACAGGCTAGATAAGCTTGTACATGAACCCACTAAGGGAAATATGTGGTATGCAGATCATATAACAATGCATCGTAGCCTTCGACTCGTGTGAGTTTCAAAGGCTACAGTATGTTATATGATTTGCATGCCACACATTTCCCTCAGTTGGTTCATGTACAAGCCTATCTAGCCTGTGGTACGATACAGTATTAAAGAATATCATCCACATTGAACCGATAAATTAACAAAAAATATCCTATTTAACAATATTATTCATGAGGGCAGTTGGATCTATCATCTATGCAATGATGTCTACAACTAGTCTCTGTAGTGCCATAGCCACTGCCCCTTGTCTCGGGGTTGCCCACGTTGGTGGCGAGTGTCGAAGTCGTCCATGTCCTGCGATTCTATGATGTAAGTGGATCGTACAATAACCAACGTAACAAGGATGTAAATTGTATATAACTCACGTCTTCGATATGGAGTGTGCTCGGGCGACTAGATACGCTACGACGTCGGCCAGTCTCAGTCAAAGGAGCCTTCCCCTTCCTCTTGTCATGGGACTCCCCACGTCGGTGTCATATGTCAAAGTCATCCATGTCCTGCGATTCTATGATGTAAGTGCACCATACAGTAAAAATGTAACAAGGATGTAAATTCTACTTAACTCATGTCATCGATATGGAGTGCGCTTGGAGAACTGGATACGCTATGGCGGCCAGGCTCAGTCGCAGGAGCCTTCCCCTTTCCCTTGTCTCAAGACTCCCCACGTCGGTGTCGTGTGTCGATGTCCCCCATACTCTATGATACGGGTTGGACGATTGCATGTTGTTAGAAGAACGAAAGGGCAAATACAAAATCAGGACGCGAATTGTATGTAACTCATCTCTTTGATATGGAGTACTCCCGAGCAATGGGAGAAGCTACGACAGTCACTGGTCTCAGTAGCAGGAGCCTTCCCCTTGTCCGTTGGGCGAGTCCTGGGCTTGTCCGGTGCCTCCTCATCAGGGTCTGGTATGTAATGTTTCCACCACTCGAAGGTCTCGGCCCGCATTGATAAGTTCAGCATGTACTTCTGCTGGATCAATGTCCTATCGTATATCTCCAGGCCGTCGATCCGCTGGAAGAAGTGGTAGTGTATCTCGGGCTGCCATTACACGGGGATGAAGTTACATTTTTTTGGAAATCAACGTAGGGGGAGGAAATTCAAGGTGTGTGAAAGAAACACTTACGAGGTGGTGCATAGACATGTAGTATGCCCAGGTGAATGTGTCTAGGTGTGTGGACTGAATGCTCTCCGTCGGCTTGCCACACACACACACACTGCGGGACCAGAAATCGTGGTGGTACCGGAGCATCTTTCATTAAAAAATCTGGGTATTGTACATGTTTGGCCTTCTGCGCAAGCCACTTGCGCTTCTTCAACATCCTCGCATAGAAGTTTGCCGATGAGTCCGACATATCTGGGTATCGTAGAAGTTTCACTGTACATAACAAAACAAGGCAGACAATACATTAAATTACGACACTGAATGACGACCAAACGAGCTAGGTCTGTTGGGGGCAATCCTTCATTGAGTGCCCAAGGGTCTTGTATATCTTGCACTTGATTGTGCGGCTAATACTGGTACATTGGCTATCATCCATGTTGTTCCAGAAGTGTCATGTCTATCGTCGTCCCTTCCCTGTTATCTTCAAGGCCTTGTTCGGGCCCCATTGCACCCTGTCCTGCCAAACATCCTTGTAGTTCATGTCCAAGCCGTGTGAGTGAAACTCTGCACTCCATGTACCGAAAAGGTGATGCATGTCGTTGTATTCGAAGATGTACGACGTAGACACTTGCCTCATTTGCGCACGCCTTGTATACATGTGAGTATGGCTTGTGCAGGAGCTTCAGCTTGTTACAGGTGCATGTCGCCACTTCACCCAGGGTGCATGCATGTTTTCTTTCCCCCCTGGCATGATTGTTGACATATTTATGCTGAAGCCTGATCTCACACTTCCTCTTGAGGCTATCGATCACTCGGATGTCATCCATTCAGGCCTTCTTCATCTTCTGGTCCAAGTGTCTCTGCATGTTCTTGGACTACTGCTTGGCTTCCTCCATCTGTCGCTTGGCCATGGTAGCTCTATTGACGAAATAACCAACAATGCGAGTCCATGTCTCCTCAACAATCACGGTGATAGGGAGACACCGCACACCTTTGAAGATACTATTGTACACCTCAGACATGTTGGTCGTCATAATCCCGTACCTTGCACCATTTGTGTCATAGAGAAGAGATCATTTCTCCAATTCAGGAGCGTAGAGATGAAACCACTCCAAGAAACTTATTGCACTGCTGAGTTGCTCTTCCTCCAGAACCTCCGAAGTGGAATCCCTTGTATGCCTCGTAGTTCGGTGTTCGAGGTCTCTCCAGATGGACTCAGACTCCCGCCTCTGGTTCTGCAGACACAATGCCTTGAATGTCTTCATAACTTCCCGACTGCAGAACCACGTGAACAAGTTAGATGAAAGATGCCTCATGCACTACCAGGTTTGCACATCGTTACACTAGTGAGGGGGTTCCATCCCATGCTGCATAGTGCTGAGGGTCGCCAACAACCCAGCATCACGGTCTATGATAAGACATACGTTGCGCCGGTCTCCCACCACCATCCACTTCACGTTCGCTAGGAACCACAACCAACTGGATGTGTTCTCGCTCTCTACAATGGCAAATGCCACTAAGAGAAGCTGGTCATTTGCGTTGGCCGCCACCGCGGTGAGAATGGTGCCCTTAGACGTCAAACTGCTACTGCCATAGTTAGTTTGTTGAATCAGAATAATCAAGTAGCAGCTGTTCCACCACTGACTCATCAACATTCCAAGTTATCAGAGTATATGAGGACTCGTCCACTTACATTTTCTCATTCCTCAGAGCCTTTGGACGTAGAAGATTGGCTTCACTCTATTGAGAAAAAGCTCACCATTTCCCAATGTAATGATCGTGAGAAAGTTCTTTATGCTTCATATCAGTTGGAAGGTACAACCGAGAATGGTGGGAGAACTACACCACAGCTCATGAGAATTCGCAAGCCATTACTTGGAAAGAATTTTTGACAACTTTTTGTCAAGCGCATGTTCCCGATGGTATAGTGGAAAAGAAGAAGAATGAATTTTGTGAACTACAACAAAGAAACATGTCTTTGAGTGAGTATCTCAACAAGTTCACTTAACTTTCTCGCTACGCTCCAAAAGATATTGCCACAGATAATGCACGTAAGAAGCGATTCAAGCGTGGACTTAACCCCAGTTTGAAATTGCAAGTTGTCGGAAATAATTATGTGGATTTTCAGCATATGGTGGATAAAGCTCTACTCATAGAAGATTCCAGTCGTGAGTTGGACGAATCTCACAGAAGGGAGATGATACAACATGGAGTTCATCAAAATCAACTACAGAGAGCCAAGACCAATGCTCAGTAGCCTTTTCATCCTAATAATTCATCGGTCACATTCAAAAACCCTCCATTAGTATCTCATGCAGGAAATGCAGGAATTCCCAATGTCAATAACAGCAACAATCATCGACCTCAGAGGACCAACAATCCAGCTGCAGGAGTTACATGTTTCAACTACCATGAGACAGGTCATTATGCTAACAAGTGTCCATGGAAGCAAGGGCCGACACCAATTCCTTTTAATTTGGGAGCTACACCAACTAGGACTTCTTTGCCAAGAGCGTGGTGATGGAATGCATCAGACTCCAAGTCAAGCCACCAGGACTCCATCAACTGCAGCAAGAGAAAGACTGAATCACGTCACCATAGAAGAAGTTCAACCAGTTCAAAACGTCACTTCTGGCAAGTCTTTAAGTTAGACCTGCATCAGTTGCAGCTTTGTTTCACTCATAAGAGAAATCTTTTGGAGGAATGAGCAAGGCTTGGTTTGAACATATTCTTTAGTTAGCCCGAATCTCAGGGACGAGATTTCTTTTGGAGGGGGGTGGTAGATTTCTAACATCCCAATTTTTTGAAGTTTTAAAAAAATGTTTTTGAGTAGCTTAGCTTTGTGGAAAAACTCACCAAAGTTTTATTTGAATTTTAATAAAGCTTGATATGCACTTTCAATAGAAAAACAATTTAATATGATTAATCTCAACATCAACTAATGTCAAAACTATTTTATTTGGATTCTTTATGCTTGGATGTATTTTTTAGAATTTTTCCAAGTTCATTTGCTATTTTATACTTGCTATTTGCATTTTCTGTATTTTCTAAAAAGATAAATCTATTAAAAATCTCAGATTTCCAACCGGGTTGAATCTCTTTGGCCCAAGATCGCTTTCCCACGCGGCGCCTGCTTGGCGACCAATGCTTACCACCACGCGTTGTTTCTTTGACTGGTGGGCCCCACCGCGTCGTCCCCTACCTCCTGCTTCTCCCTCGTGTAAGCCCGTCCGACAACACCATTGCCGCTCCTTGAAGCTCCATCTGGCAAAAGGGAATCTAACCAGAAAATCTAGCACCGATTACGTCATTTTATCTCTTTTACCTTTCCACATCCAAAACCAAAAAAATCTTGTTCCGTATTGGTTTCAATCTCCGAAATCGTATCGTGACCGTCTCGGACACATTTTGGATCTCACTGATTTGGGCCACCCCCATGCTACAAAAGGGAGCCTCAGGATTGCCGTTTTCTCCTCATCCCGAATCCCCAACTCTCTTCTCCCCAATTTTCCTTAGATCGTCAGAATCCGAGTTCTAGGGTTTTGACCGAAGTTCTTCATCGTTGTTGTTATAACCGTGCCACTCCATCGCCAGCCATGGCGTCGCCGCTGCTATGGTCGTCGCCAGGGAAAAATGACTGTGTCAACAGGATCACCGTTTCACACTGGTTCTGATGTGCACCTCCATCACCGCCGGCGAGTCGCCATTCTCTGGGAGCCATCGGGTCCCGAGCCACCGCCACCGTAGGGCTTTCGTGGTGTCCACGTCACTAGCCCTATCACCTTCTTTGCCAACGTGTCAGCCACGTGCCTGCTGAGTTAGAGCCACGTCATCGCGTGTGTGTCCGGTTCAACCCTAATTCAGATCCACTCTTCGGTAAACCTAGTTTGCCACGAGCCGAGTCTCTTCCTTGTGGACCCCACCTATCAAGAGTACTATTCCGTGAACCCATGAGCTCGTAGAACCATGAGCCGAGTCCGTGGACTGGGTCCATCGACCCTGGGCCCACATGTCAGCCTTTGTTTTCATTTTTTGGTTTTATTTTATTTTCGGTTTTGAGGGCTAACACCAGCATGACGTCATAATCCGGAATTTCTAGTAGAGAAATAATTCGGAAAATCAGAAATAGTATTCCTTTTTCTTTTTCTTTAGGTTTAGATCTTCTAGAAGCCTGTTCTTCCTCATACGAACTCCGATTGAGCCCATTCAAATTTCTAAATTCATCTAAATTAAAGCTCTATTTTCTTGAGATTTTTTATTTAATTTTTCAAGTTTGTTTTCTCTCTGTTTTGTACTTATTTTGTTTATTTGTTTTATTTGCTTCGTTTGCGAGTGCACTAAGACCAAGACCAGTACCAAGATCTATTGCAAGGCAAGTTGTAGTCCTTTGATCATAGTGAACCTATGATTTCAAAAGTATATTGTTTTATATCAATTGCATGCTATCTTTATATCAACTGTTTTGGGATGAGCTAAAACATGTTGTTGATATGCCTCCATTTGAATATTTGAATGACATGAATCATTTGCCACCCTAGCATGAATAATTTTAGTTGGATATATTTGTATCAGCAACATGGGTATCATACATATGCTTAGTCAAGCTTAACTGCGATGGGTTCTGTCGAACCCAGGAACGAAGGATCCTGAATTCTCTGTGTTTCATACACTAGTCCAGGATAGCTAGTGTACACAGTCGTACGAAAGTGACATCACAATCATACCACACATTTATTTAATATTAATCAGAGTTTATTACAGAATTGGGCTCAAAGCCAAATAAAATAACATAGCGGAAACAAATAAGTGGTAGGCCACATGATACACCACAGGCAATCATCTGGGGGCGTAGGCCTAAATGTCTGGATCCTCACCGTCTTGGTACAAGTCTTCTCCTAAATAAATATTATTCAGCAAGAGTGAGCACAACTTCCGTGCTCACAAGTTACACCCAATAAAAGAATATGATGCATGCATAAGTAAACAAGTGAGGCTAATAAGTTTTATTTTGCATAAAGCAGCATTTTTAGTTTTAATTACTTGTAATAATTTCCAAGGCTATTTTTATTCTATAACTAAAATCAGATTTTAAATTTACAGTTTTATAGTGGATAACCTCCATGAATGAATGGCGAAGGATACCCTCCTATCACATGGCTAACTGCCCAATTTACTACAAGGATTTACCATCTTGAAAGCATTTACTAAAATCATTTTAAAACAAAAAAAACAAAGTCTAACTTAGAGTGGCTTTGCTCAGCATGTCCATGACCGTCGACACGGCTATTCGAATAGTTCTCTACTCTGCACAATGTGTATAGCTTTACCCACAAGAGATAATTTGCTTTTAATGTCGGCCAATACACGCTTCCGAAGGCGTGCGACTAAGCAATTATCACAAGGCTTTTACAATGTTCTACCCTAAAGTATTTATGCCTGCTAAGGTTTCACTTCCATTGGATTAACCATCCTCCGAAAGCCCCCTCTTGCGCCAAGTGGGACTACTGTTTTTCTCTGATCTAACTCTGAATGGTTGGTTGAACTTCCAATGCATTTACACAGCCCTGGCTGACAATTTGCAAATTCAAGTACTTCAATTCTTCATACAATTCTGGCTGATTCTTTTGAACCCACATGGTGTTGCAATGTGCTTTTCTACTCAGAGCATCTGCTGCTATATTTGCTTTGCCCAGGTGATAATGGATTCCAATATCGTAATCATTTATCAGCTCCAACCATCTTCTTTGACGGAGATTAAGCTCTGACTGGGTGCAGATATACTTCAAACTCTTATGATCCATGAAAATCTTACAGCGGTTACCAATGAGATAATGCCGCTAGATTTTTAAGGCATGCACAATTGCTGCTAACTCTAGATCATGAGTCGGATAATTTTCTTCATACGGTCTCAGCTAACAAGATGCATAAGCCACGACTTTGCCTTCCTGCATCAATACACATCTGAGTCTGTGACGGGATGCGTCACAGAAAATCTCAAAATCCTTATGGATATCTGGTAAGACTAGCATAGGTGCAGAAACTAGCCGCTTCTTTAACTCTTAGAAACTTTTCTCATAGAAATCTGTCCAATCAAATTTCTTCTCGTTCTTCAGAAGTTGAGTCATGGGGCTAGCGGTCTTGGAGAATCCTTCAATGAATCTACGGTAATATCCAGCTAAACCGAGAAAACTTCTTACTTCTGTGACGGATTTGGGTTGCTTCCAATCCATTACGGCTTTGACCTTGGTTGGGTCTACTGCAACTCCTCTTGCTGACACAATATGTCCGAGGAAAGCCACTTGACTTAGCCAAAATCCGCTCTTGCTAAATTTGGCATAAAGCTTATGTTCTCTGAGCTTTTCCAAAATCATCCTGAGATGCCTCTCATTCTATTCTTCATCTTTCGAGTAGATGAGAATGTCGTCGATGAAAACAACCACGAACTTATCCAAGAATTCCATGAACACTTTATTCATCATATTCATGAAATAAACAGGGGCGTTTGTCAAACCGAAGGACATTACTGTGAAGTCGTATAGTCCATATTTGGTTGTGAACGTAGTCTTGGGAATGTCTTCTGGTCTGATCTTCAGTTGGTGATAGCCGGATCTTAGATCAATCTTTGAGAAGATGCTTGCTCCTTTCAGCTGATCAAACAGATCATCAATCCTGGGCAACGGACACTTGTTCTTGATTGTTACTTCGTTGAGTGATCTGTAGTCCACACACATTCTCATACTGTTGTCTTTCTTCTTGACAAACAGTACAGGTGCTGCTCAAGGCGACGAACTTGGTTGGATATAACCTTTGCTCTACAACTCTTCAATTTGCTTCTTTAGTTCTGCTAACTCATTGGTTGGCATTCTGTAGGGTCGCTTCGAAATTGGGGCGATCCCTGGGGCTAAGCCAATTAAGAACATAATGTCCCTATCTGGTGGCATGCCAGGCAAATCCTCAAGAAAAACATCTGGGTACTCTTGCACCACTCGTATGTATTTGAGCTTTACTTCATGTTGATGGCAAGATTTGGCATCTATAAAGAATAGCTTCAAAAGACCTTTTGAGAGGTCCTGGACGGCTTCTTCAAAGATCTCCTGGGAGGCCCGGGCTTCAAAAGACCTCCCGAGAGGTCCTGGGATGTCCCCTTCAAAGACCTCCTGGGAGATCCTGGCTTCAAAGGAGATCCTGGACGATCTTTACAAAGACCTCCTGGGAGGTCCTAGCTTCAAAGACCTCCCGGGAGGTCCTGGAACGGCCTCTACAAGGACCTCCTGGGAGGTCCTGACTTCAAAGACCTCCTGAGAGGTCCGGGAATGGCCTCTTCAAAACCTCTTGGGAGGTCCTGGCTTCAAAGACATCCTAAGAGGCCTTGGACGGCCTCTTCAAAGACCTCCTAGGAGGTTTTGGCTTCAAAGACCTCTTGAGAGGTCTTGGGCGGCTTCTTCAAAGACCTCCTGGGAGGTCCTGACTTCAAAGACCCCCAAAGAGGTCCTGGATGACATCTATAAAGACCTCTTGGGAGGTCCTGGAGGGTGGTTTTCACGAAAAATAGGAGGTCCTGGCTCGAAGAGGTGGTCCTAAGTGGCACCTACAAAGACCTCCTCAGAAAGCACCACGTGGCTTCATCAAACCGCCAGACCACCTCAGAGTGTTGCGCGCCCATCGTGAGCCGCTCAGATCTCCTCAGGAGTGCCATGTGGTTCATCAGGGCCATTTAGGACCTCTTCAAAGAGCTCATGGGAGGTCCTGGCTTCAAAACGATACTACTAGAGGTTAACTAGCAGAACTACCGTTTAAACGGTACGACCGTGCATCTCTTGGTGGTAGTACCGTGTGCTGCGCGGACCATCCGAGTGTGAAGGTTTCTTTTGGACGTCAACTTCCTCAAGAATGGCCACGTGGCTTAATCAGAGTCGTTCAGGACCTCCTCCTGAGCGCATCAGAGCCGCTCGAGACCTCTTTGGAGGTGCTCGCGCGGTCTCCTCAGGAGTAGCCACGTGGTCTCATCATGGCCACTCAGGACCTCCTTCAGGGCGCATCAGGGCCATTCAGGGCCTCCTCAGGGGTGCTCACACGGCCTCATCAAGACCTCCTCAGGAGCAGCCACATGGTTCCATCAAGGCCGCTCAAGATCTCCTCTAGAGTACTACGTGGCTTCATCAAGACCATTCAAGACCTCATATGAGGACCTCCTCAGGACCTCCCACGTGGACCTCCCACGAGGACCTCCTCAAGGCCTCCCGCGTGGGCCTCCCGTGCGGATCTTCCGCGAGGATCTCCTCAGGACCTTCTGTAAGGAACTTTTTTAGGACTTTCCATGAAGACCTCCTGCCAGAGCCTCCAGGATGTGATAGAATAAGAAAGATTTGCTAGTTATAGAAAATATAACCAAGTCATATCTGTGTAATCTTGTTCGGTTAAGAGTCCTGAGCTCCCACGACTAAGACCTGCCGCCCTTTAAGTAGGAGAGGGCCATGGCTGATTGAAAGAGATGAACCAATCAATCAATACCAATCGTATCTACTTTTTTCTATCGTAGCTTCCTGTAGTCCCATCCTTTTCCGACCTTTTTTTTTGCTTCTTTGGCGAGGTTCCAGGACCTAGTCAAGACATTGTCGCCGTTCAACACCACGACTAGCTCCGCCTAGGTGTTGTGCGCAGTGGTCTTTTGCCAAGATTGAATTCTAACGCCACCTGGGGTCAATCTTGTCAACCAGTACCTGTTCAAGGCCAGATTGAATCAAATCCAGGCCGGTTGTGTGTTGGTAATTACTCTGTGTCATAATTTTGCGCCAACACATTTTGGCGACTCCGCTGGGGAATCGATCTACTCTCAGGCCATGGCAAAGGATGGTTCTACGGTCGATTCTAAGAATATCATTACTCCTACACTTGAAAATCTACCCGAGGAGTATCGTCAAGAGTACGAAATGCGCAAATTGGAATTCGACAAGCTGATGTTGTCGTGTTTCCAGAAGACAAGGCAAGGTGTGGTCAAGAAGGATGGTGAATTGCCATCTGTTTACATCAAGCCCGAGGTGACCCCCACTGTAAGTAATGCATCTCTTTCTGAAGAGCAAGTTGCTTTGATGATTGATCAGCAAGTAGGTGCTACTGTGTCTAATGCCTTGGATAGGTTGCTATCTAGTCATCTTAAGGCTATGGGTGTTGAACAGCAAAGTGAAAAAGATCTGAAATGACCTATTTTGCCTCGTGCTTACAATGTTAACAATGATAGCAGTGTTTAGCATAATTCCTTGCTTGTCAGCACATCAGCAGCAAATATACCATCTAGAGTCATCCCGCAGGGTGTGCCGATGCAGCATATGCATAGCCGAACTAATGGGTTAAGTTTGGTTGATCACAGTGCATCATCACATGCTATTCCAAATACTGCTATACCCGAATCTGTGGCCCTTGTGACTTCATCATGTGCAGATGCTAGTATGGCCAGTTCGGGTGCACCTAATGTTGGCGATTATACTAGTATGGGAGGAAATTCAGTGAATTTACAAGCACCTATGTACCGTACTATAGCATATAGTACACCTCCCATACCTCCTCAAGGTTCGGGCATTGCATATGGTCCATTGCCAACAAGTCAGTTTAACAGTGTATCACATGCACAACAGAACCAAGTTACACAGTATGATTATGACGCACCACAACTTAATGCTTTTAGGCCACAACAACCGGTCAATGAGACAGCTAATCGGCCTACGGCCGAGACACATGGTGGGCCTGAAAATATTAGGGAACAGGTAGCTAGTATGCTTAGAGAGACATTCGGGGTAGAGCTTAAAGGAAGATCACGCGCATATCAAAAGCCATACCCCGATATTTATTATACTGTGCAATATCCTAGGGGATTTAGAATGCCTGAATTTACTAAGTTTACTGGGGATGACAACAAATCCACATTCGAACACATAGGTCAGTTTATTGTGCAATGTGGTGAAGCTAGCGCTAGCGATGCTTTAATGTTAAGATTATTTCCTTTGTGTTTATCTGGCACTGCATTCAATTGGTTCATTTCACTTGCACCTAACTCTATTCATACATGGTCCCAGTTAGAACAAAAATTCCATGAATATTTTTATACTGGTGACACTGAGTTGAGGTTGTCACACTTAACATCAGTTAGACAGAAATACAATGAACCTGTTGTTGATTACATCAGGAGGTTTAGAGAAACGAGAAACCGATGTTTTAAACTGATAATTTCGGATAGGGACTTAGTTGATCTAGCCTATTCTGGTTTGCTTTCTCACTTGAAAGAAAAGCTAGAAGGTCATGATTTCCTAGATGTTAATCAAGTGTTACAAAAAGCTCTGGCACAAGAGAGCCGAGCTAAAGAATCTAGAAACTTTCAAAGGTCGAATGACAAAGTAAAAAATCGATCGTCCTAGTGTTCACATGCTTGGGTATGAATCTGAAAATTCAGACAATGACGATGTTGACGTGTGTGTGGCCGAATGGGAGTGGTCTTCAAAGTCTAAACCATTTGTTTGCTCAGCTCTAAAGCCGGTTCTGCAAAAGAATCGGCAAGAGGAGAATAAATACACTTTTGACGTTGCTAAATGCGACAGAATCTTTGATTATTTGCTACAAGAAAAATAAATTAGATTGCTTGACAATCATGTCATACCAGCACCTGAAGAATTAAAAAGGCGTGCATATTGTAAATTGCATAACTCCTACTCTCATGCCACTAATGATTGCAATGTTTTTCGTCGATAGGTTCAATTGGCCATTAATGAAGGACGATTGAAATTTGCTGAAAGTACAAAAATGCAGCTAGACCACAATCCTTTTCCGGTCAATGTCATCGATTTTAAGAATAAGAAGGTGCTTGTTTGGCCATCTCAGGCCGAGTCTACAAAGGGCAAGAATGTGGTGGTGATAGATGAGAGGGACACAAGAACATCAAGTTCTGGAGCTATACAGAGTGTTAAGCAAAAGATGATCAAACCTAAAAGCCCAGAGGTTGAACATTGGATGGTTAATAAAGGTAAGGACAAGAGCACCAGAAAAGTTGAAAAGCTGAAGCCCACGTTTGCCCAGCTTCTAGCTAAATATGAAGATGGTAAGGCCAGCCACACGGCAACTAATCGGCCAAATAGTTTCAAGCGGCCAAGATCACCTGCAAAGCAAAAGTTTGAGGGTCGAGATCGTCGTCGAGAGGACTTCCATGTAGCAGCGCCATGTCCTCCTTTTGGGCCACCAATGCCCGTCCCATGGGGTCCTCCTCCTGTTGGTTTTCCTCATTGTCCACCGTGGGGCTGGTATGGACCATGGATGCCACCTCCCATGTCTTGTGGACCATTTCATCTGGGGTGGACAGCACCAAGAAGGCATGTGTTTGATAGATTGTCACATCCTGGTAATGACCATTTTGATCAAAGAAATCAGTCCTACAATGGGAGAAATAATAAAGTGGTGAAAAAGGTGTATCGTGTCAAGAATAATGGTAGTTTGGGTGAGAGGTCAGATTTGAATGCAAGGGCGGGAAAGCCAATTATAGAAAAGCAAGAAAAGTCGGCCATTGTTGTTTCAAGTGCTAACAGTGGGAAGTATATGACAACAAAGAAGAAATTTCATGGTCCTGGATATTTAGCAAAGAAATAAGATCTACAATGGGCTATGAATAAAGACTACCACACTCTGATCATGGACATCGGTTACACTACAAGAGCGGCCGAGCCAACCACATCATGTGCTGACTTTGAAGCATAAAAAACAGTGGAGAAAGGTAAGGAAAAAATGTCTTTGCTGCCTGGGACAAAGCCACAGCCTCGTTGGTGTCCTCTCGGCCTTTCTCATTCCCAAAAGAGAAGGTTGCAGTGGCTGTGTATGCAAGAACTTAGAGAGGCTAAGGTAGAAAAAAATGAGAGATGAAATATTTAATGAAATAAAGCCTACGGTACCTGTCCGAAAAGAATGGAGGGTGAAGCCAATCGAGACACCAGTTCAGCTACATGATGATGATGAGGATGATCTGTTGGATTATGAGGGGTCTCCAATGATTAAAGATGACACTCCACCTCGTCAAGATATGGATATCAATATGGTGTTTACATTGCCTTCAGAGTTTCAGATTGCTAGTGAGAGTGTTGCACAGCTATGTCTTGGCCCTAAAGAAGCCATTTTTGAGAAACCCAAGGAATCGAGCCTACATTTGAAACCATTATATATTAGGGGACATATCAATGGTAGGCCAATTTCTAGGATGTTGGTTGATGGTGGGGCTGCTGTAAACTTGATGCCCTATTCAGTTTTCAAGAAATTGGGGCGAGAGGACAGCGAGCTTATAAAGACTAATTTGATGCTCAATGGTTTCACGAGCGAGTCTACGGAGGCCAAGGGTGTCATATCCATGGAACTAACTATTGGGAGCAAGACTCTACCTACGGCTTTCTTTGTCGTCGATGTGCAAGGTAATTATAGCATCTTATTGGGTCGTGACTGGATACATGCAAATCGCTGCATACCTTCTACACTGCATCAAACTTTGATACAATGGATTGATGATGATGTAGAAGTGATTCAAGCGGACACATCGGCTTATGTTGCTTTGGCCGATGCTTCGGCTGATTGGCAGCATGGTAATGTTCAATGTTTGATGGGTTTAGACCTTTCTAGTTACGATTATCTTAGTGTTACTAAAGATGGTTTTGTACATGTGTCTCAGACAAAGAAGCCTCTACTATTTCGACTTAACAATATGATGTTATAAATGAATAAAGAAAGTAGTTTACAATGGTTGCAGCAGCGTACAGAGCAATATCGGTCAAACAAGAACGATATTTGTGAGGCTATTGATGATTTTGATGAAGTAGAAAAGTTAGGACAAGGTTTCTCTCGGCCGACCCACTAGAGGAGGTTGATATAGGCAATGGGACTATTCCTAGGCCGACATTTATAAACAAAAATATGCCTACTGAATATAAGAGCAAAGTGATAAAGTTGCTTAAAAAGTATGTTGATTGCTTTTCTTGGGAGTATCATGAGATGCCGGGACTCAGCCAAGAGCTAGTTGAGCATCAGTTACCTATTAAATCTAGTTTTAGGCCTTATAAGCAGCCACCTAGAAGATTTAATCCTGATATATATGATCGGATCAAAGAAGAAATAGACCGATTGTTGAAGGCTGGTTTTATTAGGCCATTTAGGTATGCTGAATGGATTTCTAACATTATCCTGGTTGAAAAGAAAAGTACTGGTAAGTTGAGAGTATGCATTGATTTTAGAGATTTAAATAAAGCTACTCCTAAAGATGAATATCCTATGCCTATAGCCGACATGTTGATTAATGATGCTTCAGGACATAGAATAATTAGTTTCTTAGATGGTAATGCTGGCTATAATCAGATTTTTATGGCCGAAGAAGATATGTCTAAAACGGCTTTTTGATGTCCTGGTTTTGTTGGTTTGTTTGAGTGAGTTGTTATGACTTTTGGTTAAAGAACGCCGATGCTACTTATCAAAGGGCCATGAATTTAATTTTTCATAATCTGCTTGGTGTTATCCTAGAGGTATACATTAATGATATAGTTGTTAAATTGGATGGCATAGATCATCACTTAGCCGATTTATGTCTAGCCTTTGAACGAATGCGTCGGTATGGCTTGAAGATGAACCCACTCAAATGTGCTTTTGGTGTGTCGGTTGGTAAGTTCTTAGGATTTGTAATACATGAGAGAGGCATAGAAATAGATCATACCAAAATAGAGGCTATTAAGAAAGTAAAGGCGCCACAGTATAAAAGGGACATGCAAAAGTTCCTTGGAAAAGTGAATTATTTAAGGAGGTTCATATCCAATTTATTTGGTAAGGTCAGTGCATTCACCCCGATACTTCGGTTAAAGAAAGAAACCAAATCTACTTGGGGGGCAGAGCAGCAACAAGCATTTGAGGATATTAAGGAGTATTTGTCTACACCTCCTGTATTAAGGGCGCCCAAAGCCGAGATGCCATTTCGGCTATATATCGCTGCACAAGAAAATGTCATCAGTGCTGTTTTGACACAAGTAATAGATGGCAAGGAATATGTTATCACTTCCTTAAGTCAGCGTCTCTTGGGAGCTGAGACGAGGTATGTGTTTATTGAAAAATTATGCTTATCCTTGTATTATGCTTGTACTAAGTTGAGGCATTATTTGCTATCTAGTACTTGTATTGTTGCATGTCAAACCGATGTTATTAAATATATGTTGCAATAGCGATTTTAAGTGGTAGAATCAGAAAGTGGGCTTATGCGTTAATAGAATATGATTTGGCTTATGAATCTTTGAAATCTATGAAAGGCCAGATTGTAGCTAATTTCATTGTTGATCATAGAATTGATAATGATATAGAGTTGGTTGATTATGTGTCTATACGTCCATGGAAGTTATACTTTGATGGCTCGTCTTGTAGAGAAGGACAAGGTGTTGGTATTGTTTTAGTTTCACCTAGAAGTGTTGTTTTTGAAACATCGATTTGTTTAGAATATTTTTGTACCAATAACCAGGCCGAGTATGAAGCCCTTCTGTAAGGATTGCAAATTTTAGAGTCCATGGGTGTAAAGAATGTAGAGGCATTTGGTGATTCTTTGTTAGTTGTGCAGCAGGTGTCTAAGGTTTATCAGTGCTTTGATGGATCACTAAATATCTATTTAGAAAAATGTTTAGAGGTCATAGCAACTCTGGATGATTTCACTATTAGTCATATATCCAGAGAAGAGAATATTAGAGCAAATGACATGGCACAACAAGCATCTGGTTATCAAGTTAAAAGAGGTAAATTGTTCATGATAGAAAAACTGATGCTAGAAGTTGCTACAATTTGTATAGCCGAACAACATAATGGCAGTTCGGATGCTTTGGAAATATCAAACTCTGCCGAATCTAATGATTGGAGAAAGCCTCTAATTGATTATTTAGAAAACCCTAGCCAATCTGTTGATAGAAAGCTTCGGCGACAAGCATTAAAATATACATTGCTTGATGGAGAGTTGTATCGCCAAACTATAGATGGATTACTTTTAAAATGTTTAGGTTCAGATCAATCTAAAGTTGCTATAGGTGAGGTGCATGAAGGCATATGTGGTACACATCAGTCGGTTCATAAAATGAAGTGGTTATTAAGAAGAGCTGGTTTTTATTGACCGACTATGTTGGAAGATTGTTTTAGATATTACAAAGGGTGTGAGTCTTGTCAGAAGTTTGGTGATGTGCAATTGGCGCCTACTGCTATGTTGCATCCTATAATTAAACCATGGCCGTTTCGTGGATGGGGTTTAGATTTTATCGGCCAGATATACCCTGTATCTTCTAAAGGTCATCGTTTTGTTTTGGTAGCCACATATTATTTCACTAAGTGGACAGAGGTTGTTCCTCTTAAAAACATGACACATAAGGAGGTGATTAGTTTCATTTTGGAACACATCATTTATAGATTTGGCATACCACAGACTTTGACCACTGATCATGGTTCATCTTTTATGTCTCATCAAGTACGAGAATTCACTGAATCACATAGAATCAAGATCCTTAATTCCTGACCTTATTATGCTCAGGCCAATGGGCAGGCCGAGTCAAGTAATAAGACCTTGATTAAGCTCATTAAGAAAAAGATAGATGAAAACCCTAAAAAGTGGCATAGGGTGTTGTCTGAGGCATTATGGGCTCACCGTGTTTCTAAACATAGTGCTACAAAGGTAACACTGTTTGAGTTAGTGTATGGGCAAGAAGCTGTTTTACCTATTGAAGTATATCTGAACACCCTTAGAGTGGCTAGGCAAAATGATTTGTCGGCCGTAGATTACCATAACTTGATGATGGACAGGATAGATGAAATTGCAGATGAGAGGTTAAGAGCCTTGAGGGAGATTGAAAAAGATAAACTAAGGGTAGCCAAAGCCTAAAATAAGAAAGTGAAGGAAAAATTGTTTCAAATAGGAGACTTAGTTTGGAAGACGATTTTACCTGTTGGATACAAGGATAATAAGTTTGGAAAGTGGTCTCCAAACTGGGAAGGCTCATATAAAGTTGTGGAGATTGTTCCTGAAAATTCTTATATAGTGCAAAGTCTACAGAAAGATAGGTTGCCTAAGGCTCTTAATGGCAAATATTTGAAAAAATATTATCCGAATGTTTGGCAAGATACTTGTGAAGCACGCCTGGCCGATGAGTTGTTGATCATCGTCCTGAGAAATATGCATATATGGCCGATGTTTAATCATCGTCCTAAAGGACAATTGAAGATATTTTTGTGGAAAACATGTTTGTTTACCAAAATACAGGGGGCATGTGTTGATGGCAATATTTGGTATCTATAAAGAATAGCTTCAAAAGACATCCTGAGATGTCCTGGACGACTTCTTCAAAGATCTCCTGGGAGGCCCGGGCTTCAAAAGACCTCCCGAGAGGTCCTGGGATGTCCCCTTCAAAGACCTCCTGGGAGATCCTGGCTTCAAAGGAGGTCCTGAACGATCTTTACAAAGACCTCCTGGGAGGTCCTAGCTTCAAAGACCTCCCAAGAGGTCCTAGAACGGCCTCTACAAGGACCTCCTGGGAGGTCCTGGCTTCAAAGACCTCCTGAGAGGTCCAAGAATGGCCTCTTCAAAACCTCCTGGAAGGTCCTGGCTTCAAAGACATCCTAAGAGCCTTGGACGGCCTCTTCAAAGACCTCCTGGGAGGTTCTGGCTTCAAAGACCTCTTGAGAGGCCTTGTGCGGCTTCTTCAAAGACCTCCTGGGAGGTCCTGACTTCAAAGACCTCCCAAGAGGTCCTAGATGACATCTACAAAAACCTCCTGGGAGGTCCTTGAGGGTGGTTTTCACGAAAAACAGGAGGTCCTGGCTCGAAGAGGTGGTCCTGAGGGGCACCTACAAAGACCTCCTCAGAAAGCACCATGTGGCTTCATCAAAACCGCCTAGGACCACCTCAGGAGTTTTGCGCGCCTCCATCAGAGCCGTTCAGGATCTCCTCAGGAGTGTCATGTGGTTCATTAGGGCCATTTAGGACCTCTTCAAAGACCTCCTGGGAGGTCCTGGCTTCAAAACGATACTACCAGAGGCTAACTAGCGGAACTACCATTTAAAGCGGTACGACCGTGCATCTCTTGGTGGTAGTACCGTGTGCTGTTCGGACCGTCCGAGTGTGAAGGTTTCTTTTGGACGTCAACTTCCTCAAGAATGGCCACATGGCTTAATCAGAGTCGCCAGACCTCCTCCCGAGCGCGCCATCGAGCCGCCGACCTCTTTGGAGGTGCTCGCACGGTCTCCTCAGGAGTAGCCATGTGGCCTCATCATGGCCACTCAGGACCTCCTTCAGGGCGCATCAGGGCCATTCAGGGCCTCCTCAGGGGCGCTCACACGGCCTCATCAAGACCTCCTTAGGAGCGGCCACATGGTTCTATCAGGGCCGCTTAGGATCTCCTTTAGAGTACTACGTGGCTTCATCAAGACCATTCAAGACCTCATGTGAGGACCTCCTCAGGACCTCCCGCATGGACCTCCCACGAGGACCTCCTCAAGGCCTCCCGCGTGGGCCTCCCGTGCGGATCTTCTATGAGGATCTCCTCAGGACCTTCTGCAAGGAACTTTTTCAGGACTTTCCATGAAGACCACCCGCCAGAGCCTCCAGGACGTGATAGAATAGGAAAGATTTGCTAGTTATAGAAAATATAACCGAGTCATATCTGTGTAATCTTGTTCGGTTAAGAGTCCTGAGCTCCCACAGCTAAGACCTGCCGCCCTTTAAGTAGATGAGGGCCATGGCCGATTGAAAGAGATGAACCAATCAATCAATACCAATCGTATCTACTTTTTTCTATGATATCTTCCTGTAGTCCCATCCTTTTTCAACCTTTTTTTTGCTTCCTTGGCGAGGTTCCAGGACCTAGTCAAGACATTGCCGCCGTTCAACACCACGACTAGCTCCGCCTAGGTGTTGTGCGCAGTGGTCTTTTGCCAAGATTGAATTCTAACGCCACCTGGGGTCAATCTTGTCAACCGGTACCTGTTCATGGCCGAATTGAATCAAATCCAGGCCGGTTGTGTGTTGGTAATTACTTTGTGTCATAATTTTGCGCCAACACTTCCTTCAAACTGGTTAGGATGGAACTTCCTCCTATAGAAGTCTTGGGTCTGAATTCTACTGTAATCCCTTGTTCATTGGTGCGGGTGATAGACCAATTGGCACAGTCTATCTGTCCTTGATTCTTGGCTAGCTAGTCCATTCCAAGGATCTCATCCAAACCTTGATAATGCAAGACTATCAAGTCTGCCAATAAGAATACTCCAGATATTTCTAGGTTAAGATTTGGGCATAGGGAACTGGTTCTCATTTTCGAGCCCAGAGAATGCATTATCATAGGGCTAACTAAAGGAGAGATAGGTAACCCATATTTTTCCCACAAACTTATTTGAGACGAAAGAATGAGAAGGTCCTGAGTCAAATAAGACTGATGCTGGTATTGAATTAACGCAGAACGTACCAAGAACGACATCCGGTGTTGCCTGGGCTTCCTCTACAGTGATGTAATTCACATGCCCCTTCATGTACTGGACTGTAGGCTTTGGGGTGCCACAGGAGGTTGGAGCTCCTGAAGTTGGCCTGGCTGGGGCCACGGCCTACTGCTTCTTCAGGCATTTATTGGCATAATGCCCCATCTTGTTGCAGTTGAAACAAGTCACTCCTGCTGCCGAGGAAGTCGGGTTCTTCTACTGGAATTGGCCCTCGAATGAACTGCTGCGAAAGCCAGAAGTGTTGGGGCACTGTGCTGGTGCTGGGGCTCTGGACGTAGAAGACTGAAATCTTCCACGCTGAGGTGACTGAGGCTGAGTAAAGCAGGGCTTAGGAAGACCTCCAGAGTTGAACTTCTGGGCTGCCATCCTTCGCTTGCAGTTCTCCATCTCTTGATGCTTGCCTTCCTGACGGATAGCTTTGTTCACTAACTGCTGAAAGTCAGTAAAGTCTTGAGAGATCAGATGAACGGAGAGTTCATCATTCAATCCTTCCAAGAATCGCTCCTGCCTGTCTTCATCCTTGGCCACGTCTTCTGGTGCGTAGCAAGCAAGCTGATTAAACTTGTGTAGATACTTGCTTACTAATCAGTTGCTTTGGTGAAGCGAGCGGAATTCCTTCTTCTTCGACAACCCTGGACTCGATCATAGAAATGAATCGATCATGTGCATCGACTTGCACCATACCAACAACCATTATTCCCAAGTCTAAACCATTTTAATTTGTTTTTCAAGTAAAATTATTTTTATAAGCTTTCTATGGTAAAACAATACCATAGACTCAATTTAAATCAAATTTGAATAATTTTGCTAAAACTTCCCAAATACAAGATCTTGATCTAAGCATGGTCTAAGCATATAATTATTTTCAATTTTTATTTTTAACTATGGTGACAAAGAAATGATCATCCAATTATCAAGATTGGCTATACAAAGGATTTAGAATAACTAGGAATTTAAACAGGAATTTAAAATAGCTGAGTAGAATTATACATACAATAATAATTTAAAATAGAATTAAATAAATTTAAAATAGTGGGATCAACATGATTAATGATATAACTTGCCTTGCTCGAAGTCCTGATAATCTAAAACCTTAGAAGGGTCGAGCTCTCTAGAGTCGTCGAAATCTATACGCGAAAATATGAAAAATTCAAATAATACTAAAATAAATTCAAATTTTTATTTAACATTAACTCCAAATCAAATAATTTTGATTTAGTTAGCTATATCTTGAATTTATATGAATTTAGAAATTTGAATCACCTAAATCGGAGTTCGTATGAAGAAATACGAGCTCTTGGAAGTTTAAATCTAAAGAAAACCCTAATTTCGGATTTTATTGATTTTCCTGAATTATTTTTCTAAAGGAAAATCGATTTATTGCGCAAGATGACGTCAGCGGAGGAAAATCCTTTTTCTGGGCTGAATTATTTTCTTAAAGGAAATTTGTTTGAGTATATGACAGGTGGGCCCCTAGTCAATGGACTTGGTCCACTGCTGGTCAAAGATCCATGGTGGACCCGGTTTACACTACAGTGCAAAGGGGTGCGGGTGTGCTGGTGCAACAGCTGATGCGGCAGCCACATGGCCCTTAGGGCTGAGCTAGTGCTGAGGTGGCTCCACTATGGCGCACACATGTGCATGCCACGTAGGCTCGAGGCCGGCAATGCTCCGGTGACGGGCTCGCCAGCACTCCGCGCCGGGGCGAGCCTCAAGAACATGCGCAAAATGGAGAGGAGGTGCTAAGGGACTTAGGGTGCTACATTACGGCAGTGGAGTGTAGTGAGATGACCGGTGGCGAGGTCTTTAGCGACAGCGGCGCTAGGTTGACGGTGAAGTAGGTGTTCCGGTGGTCCCTCGATGAAGTGAGTGCGCGCACGAGGTTCACAGTGACGTCGCGAAGCCGATGGCGTAGACAAAGGGGGCAGAGCGTCCTTGACGGCGATGGAATTGGAGGTTGAAGGAGTTCCAACCGTCGGCGTTCAACCTCGAAATTGGGGCGCTAGAGAGAGGGAGGGGCTACGTGGGTGGCGGCGCCGAGGTGAGGAGGCCAAGGCGGTCTCGGTGCTCCCTTATATAGGGCTCGGGCGAGGCTGAGGCTTCGTGCGGTGCACGAAGGTCACACGAGGCCACTAGCAAAATTACAGGGATTTGGGGCCGAGGATGGAAATGGTGAGGCTGAGACGAGCGTGGGTTGACGCGGCGTTTTAAATGCCCACGGAATCACGGAGGATCCGGCCGATTCCAACGAGTTTGGAAGGTTCCCAATTCGCGGCAATGGCAGACTCGGGTGAGGTCTCCACAGAGAAGAAAGGAAAGAGGAAGACGAAGGGGGTGACGTGGCGCTATGGGCCCCACTTGTCGGTGACAGCAAAGAAAGGAAAAGGAGCGGGTGGTGTGTGGGCCATTCGATTTTGATTGGACGGTCCACATTGATTGGGAAGTTCGGATCGTCCGAACGTGTTAACATGATCGGACCACCCATTCTTGATCCAACGGCCGAAATGATCTAGAGTGAGAGCACGCGGAAGAAGCGGGCCGAGTGGGCTACACGCGCGAGGAATGGATCGGGCCGAGCTAGATTCAGCCCAAGAACTGTTGAGGAATTTAAATTGATTTAGCAATTTAAATAATCTTGCTAATTCGAAAAGGCTTTAGAAAATAGCAAATAAAATCCAAAAATTATGAGAAAATTCATAGAAATTCTTTGAGACATTTTGGATTTAAATAAAATAATTCCAACTTATATTTGGTAATACATTTTTGCAATTAATTTATTTTGGCCTTGAAATAGATAGGGAAAAGCTTTTAAATTTTTAGAAAATTCCACAAAATTAATTAAATTTTATTTTCAACTGAAATTTGAAAATTTTTGGCTGTTACAGGTTCATTATCACATGTACAAATAATGTTGGATTTGACTTAATGAAATATGGAATTATGGTGGTTAGCCACTCACTACTACAGAAAGGGTCATCACAGACGGTTCTAAACCATCATTACAGACGGTTTCTAAACGGTTTTTGAGCCGTTTGTGATACGTAACAACATATACGGTTTTCTGGTATAAACCGTTTGTGAAGACCAACTATCACAGACGGTTATATGTACCAACCTTCTGTGATTGGATACATATCATAGACGGTTAATAACAAGAACCGTCTGTGATATCATAAATATCACAGACGGTTGTTGGTAGTAGCCGTCTGTGAAATCGGACATATCACAGATAGTTTTTAGTAGTAGCCATCTGTGATATATATCCAATCACAGACAGTTGGTAAAAATAGCCATATGTGATATTCGACATATCATAGACGGTTGTTGGTGGTAGCCATCTGTGATTGGATACATATCACAGGCGGTTAGTAAAAATAATCACTACTACAGAAAAGGCTTTCACGCATACGGTTCAAAACGCCATCACGCATAGCTGTTAGCCGCCCGAGTTTATGGGTCGATGATGACATGAGGTCATCACGCACGGTTTTGAACCATCTGTGATGTACATTTTTCATAGGCGGTTTGTGGTTCAAACCGCTCGTGATAAATACATATCACAGATGCGGTTTGACCACAAACCGTCTGTGATAGCACATATCACGATTTGGTTTGACCACAAACCGCTGCGTGATATACATATCACGCATTTGTGGGCCGGAACCGTCTGTGATGACTTTTCTCTATAAAGCTAGCGTTGGCTTGCTTGTACCATTAAATCGGCATCATTATATATTATATATATATTGTTAAGTAGTCTCTCGAAGCCACTTTGGAGGATCGTCCAGCAATCAATGACATGAATCGTTTTAAATAGCCAACAAGAACACCAACCAACCATTCTCATATTTCAAAAGAATTTCAACTTGTTGCTTGGTGTTCTTGTTGGCTTTAAAGACAATTACATGCTCAAGAATTGTTGGTTGTCGATAGATGATGCCACTTCCAACGGAGAAGTTGCGCATCAACGCCACTTTCAACATAGCGACGCCCAATCCGTAATTGGATGTTGTAACGCCTCCTTGCATCCATACTTTTTAAACTTACAGGCTCAATGAGGTTTGCCCGTGGATACTGCTTTCATTCTTCTCATGTCATGTGGACTAATTTCCTAAAGTGGCCGAGATCATTTAATAATATATATATATAATATATATATGATGTCGGGTTTTAATGGCACAAGCACCACCGCTTGGTGACTTTATAGAGAAGAGATTATGAATGGAATGGTAGGACGACTGCACGCAAGAGGTAGGAGAACTTGACCGCATGAACAAGGGGACTATTAATATGAAATAATTATCAATTCAATTTTAACATAAGACTATTGACACCATTACATCACAGAGCAAGGGACTATTAATATGAACTAATTATCAATTCAATTTCAGCATAAGACTATTGACATCATTACATCACACGTTAAGAGGACTATTAATATGAACTAATTATCAATTCAATTTCAAAGATAAGACTATTGATATCATTACATCACGAGCAAGGGGACTATTAATATGAACTAATTATCAATTCAATTTCAGCATAAGACTATTAACATCATTGAGCGCTTCATCGCAAAGAGAACAAGACCAAGGGTGTCCAAACCCACCACACCAAGAGAGTAGCCCTCAAGATCCATCGCAGAGCACTAGCTAGCCATTTTCATCACAGAGCAAGGGGGTAGAGAGAGAGGGACCTTAGTACAAAGACAACCACTTGGTGACTCCACCACCAAAGACAACCTCATCCATTTCTTTACTTTGCATAAATCACACAAACATCGAGACACAACTTAAGGCTCATGCATAAAAATCAAACTCAACAAAAGACATTAAGCTAACAGATCTAGAGGAGAATAGAGGGAGGATGTGGAAAGCAAAGCCCGGCTAGGGCCCTAGCGGGGCGCAACGGGCTCGGGCGGCGACGGCGACGAGGTCGAGCGGTGGCGTCGAGGTGGGGAGGGGAACGGAGTTAGGGCGGGCGCAAACCCTAGTGGAGCTGGGGAGTGACGAGTTTGGGCGTTATCAGAAGTTAGGGCTATTGATTGTGACGCCGCAAAAGACACTCTTATCGCACGAGTGTCTTTTGCAAGGTCACCGATGCCACAAACCGCGGCAGCGGGAAGAATGGCGGCGCCGGCGGCGGACGGGAGGAACGGACGAGAGTAAGGCAGCTGGAGAGTGATGAGTTAGAGCGCAAACCCTAGCGGCCGGCCGGGCTAGCTCCTACTTATAAAGAGACTTATCACAGACGGTTCTATTATGGAACCGCTGCTGATATTATCACGACGGTTCCATAATAGAACCGCCCAGATATGGGATATATCACGGACGGTTCCATATGGAACCGCTCGTGAAATGGTTTTTTCTCAAGTATATTTATCTTGTATATACACTTACATGACATGAAGAAATTACATGTTTATATTAAAAAAGCAGAAACCTATAATTAAACAAGGTTTTTCTAGTGGCGGAGGTAGGCTGCTATCTCCATCTGCAATACTTCATAGGCGATGGTGTCGGCATCGGACGGTTCCTGATCATCAGCGAACGAAGCCTGAAATGCGTCCACCCGTTGACGCCTTGTTCGAGTGTCTCCCGAAGACCCTCGATCGTTGAACTAAGAAGAATTGAGCCCATAGGCTCTCTTCCTTGCTTGAGGGTCTCGGCCGATCGACTCGATGCGCTGCCGCCGATTACACGTCAAGTGACGGCAAGCCTCCCGAGACGTGCAACGCCGCTTTTGGAGGACTACGCCGATGACGCGTAAACTCGCCGAAAGTGGGAGATCACCCGTAAGACACGGCGGAGGAGGATGTCAAGACGGCGGAAGGTGGCGCCACCGCTCCGCAAATTCTCCGCCGCAGAGGAGTGAAGACACTGTTGATCAAATGGTGTTCTTCCGCGAAGACGGCTCAACTTACACCGAGAGAGGTGCTCAGACAAAGTCGGCCAGAAGGCCATCAATACCGCGACAAGGAACAAGCGACCATTTCGTTTTTTATAAGTATGTGGGGATGATCATCTTGATGGCGGATGATCCTTTTATAAAACAAGGAATAAATTCGAGCGTGAGACGAAGAGACGATTGGGAAGCCGGGCGATCGATGCGATGAAGAGACGATCGGGAGCCGGCGGATGGCGACGAATCAGACGACGGGCGATGAAGGAACTCATCGTGGAGTCAGAGCGATATTATCACTGACGGTTATTGTTAAGAACCGCTCGTGATACTAATTAATATCACGATTTGTTCTTGTTCGTAACCGCTCGCATTACTTCACGATGGTTGTGTTTTAAAA
Organism: Phyllostachys edulis; assembly: GCA_036346405.1. Lineage (NCBI taxonomy): Eukaryota > Viridiplantae > Streptophyta > Magnoliopsida > Poales > Poaceae > Phyllostachys > Phyllostachys edulis. The sequence goes on along the minus strand of CM070549.1, from coordinate 70,859,778 downwards.
CCGCTCAGGATATTAATTAATATCACGACGGTTCTTGTTGTAACCGCTCGTGATACTTCACGACGGTTTCAACATGAACCGCTCGTGATATTACCTCTTCACAGACGGTTTTTAAGCGCGGCGTGAGTACGCATTTGCCCTAAACCAAAACCGCTTGTGATTGAATGTAATACCGACGGTTTTGGTCAATCGTCTGTGATGAGGCGTCCAGTATTAGCCTTTTTGTAGTAGTGAATCGTCTATGATATCCTAAATATTACAGGCGGTTGTAGGTGGTAGCCTTCTGTGATAGTATGCATTCACAGACGGTTTATACCACAAAACCATATGTGATAGTTCGTTCTATACCTAAATTGATTTGATATAGAACAACTCAAAGTGATTTAAAACTCAATATCAATTACAAAAGAATGTTTATGTATTGCTGCTAGAGTTACAATTGAATTACAACTCAAAGTGAATTACAATAAATCGGTTTCACCGGGGTGAAACTCTCCATTCCAATTAATGATCTCCCCCATGATAGAGATGGCTAGTTATCCTCGAACATCCGAGAGTTTGTCCAGATCGAAGGCACTTACTTTGATTGTCATGCCCTATCTAGGAGTACAATAGTAAGCATATATATTTAAATTCATAATTAGGAAATAATTATTGCGAGATTGACTGACAAACTTCTGGATCCTTCGTCTTAGCACTCATGATTTCCTGCATATGATGACAAACGTAGAATGCACATACGTTGCCTTGTAGTTGCTGGTGGTACTGCAAAAATAGAATTACATATATAGGTATAGTCTGTTCAAGAGGCTAAGTTACGAACTGTGATATAGAATTATTGTGCTGTTGCGGGTACCGAAAATCATGTCCTGTGTCGTAGTGTGGCACTCGGTTCATTTTGTATCCCTCCCCTAGTAACATAGGCACTGAATGACCTACGTGATTCCAAAAAAGTTATCCTCGGCCATTTCAAACGATGGAAGACTACAATAGAATTACGTATGAAGGAAATGAGCATACCTATCGAGTACTTTTTGCACAAATGTGAAGTCGTGGTTTCTTTCGACTAGGGAATCAAGGTATATTACTTTGTTCCACTTTGGTACAATGACTAAAAGGATCTAGTGCCACCTACTCATGTATGTTGCTATAGTAATTAAACCTAAGTTCATGTTGCGTATAAAGTACAAATGAAATTTGTATAGCAAGTAATGAAGCACTTACCCCTGGTTGTAGGGCACCGTATGTAGTCCTTGTCGCAGTGAGCAAGCAATCCCTTCGTTATGTATTTCTCAACTTAGGATGCGTCTAGGTTGATGCATTGCTCAGAGATTAACTATGGGTCAAGGAAACCCACCGGTTCTCACGATCGCCGGGCTTCTTGCATCATGTATCTATATATAATCAATGAGTTATGATATTTATCGGTATTACGTGAATGTAGAACTTGATTTTACACACTTAACAGTGTCCAGCATCGTAGAAGTGAGGCATCAAGGGCGCCGAGGTTGAATAGATCGAATAAGTCTTCGAAGCCCACGGTGAAGTAGCCCGGCTTGTGGAGGAAATGGTTCTCTGTGTAGCAGACGGTGAATCGAGTAGGCCAGTCTTCCCTTGCCTCGTCGGTCTGCTGCATGTACCAGGCATGCAAAGTCCCGCAAGCCAAACCAACGTGGCGTAACATTGTGTCGGGGACAAACAACATTCCGAGGGAGAACGTCCCAGGCTTGTGAGGTGCCTTAATCTTCTTCTATTTGGCCTTAGCGCCTAGCCCGCTACACGTCTTACCATAAGATGACTCAGCACGCTTTTCTTGTTTCTTTGACATCGTCTCCATGGTAGCCGATACGGAGGCCTTTTGAAGCGGCGGTTGAGGTAGAGTCATCGAGGGTTCTGTTGGAGAGGCATGGTCGTGTGGAGATCACAGCACTGTAGGTGCATTAATCTTCTTCGATTTGGCCTTAGCGCATCGCGTGATATACGTCTTGGGAGGGGAGGGGGGATGACTCGACATGCTTTTCTTGTTTCTTCGGCGTCGTTTCCATGGGAGCTGATACGAAGGCCTTATGAAGCGGGGGTTGAGGTAGAGTCATCGAGGGCACTGTAGGGTTATGGGCTATGTCCCTCTTGGGCCACTGGACATAAGTGTACAAGACATCCCCTAGTGTTATGATGTCTTTGTTCGGGCACTTCTCCAGGGGGAAGGCCATGAAATTATCATGTACCATGTCCACCTGGACCTTGGCGTAACCCTGCGCTGGCCAGGCACCATGCACCACTGTCCCTTCCTAGCATGGAAACACCACCCCCCGCTCAGCCTCAACAGAAATGGACCCAACCAGCCTCACTTAGAGCCTGCAGGGTGTGGACTCTTACAAAACGATACACAATTAGCTAAGGCGTCCTACATATCTATCTTGGGAGCATTCCAGAGATGTACATTACCTAGATGACGTCGATAGGTAATTGGACGTCGCCAGGTTCAGAAAGTAAAGGCGTGGACGCGACGCTACTCCGATGTTGAGGGGGACTAGCTCCCGAAATCATGAGGGCGGCTTGCAACTGGTTGATAAGTTGATTCATTTGTTCATGTAATGATGTTATCTGTCCTTGAAATTGTGCACTAATCTCCTCTTTCAACTGTTCCTCACGCTCAGCCTTGGATCTCTTCTGACTCCTATATGCCTTAGAGTTTTGTGGGAATCCCTACCTCCAAGGTACGTAAACCCCAAGGCCTCACGTGCAACCCGGATACTCCTTGTTTCCTAGGGTCGTGGATAGTATATCCTTCTCCCTAACTGCTTCGAAGGATCCTTGGGACGATTGGGTACTCAATGTTTGCTACAAGAGGCCATCATGTTATTTTAGACTCTATGAAGTTATGGACTTATTAACAACTAGGTAGTTCGATATATCTTACCAGGTGTTGGGACTGTGAGACCCCGATTTATTAGGCTCATAATACTTAGTCATCCAATTGACCCTAGTATTATCAACTAAATAAACCGTGCCTCGAGATATATGTACTTCCCAAGAATGCAAGACACACAACTCATTACAAAAGATTGCATCAATTACATTCAAACACATAGAATGTAACAAGCAACAAACCGAAGTTAATATAAATAAGGATAGTTATTACAAAAGAGAGGCCGACCGCCAAAACAACAAGACTACTAAGATAACAATGAAGCAAAAAGTGCCATAGAGATGGCCCAAAACAAGAGCCACCCAAAGGTGCCTTCACCCACAAGGCAATCGACCGACCGCCAAGCTAGTCGCTTTCCCAACCACCAAGACAACTCACAAAAGTAAAGCCCTTTGGGCTCTACCTCCTCTGCAACAAAGTTATTAAGAAAGCAAATGAGTACAAAAATGTACTACAAGACCGACGGTAGTATAACAGTAACTATAGTTTAACTACATGCAAGCTTTATTTAAGTGGATGAGGCTTTGGACTCATTTTTAGCATAAAGCAAGTTTTCATTTGCAATAATGTAATAGATTGAAGGCAATTTGGTAAAGCATTTTTAATTGTTGAAGTAACAACGAGATAATAACAACACATGAACAACCTGGAAGTGACTAACCCATTAGCCACCACAACAATAGCATGAATTACCCATTCATACCACCCATGTCAAGTTTTAATTAAAGGTTGTAGTCTAGTTCTCACGGGGTGTATCCGAGCGTGTCCATAACCTAGGACGAGGCTATTCGAATAGTTTTAACCTGCAGGGTGTACCAATGTACCCACACGCCGTAATCGCCTTTTCGCCACATGATTTAGCACACTTCCTTTGGTATGCCGCACGGCTAAGTCCTACGAGATATTTTCAATGGATGATGCTAATTACGAGCCAAGAACCCACGGGACAAAGACACATTAGACAAATTAACCGTCTGCCAATGCTCCTTCCCAACACCACACACACACATTTTATTTAAACATACCCACCAACCAGCTCATAATTAACACCTCCCAAAGTACTTAGTCAAGAGAGGTCACATATCCCCCTCGTGTGGTTAGCACGCAAAATTGCTCAAAACGGTGGCGCAAGTAACTCGGTCCTTATTGACTTAGGCATACTACCACGTTCCAAAAACCACACCATCCATCCAATATGCCCAAGTCCAAATCAAACTTTTATTTTCAGATTTTGACTTTACAAAATAACAAAGCACAAGTGCTGGACATAAAGGAGTAATAATTAGATTTGTGTGATCAAGACCATCGACTAAGTCGATGATCGCCCATTACTACCGATACTAAGCATGTCTAAGCAATTTAAATCGAAAACTACTAAGTGATAAGAGCTCATCCAACGAGCTCAAACCACAGCAAATAACCTAGGCTCATGGTAGTAGAGGATAAGCAATTCCTACAGATTATGCAACTATAGGCTTGCTAGCGATACTTTAACACAAAGTAGCATGCATACATACAAGTAAAACAATATATTAACCTTTAAAGTAATGGGACGATAGACGGGATATGATCAAACTGCTTGCCTTGCTGTTGCTGGTCAAATTATTGCTGAGGATCGCTCACGGAATCAACACACTCGTCAACACCTAATCGAAAGGACGAAAAGAATCGATAAGAACGACGAAAACGACAAAGACAGCACAGCAAACGAACTCCAAATACTCTGAAATTTCTACAGAAGCAAGAGGATGATTTTTAGGGAATTTAGCAACAAGAACCAATTGATTTGGATTCTCAATGCAAAAGTTATGAGCAAAACAAATCTGCTCAGCCCTAAAAATACCAAACTGCCACTATTCACTAATTTAATTATTAGGCAACAATTTCTAGAAGGGTGGTGATACTGAGATTTTTACTGTAAAACCAGCACCTCATGAGGTGAATAACACAATTGAGTTCACCTCATTTGGAGCTATTATGCATTTTCTATAATCTTTCAAAAACAAGAACTTGAACAAAATTATAATGCACAAGAACTCTTTTTGACAATAGCAACATGCTCAAAACTAATTTTCACAGTAATTTCATTAATAGAGGAAACCAACAAAGTTGGATTCACTCAAAAATAATCTACAGAGCATTACCTATGCATTTTACAAGTTAAACACTATTTTGAGTGTACATTTAAAGTTAGTTTTAAAATCTATTTGCAAAACCATGTTCTGGAGCTGAACTGGGCTCTTAACCATTTTTAGATTGGAGCCCAGGTCAAACCAGAGCTAACAAAATTTGAATGACCCTATTTGGATTTAAATTGAATTAGTTATGCAATTTTAAAGTTCATACCTTTTTCAGTTTAGAATTAAGACCTCACGGGAGGTCCTAAGGACTAGAACGAATTGGGAGGACATGAGCCATAGATTTTGAATCTAACGGCTCAAGACCTCCCAGGAGATAATGCGCACACGCGCTCGCGAGATCCAGAGGACAAGGGCCGTGGATCTTGGATCCCACGGTCCTTGTCCTCCCAGCGGAAACGCGCACGCGTCCGCGCGAGATAGAGGTCGTGGCCGTTGATCTTGGATCCAACGGCTATGACCTCAAGATCTCGGCCAAGGCCAAGGCTGCTGGACCTCATGCGCGATCGGAGAGGAGGTCGTGGCCGCTGATCTTGCGAGATGGACGCCCACGACCACGCGACTCACGCACGCCTTGCTGCTGGCGGGTAGTTATGCGCGGACAACGAGGAGGTCCGCGAGGGTCTTAAATGCGCCGCAAAGAGGCAGGAGTAAAGGCATTAAAAGCTAATCCCATGATTACCAAGGTTAAGCAATGATTGGCGATTTAAGGGGAGGATCTTTGTCCGAAGGTGACACGGCGCTGCCGCCACGTCCGACAAAAACCCGAGCTCGAAGAAATGGTCTCGCCGGCGATGTAGACCTTGCCGCGACATCCAGGCACCATTGTGTGCACAATAGTGTTCTTGCACACACACCGACCACTCTCGGCGGCGGCGACGGCTTTGAACACCGGCGAGCCGAAGATGGCCAAGGTGACAAGCACGGGCCAAAAGACGACAGCGATATATTAAGCTCCGCAGCGACATTCAAGCGGGTGCCCAAGAAAAGCTCCGCAACAACATACTCGCGGGTGCCAGCATCTAAGGACTATCAGGAACGTTACCTGGAGGTCCAGAGGATGCTGAGGAGGTCGTGGAGGGGTGGACCGGAGTTGGAGAAGATGGGGTTGCTCCACGGCCAAAGCTCCAACTCCAGCTCCCACTAGCCCTCGCCTGAAAAGGTCAACCCCAAGTGAAGTTAGGGTTAAACTTCCAGGAAGTTTGAGGAGCAAAAATGGAGAAGAGGTTGAGCGAGAGAGCCACTGGAGCACTGTGCCACCGAGGGCTCCAAGCTTCAACAATGGCGGTTGGGAGGTCTGTGGAGGGGAAAGCTCAAAAGACACAGGTGCAAGCTAGAGCTTGGAAGTGTGCCAAAGAAGCTAAGGGAGGAACCCAATGGGGGTTTTATAACTTGGATAAGCAGGGCACATGAGCTGGGGTTAAGCTCATGGTGAGCTTAGCCCATGGCTCGGTCCAGGGCTTGGACAAGACGTGGAGTTGACATGGGGACAGGCCTGTGCAGACTAGAGAGGCGGAAGGCTGACCAGCATTTAATGCGGGTCAGCAAAGAGTCATTGCAAGGTACACAAGGTGACAGGCACACCTTTTTCTCTCTGCCCAGGAGCACGCATGCGTGACCGAGGAAGGAGAAGAACAGGGGAGATCATCTTGACCGTTGGATAAGACTTCGGGAGGTCCTAACCCTGATGTTAACTTTTGAACCGTTATGTTTTAAGTGATCGGAGGAGGTCCCAGCCACACGATCTTGGACAGGAGGTCGTTGTTCTCACGATTTCCTTAACGCGGATGCGCAAAGGAAAGGGAACAGGAGGTCCAAGGCGTTGGATCTAAATCCAACGGTGCGGACCTCTGGAGGACTTAACGCTTGCACACGCCATGACCAAGATGTGGAGGTCATGGCCTTTGGATTTAAATCCAAGGGCACATAATGAATAGGAGGTCGAGCTTGCATGAACGCACAAGGGAGGTCATGGCCTTTAGATTTAGATCTAAGGGCTACGACCTCACGTGCGCGGGGAGGTCTGATGCGCACAAGGCAAGGAGGAGGTCGTGGCCGTAGATTTTGAATCTAACGGCACACAACATGAGATGGGGGAGGTTCTATGCGCTTGATATCGCTGGGAGGTTGTGGGCTGTTGGATTTGATCCAACGGCGCACAACAATTGAAGCGGGGAGGTCCTGGCTGCGATGATTTGCAGCGGAGGTCGTGGCCTTTGGATCTGAATCCAACGGCTACGACCTCAACAAGGTGGAGAGGAGGTCTGAGTGGTTTGATAGCTTGTGGAGGTCATGAACATGGATCCTTGATCCAAGGGCAATGACCTGAACAGGGTGGGAGGACCTCACTGTGAATGTTTGAGGAGGAGGTCGTGGCCTTTGGATTGAATCCAACGGCTACGACCTCAACAAGGTGCAAAGGGAGGTCTTTGAGGTTTAAAAACACAGGGGAGGTCATGGCCATGGATTTTTGATCCAAGGGCTGTGACCTCATGTAGGTGGGATGCCTTAGTGGTTTAACAGCTCGGGGAGGACATTGTGGTGTTGATCATGAGGGGGTCGTGGCGCTTGGATGTAAATCCAACTACCGACCTCATCAAGGTGGGAAGGAGGTCTCAGTGCCGAGGGAGGTGGTTGGATTGAACCAGCTTTGCAAAGCGGCTCAGCCCAAGGAACAGTGCACCCTTTTAAATTTAGTTTTTAACAGCTGAGACTTTGCAGAATTGTTTGGGATAGCAATTTAACTCCAAAATTTATGAAATTTTAACTCGAGCTTGCTGACATCATGATTAACCTTACATAAAATTTCTAGAGGTTATTATGCAATGCATTTTTCTCAGGAAATTCATGAAGGCTGTTCAAGGATTTGTTTTACCTCCAAAAATTATCAAACAAGTTTTATAACTCATGATATTTTTCAGAGGGGTCCCACAACATTTCTAGGACCAAGGAAAAATATTTCCAAGGGTTTGGCACAAGATTTGTGACAAATGGGAAATGAGTTTGACTTTTGGTCAACAAGAGCTTTGTGTTTTGGATTACACAACTCTTGGACAAGAATTACATGAGAGTTTAGGGGTTTTCAAGATGTGAGAAAAAGTTTTAATTTCTACACATTTAATTATATTTGAACAAACCCTGTTTAAACAGTTGGGATGTTACAGGGACACTCCCTCGTCTACCGGGTTTGTAAAAGAGATGGCGCCCAACGACGTGGTTGAGGCCCTTGCTCTTAACCAGTTTCGAGCGCGCTCGTCTGTGATCCTGGCAAATGGCAGGGAGACCTCCGACCAGATCACCTCTTCGTCCTCACTCATCCATTGTGAGATTTTACCTGCGTACCCAGAGGTGTCGAGTCTGTGGGGGTGAGTGTTTTGTATCTGGATAGCCTTGTGCGTGCACTTTGCTGCTGAAATTTGGCTGTTGTCTTCATCCGCACAAAGGCGTCCCATGTATCTGATGACACGAAATGATACTTTGTGCAGGGCGTCTGATCCTTGTTCACATACTCCATGACAAGCTTGGTCTTGAAGGTCTTTCACAGATTTCCCATCGCGAGGAACGCCTACCGTCGTACGAGTTTCTTAGACTTCTGCTGGGATCTCGAACGACGTTGTAATTTTAGTCCAAAGATGCACTTTCTATATATCCGTCAGAGACTTCCATCTCTGTGTAGTGATAGGGACCCGTTCCCTTCCAAGTATACCGCAGGTAGTCTGGAATGCTGCCGCTGCATTCTTGGGAAGCAAAGGGACCCCAGCAGTATTGACGGCCATGATGGTCATTTGGCCCTCAGGTATTTTTCAATATTCCTCTGCCATCTCAGATTGTTGTTTATTGCTCTCAGATGCCGGAATGCTCAAGATGTATTCTTGGCCTCCTCGCCGCTTGGGTCAAAATTCTATCACAAATTAAATACGACAATTACTCTAAAATAAATTAGGCCTTGAGCTTTACAAAATCTTACTTTGTCTAATCTGACAATTTAAAACAAATCATCAATTGAGAGTTCATTATCAATATTTCAAATGAACGAACTACATAATATTTCAATTGACAGGAATATAAAGAATGACTGAACAATAATCACAGTGAACCAGCGAGCCGAAGCTACCAATAGAATGGAGCAAAATGACCAGACAACATCAACATAATAAAACAGAGTGATCTGATGAGCATGAATAACTTGACACAATATTAGAGAATCCAAAGCGGTGAGCTCGTACCTCCCACAACATTACTAAGCAATATCTCTCAGTGCTAGAGTCAATCAAATCTGCACAATTTGAAACTTCTACTACCACAATCCAAATCGATGAGCTCGTACCTTGGCGGGAGGAGTGGACGAAGAGGGAGTCGAGGTCGGGGGAGTGAGGCGTCATCGAGGTTGAGGGCGGCGTCGTCGAGGTCGGGGGTCGCAGAGGGAGGACACCGATGTGGGGAGGAGGAGGCGCGGGGATGATGTCGGCGTAAGGGAGGAGTACAATGTGGGGATGACGGCGCGAAGAGAGGAGGCTCGGGAGGAACACGGGAAGTAAGGATGCCGGTGCAGGGAGGAGGAGGCGCGGGGATGATGGCGGAGTAGGGGAGGAGGACGGCGTTGGGACAACTGCGTGGAGAGAGGAGGCTCAGGAGGAACACGGGAAGTAAGGGCGCTGGGGAGGCGAACGGGCAAGTGAGCTCTAAAGAGTAAGGGTGCAAAGCCTAGTGGGGCCCTACTTATAAAGGGATATCACAGACGGTTCCCGCAAAGAACCGTCCGTGATATTATATATCACAAACGGTTCTATTCCAGGACCATCTGTGATAAACGAGCATATCACATACTGTAATATTTGAGAACTGTGTGTGATAAGTATCATAGACGGTTCTATTATGGAACTACCTGTGATGCTCAGCGCGGGTGGGGGGGAGATTTTTGGACATGTGCGCAGGAACACGTGCGCGGGAAGCGAAATATTTTGGCGCCTTAGGAACCGACTGTGCTACATATATCACAGATGGTTTGTTCCACTAAACCGCTTGTGATAGTTCCTTCTATAGCTAAAAATATTCTATTTTTCAGCTAGCCTCAGAAAATGCTAGCCATGCCCTCTGAAAACAAGAAAGCAGATATAATCACAGATGGAATAATTTCTTAATTAGTGACTCAATTAATAATTTCCTAATTACAAGCCAAGTTTAATTCTTAATTGCAATGGAATAATTTTCCAAATAGGTGTTCACCGTATTTAATTCCACTTGGCTATTTCGTTTGAAAAAATAGCCCTTCATGATGATCGACACGCATATAGCTAGCTTCCTCACTGGGTTCTTCCTAGAGCCTGATGGCGTCTCCGAAAGGAGGCAACTTGTCAAATTGATTGTACTCTTCTTCATCCACGACATTCTCAACTCTGACAATCCTTCTTTTTCCATAAGAACTACGTGGTGGTTCTTATTTGCTAGGTCTTTTACATAAAAAATATGAACAACCTGCTTAGCTAGTATGAATGATTCGTCCTTGTATCCAACATATTCGAGGTCCACAGTAGTGACGCCGTACTTGTCGACTTTCACACCCTATGGAAGTTTGACCCAATGGCACTGAAACAGGGGGATCTTGAAAAGTACGTAGTCGAGCTCCCAAATCTCCTCTACGAACCCATAGTAGGAGCTTAACCCAGCGGTATTGAACTGCTCGTGAAACACATCTATGCGGACACCGCTATTCTGAATTGTGCTCTTCCTATCCTGAGTTGTCGTATAAAATGTATACCCATTTATGTCGTATCCTTGCAATGCCACGATTGTAAATTTTGGCCCTTTTGGCAACCATGGCAGCATATCATCACTTGATGACCTCCTAGTGAATCGCACCTTTAACCATTCGTTGAACCGGCAGTTGTGCTCTCTCGTGATCCAAACCCCTGACCAGCTTGGATTATGTTGGTGTACCATGTCTTTGTGCTTGTCGATGTATGGGGACACTTGTGTCATGTGTTGCAAGACCATGAAATGGGCTTGAGCGTATGTATCCAGATCAAGAGTGGTTTCTTTCCTTCCGATGGTCCAGATACCCTCCAACCTTCCCTCATGATGAGATAGAGGCACACCTATCGGTTCTACCTAAGCCATGTAGTTGACACAGAACTCAATGAACTCTTCGGTTGCATAACCTTCGATGATGCTGCCCTCCGACCGAGATCGATTCCGTACATAGGACTTGAGAATTTTCATGTACCTCTCGAATGGGTACATATGACGTAGGAACATAGGATCGCATATCTTTATCTATTTCACAAGTTGACATAGAGGTTACTTTGAAGAAGGCGGCGAGTACGCCTAAGAAAGCAACCAAGCCTACCACGAAGTATGATTTTTTTTGTGGTCGTGCACGCAGCATGAGGAGGATGAGACAGCAACCATGGCCTACTTCATCGAGCCTGCAAGTCAAGAAGCATGGCTGCTAGGAGAGCGCCAGGTAACCATACACCCTAGGCACCCATGCTTCTTGAACTTGCAAGTTTGATGAAGTAGGTTGTGGCCGCTGTCTCGTCCTCCTCATGCTACGTGGACGACCCCCTCCCTCTAAAAAAATTCATGCTTCGTGGTGGGCTTGGTTGCTTTCTTAGGCGTACTCGTCGTCTTCTTCAAAGCAGCTGCATATCAGCCAAATCTCATTATAGGCATATTATAGACGGTTCTTGTTAATAACCGTCTATGATATGTATTACAGATGATTTTTAATAAGAACCATCTGTGATAAATACATATCACATACAGTTCTTGTTAATAACCGTCTATGATAATTATATATCACAGACTGTTGTATTGTGTAACCGTTTGTGATACATATCACAGACGGTTTGTTCCACTAAACCGCCTGTGATAGTTCTATAGCCAAAAAATATTCACACGCCAGCATAAGTAGGGTCAATCCTGAGCTTTCTCATCTTCTTCTAGTACTTGAGCTCAACTCTTTCTCCTCTCATCTCCTTCTGGTCTCACCTCACCTTATCTCCTCTTGAGTGAGGGCTATGTCTGAGGCGTCGAGCTCACCGAATCGGATGGCCCTAGCGCTAGCCATTGCTAGGCGGGTGGATTGCCCTAACTGCTGTGTGCATGCAAATGTGTTCTACGCCAACACTAGGGAAATACTGGTCGAGTGTTTTATAAATGTTCTTATTTCTCAGTAAGTAAACTTGAGTATGATTTATAGCGGTTTGGATGTTTCTCTAGTAGGTATGAAATGTGTGTGCTGTTTTGGCATTTGTACGATTTTGTAGGCTGGAGGATGTCAATATTTCCAGTGTGCAGACACCATAGACAGAGCAAGGGAGCGTAACAATACAGGGCAAAGGATGGATTCTAAGCTGGAGCAGCGAATGGAAGTTGTGCTGGAGCAGAGGCTAAACATGTTGGAGTTGAAGATGGAGCGCATTCTGGACCATATCAATTGCCTAGAGAAGATTGTGTGTGTGTGTGTGTGTCATTGTTGTAATTTATGGCATATTTGTGAAGTAGCTGGTTTCCGGTAGTTGTGTGCAAACCACAAACAATTTGTGATAAATCTCCCAGACGGTTCCAACCATAAACGGTCTGTGATAAATAAATATCACAGACGGTTCTTTTTAATAACCGTCCGTGATAATTATATATCACCAACTGTTGTATTGTACAACTGTCTGTGATAAATACCACAGACGGTTTGTTCCACAAAACCGCTTGTGATAGGTAAAAAAATGTTCTGTTTTCGGCTGCTAAAACCATAGAAAGTAACTTAACTTCAAACTAGATTTTTTTTTTATCATTTTTTGTATTTACATATGGCCAAATAGCGTAGCCAGTCATTTCTGACAAAAGATTTTCTTAAAAAGTAGAAATAAAAAAGTTCAACTTATTTCCTACAGCCCAGGTAGACTGCTATTTCCGTCTTAAATTCTTCGTTGGTGACGTGGTCGGCATTGAAGGGTTCAGGGTCAATGCAGGTTCCCCGAAACACGTCCACCCATTGATGCGCTCGTTGGAGAGTTGCACAAAGACGCTCTAACTCAAGGACCAAGTGGAAATGCGCCCAGAGGCTCTCTTCCCTTGCTTCAGGTGTCTCAGCATGGTCTACCCGATCGGCCGCCGTCTCGATGTCAGAGTCCAAGCGACGATAATCCTCCTAGAAACATGCAATGTATTCCTCGAGGACTACGTTGATGGCGAGGTTAGCTCGCCGGAAGAGGGAGACCATCCGGAAGACCTGGCAGAGGAGGATGTCAAGGCAGCGAAAGGTAGCCAACACATGCTCCGGCATAACCTCCGTCAAAGGATGGAGGACACTGTTCACACAATGTCCTTCCACAGCATCCACTAGTGTACAGTCGGCGAGGTGCCCGTACAAAATGGCAAAGTAGGCCATCAACGTCGGCGTTAGGGGAGAAGAGTACTAGGGAACCATTGTTTTTTTTAACTCTACTAGTTGTTGATGCAGGGTGCAAAAGAGATTAGAGTGATTTGGGGATTCATATTTGGTGGTGGATGATCATTCTTATAAAAACTGTCGGCGCGTGAGACAAAGAGACACATCGTACGTAACATCGACGTGAGTGTCGGGACCCAAAAATGCAATTCTCGACCCTTTGTGTATAATGCACTAGTCCAGGATCACGCTAGTGCACACAGTGTTAACATAGATGAATCTCGATCCACACAAGACGATTAATAAAATAAACAACTAATTTGAATAGCAAATAATGGTTTTGACCTTATGGTCGAGTTTACAGCTATTAAGCCACGCAGGGCTAACAAGAAAAAAATAGCAGCAATGGAACAAAACTGAACTCCAGCAGAATCTTATCAATTCGCCACAGGCAATCGACTGGGATCAAGACCTAATGATCAACACCTTTGTAGAACTCTTCCTCGAAAGTAGACAAAGACTCCTCCACTTCTGTTGATTTATTAAAGCAAGCATGAGTACACAACCGTACTCGCAAGTCATACCACAGAATGCAATGTATATATGAATGGCTTTTGTGGTTCTTTTGCAGAAATACGACATTTGCAATTGAATATGAATAATAGATTAAAACACAATGTAAAATAAATAAACAATATTAATTTTATCAGTTGTTTTCACAAAGAACACAAAGTCTAAACAAATTATTCACACAGCCATATGGCTTAGATCACACAGCTCCCTTCCCAAATATTTTATGAACACTACCCCTCGTGTGAAATCCCCGAGCATGTCCATGACCACAGACGCGGCTATTCGAATAGATTAATTTAACACTCCGCAAAGTTTGTATACTTTATCCACACAATATAACTAGTGTTGCAAGCACTAATCATAACAAAACATTTCAGAAACTTCATCTCAAACGTTGACACTCCTGATGTGCTTTACCGCCAGACTAACCCACAGAGAAAGCCAGTCCGACACACATCGTTAGACCTGAAGACGGCGAACCGCTCATAAATGTGTACTACATGGTAGTCCACACCTCCACCCTTACACACAGCCTAACCTACTACCTGAGTAATCAATGTCAAGAATTCATAACTTACTAAGTTAGGCCCGTCCCATCAGGCATGTGGTCGTACAGTAAGGCTCAGTTCAATGGCTCACAAAGTTATGTCCTTAATTGACCGAGGCAAGACATCCAAATTCTAACTATGCCACACAGATTAACGTTCCCATTCACACAGCCCACCATGTCACACAGTATCCGCCACTTGCCTCAGTCTAAATTCTTTACCACCTAGTTGGTTAAGTGCAACACATGCCATCAATGAGTAATAGCACACAATACACACAGTTTTATCACAAAGTTCTATAATCACTTAGTCAGGTTTATATTTGCAACTCACATGAGATGATGACTCATGGCATGGCTAAGCAATCTACTCGTATCTAACCAACCCACGTTGGTGCTAAGAAAATACCAACTAATAAAGAACCAATCTAGGGTGACAAAATATTATGACATAACAATATACAAGGTGGATATAATAAATTTGGATTAATAACTACACCCAAAAGCATTTAAATAAATACTTAAAATAAATGCAATAATGTGAATCAAAGTATTTTGAAAACTGGGTTCAATATGATCAAAGGTATAACTTGCATTGAAATAGATCTAGGTACTGGTCTTGATCTTGATACACTCCTTCAAAGTTCCCCGATGTATCAACGTCTACTCGCAAACGAAGAAAATAAACAAAATAAATAAATAATAGAGATAAAATAAACTCAAAAAATTAAATAAAAATTTTAGATAAATAGATCTCGAATTTAGATGAATTTAGAAATTTGAATGGGCTTAATTGGAGTTCAAATGAAGAAGCTATGGCCTTGGAAAGTTTAAATCTAAAGAAATGACCTAAATTGGAATTATTGGATTTTTCGAACTATTTTCCAATGGAAAAATCTGATTATGACGTAAGTTGATGCCAGCCCTCAAAATTTTTAGCTGAAAAGAAAATAAAAAGGAAATTCTGACATGTGGGACCCACATAGCAGTGACACGGCTCACGGTGAACTAGATCCACCGAGCTTTGGGCTTCGGGGTTGGATGGACCGGACACACAAGCACACACATGGGCGCTGATCTGGCACCACGTAGGATGACGTGAATGTGCGAAGGCTGATGTGGCGAGCCACGTGGGTGGACACATCAGATCGGTGGCAGCGAGGCTCGGGAACCAAAGGCTCTGGTGAACGGCAGCGATTCGTTGACGATGGGTGGTACCAGCATGTAGCTGAGGTTATTGCGAACCTATAGGTGTACTCCCGAGTGGTTGAGGACAATGGTGATGGCCGACGGCGAGCGTTGAGCGACGGATAGCTTCTGTTATTGTCGAGAAAGTCCTCCGGTGGTGCTCCAGCGATGTGAAGAGGTGTCCGAGGTAGCTCCAATGACGGCGAACCCGGCGGTGCAATCGACGTTGACAAGGTGACAAGGGTGACGGCACAATTCGAGGTTGAAGAGCTCCAGTGAACAAATCCTAAAAGCTCGATTGTGGCGACGCTAGAGTTCTTGGGACGCAATGGCTTAGGGTTCTGAGGTGCGGGGACCAGGGCGAACCTTAGGGGGCTATTTATAGGGCTGAGGCGTGCCGGATTTGGAAACACCCAATTCGAGTCCGAGATGAACACGAAAGAAATCCCAGGTTTTAAGACATAGAAACCGATTCAGTAAAAGATTCGGACAAATTTGGATATGGGGAGATAAGAGATAAGATTTGACGGGGAAACCCGGGTGATTTAGTTGGAGAATCTCCATTGTCGTTACGAGCTCGAAGCTCAACAATGGTAGACGAACGCATTGTCCATGCAGAGACAAAGATGCGAGGAGGATGAAGACCTGATAGGCGGGGACCACCTGCCAGTGAAGGCTTGCAAACGCGCATGTTCGAACTGAGCGAACAACCATGCGGGCCCACTAGTCAGAGAGAGGCGTGCACATTCGGACTGGGCAAAGGGAGAGCGACACTGACATGTGGGGACCACATGTTAGCGGAGACGGTCGCGAGCGCGGGCGTGCTGGGCCGCGCAGTGATGGGCCAAGAGAGAATAGGGTTGGGTTTAGGCCCTTTTGCTTTTCTGAAATTTTAAATAGGTTTTCCATTTTATAAATAGCAAAAAAATCCAAATAGCAATTAGAAAATAGCAAATGAACTTGGAACAATTCTAGAAAATATATCCAAGCTCATAGAATCCAAATAAAATAGTTTTAACAATTTTTGATGTTGACTTTAATCATATTAAATTGTTTTGATACTAAAAATCCATGTTAAGCTTTAATTAAAATTCAAATAAATCCAAAGGGTGAATTTTCAACTAGTAATTAAGCAAAAGGATTTTTAAAGCTTAGATAATTAGGATGTTATAGTGAGAGATGAAGAGACACATCGCACTGGAGCCGAAGTGGCATTGAACACCTTCTGTGACATCTGCAATTATCACAAACGGTTTGTGGTTGGAACTGTCTGTGAATTATCATAGACGGTTCTAATTAAACACCATCTATGATGTCTGCAATTATTACAGACGGTTCTTGTGAAGAACCATCTGTGAATTATCACATACGGTTCTAATTAAAAACCGTCTGTTATAATTACGTATCACAGATGATTCTAACCGGTTCTAGCCATCGTTACATATCATAGAAAGTTCTTATTAAAAACCGTCTGTGATAATTGCGACATAGACGGTTCCATGTGAACTGTCTATGATGAGGCGTCCAGTATAGCCTATTTTGTAGTAGTGACTATTGTTAAAATTTGTGTACCATGGTAGGGCATGTCATTGGTCTTGGTTAAACAAAATAATTTTTGCTCGGGCGAGCGGTTGTGAAGTGACGGTGTGGATTTAACACGTGTGGGTTTGTGATAGACTCGCCTAAGTAAATTGACAAGGACTTAATCTTGTGCGCCATTGAACTAGGCCTTTTCGTACAATCACATGCCTGATGGGACGGGCCTAACTTAGTAAGATTTGGATTTTTGACATTGACTACTGTAACATCCCAAAAATTTGGTCTGTCTTGAAGTTTTAAAAGAAAAATAACCATTTGAATTTTCCTGCTAAAAGCTTAATTGGAATTTTTAGAGTTCAAAACAATTTAATGTGAATAATGTCAACAACAACTATTATCAAAATTATTTTATTTGGGTTCTTTGAGCTTGGATATATTTTCTAGAATTTTTCCAAGGTCATTTGCTATATTCTATTTGCTATTTAGATTTTCCGCTATTTTCTAAAAAGAAAAGCTATTATTAATCTCATATTTCATTCCGGGTTGTATCTTCGATCAAGCCCATTCCTATTCCCACTCTTGGCCCATTTGCCCTTCATTTCGGCCGGCCTTTTCTACCCTCCGATCCAAATTTCACCACACTAAGTCAACCGCCCGCTTTTCCTTTTAGTATATGCGTGTGAGCTCGCCGCTTGGCCTTTTTCCGCTTTTATGCTGGGCGAACCAAAACAACGACCATCGCTTTCCTTTTCCTTGCGGCGGCGAGCCGTCTGGTTGGTTTCCTTATGCGCGGGCGAGCCCAAGCATGCGCCGCTTCCTTTTTTTTTTCTCTGTCGAAGGGTCCTGAAGACCCGCCGCACTCAAATTCGGTTCATTTTTTTTTATCTATGCGCGTGCGTGAGTTGGTCACGCCTAAGTCGGCGACGGGCGTGCTTTTCTCCCTGTCGCAGATCCATCCGGCCCACGCCAAGCCACTGCTTCTTGTTTTCCGTGCGTGCGCATAAGTCAAGAAAACCACCGAGCCGCACCATCTGTTTTCTTCACAGCGTCGCAAGCAATTTCGCCCGATTCCTTCCTTCACAGCAACCGAGGCCCATCCGAGCCAATTCCTTTCCCTTTTCTTTGGTGTCCCTACCGTGGTCCCGAGCAAAAGCGCCGCGTGGTCTTCGCTTTCAAAGCCCAAAGCCGACTCATGAGTCCGAGTCCAAGACGACAACGCCACCGCCTCTTCTCAATCTCCCTCTCGTCCCTATTTAAAGAACCGATCGCGTCGGTTTGTGCGATCCTTCCTCTCCACCAAAGCCCTAATTTGGTTTCGCCTTGGTTGCGCCGGATTTCGCCAAGAACCGAAAGCGCCGTTGAAGCTCCTTCCTTGCCGGAGTTCTTCGCCGCCGCGTGCCTCTCCGCCTGCGTCTTCCTTCGCTGCGGTTCACATCGACAAGGTCTACCCGTGCTCATCTCCGTGTGCCTCGAACGGCTTTGGTTCACCTTCGCCGCTGCGTTCGTGTACCTCGCCGCCGCCAAGGTCGCCGCCGCCAAGACACCATCGCCGCCGCCATCGAGTCACTACTACTGAGCTTCGCGCGCTCCTGTGGTTCGCTTTGGTAATTCACCGATCCTCCAAAGCCTCCGATCATCCCCGCCGCCGCAAGTTCTCTTGCCGCCATGTCTTCTCTGTCTCCTTCGGTTCTATCCTCGCGATGTGGCGGCCACTCAACCTCCACCTCTTTGGGCATGTCATCATTTTGTGGTGTGGCGATCCGGTTATCGATCCAGCGATGCACCAAAGTCCAACCCGAGTCCAAAGACTCAATCCACCATACACCATCTCCTTGCCTAGTAGGACCCACATGTCACCATTGTTTTTATCTTTATTTCACTTACCAAGGGCCCCACTAGTAAGTCTCCAATTCCTTTTATTTTATTTAATCCGAAGGAATATTCTCTGGATATTCTTTTCTCTCTCAATTTCTATCATTTTATGTGGATCTTCCAAAGCTCATATCTTTTGCATCCGAACTCCGATTCAGTCCATTCAAATTCCTAAATTCATCTAAATTCAAGATCTATCTATCTGAGATTTTTATTTAATTTTTGGAGTTTTTTTGCCTCCATTATTTATTTATTTGGTTTATTTGCTTGTTTGCGATTAGACGTTGATACTTCGGGAAGCTTTGAGCAAGGAGGAGCATACCAAGATCAAGATCAATCCCAGGATTTATTTCAAGGCAAGCCATAGTCCTTTGATCATATTGAACCTATGATTTCAAAAGTATATTGTTTTATACAAATGCATGCTATTTTTATACAAATTGTTTTGGGTTTAGTTATTACCTATTGTCATTATGCCTCCTTTGATTGTTTGAATGCCATGAATCCTTTGTCACCCTAGTGTGGATAATTTTAGTTGGACATATTTATATTTCCAACATGGGTAGCGTATTAATGCTTAGTTTATCATCACATGTGTCATAATGATTAATCTTGACTTAATGATATATGGAATCGTGGTGGTGAGCCACTCTTGTTAAATTTGTGGGTACCATGACGGGGTGAGTCATGGGTCTTGGTTAAACAAAATGGTTTTCGCTCAGGCGAGTGGTTGGTGGATAGTGGGGGTGTGGATGGAACACGGATTGGGTTTGTGGTAGTCTCACCTGAGTAACTTATCAAGGACTTAATCTTGTGCGCCATTGAACTGGGCCTTAACCGTACAACCACATGTCTGGTATGGGACGGACTTGGCTAACTAATTAGCAATGTCTTAATTTCGATTGTGTCGTGGATAGTGTGAGTTATGGGAAAGACATATTCTCACGGAGGCGCAAGAGGGGGGCCCTGTTTGGTCGGATAAAGACATTCAGTGTTGAAACCTTAGGGGGTAGAACTGGGTTAAGAAGGAGCTTTGTAAAGGCCTTGTCACGTGCTCTAGACTGCTTACCTAAGGTAGTGAGCAGTGGTATCGACGGATGCCGAACAAACTAGAGAAGTTGTGTCAAGTGGGGAAAGCTGTACAACCTCTGCAGAGTGTAAAACTATTCGAATGGACGTGCTCGGGGATTTCACATGGGAGATAGAGTATTTTATAAAATGAGTCGGAGTGTGGATGGGAAGTTCACTTTATGAATATAATGTTTGTTTGGTGAACGGATAATTCACTTGGGGGTTTGTGTCGATTGGTGAATTGGGGATTCACTTATCTTTGGTTTGGTTGGGAAGTGAATGGGAAGTTCACTAGTCGTTTCAAAGAAAATTGTTTATTATTTATTATTGTTTTCAACTACGCATTTCAATCTATTTATTGTATTTATCGCAAATGTTGCTTTCTGCAAAAGAACCATACAGCTAACCTTTGTCAAGCCATGCATGAATACTATTTGCATACATTTCCTATGGTTTGTCGAGTACATTCAAAAGTACTCATGGCTTGTGCCCTCTGTTTAATCGCCAGCTGACGAATATCAAGTCGCCCAAGAGTTCTTTCAAAAGGAGGACTATGAAGGTTTTATGGATTAGGATCGTTCTCCACTGATTACTGTGGGCATGTTGATTGGCCATTTGAAGAGTTTCTGTTCACCGCAAGAGTTTTATTTGTTTCTTCAGCCCTGCGTGACAAGTTAAGTAAACGTTGACCATAAGGTCCAGTTATTATTATTATTATCTGTTACTTTGAGATCTTTTTAGTTAAATCGAATAAATGGATGGTATTTTATCACTGTTTCCTGTGTGAGCTAGCTACTGATCTGGGACTAGTTCGGAAAACACAGAGGGTTCTTGAGATGTATTTTCAGGTCCCGACAACTACTCAGGTAGTATATGGGTGAAGGTGTGTACCCTTTCTAAGGTCACATCGATGGTCAGTTCGCCGCTTCTAGGTCTAACGATGTGCATGAAACCAACGGTGAGGTTGGGGTGACAGTATGTACAATGGGAGAGTCAATTGTTGAGATGAAATTTCTGAAAGGTTTTGTTATGATTGGTGATCGCTACACTGGTTATATCTTGTGAGTAAAGTGTACAATATCTGTACAGTGTTAATTGATCTATTTGAATAGTCGCGTCCTCAGTTATGGACATGTCCGGGGATTTCACATGAGAGGTAGAGTTTCTTTATAAAATGTATTGGAGTGTGAATGAGAAGTTCACTTGATGAATATAATGTTTGTTTAGTGAATGAGTAATTCACTTGGTGATTTGTGTTGGAAAGTGAATGGGGAATTCACTAGTTGTTTCAATGCAATTGTTTATTTAACATCCCAAAGTGTCATTACCAAAATCAAACTAAATAAAGTTATTATTTTATTGGATTTTCTAAAATTTGAAACAGCTTTTATTGTTTTATTTGAATTTCTAAAGTTCTAAAAGTCAAAATTAAAATTTATTGAAGTTATTGAAGTTTTATTTGAGTTAAAGTTGAAAAATAAAATTTTAATTAATTTTTGGAATTTTAAAAGCTTTTTCCTAATTATTTTAAAGCCAAAATAAATTATTTGCAAAAAATATTACCAATTTTAAGTTGGAATTGTTTTATTTAAGTCCAGAATGTCTTTGAGAATTTCTGTAAATTTTCTCACAATTTTTGGATTTATTTTGCTATTTTCTAAAGCCTAAATGATTTAATTGAATTATTTTAATTGGTAAATCGTTTTAAATCCCCTAACTCGTTTTGGGCTGAATCTTGGCCCGCTTCGCACCGGCCACTTCCCATTTCTGCATGCGCAACCACCACCGTCGGATCGAATCGACTGGCAATCCTCCTCTCTCTCTCGCCTCGCTCGCTCTTGCCACCGCACTCGCTCCTTCCATCGCTCTGCGTGGCCCGCCTATCTCTTCTTCGCTTTCTTTTCTCCACGGCTGCCAAGCGACGCGTCCGCCATTAGTGCCCGGGAGCTTCATCTTCACCGCGATTCTCGCCTCTCTCTCACACGGCCATGATTCATTCCATCCTTCAATCCCGCGCCGTCGGTCTCTCCCCTTTCCTTTCTCACCGGATTTCTCAATCATCGTTGAAAGTCCCGCACGGACCTTCGTGCGCCACACGCCGTCTCCGCCTCACCCCGGCCCCTATAAAAGGGAGCACTGGGTGCACCTCCTCCATATCATCCAAAGCCCTCAAGTCTCTCCTCTCCTCTCCCTCATAAACGTTCAAATTTTGAGTTCTCGCCCGCGCCACCGAAGCTCGGATTTTCTTCAATCCCGGCGCCACCAACGACGCCCCGACCTCACCGCCACCACCATCAGCATCACCGTCCCCGGGGCTACCCCGTGCGCGCGTCATCTCGCCCCGAGAGCCATGGGAGCACTACCGCCGCCACGACCCGAACCGCGCCGCCGCTCTTCACCTCGCCGTCGGCCATCGCTGCGTCTTCAGGTAACTAAAATGTTCACCCTCGACTCCCTGCGCTCTCATCTATCCGCTCGTGTCCTCGCAGGCCGCTGTCGTCCCTCCAGTCGCCGGCGAGCCGTCATTCCCGTGCCGCCGCCGTTAGCATGCCGACGTGGCGCCACCGCGATGCCGCGTAAGCGCCACCTCAGCACAAAAATGCCCACGTGGCTACTACGTGGCATCCCATGTGTCGCTCGCGTGGCACTCCCATTAAAACCCCGTTCCAAAACCTCGTAGACCAGATCCACCATGCAACACTCCTATGACAAGTGGGCCCCACCTGTCATAATCATTTCAATTTCTCAAATTCAGCCGCTGATGAGTCAGCCAACGTCATAACGCAGATTTTCTTTAGAAAAATAAATCCAGAAAATCCAGAAATTCCTATTTAGGGTTTTATTGAGTTCTAAACTTCCTAGTGTTCGTTCTCCTTCATACGAACTCCGATTTCGTCGATCCAAATTTATAAATTCTTATAAATTCAAGATCTAGCTAACTAAACTAAAATTATTTAATTTGGAGTTCATTTGAACCTTCATTTGAATTTTATTTAAATTTGGCTTATTTTCGCGTATAGATTCCGACGACTTCGGGGAGTCAAGATTCGACGCCGTTTGAGAGCAATTGATCAAGCAAGGCAAGTTACATCTTTGACCATATTTGCACCCATTATTTCAAATTATTAAATTCTATTTGAAATTATTATTGTATGCTTATTTATATTCAGTAATTTAAATTCCTGTTTTAAATTTATAGTTATGCCTAAAATCCTTTGTATGGCCAATTTTGATAATTGAATCAAACATATTGTCACCCTAGACAAAACATGGTTGATATGATAGTATGAACTAGGATCATTTTGAGAAAAATTATGCTTAGCAATGCTTAGATCAAAAAATATTTGATTTAGGGAATTTCAGCCAAAAATCAAATGATGTTTAAATTGTATCCCTAGCATTGGTGTGTCATGGGAGTTTTACAAATGCTTTGAAAAATTTAAATAAAATAAAATGATGGTTTGTACTTGGGTGAAATGGTTGTTTGGATGGTGCATGTTGATGCACGGGATCGAGTCATTTCTATGATCGAGGCCCATGGGTTTTGTGGAAAGTCGCCCAAGTCAGTTAAGGACCGGCCTCTGAGCGTTCCTTTGCTAAGCCACGTCGTACTACCACATGGCCTGTATGGGCAGGACCTGGCCAATTAATTTGTAATGTTTCACCGTGGTCGTTCCCTTCAGATGCGGTGGGTAGTCATGTTATGACCTACGTTAGTCCCACCTGGCGCAAGAGGGGGCTCAAATCCTGCGGGTTGGAGCCCAAAGGGAGCGAAACCTTAGCGAGGGGATGCTGTGGTGGCATTACGCATTGTAAAGGCCTTGGCACGTACTCTAGACCGCTTACCAAAGGAAGTGAGCGATGGTATAGATATATGCCGAACAAACTAGAGAATTCATGTCATGTGGGTAAAGTTGTACAACCTCTGCAGAGTGTAAAACTATTCGAATAGCCACGCCCACGGTCATGGACATGCTAAGCAAAGCCTTTCGTGGATTAGACTTTGGTTTTGACTTCAAAATGATTTTGTAAAATAGTTTTAACATGGATGGGTGTCCATGAGAAAAGTTATGGGTTGAAGCCCCGGGTTGGTGCCCATGTTTATGTTGGGTGTTAGGTTGGTGCCTACACTAGCTTTAGCAATTCATTTAAAACTCAATTTTAATTATTGTAAAAATTGAGCCTTTGAACTTAGTACTGTATTTAAAATGTCAAATATTGCTTTTGCGCAAATCAACCATATTAAGCCTTCCTTTGAGATACCCTTGTATGCATGCATTCAATCTGTTACTTGACGGGTGTAACTTGCGAGCACAGTAGTTGTGCTCATACTCGCTTTATGCAAACAAATTTCAGAGGAGAAGGACTTCGCTACCGATGTGGATCTTGACGACTAGGCCGCTACCCCAGTCGATTGCATGTGGCAGATCAGCTGGACTCCACTACTTCTTCGTCTTCCGCTGTGTTCTTTATTGTTGGCTTGTAAGCCTCTTTTGTAATAAACTCTGTTGATTATTAATAAAGTTATGCGATTTATGGATGTTACCATATCTGTTTACTGTGTGAACTAGCTACTGATCACGGGACTAGTTCAGAAATGCACAGAGGATTTCGGGTATTACTCCCAGGTCCGACAATCGGCCTCTCATAAATAGCCGCCTCGTGCTGGGAGGCAATTTGCATGTACAAGCTCCATGCTACGCTTCCATTCACCTTGACGAGTTCCCACACATCATTTTGGCAACTTATCCCCTCGATCACACGTTTGTTCGTCATTGCCTCTGTGACGAACTCCCTTCAGATGCAGCTTTGAAGCTGGCGAATATTCATCGTGTCGAGCCCCTTCGCCCGTACCACCTTGTACTGGCATCTCGACAGGTCCAACCCATTAGGTCCAGCCCGTATGAGACCATGCAAGTGATCGATTACATATGTGTAATTAAATATGAATAATTAATTTATTACCAGCAATTTGATTACTCCTCCAAAAATTAATTACGAGTAATTCATTACTACCGTGCTTACCACTATTAAACCACATGTTCATTACCACTTAATTACTTATGACTAACTAATTTGCACTAAATTAGTTATGTCTAACTAATTTCTAGTA
The DNA here is from genome assembly GCA_036346405.1 of Phyllostachys edulis. Taxonomy (NCBI): domain Eukaryota; kingdom Viridiplantae; phylum Streptophyta; class Magnoliopsida; order Poales; family Poaceae; genus Phyllostachys; species Phyllostachys edulis. The sequence goes on along the minus strand of CM070549.1, from coordinate 70,834,419 downwards.
AACTAATTATGACTGATTAATTACCACTAAACTAATTATGAGTAGTTAATTCCCACTAATTTAATATGCCGGACTAATAACCACTAAACTAATTACGACTAATTAATTACCACTAAACTAATTATAACTAATTAATTACAGCTATTTAATTTCAACTCATTTTGAACCACTAACTAGTTCATACCGAAAATAACAAAGCCTATGAGCATTACGACTGATTAATCACCACAAAGTATCATGCACCAATAAATTACGGATACCGTAACTACAACTATATTATAAACGTTACAAAACAAGGTGCATTAATTACAACTAGTTGACTAAGACTGATAAACTACGACTACGATAATAACGACAAAAGCATTCGACAAATTACATGCCCTTTAGGGGAAACAGTAAAAAAAAGCTGAGCGACGAGGAGCAATCAAATAATTACTCTCGAATTTTTTTTAATTAAGTTACGTTCTCTAAGTTCTCAGTGATGAGCGCGAGAATGAGAAGCGAAACACAATTGAGATGAGTGATAAGCAACTGTGAGAATTCGGTATTTATAGCCAAGTGATGAGGCGGGCGTTTCTCTCTCGCATGCATGAATTCATGCACACACAGGAGACAACGATTAGATAGGGGACCAACAGAGATGATGGGAGGTGACGGGAGGAGGTGACATGTTTTTTTCAGTGGAAAAGGAGCCGTGGGGGTACCTGGGTTCGGAGGCTGACAAACGAAGGGGGAGGGCCTGCTTTGGAGGCTTGTCCGAACGACAGGTGGATGGGAGGCTGATTTTTTGTTTCTCTAGAGAACCAGATCGGTTCTGTGGGCAGGGGGCCGATGCATGGAGTGGCCACCACATTGTGGCTGTGCGGGAAGGGAGGCGCCACACAGTGGCCGTGCGGTCTTGGCGACACCGTACGGTGGCCATGTGGGAAGGGAGGCACCGCACGGTGGCAGTGTGGTCTTGGCACCACCGCACGGTGGTCGTGCAGAAGTGGGCACAAGTCGACCCAGTGGACGTTCGCATAGTGGCTGTGTGGTCCAAGTTGCTATTTTTTGCAAATGCGGGGGGAGAGAGCCAATCTTGCAAATACGTACCGAAAAACGGCCAATACTGCCAAAAACTCCTCCGTGTCATCGTACCAATTAACACATACAGAACTTGTTGGCCAACAGAGATGACCAAAGACCATGTGCAATGTATTTGGATGTATATAGTTAAATATTTTTAATTTTCAACGTACTAAGCAGACTCACATGAATTTAAGTAGATTATTATAAAATTGGTTTTCACATTGTCGTAGACGTGTGTGGTACCCAATTTGTTCGTGCATGAGCACACAGTGAGCCCTCCCCACTCGAAGTGTGGAGATCATGTAGATAACCCTAATCTTAGTGTTGAACAATTGGATATGGTGTCAAGATGTTTGGGATTCAAACTCTCAGTTTTCGCGAAGTTTCTGTTGACTATCAGGCAAGAGGTGATCTGACCAGCCCTAGAGTGGCGATCTGACTGGCTGACTTGAAAAGGTTGGAATTTTGGAAAACGCTAAAAATCACTTGTGTAGGAATGTGAAGTTATGTGTTTGCACTAGGTCTCATGGAAAATGGAGTTTCAAGGAAAAACTAGATAGAGTTTGAAATTTCTAGAGAAGTATGGGACTTGGGAGAATTTCCCAAGCGGTGTGACCGGCTGTTTGATGGCGTTCTGACCAGCTAGGTGGCGGTCTGACCGACAGGCTGGCGGTCAAACCGGCCGAGGGTGGCGGTCTGATCAGCTAGAAGGGTTTCATGTGCCAAGAAGGCGGTGAATTTTGTGGGTTAGACCAAAGTCATGGGATTCAGTGTATATGTATTTCATGATGCATGTTTTGGCTAACGTGGATCAGGTTGTGAATAATTTGTGCCCAGAATCGATTTCTTGGTCTATTGTTGTGCAGGTGGCTTGGAGTCAACTACGGTCAATAGCGAGGATGATCGATACTAGGCTAGGAGAGCTAAGGTTCTGAACGATCGAGGATGCCAAGTAAAGTGATTGGACTTAAGCATGACACAAGATGGACAAGAACGACCGAATGGAAAGTTCGGTGCAGCGGGTTGCATCATGTGTCTTGGGGGTCGGTGCAAGTTTCATGGTGGTTTCGGTTGGAGCTAAATGAGAGAGACTTACTGACATGAAGAGAGCCATTGATGAACCTATACATAGCGAAGCATGATATTGGTTCACGATGATTGGACTTGGCCTTTGGAGAAGGATCGAGAAGGGGTATTGTGGTATATTCACTAAAATACTGGGTTGGTGATGTTGGAGAAACTACGATGCAAGGAGAGGCGGTTTAGGTCAAGAGAAGACAGAGTTCACAAAGGCACGCACGAATTCGAAAGACCCGGTTCGTCATCCGCTTTGAGAAGCTTGCGTGAGTGTAAATTCGTTTGAGTGTGGGCTTAACGGGTGCCCTATAAGGTTCTCTCTAGACCTAGCCTCCACTATAAAATGGAGGAGCACAGGATTTGCACTCATCCTCTCAAGTCTAAGAAACCCTAATTTGTGATTTGGGGAAAGTGGAGAGATATAGTAGGCTAGGGTTTGAGTGAGATGGATTGATTGAGTGCTCAAGTGTTAAGCTTTTGTCCTCCATGGTGGAGTGACTATAAATCAACAATCTCTTAAATTAATCCAAGCAAAAGTTTGCCCCAAGATAAGTTCTATCTTGTTCTCTCTCTCTCTCTCTCTCTCTGATGCCCTTGCGATTTTTGCATTACTAGGGTTTTGATTGGGTCTCTTGCTGTGATCTAGCTTACTAGGACTTGTGAGAATTGATCTAGGGTCATCTTGACTATCTTTCCACCCATGACCAAGGTTTTGGATCATAGTTTGATTTCCCCGGTTTTTGTGCCTTCTTGACCTCAGCCAATAAATTCGTGAAACCTTGACTTCGATCGTCAATTGGAATAGGTTCTTGACCTTTTTGATGAGCTATGTTTGAAATCTCAAGGATTTGGGTCTCAGAATCAAAAGTTAGATCGATTTGATATCACTTTGGGTTGCTGACCCTACAGCCGATGGTCAAACTAGTCTTCAGGCGGTCAAACCAGCCATGAGGCTTTGTCCTCAGGGTTTTCCGGTTTCAACGTAAGACTTTCGTCGTGTTCTTGTACCTATGATCTTCATAGCTTTTATAGTTATTAAAGTGAAGAAGAATTTGAATACCGAGGAGGTGAAAGAGTAGGTGCTCCTATTCACACTCCCTAGCCTCCTTTTCGATCCAACACGAAGCCTCCTCATCTTCCATATTTTTGTTACCACCTCTTCCCTCTACCCACAAGCCTACGCCCCCCTTAAGGCCTAACTCATTTGATGACAATGTCATCGGCGGCCTCTCACTGACCCCAAAACTTGACTCAATAGTCAATGATGTCCTTGGTGGCATCCCATCACCCTAAAACCAAGTTCAATCATCAGCAACTTCACCGACTATGTCTCGCCACCCCTCAAATCATAATTTGATCACCGACCAATGAACTATAAAACCTAATCTAACTCGAATGTCCATCATTGTTCAACAGTCACCGTCATGTCATCCTCTACCACCATTCTTCATTTCCTTGAGTTAGAAAGATTTGTGGGATCTTAATTTGTTGCTTTCCACATCTAGCAACCGATGCAATTGGCAATTTGGTATCGGAAGTGTATCACAAAAGGAAATGGTTGATAATAGAAACCTTGCCAAAACAAACCACCGTGCACTAGATAACTAAAGTGTGTGCAGGCACTGAATAATCGAACACTTTGTTTGTACCATCTATCTATCATATTATTAAAGTAGAGTCAAAAGATGCCACCATGTTTGCTCTAAAGGGCTACAAATTCCAACATTAATCAGTGAAAAAGGAGAAGGATCTACACCAACGATCGTCGTGGGTCCATATTATAACAGTACAATAAAATTGAAATTCAAAATAAAAATAAAATAAAATTAGCAATTTGATTTCCATACGAATTCATAAGTAAAAGAGTCTATGTCAAGTCCAATAAAACTAAAATTTGGCATTAAAATAAAATAAAATTACCAATTTGATTTCCATACAAATTCCTAAGTAAAATCCATAAATAATTATAATTCAGAATAAAAAATAAATACAAAGTGCAAACTATATTTATATACAAAATCTAACAAAAATACAAAAAATAGCAATTTGATTTCAATGCAAATTCGTTAATTATAATTTAGAATCAAATTGGAAAAATAATTGACAATTAGATTTGTATAGGAAAACCAACAAAAAATAACTAAAATTTGGAATAAAAAATAAATTAGCAATTTGATTTCAATACTAATTCCAAAGTAAAATCCCTAAATAATTGTAATTCATAATAAAGATTAACGAAAAAAGCAATTGATTCAGATATGAATTCCAAGAAAACAAATAACCTAAATTTGGAATAAAAATAAAAGAAACATTGTAATTTGATTTCCATATGAATTCAAAAGTAAAACACCTAAATAATTAAAATTCTGAACAAATAAAATAAAATTAGCAATTTGATTTTTATATAAACTCCAAAAAAATAATTGAAAATTGAATGAAAGTAAAAGTTATAACGAGGATAGCAAGAATGTTGTCGTACAAGACACAAAAGAAGCCACAATGTTTGCTCTAAATTCCCATGTTGGACGAAAACGTTAAAGATCTAAAGCGGTGATCATGTTCAGAGGTGTCCAAATGGGCTGCCCAGCCTGGCACGGCACAGGCCCGGCTAGGCACTACCCATTTAGGCACGGCCCGTTTCAGCCCGTGTACTATTTGTGCCATGCTGGGATGGCCCACGGGCCGGGATGCCGGCCCAGGCACGGCCCGTGAGGCATTCGTGCCGTGCCGGGCCAGCCCGAGCCCGTTTGGCCCGTCGAGCCAAATGTGGCCTGTTTGGCCCATCAGAACAAAAAAAAAATCCAAAAAAATCCAGAAAAATTAGAAAAATGTGTATAATTCAGAAGTAGACATGAAAGTTAAAAAAATGAGACAATCATATTGAAAATGTGATAAAGAGCTTTATTGATGTTCAACTGGCTACCTCATTAAAACCTTCGCCAAGTAAAAACTCAAAATGAGAAAACCTTGGCAAAGGAAAAAGAGTACAGCCTATAGCTCTACAATTCTACATACATGATATATCTTTGTTCTATGTGTCGGTGTCATTGTCTAAGTACAGATTTTCGAACACCTTCGACAACTCTGGATTTTCCATAGAGTGTTGTGATCGTGAATCAGCTTGTTCCCAATCCTTCATAGTTAGAAGGATCTCTACCATCTCACTTGTGAGACTTGTTCTTCTCTCCTCCAATATCCTTCCAGAAAGACTGAAAGCAGACTTGGAGGAAACCATAGAGACAGGAACAGTTAACACATCACGTGCAAGTATGGATAGCACGGGATATGTTAACTTATGGGCTTGCCACCATTGCAAGATGTCAAAGCTTTCTGAGTTGAAATCCACCGTATCGCTGTCCAGATAGGTGGATAGTTCTCCGCTCCTTATGGGTCTTGGCTAAGCAGGCGTTGGTGTAGAAGAAGAAGAAGAACCCCTAGACCTGGACCTGGAGGAAGAGGCACCAAAGATCGCGCCCTACATATTTGTCTTCCCACTTGAGGTGGGGGCTACTGGAGGTCATTGCGAACAGACTCCCTGGAACTTATTTTCATACCTTTGGTAAACCCCGTATAACCGAGAACAAACTTCTGCAAAATAGTTAGTATAGTCTAGCCCCGTAGCATCACTAAGAAGATCAAGTACAATACCAAATGCATCAATTTTAGCCCTAGGATCTAAAAGAAATGCAAATGCATATAGGTAAGGGATTTCTCGCCAATATTTAAGGTATTTAGATTTCATGGAAACAACAACATCGCGTAAAACTATGTCATTTTCAAACATTTTCAAATGAGTAGCAATCCGTAAAATAGTATGCACAATGATAGGAGATGTTGGATAGTAGACATCGGACAAAGTAACAGTTGCCTCATAAAAAAATTCTAAAAACGGCAGTACCTTCTCAGCAACGAACCAATGTTGCTCAGTTAATAGCATCGTACCGTCAGTGCTAGGATAGTGCGTTTGAATAAATACAGAAAAAGTGCTCTTGTATGGTAAAAGATTCTTAAGCATGAGGTAAGTAGAGTTCCACCTTACCTCCATGTCCAAACCGAACTTTCTTGGATGTACACCCATCGCCCTGCAGAAGTTCTTATATTGTGCTATTCTTATGTTAGAATTATTCAAGAAAGAAATCGCATCGCGAAAAGCTTTAATATACGGACTCAACCTCTTCAAACCACATTTGACTATAAGATTGATAATATGACAAGCGCATCGTTGATGTAGCAAGAAGGAATCGGCATATGTACTCAACACTGGAGTAAGAATGTCCATAGCCCTAGAGTTTGAAGCGGCGTTGTCTAAAGTAATTACGAATATTTTGTCTGTAAGACCAAAGTTTTGCACAACTTTGATTATACAGTTCACAATATTCTCCCCCGTGTGTGCTACATCAATTAATTTCAAACCTATAATCATTTTCTCCATTACCCAGCTGTCATTAATATAATGCGCAACTACACTAAGGTAATCCTCCCTAGCCCGACCACTCCATATGTCCGAGGTTAGGGCCACCGCAAATGTGCACGTACTAAATAGTTCCTTTATTTTATTACGATGTTCATTATAGTATTTCACTAGATCTCTAGTTATTGTCTGTCTAGAAATGGAAGTAAATCTAAGATTATGTGCAGTCCTAATGTAATTTTGGAAAGAAGTGAACTCGCCAAAGCCTAACGGTAAATCCTCAGAAGCAATTAAACGACAAAGAGATTGGCGTGCTACCTGAGGATTGTAGTCCCAGCTAGATACCGTACCGTCGGGATTGTATTGCAGCTGCGTTTGCCTCATCGCCAATCCTTGCTTGGTTCGACACCTTGTAGCATGTCTAATCAAGTGTCATGTTCCACCTGTAGACTTTGCAGACAATTCATGGCGACAAATTTTACAAATAGCATACGGTACCTCATTTCCTGTTGCATTTTGCCTGGTTGTCCTGTCAAAATTCTCCCACACTCCCGATGTAGACGGCCTCGACCTCTTTGCTCCGGTTGTCGTTGAGCCCGATGCTGACGTGGAGGCTGACGACAGAACTCCACCTTGCTCCTCCGGTGAAACCTTCAGTTGGTTTGAGGCAGCCGCAACCGCCTCCATAGACGCAATTTCGTCCGATGAAAGTCCGAACTCACTAAGAGCAAAGCTGTCATAAGGACTGTCCACAACGAAAACTGCAAAAACAAAACTAACACTATTACTACTTTAATCTCAGCATAACAATAATTAACAATAAAAGTATTAAAAAAAATAGTATTGTACCTCTTTCGCTGACTTGCTGACGATAATTGAAATTTCCAAATTTTGGCACAAATTTTTTGAATTTTGCCAAATTAGCTCAACACGGATTTTAATTTGCACAACGCAATTTCAAAGAGAGAATAGAGAATGAAGGGGTGCTGAATGAGAGGGGTATGGTGCCTATTTATAGAAAAAATTTCAGGATTTTTTCAATTTTTTTGCTATTTTTTAAGCACCCCAACGGTCAAAAACGGGCGAATTTTTCGGGCTGTGCCATGCCAAGCATGGCCCACGGGCACGACACGGCCCGGCTAGCCCGGCCGCCCCCACCCGTCTTCTTCTCCCCGGCTACCTTGCCTGTGTCACCCATTTTCTTCTCCCTCGCGTCTTCCTCGCCCGTGCCGCCAGCCGCCTTCTCCTCGGTCCTCGCCTCCCTGTAGCGCCTACGCCTCGACGACACCGCCTCCTTGCCTCCCCACAGCGGTGCCTCCTCGCCTCCCTGCGACGGCGCCTCCTCGCCTCCCCGCGACGGCTCGTTGTCGACCACCGCCTCCTTGCCTCCCATGACTGCGTCGTCGACCCGCCACCTCCTCGCCTACCAGGCCCCGCCACCGCCTCGACGACCCACCGCCTCCTCGCCTCCCCATGCCCCACTACCGCCTCGATGACACCGTCGCGCGCGCCGACGCGCCCGTCGCCTCCTCCTCCATCCGCTTGGCCAGCGCAAAGACCATGCACCGCACTGCCGCACCGCCGCCGCCCGCTCCTCCTCCTCGCTTGGCGCAACACCGTCTTGCGCCATGAGCCCGCGACGACCTCCTCCTCCCCGCCCGACTCAAGACTGCGGCGCCACCGGCCCGCCTCCGCTCGCCTCGCCTCGCCTCGGCCTCCCAGCTGCTGCCGTCTTGCCGTCTTAGTAGTGTCGTGCTGTGGCCGGCCCACCCACCTTGTCGAGGTGGCGGCCTGCACTACCCGAGGTCTCATGTCAGGCTGGCACGGCACATAAACAGCTTGGGCCGTGCCGTGCTTGGGCCGGGCCTATAGTAGCGTGCTTCGTGCTAGCCCAGTAGGCCCGGCCCATTTGGCCAGCTCTAATCGTGTTGTGTCCAGATTATAATGATCTATATTAAAAGGAGTTTGTGTCAACTACAATAACACAGCAATTCGGAATGAAAAATAAAACAAAATAAACTAAAAAATTTGATTTCTATATGAATTCCCAAGCAAAATATCTATATAATTATAATTCGTAATAAAAATTAAACAAAAATTAGCAATTGTATTTGTATACAAAATCCATACAACAATAAATTGAAATTTGGAATTAAAGATAAAATAACATTAGCATTTTGATTTTGATACAAATTCTAAGGTAATATCCTAAATAACTGTAATTTCAGTTTTTTTCCTTCAAATTAGTATACAAATCCAATAGCTAATTTTTTCTTTAATATTTATTCGAATTACAATACAAATCCTATAATTATAATTCGAATAATAATAATAAAATAATTGACAATTATATTTGTATAGGAAATCCAACCAAAAATAACTAAAATTTAGATTAAAAAATAAATTAGTAATTTGATTTTAATACTAATTACAAAGTAAAATCCTAAAACGATAATTTGTAATAAAAACTAAACAAAAATTAGCAATTGGATTCAGATATGATTTCCAAGAATAAATAAATAAAATTTAGAATTTTAAAAAATTGCAATTTGATTTTCATATGAATTCAAAAGGAAAATCCATAAATAACTAAAATTCAAAACAAATTAAATAAATTTAGCAATTTGATTTTTATACTAACTCCAAAAAATAACATAAAAATTGAATAAAAATAAAATTTACAATGCGTAAAGCACAAATGTTGTCGGATGAGACACAAAAGAAGACACCATGTTCTCTCCCAAGGGCTAGAAATTCTCACGTTGTAGGAAAACAAGAAAGATCTACACTATTGATCATGGTGTTCCCATATTATAATGATCTAGATTAAAAGGAGTTTGTGTCAACTACAATAAAACTAAAATTCGAATAAAAATAAAATAAAATTAGCAATTTGACTTCCATACAAATTGCTAAGTAAAAAGTAAAATATCTAAATAATTATATTTCGAAATAAAAATAAAACAAAAATTGGCAATTAGATTTTATACAAAATCCATCCACAAATTAACTGAAATTGGAATAAAAGATAAAATTAAATTAAAATTTGATTTCGATACAAATTCCAAGGTAAAATCCCTAAATAATTGTAATTTCAGTTGTTTCTTCTTGAATTTGTATACAAATCCTATTGCTAGTTTTCCTTTAATATTTCTTTTGAATTACAATAAAAATCCTATAAGAAGAGCTGAGGTGATGGCCACAGGGATGACTGTAATGTCATGCTGCTGGTCGAAACCATTGAAGAGAATGCCTAGAGTTAAAGGAGCCAAAGGCTGTGATGACAAGTGGTGAGCATCGACATTGTTGAAGAATTTAGTGGCCAAATAAGCTCGATGATGGGGAAGCCATAGCAGAGAGGACATGAAGCTTTGCATTGAAGACAATCTATGGACGATTTGTGACCATCGGGGTAGCTAGGAGTGTGTCATCACTTGTAAGGGATACAACATTACCAGTGATGGTGAGAAGATTCTCTGTATCGTTAGACAACGACTAAAGCAGACATGTTAGCATAAGTGAAGACGAGAGGTCACCGCGGTTAGTGAGGAAGCCACAGCGTTGAGTTTCCCAACGTCGAAGAAGAGGGGTGACCGACACGAGAGAAGAGGACATGAAGCATGCGAATGTACATGCATGCATCGATGCGAATAGAAGCACATGTGTACAGAGACAGATGAGCAAAAAGCTTGGAGTAGAGATGACACAGCCGTAGGGAATAGGCTCGAAGCCATCAAAGAACACTTGATAGGTGTCCTTGGCAAGGATTAGTGACGGTTCTACGTGTATGCGTGTTGATGTTGCAACAGTTAGCATTAAGCAATAATTGGGGAAAGTAGAAGATAACTATGTGGTAAAGTATTGCATTGGAAGGGGTAGCAACTGAGAGGGATCGATCAAGATTTGGACTTGCTATTGGAGGTTGAAGCATAAAAGGTGACAACGAGGAGAGATAGAAGACATAAGGTTTGGTGGGGTGGCCGACGAGTGAGGGAAGATAAGTTCAAGGTAGGTCGCCCATGGCGCATCGGGTGTATGCGTGAGCAAGGTACTCTAATGTCATGTAAACTAATAATATAATTTGCCACACACATAATTAACGTATTGCTTGAGATTAAATAGAGGTACATGTGCATGCATACAATTTGGAAAAAGTAACTAATAGAGTAAGAATAGAGACATGTGGCTACGTGATCTATGCATAATGGAGAGTGGTTAAGTTTCTAAGAACTCGAATAACTTATTATGCTCAATGATTTTCTTCCATTGAAGTACATACTTTAATTATGTTCCCACTACTACAGAAAAGGCTTTCACAGACGGTTCAAAAACGTCATCACGCAGAGCGGTTTCGTGAGCCGCCCGAGTTTATGGGTCGATGATGACATGAGGTCATCACGCAGCGGTTTTGAACCGCTCGTGATGTATACTTTCCTGCACGGTTTGTGGTTCAAACCGTCTGCGATAATAATATCACGAGCGGTTTCATCCACAAACCGTCTGTGATAAGCACATATCACGAGCGGTTTCGACCACAAACCGTCTGTGATAAGCACATATCACAAAGCGGTTTGTGGTTTGGAACCGTCTGTGATGACTTTTCTCTATAAAGGCCCAGCGTTGGTAGCTTGTACCATTAAATCGGCATCATATATATATTACATATATATTGTTCGTGATCTCTCGGCCACTTTGGGGATCGTCCACATGACATGAGAAGGATGAGGCGGTAGCCACGGGCAACCTCATTGAGCCCTTGCAAGTATAACAAGTATGGATGCAAGGAGGCGTTAGGACATCCAATTACGGATTGGACATCGCTATGTTGAAGAAGTGTAGTTGATCTTGATGGTACTCCGTGGGAAGTGGCATCATGTATTAGCAACTATCCATTCTTGAGTATGTAATCTCATATTTCAAAAGTCTTTAAACCCAACAAGAACACTAAGCAACCATTCTCATATTTCAAAAGAATTCTCAACTTGTTGCTTGGTGTTCTTGTTGGCTTTCAATGAGATTGGATTACATCTTCTCAAGAAATTGAGAGATCATTTAATAATATATATATAATATATATATGATGCCGGTTTTAATGGCACAAGCACCACCGCTGGAGACTTTATAGAGAAGAGATTATGAATGGAATGGTAGGACGTGCACTGCACGCAAGAGGTAGGAGAACTTGACCGCATGAACAAGGGACTATTAATATGAACTAATTATCAATTCAATTTCAGCATAAGACTATTGACACCATTACATCACGAGCAAGGGACTATTAATATGAACTAATTATCAATTCAATTTCAGCATAAGACTATTGACATCATTACATCACACAAAGAAGAGGACTATTAATATGAACTAATTATCAATTCAATTTCAGCATAGGACTATTTACATCATTACATCACGAGCAAGGGACTATTAATATGAACTAATTATCAATTCAATTTCAGCATAAGACTATTGACATCATTACATCACACAAAGAAGAGGACTATTAATATGAACTAATTATCAATTCAATTTCAGCATAAGACTATTTACATCATTACATCACAGAGCAAGAGGACTATTAATATGAACTAATTATCAATTCAATTTCAGCATAAGACTATTAACATCATTGAGCGGTTCATCGATGAAGAGAACAAGACCAAGGGTGTCCAAACCCACCACACAAGTAGTAGCCCTCGGCATCCATCGCAGAGCACTAGCTAGCCATTTTCATCACAGAGCAAGGGGGTAGAGACAGAGAGGGACCTTAGTGCAGTAAGAACCACGGTGGCGACCCCACCACCAAAGACAACCCTCATCCATTTCCTTTACCTTGCATAAATCACACAAACATCGGGACACAACTTAAGGTTCATGCATAAAAATCAAACTCAACAAAAGACATTAAGCTAATAGATCTAGAGGAGAATAGAGGAGGATGGGGAAAGCAAAGCCGGCCAGGGCCCTAGCGGCGCAATGGGTCAGGCGGCGGGCGACGCAGGTCGGCGGCGTCGAGGTGGGGAGGAGCGGAGTTAGTTAGGGCGCAAACCCTAGCAGTGGGGGAGTGAGAGTTTGGACATCACCGTGGTTGTGGCTGTGACGCCGCAAAAGACACTCTTATCGTCGAGTGTCTTTTGCGATCACCAGATCTCCACAACCGTCGGCAACAGGAAGAATGGCGGCGTCGGCGGCGACGGGAGGGAACGGACGAGAGTAAGGCATTGGGAGTGACGAGTTAGAGCGCAAACCCTAGCGGCAAGTGGGCTAGCTCCTACTTATAAAGAGACTTATCGAGACGGTTCTATTATGGAACCGTCGGTGATAATTATCACGAATGGTTCCATAATAGAGCCGTGCGTGATATGGGACATATCACGAGCGGTTCCATTATGGAACCGTCTGTGATATGTCCCATATCACGCATTTGTTCCATAATGGAACTATCGTGAAATGGTTTTTTCTCAAGTATATATATACAATTACATGACATGAAGAAATTACATGTTTATATTAAAAAGCGTAAACCTATAATTAAACAAGGTTTTTCTAGTGGCGAAGGTAGGTCGCTATCTCCATCTCGCAATACTTCATAAGCGGCGGTGTCAAGCATCGGACGATTCTCGATCATCACGAACGGCTCTAAATGCTCCACCGGTTAGCGCTTCGTTCGAAAGTGTCTCGAAGACCCTCGGTCGTTGAACCAAGAAGAATTGAGCCCATAGGCTCTCTTCCCTTGCTTGAGGGTCTCGGCCGTCGACTCGATGCTTTTTCGCCTCGATTACAGTCCAAGTGACGGCAAGCCTCACGAGACGTGCAACGCCGTTTTGGAGGACTACGACGATGACGCCAAACTTGCCGAAGTGCGAGATCACCCTAAGACACGGCGGAGGAGGATGTCAAGACGGCGGAAGGTGGCGTCACCGCTCCGCAAAATTTTTCGCCACAAAGGAGTGAAGACACCATTGATCAAGCGGTGTTCTTCCGCTGCACAGTTCAACTTATACCGAGAGGTGCTCGTCATGCGCGGCCAGAAGGCCATCGATCTTGGCGACAAGGAAGAGGCGACCATTTCGTTTTTTATAAGTATGTGGGGATGATCATCTTGGATGGCGGATGATCCTTTTATAAAACAAGGAATAAATTCGAGCGTGAGATTTAAGAGACGCGTCGGGAGCGAAGCGGATCGATGCGATGAAGAGACGCATCGGGGCCGGCGGATGGCGGCGAACACGAGCGCATCGGCGATGAAGAAATTAACTCACGCCGGGCGATATTATCACGACGGTTATTTTTAAGAACCGCTCGTGATATTAATTAATATCACGAGCGGTTCTTGTTGAACCGCTCGTGATACTTCACGACGGTTGTGTTTAAAACCGCTGCGTGATCTCGATAATATCACGAGCGGTTCTAAACAAGAATCGCTGCGTGATACTTCCTGACGGTCTTCAACATGAACCGCTCGTGATATTGCCTCTTCACGAGCGGTTTTTAGCGCAATTAGCATAGACGTCTCTAAACCAAAACTGTCTGTGATTGAATGTAATACCGATGGTTTCGGTCAACCGTCTGTGATGAGGCGTCCAGTATTAGCCTTTTTGTAGTAGTGTCCTCAGGTTGCCTTTTCCTTCAAGTTTCTATTGACATTTCCAATATTTAGGATATCTTAAAAATCTAAATAACTTGTAAAATACATAAATATATTATCAAAAATTTATACAAACTTTGAAACAAATCTAGCAGTGCAAATGCGTGGGCCACATTGCTTGTTAATTCTAAAGCTAAGGGCCAAAAAGCCCCAACTTGTCACCAAATATTACATAGAATACATCTAAATACCAAATATCATACATGAGGTGGAAAGCGATGGCTATGATATATATAACTTTTAGGAGAGATTTCGCTGAATTCCTATGGCAATTGAATTGGTTCATGTAAAATTTACCTGAAATTTCCTAGTTTCCAATGGGCCTTCAGTAGGACGAAGGTGGAATTATAGGAACCGCCTCCTTGATTTCATAACTAATAAAGATTGTGGTTTACCCCTGCAGGGGGGATCGTCCCACCCAGTACACGCACGAAAAAAAACCTCGCCACCTAGCAGGATGTAACATCTCAAAGTTCTGTTACCAAAAATAAAATTAACAAAGTTCTTATTTTATTTGATTTTCTACATTTTAAAAGAGTTTTCTTGCTTTTCTTGAATTTCCTAAATTTTAAAAGTCAAAAATATAAATTTATTGAGTTTTCTGGGTTTTTATTGGATTTAAAGTGAAAAATAAAAATTTATTCAATTTTTGGAATTTTAAAAGCTTTTCCCTAATTATTTTAAAGCCAAAATAAATTATTTGTATATATAAATACCAATTATAAGTTGGAACTATTTTATTTAAGTCCAAAATGACTCAGGGAATTTCTGTGAATTTTCTCATAATTTTTGGATTTTATTTGCTATTTTCTAAAGCCTAAATGAATTAACTGGATTATTTAAATCGCTAAACCATTTGAAAATCCGAAAACAGTAGTTGGGCCGAATCCCTCCCTGGCCCGCGGTCTTTTCTTTCGCCTGACAGCCCACCTCACCTTCCCTCCCTCCCTCTCTCACCCGGCCCCACCTGTCATCCCCATCCTCGCGGCTTCGTCTTCCTCTCGCCGAGCCGGAACGCGGCCTTTTCCACTTAGTTGCACGTGTTAATGAATCTATTTCTACTCGTGAACATGTGCATTAGCACCCACGTTCTCCTCCACACTCATAGCGGCTGTTTCTCCTTCCTTAAATCTCTCTTCAACCACTTTTACTTCGCCACTGTGCTGGCTTAAAGACCTCATTCACGTCCCAGCCGCTTCAGTGACCCTCTTGGCCTATAAAAGGCACCCTCGTGACTGCAATCTTTCCCCGCAACCACAGCCCGCAACCATTTCGTCTCTAGTGTCCTAATTCCGCCGGAATCGAGCTTGAAGATGCAGGAGCCCTAGCCTCACCGCCATCGAATTGTGTCATTCTGTTGATGCTTCACCGCCGTCTTCTACACCAACGATTTCTTCGTCCCGTGTTCTATTTGGTGCGCACACCATCTTCATCGAAGAACCCCCGAAACACCATCGTCGTCGAAACCTGTACCTTGCCACCGCCGAACCTCTTCGCCGTAGATCAAAACGTTGCGCCCTTGAGCAAATAAGGTGAGCCCTAGACTCATTGTGTTACGTTAATCATTTTGCGCACCTTCACGTAGCTCACTGTGGTGAGTAGCGCCGGCGAGTTTGTAGCCGAGCACCGCCGCCGCTGTCCTGTGTAGTCGAAACCTCCTTCGACCTGGCAGTCGTAACTCCTTCCGACCACGTGAAGTCGAAGAGGTGAACAGTACTCGAAGAGGTGAACAGTACTCGGAAGATGAACAATAATTGAAAGATGAACAGCACTTGTAAGGTGAACAGTACTCGGAAAAGTGAACAGTATTTTCGTAATTCTATCTTTTCTTGTGACATCAAAACTTATAGATGTTCGTTCTCCCTCACACAAAATCCGAATCCATCGATTCTTAATACTAAATCCATATAAATTCAATATCTACCTCCCAGAACTAAATTTATTTAATTTGGAGTTTATTTGAATTTTAGTTGATTTTTTTTTGAATTTGGCATGTTTTCGCGTATAGATTTCGACGACTTCAAAAAGCCAGATTTCGACGCTGCTTGAGAACAACAACTAATTGGGCAAGGTAAGTTACATCTTTGATCATATTTGAATCTCAGTATTTTAAATTATTTAAATTCTGTTTTAAATTATTACTGCATGCTTATTTCTATTCAATGTAATTTAAATTCCTGTTTTAAAATTATAGCTAATCTCAATACATTTGTATGGCCAAATCTTGACATTGAAATATTCATACATTGTCACCTTTGACGAAAATCTAGTTTATGCAATAGTATGAACTAGAATATTTTGGGAAAATTATACTTAGCCGTGCTTAGACCTGAAATATTTGGTTTAGGAATTTTTAGCCAAAATCAGATGTTGTTTAAATTATATCCATAACATTGGTGTGCCATGGAAGTTTGAAAATGATTTGAAAAGCAAAATAAAATGAAAAACTGGTTTGGACTTGGGCGAAATGGATAGATGGTGGGTGCAAGTTTATGCACGGGCTCAATTCTGCGAATGTTTGAGGCCCAGGGATTGTTTTAGAAGTCACCCAGTCAATTAAGGACCGGTTTGCGAGCTGCAGATTGTAAAGCCCTTCCGTACTACCACAAGTCCAGAGTGGGGAGGACTAGGATAAATAATTTGCAACATTTCACCGTGGTTGTGCTTGGTTGCGTGGGTGTCACAATGACCTACTTTTTTGTATTCCCACATGGCGCAAGAGGGGGATTAAGTCTGGCAGATGGTTTAATCCAAAGGAAACGAAACCTTAGTGAGGCATAACTACGTTGGAATGGTGCATTGTAAAGGTCTTGTGATAATCACTTAGTCGCACACTTACGGAAGTGTGTGAGCGGATAGTACGAGTTAATTATCTCTTGTGGGTAAAGTTGTACAACCTCTGCAGAGTGTCAATCTATTCGAATATCTGTGTCCACGGTCATGGACATGCTGAGCAAAGCCTTTCGCGGATTAGACTATGATTTTGTTTTAAGAATGATTTGATTTCATGGATGTTTATTCCATGTGAGAAATTTGGGCAAAAAGACTGGTGTAAGGGGATTAGCCCTCACCATTTGTGTATGGAGGTTTATCCTATACTCAAGAATTGATGAATAAAAATAAATTTGATTTTAGATATAGTATAACTACTTTTGAACTTACTATTATTTAAAATGTCAAATATTGCTTTTGCACAAATAACCCTATAAGCCTTCCTTTAATAATATCCATGCATGCATTATCTCTGTTATAGGTGTAACTTGCAAAGCACGGTTGTTTGTGCTCACCCTTGCTTAATGCAAATAAATTTCAGACGAGAAGGACTTCGCTACCGATGTGAACCTCGACAACTAGGTCGCTACCCCAGTCAATAGCCTGTGGCAGATCAGTTGGACTCTACTACATCTTCTTCGTCTTCCACTGTTTCTTTATTGTTGGCTTGTAAGCCTTTCTTGTAATAAGCTATGATATTTATTAATAAAGTTGTGCGATTTATGGATGTTACCATAATTGTTTACTATGTGAACTAGCTACTGATCATGGGACTAGTTCAGAATACACAGAGGATTTAGGGGTGTTACTCCCGGGTCCGACACAGGAAGTGAATCCCATGGTCCCACCTCAGAGTCGCCCTCATCCCCCACAGCAATGCCCACGACCCTCCGTCCCTCCCTCCCATCCGCGTTGTGCCGCACCCCACCTGCCACCACCGAGCCGCCCTCGCCCCCGCCTCAATGCACTCACCCCTTGCCCATTGCCTCCACGCCGCCGTGACACCCTAGCCCCTCACCTGCCTCTACCGAAACGCACTCGCCCCCTACCTCAACGCCCTTGCCCCTCGCCCCTCGCCCATCTCCTCCGTGCCGCCCTCGCCCCTTGCCCATTAACTCCGCGACACCCTCGCCCCTCTACATAGCAACTACGGGCTCAGGACGAAGGCTGCCCCTACATCCCTCCCTCCCATCCACGTCGCACCACACCGCGCCCCGGCTGCCTCCACCGAGCTGCCCTCACCCCTCCGCGCCTCCCTTGCCCCTCGCCCCTCGTGCCTCGCTAAGGTTGAGCGGTGGTCAAAATATGCCACAATGACTAAGGACATGCGCCGACTATGCTAAGGTCAGCTCACTCGACAACTGCCATGCTTGACTGCAAAGCACATTCGTTGCAAACCACCCACGTTATGTACAGCGGTTGCAAGAATGGAACACACGTGCATGCCCAATGGTTGCTACTTCAACACTACAAAAAGGTTGTTCTCTTCTTCCACTAATCCTTTTTTCTCTTTCTCCTCCTAATCTGCGGCAACCTTCTTCTCCTAATCTTCCTTTCTATTTCTCTATTGCACGAGCAAACACCACAACTTCCAAAGGGAAGAGGAGGGAAGATCGCAGCAACCAACAAGTAGCAAGAGGTTGGAGTTCTTAGCTAGGAGCTGCACTGGATATTTCCTAGCTAGGAGCTGGAAGCATTGCATTGTTGTGACAAGAATAGAGGGAGTTTCTTCTGAGCGAACAACTCCATCATATGCAACACCATCTCCAGTAGCTTCAATTTTTGAATCCTCTTGTGACATAAAAAGATTCCAGCGTAAGTAAGAATTCAAGTGTTTGTATAGATAAATCGTGCGTTGTTATAGATTTTAATGATACTACAAATGTTTCTTAGTTTAATACATTGTAAATCTATGGTTTCCTGTGTAATAGCCCAAAATTTCAAATTTCAGTTGAAAATAAAATTACATTATTTTTGTGGATTTTTTGAAATTTTAAAAGCTTTTTCCTATTTATTTCAAATCCAAAATAAATTAAATTTCAAAATCTATTACCAAATATAAGTTGGAAATATTTTATTTAAATCCAAAAGGTCTTAGAGAATTTACGTGAATTTTCTCATAATTTTTGGATTTTATTTGCCATTTTCAAAAGCCTTTTTGAATTACCAGAATTATTTTAAACAATAAATCAAAGAAAATCTCGAAACAGTGTTCGGGCCAAAACCACATCGGCTCGATCCACTTCACCGTGCGGACGGCCCGCTTAGCCCGTTCAACCGCGCACGATCTCAGCCATTGGATCAAATCGGACGGCCGACACGCCACCCACTCTTTTCCTTTTCTTTCTGTCGCTGTCATGTGGGGCCCCAAACCACGTCAACTCGTCTCCTTCCTTTCCCTTCATCCCTGTTTCCTTTCTCGTCTATGCTTCCGCCATTGTCGGTTTTCAAAAACCTTCCAAACTCGTCCAAATCCGTCTGGATCCTCCCCGATTCCGCGTGCATTGAATTCGTCGCGTCAAAATCACGTCCGACTTGGCCTTGTCCCTTCCATCCCCGGCCCTGAATCCCTGTAATCACGCCGATGACCTCGCATGACCTTCATGCTCTCCACGCCTCCTTGGTCACGCCCTCACCCTATTTAAGAGCGCCTTCGCTTCGCCTTGGCCCCCTCATCTCGCCACCACCAACCACCGCGCCTCTCCCTCACTCTAGCGCCCTAATTTCGAAGATCCTCACCGACGGCCGAAAGTGCTTCGACCTCTGATTCCACCACCGTCAAGGCCACTCCACCTCCTTCATCTACACCATCAACTTTGCAACGTCACTGCGAACCCGGTGCATGCATTCACTTAGCTTGAGGACCACCGGAGTGCCTTCTTCACCGTCGACCTAAAACCGCCGCCGCTAAAGCTCGTCACCGACGACCTTTCCATCACGCCCTCTCGCATCCTCGGTGAGCATCAAGTTTAGTAGCATTCCCTCTTCATTTGCGCATAACCGTGTGGCTCGCTGTGGCGCAGAGCGCCGCGAAGCCCTCACCGAGCATCGCTCATTGGGCTTATATGGCTACCCACGTCGCGCCACATCTCGCGCCACGTCGGTAGCATCGCCCCACATCGGCACCTCGTGGTCGCCACATCACCGCTTGCGCCATGCATCGCCACTGCTCATCATTACGTGAACCGCGTCCACATTGGACGTTGACCATGCCGTGGACCTGATCTATTGACCACGGGCCCACCTGTCATAGACTCAAACAATTTCCTTTAAGAAAATAATTCAGCCAGAAATTGAATTTTCTGAGGGCTGACGTCATCTTGCGCAATTAACCGATTTTCCTTTAGAAAATTAATTCAAGAAATTCAATAAAATCTGAATTTAGGGTTTTCTTTAGATTTAATCTTCCAGGAGCTCGTATTTCTTCATACGAACTCCAATTTAGGTGATTCAAATTTCTAAATTTATATAAATTCAAGATCTAGCTAACTAAACTAAAATTATTTGATTTGGAGTTAATTTGATGTTCATTTGAATTTATTTGGGTTTTATTTGAATGTGTCGTATTTTCGCGTATAGATTTCGACGACTCTAGAGAGCTCGACCCTTCTGAGGATTTAGAGTATCAGGACTTCGAGCAAGACAAGTTATAACATTGATCATGTTAATCCCACTATTTTAAATTTATTTAGTTCTGTATTTAAATTATTATTGCATGCATACTTTTATCCAGCTATTTTAAATCCTTTGTATAGCCAATTTTGATTATTGAATTATCATTTCCTTGCCACCATAGTCAAAATAACATTTAAAAATTATATTCTTAGTCAATGCTTAGATCAGAATTTTGTATTTGGGAGATTTTAGCCAAATTATTCAAACTTGATTTAAATTGAGTTTATGGTATTGTTTTACCATAGAAGGCTTATAAAATGATTTTACTTGAAAAATAAAATCAAAATTGGTTTGGACTTGGGCGAAATGGATAGTTGGTGGGTGCAAGTTTATGCACGGACTCAATCCGGGTAGGGTTGAGATCCAGGGGTTATTTTGGAAGTCGCCAAGTCGCTTAAGGATCGGTCTTGAGTCTGATCTTGCTAAGCTCTCTGACTTTCACATGTTACGTATTAGGCGTAACTAGGCCTAATAATTTGTAATACCTTACTGTTATTTCTGCCATATTGTTGTATGGGTGTCGGTTAGACAGTAGTCCCATTGGGCACAAGAGGGGGCTTCGAAAGGATGGTTAATCCAATGGAAGTGAAATCTTAGCGGGCATAAATACTGTAGGGTAGAACATTGTAAAAGCTTTGTGATAATTGCTTAGTCGCACGCCTTCGGAAGCGTGTATTGGCCGACATTAAAAGCAAATTATCTCTTGTGGGCAAAGTTGTACCACCTCTGCAGAGTGTAAAACTATTCGAATAGCTGTGTCCACGGTCATGGACATGCTGAGCAAAGCCGCTCTAAGTTAGACTTTATTCTTTGGTTTTAAAATGATTTTGGCAAAGAATTTGAGGATGGTAAATCCTTGTGGTAAAATTAGACGATTAGCCATGTGATAGGAGGGTATCCTTCACCATTCATTCATGGAGGTTATCCACTATAAAACTATCAATTTAAAATCTGATTTTAGTGAGAGGTTAAAAATGGCCTTAGAAATTATTATGATTATTTAAATTGAAAATGTTGTTTTATGCTAAATAAACCCTATTAGCCTCACTTGCTTACTTATGCATGCATCACATTCTTTTATTGGGTGTAACTTGCGAACACGGAAGTTGTGCTCACTCTTGCTGAATATAATTTATTTAGGTGAAGAACTTTATCAGGACGGTGAGGATCTTGACGACTAGGCCTACGCCCCCAGATGATTGGCTGTGGTGCATCGTGTGGCCCACCTACTATTTTATTTTCCATTGTGTTATTTTATTTGGCCTCAGCCCCCCCCCCCTTTTGTAATAAACTCTGATTTATATTAAATAAATGTGTGATATGATTATGATATCACTTTTATACGACTGTGTACACTAGCTATCCTAGACTAGTGTATGAACACAGAGAATTCGATATCCATCGTTCCCGGGTTCGACATCCTGCAATACAAATTGGTGATAACTTCCACAAAAGAACATATAGCATTAAGTTACTTTGTTGTCATATGCTCATAAGTACATTAGGTATGTCTAGCATTCGTTGAATTGTGATTATAGATCTTGTACAAGTGATCAAAAGCATGAGTAACTGTTAATTCCTCTCAGGTCACCTGTTTGACAGGTGCATGTGAAGGTTTCATGAGCATTTGCTCTATTGTTGGATTCTGGTGAATTTTCCTCTGCTTGAGTATATAATTGAATCATATGAATTGCATGATTTAAGTTCAATTTTGTGCCATGGCAGTACATCTTGTTGCTTCGAAGAGCAAAGGTTTCTCCTCTGATCCCCTCTATTTTTGCTGGCAGACCTATCGCCTTCTCCAGCCCAGTCTCCTTGTCCAACATTGTGGGGAGCTTCCTAAGTCCTAACTCCTAAGGTAAGCCCCCTACCCCTCTTTTATACGTGAGCTATCTGGCACCTCAAACGCGAGTTCTACTTCTACAGATGACGATGATGAGCCAAATCAAATACTTTCATCATTTGCAATTCAATCTCAAAGTGTCCTCACAAGGACCACGTTGTTTCAAGGCGAAAGCTCAAATGGTACAACTTGCTATTTGCACACAGTTGCTAACGATGCGCACACATTTAATCATCTATTCTGAAAGCATGCACTACCCTTTAGGTAGAAAGCGTGATCGTGGTGCACCATGCCACATGATCCAAACACCGAAGGAAGGGCAACCAAGGCATAATCAATAGAATACACGCGACGCAACCATGATACAAAATCAGGTTGAAGCAAGGCGAGCACGCAATAGAGCACGCTACACAAGTATGACTCCTGATCAGAGGCAAGCAAGGCATGATCGCCAAAATACACGAAATGCGTTGAGACACGATGGACCTATCCTTGTTTCTTCTAGTGCAGTTGAAAGTACGTTTGATGTTGATTCACATATGGGCAATCTACCAAACCCTACAATGCAAAGTAATGGACCAAATGATCAATGAAATGCACACCAAAGAATCATGAAACAAGAGCAGATT
Source organism: Phyllostachys edulis (assembly GCA_036346405.1). Lineage (NCBI taxonomy): Eukaryota > Viridiplantae > Streptophyta > Magnoliopsida > Poales > Poaceae > Phyllostachys > Phyllostachys edulis. The sequence continues at coordinate 70,811,296 of CM070549.1, read as the reverse complement.
GAAGCACAACGAGCACGCGATAGAGCACGGTATGCAAATATGACGGCTGAGCAGAAGCAAGCGAAATACCATCGATGAAATGAACGAAACAGATTAAGGTCCAATACCCCAAGTTGTGATTCGCTTGCTTCAACGCAAAGACAGGGAGTAGATAAAGACGAGGAGTACTTCATCTTTGCTGGAAGAGGTGCCATTGATACCATGCAACTCTTCTTTCAATTTGTTTTCTCTCTATATAGTCTCTTAACTATACCATTTCGTTTTATTCATTCAATTGGGGATATGTGGTTTTATCAATCAATAGATGCCTCTATCGTAGGCTCCAACATCTCTGATCCACATTCCTGATATCACTCATATGTTAAAGCCCCAGAGAGACCACGAGCACTGCAGCGCGAAGAAGTTTGAATACTAATCAAAGGGGCTTTGCTGCCGGTTTAGTCAAATCAAACTGGTAAACCCAGAATCGTATGTAGATCTTCAGAGGCTCTACACGAGCGCGGATGCCAACGCAAAGCATTTCAGGGATATCATTTGATACTTCAATAGTCATTTTTCATTCACCACCCTTGGTGTGAGTTTGGACAAAGAATACACTAATATGAGGGTGAGAGTGTACATGTTCTGAGCTCATGGACAAATATACAACAATGTACACTCGTTTGGTTTTTGCGATGCTATTCAGGACCATTTGCAGCTCTACTTCTATGATAACGACCCCACTCTGCAACATCAGTTCTGCCACTCTCCTAGCTTTGACCAAGGTGTTGTTAGAGGGCTGGTCGACATCCTTTGAGACAATCCATATTCTCAGACATTCAAGAGTTTAGGGCAAGTCGATGACCTCGAGGAGTACCGAATTGAACTCAACATAGATATGAAGATGGACCAACGGACATATAAAACCGACCAATATCATCGATGGTGGCTGCTGTGTGGGTTCAGGAAAATGATCTACATAGGCACTTCGACCATAGCATAGTCCTCTATGGGAATAATAACAATAAATATGGTATCCAGCCATATTTTTCATGCTACAACCCCTTGTCATACCCTCTATTCTTCCCGAGAGGGGAGCTCGGTTGTCATCTCGAGATACCAAAGGATGGCATTATCTTGGATGTAGTACGACAGTCTCATCGCAATAATACTCTTCAGAACCTAGGTTAGTTGTCGGGCATACGTGGTATGCATTCATTATTTTTATATCATTAATACTATTGTTGCGTGTCCTAACATTTGTCCCCCCTCTTTTCCATAGATACAAATAGTCAGTTATATGTCTCCATTAGAGATTACTACTATTATAAGTTTCAAATGCGATGTGGTGTATTCAGCACTGTACTACATGGGAATCGCATGTTCCAGCAGTATGTAGTCGACATATACATCAAGGTGGAAAGTTCAAGGCTAGACTACATCAATAGAAACCAGAAAGAAATATGTGCTGATCTATACTAGGGTGTGGTAGATAGCCTTGCTGGAGAGCACCGTGTTGATGTCGTAGGCAAAAGAACCATACTCCCGGCATCATTTATCGGGGGCAAAAGAGATATGAAATGAAGATACCTAGATGCGATGGCCTTGGTGCAAAAGTACGGAAAGCCAAACATCTTTCTAACCATGACTTGCAACCCCAACTGGAATGAGATTACCAAAGAGCTCGAGGTCAGCCAAACCCCGCAGGATCATCCTAATCTCATTGTACGGGTATTTAGAGCCAAGCTAGAGGACCTCAAGAAACAACTATTCAAGGAGCACATGCTCGGTAGAGTGGCTGCATATGTATACGCCGTTGAGTTCCAGAAAAGGGGTCTCCTCATGCTCACTTCCGGTTGATCATGGAGTCCAAGTACAAGTTGACATGTCCAGAACAGTACGAATGCATCATATCTGTTGAGCTCCCAGATAAACACAAGTACCCAAAGCTGTACAAGATGGCTGTAAAGCACATGATGCATGGTCCGTGCGGAGTCTTGAACCCTAAGAATGTGTGCACGTGGGACAGTGGTTGCAAGAACTATTACCCACGTCCATTGAACGCAACAACACTCCAAGGGAAGGACTCATACCCCATTTATAGGAGAAGGGACGACGGCTGTTGTGCAAATGTTCGAGGCCAAATGTTGGAAAATAGGTGGGTTGTGCCATACAATCCTTATCTATTGAGGAGGTACAACTGCCACATCAACGCCGAGATTTGCTCAAGCATTAAGGCTGTTAAATACCTCTTCATGTACATTTACAAGGGGCACGATTGTGCATCGATTTCTATCAACAAGGATAGCAATAGAAAGGTGGATCAGATCAAGCAATACAGGGATTCTAAGTTGATCACCCCGCCGAAAGCATTGTGGAGAATATATAGCTTTGACCTCAGTGAGATCTCTCCGTCCGTTAGGCAACTGCAACTTCATCTCCCAAACATGCACATGGTGTTGTTCAACGCAGGTACAGACCTTAACGAAGTCGTCTCTCAGCATGGCGCCGTGAAGACCACGTTGACACAGTATTTCGAGGCAAACAAGGAATATGATTGGGCTCGAATCATCCTATACAAAGACTTCCCGACGTCATTTGTATGGATGGCTAGCGAGAAGTATTGGAAGCCAAGGGAAGAACGCATGCAAGTCAGTAGAATCGTGTGCGCACATCCAGCTGATAGGGAGCGATACTATCTTAGGATTCTCCTAAACCACCTGACGGGCGCTACCTCCTCTGAAGACCTGAGAACGGTGGATAGTGTTATTTGCCCGACCTTTTATGATGCCGCCGAAAGGAGGGACTTATTGAGGCTGACAATAGCATCGATGATTGCCTTAATGAGGTCGAAGTATTCCATATGCCACCCACACTTTGTAGGCTCTTCGCTACAATATTGGTCTACTACGAGCCTTGTGATATGCGCAGTCTCTGGGATAGGCACCTGAAAGCAATGTCAGATGACTTTCGTCGCTCCCAAGGGTGCCCTTGTGCGGTCAAGCAAATGATACTATTGAATATAAGAGATATGCTCCAATCGATGGGGAAGGATATAACATTGTTCCCTCTTCCCAAGATCGATGAGACCCATGACTATACCAGTGGTGAGGCTAGGGAGATCATCGAGGAGTCCACTATTGAGGTAGACCAAGACCACACATCTCTAACATCTTCTCTCAACCTCGAGCAGAGGTACGCATATGATGAGATACTAGCCACGATTGATAACAATGATGGGGGCGTATTCTTTGTTGATGGCCCGAGAGGCACGGAAAAGACATTGTTATACAAAGTGTTGCTTGCAAAGGTTCGATGTGAGGGAAAGATACATGTGGCAACTACGATGTCGGGCGTCGCATTCTCCATTATGTTTGGTGGTAGGACTGCACACTCGAGGTTCAAGATACCCCTAAACATTGAAAATGGCGCAACATGCAACTTCGCTAAGCAAAGTGGTGCATCTAAGCTTCTTCGGAGGGCATCCCTAATAATATGGGATGAAGCATCCAAGACAAAGAGTCAGGCGGTCAAGGCCCTTGACAATAGTACGAGGGACATTATGAGTCGGCATGACTTGCCTTTTGGGGGTAAGACGGTCGTTTTTGGGGGGGTGACTTCAGGTAGGTGCTACCTGTTGTTCAGAAGGGGACAAGGGCACAGATAACTAATGCTACGCTCTGCAAGTCTTACCTTTGGGAAAGCATGAGGCAGCTAAGGCTTGTTCGTAACATGAGGGCTCAAAACGATATGTTGTTTGCTAATTACCTTCTGAGAATCGGTAATGGCACTAAAGAAACCGTAGAAGATGATTATGTCTAGCTTCCAAATGAGATTTGTGTTCCATACATTGGCGAGGAGTCTGACATAAACAACCTTATAGAGAATGTCTTCACAATGTCGGATGCAAACATCTCTGATCCAGATTACATTACTTCTCGAGCTATTCTAGCAACGCGTAATGAGTATTTTGATACGATAAACATGAAGTTGATCAATCGATTTCTTGGGGAGGGGATAATCTATCACAATTTTGATCGTGCAGAGGACGATCCTCATAACTACTACCCCTTTGAATTCTTGAATTCTCTCACACCTAATGGTTTGCCTCCACATGTGCTCAAGCTAAAGGTTAACCATCCTATTATATTGCTACAGAACCTGGATTCAGTAAATGGATTGTGTAACGGGATGAGATTGATAGTCCGAGGCTTTCAAAAGAATACTATTTATGCTGAAATAGTGCTTGGACAACATGTCGGGAAGAGGGTTTTTCTACCCTGGATACCTTTATGCCCATCTGATGATGAAATGTTTCCCTTCAAGTTCAAGATAAAGCAGTTTCCAATCAAGCTAAGTTTTGCTATGACGATTAATAAGGCGCAAGGCCAAACTATCCCGAATGTTGGTGTGTACCTCCCAGGTCTAGTTTTCTCACATGGACAGCTCTATGTCGTGCTTTCGCGAGGTACTGCTAGGAGCAATATAAGAATACTTACTGCATGGGAAAAGGATAGGACTTTCACATCAACCCAGACAGTCAACAAGAATATCGTCTAAAGATGTTCTTACGTCATAGATGGCTTATGTTATCTTGAATTTATTTGGTTTGTATACATGTTGGAAGAGAAACTATGCAAACTATTGTAACGTGGAGATTTGTATTCGATTTGTTTTACTCAACCGTGTAAATATAAAAATATTTTCTATATGATCCTTTGTTGTTTGCTATTGGCATCCTTGTCAAGATGTACGTTTCATTAGAATGTTTAACACAAAAGTTACAAAACAGAATTTGCTCGTATTAGATTTCTTTCTAACAAATTGTTTGTTGTGTCATGTCAGCATCATATTGGTTAGGAACCTTTCCACTCGTAGATTCTATACTCCATTTGATGCCCCCACTCCATCCCAGCCTAGGTAAGTTTTTCCAAAGGCACCTTTATGCATATTTCCTTTTTGTTTTAGATAATTTTTTGCGTGTTTGCATGTAATTAATGTACATTTAACATGAATAAAATAATATGGTTGATGATTTCTCTTTTGTAGATGTATCCACTTCCTTGAGTTGGGTGCAGACAGCATACATTTTACGTGGTTCTTTCGTGTGTACATAGTACACAAATTCCCTATGCGAGAGGCCATGTCTGGACCTATGCTTCATATTATTGTTGCTGATGAGAATGTATTTATCGATATTTACTTTAATATTTATTAGTCATGCATGTTATTTTAATTTTTCTACCAAGATCATTTCATACATTGACCATATGCTTCCCGCGTTTCTATTAGGGCATGAAAATAGAAGCATTTTGCTTCAGTAGACAAGCGCACAGATTTGATAGATTACTTGCGGAAGAACATTCTTATGAGGTCTGGGTCGTAAGCATTGATACAAATCCCAATGAATTCTGCTTCCTTGGGAAGGAGCTTGAGTTAAGGTTTACGTACCAAACTACAGTTCGGCAGGTGAGCAGTTTTATTCAGTTTTCTGATCTCCTTACCTACTTCACGTATTTTGAAAAGGTTTATCATAAAACAAATAAGTCAATTGTTGGTAAGATCTCTGTTTTCACATATTGTATCTTGTTACATAATAGACTTTTTGTATTGTTACTTCTCACAAATGTAATACTTGATGCAACTTTGCTAAGATGTGGTTAGTTTGGTTGTACACATCGGCCCAATTCAACACATCAACAACTTCCCACGTCGTATACCGATGAGGGAATTATGCATCATAGATGATAGGTACAAGTAGCACAATAATGCTTCTACTTTCTTGAAAGAGAATATATTATATTGCATATCTTTCATTGAGTCCATATTTTCTGTGAATTAGCCATAACTTACTATTCGTGCACGTTTAGGATAGGCTAATTGTGCGGTATCTAACACGGTGGAGACTTGTGGGTGAAGAGCACCATGTGTTGGTCATGACAATGCTGTAGAAGAATAGTCAGTATGGTATGTGTAGAGCTATTTCGATCTTATTCTTGATACTCAACAATTTGCCATAACATACTAATCCTATACACTATAATATTGAAAAGGTTTGCTTGATGACAATGGGATGTAGCAATTTCTTCTTTGGACCTCAAGTTGCTGGCGCATAAGAGTTTGAAGGTAAACAACCATGTAAATAATGTATGCACATCTTTCTTTCATAATTTAATCGGTGCTCTCTTTAAACAGAACTATAACAAGTAATGATGCACGATGTAAATGTAAGAAACTTTATCATGCATGTTGTTCACATAAAGAATGATGATGCACTTGATGGAATGTTTATACATTAATAATGTAAGCAAGTCACTCGATCTTTTGATATCTCTTACATATAATATATAATTGATTTATGATGTTTAACTTTTGTTTGTCTATTTTGTAGAGTGTGCTTCCTTTCTCTTCACGTGACAAACTAGAGATGAGGATGAGTCTTCCATAAAACTGTCGCATCAGCTTCATTTCTAAATTTTTGTTTATGTTTTTGCTTAATGTATGATGTCTACTTTATCTGTTGGTTTGTACTTAATTTACATGATAGTATGTCAGTTATTTATGTATTAAAGTAAACTATAGAAAAATATTGTTTGCTACATTTCATTTTTAGAATTGTCACACAAAGTTTTTGTTTTATCGTGTTGCACCAATGTAATGCTCGTATGTATCATAATATTTTAATTGCTTGATTTATTTTATGTGTTAGAGCGAAATATTATTTTAAGGTTTAAAGAAACGCACACCCTAATACATTTTCCCGTGGCACCTCGCCTCCGTCCTCCCCTGCCGGCTGCCGCCCTCCGGCTCTCCCCCTCCTCCCAAACCCTAATCCTTAATCCAGACCGCCGCCCCTCCGGTCCCCGCCGCCGCCAGCACCGGACATGTCGCACTTTGGGCGCTCCAGGCCTCCGGCCATCCGCGACACCTTCTCCCTCCTCGTTCTCAACGTCTCCTTCCGTAAGCACCCCCTTCTCTTCCCTTCTTGTCCGAATTCACCGGAGCACCGCTTTGGCTCATGTATCCGATAAAACCCGCCGCAGGCACGACAGCCGACGACCTCTTCCCGCTCTTCGACCGCTACGGCGAGGTCGTCGACATCTACATACCCCGCGACCGCAGGTGAACACCAATGCGACCACCAATTGGGAGGCTTCTTTTAGGGTTTAGGGGTTTGTTTGTGCTCATGGGTCTATGCTTCTCTGTGTGCGTATGCGTGTGTAGGACTGGGGATTCGCGAGGGTTCGCGTTCGTGAGGTACAACTACGAGGACGAGGCGCAGAAGGCCGTAGACAAACTTGATGGTGAGTAAAAGGAAAATTTTGTTTGGTTTTGGTGTGTGAGATCGTTTTGTTACAAGGTGTCACCATGAGTTTTTTTGGGGTGCAGGGAGGGCGGTGGATGGGAGGGATATCATGGTGCAGTTCGCCAAGTACGGCCCCAACGCTGAAAGGATGTAAGATTTTTCTCTCGTTCTTCTTGTTCATATATCAATTTTGGTATTACTTGTTGAATTACAGTGAGCTACCGAAGCATGCTTGTTGAATTGTGGATCTTGTATTGGTTTACAGTTTGCTAGTTTGTGATGTTGCTGTGCTACTAATCTTGTTTGCTTATTGCTACATGTGATAGTTATTGGTTCCTGGCTCTATAGAATAGCTATTATTATTATTTGTTGAGGACCGACACTTGCTCGGTTGGTAAGGTCATGCAGTGTGCATGCCCGACCGCCCAGGTTCGATCCTAGGATCGAACTTTGAGTGCCTCATTTCGTCCAACAATGAATTGTTTGTTAAGCACGGCGGTTACTAGTAATAGGTTATGTGCTCAATGTGCGGTTTATATGGTGAATACGAGTCGTTAATTGTTCTTGAGGAGTTTATTTGATGCATAAACTGTTTTAAATTACCGGTTTACACATCTAATTAAAGGAAGCCCGACGTCCACAGGTGCCCTTTTTTTTGCATTTTCCCATTGGAACATGCTAGTGTAAATTACCTAGTTCCTCTGATAAGGGTGTTCTGCTTCTTGGCACATAAACTGTGTTGATTCTCTTGTTTTACCATGGGTGAAATACTTCGATATAGCTCAGAAAATAGGGAGGCACTCAATGCCAATTCACTTGTTACGTTCTACCTTCTTGTCTGTGTTTGCAGTCATAAGGGGAGAATTGCGGAAGAAATTCCAAAGCCAAGGGGTTGTTCCAGAAGCCGCAGTCCAAGACGAAGGTAAAACAACAACAGCAATCTGTCTGTATCGTATAATTGACATGCATATTATCTTTGTGATTTACAGCCGTAGAGGATGTAATGACCCGTGCAAAATGGTGCTATGTTGCATTGAATTACTGCTTTATGTGAAAATGGTGCCACCAAGTTGATAATAGGCAATTAGGCATTGCCATAAGCAAGCTAATTGGACATGTAATCATGATATGCTCGTACAAAGCCATCATATGGGATTTCCATGAATATGCTGTAATTAAAATAATAGATTTAAATCACTTCACCTGTAATGATAACTCAGGCACTACATTATTAAACAAAGTTACATCGTTAAGATGAGCTGTTCTTTCTGATCTGGGAAAATGTTCTATTTAATATTATTATTTTTATGGTGTGCTTACCATTTGTGAAGGTATCAAGATGATTATCGGGACAGAGACTACAGAAGGAGAAGCCGGAGCAGAAGTGGAGACAGACATGAACCGGACAGGTATAGAGACATAGACTATCGATGCCAGAGCAGGAGTCACAGTATTAGCCCTGGTTATGTCAGGAAACATAGCAGGCGCAGGTATGCCCATGGGAGATGCCCTTGTGCTGTTTCGTTTTGTGATACTTGACCGCATTCATGTTTACCTTTTTTTCATTCCTCAATTGTTGGTATTCCCAGCCGCTCACCTGCACAGAGAAGCCCTAGTCGTAGCAGAGGCTACTCACCTCGTAGGACGCCTCCTCATCAGGGAACTCCTAGCAAGCCCAGGGATGATCATTTTGCACGCTCTCGAAGTCCTTCAACCTAAGATGAATGCTCTATACAGCTTGTCATGGACAGCTTGAGGTTTCTAAACAGTTCTCATCATTTATAGTGATCTTAGCTTTGTCCAGTGTGTTCCTATTTCCTAATATAACTCTAGTTACCTTGTAGGATCATTGGACTAGAGCTTTGATGAAACAGCTGTTCTTTGTTTGCCTTGACTATATGGTGACAATGCTTGGCATTGCTGCATTGGGTTTCCAAGACTGCTTAATTATGAACAGCACTTTTCGTGAACTATATTATTTTTTCTGTTCCCTTTCATCTACTTTCTTTCCTGTATCCATGTTAATGCTGTTCCCCCCCCCCCCCCAATACTGGGCGCTTATTATAGATGGTAACTTGCATATTTCTAGTTACACGATGGAGCAAAGAGGTGTTGGTTGATAAGTGGTCCGTATGCAAGTTGGTGATATAATCTTGCGGTTGACAATGTTAATGCTGTCTGCCTTGATGATGATGATGATATTGATGGTGGTGATGATGCTGATAGTTTTGCTGCCTGCTTTCATCCTTTGCTGTCTGGGCTTTGTCAAGTAAAGGTTTGGTCGGCAGATCATCTATTAATTATTTAAACTATCTAACAAGCATAAATATTTCGCTAATGGTTGTTTCTGATAGCAGCCTTGTTTGTTTTGGTAATTTTCGTATTGACTCTTCCTTGGTAGCTTGATGGGATTCGTTGTGGGCCATGAACTGTCTAGGATCCATAAGAATGCTGCAGCATTGTGGTCAGGTCTTAGGTTTTGTTCATGTGCACTCTCCTGATCAGGCCTTTAGACTGCCACAACACTGAAAGAATCTTCAGATGCTCTATCTACGTGGTATTGTGGTATTTCCAGGCATAAACACACCCATGCTTATTAAGGCGTCGCCTAAGCGACGCTTAGGCGGTAAGGCGCCGCGATGTCGTAAGGCGTCGCCCCGCCTTGCGTCGCCCCCGCCTTGCCGCTCCTCCCCGAGGTTCCTTGTCGCCGTCGCCCCCGCCTTGCCGCTCCTCCCTGTCGGTGTCGCTGCAGCTCTCGGCGCCTCCTCCCGGCCGAGGAGGAGGAGGCGCATGAGGCGGGCGGAGAGGAGGAGAGGAGAGAGAGCGAGAGAAAGAGGGAGGAGGAAGCGGGAGGAGGCGCGGCGCTGAGGAGGAGGCGGGAGGCGGCGCGGCCCCGTGCATCCGCGTCTTCATCTCTTCAAGCTGTGCCGGTGCCGCTGGATGGTGGAGAGCAGGGGGGAGGAATCCCTAATTCCTCCCCGTGCGATTCCTCCCCCTGCTTTATATTGATGTTTGTTAAATGGGCCGGCCCAATACTGTAGCAGGGGATTAGGAATTAGCAGTAGGAGCGGCCGGCAGAACTAGCGGTAGCAGTGGCTGGTAATTAGGAATTAGCAGAATTAGCATTTAGCAATTACTCAATTAGGCAATTAAACTGATGCTTGTAAGGCGTCGCCTCGCCTTACGCCTTACCGCTTAAAAGGTGTGAGGGGGGTGGGTCGCCTCATCTCGCCTTACCGCCTTAATAACCATGAACACACCCAGGATATTGTTGTTTCTTTGTCTGTAGTGTTGCGATCTAAAAAATAGTTTGCACATTAGTCATGACTGACTTGTGCGTATATGGTGAATTGGAAGGGCAATATATGCATGTTCAATATTGTGATGCTAAGCTTAGCCGTGCATCTCTCCCCGCAGAGTTGTTAGAACTTATAGCATGTGCATTTTATGAATAGGACATCAGATGCTTTGGATTTGAGAACATGAACTAGAAAGGACTTCAGATGTTTCAGACTAGATCATGAACTAGATTGATTTAATTTGGGTCATGGGCAGACCTAAGCTGAGGCTATCCAACATTGAAACAAGTACTGCACGCTCACTATGATGTCCCAGCATGCATTCTAGTATGCTACACGTTTGTTTGATTATATGATTGTGTGGCCTATTCAACACTAGTGGTTCAGGATAGCGTTGCTTTACAATTTGCTCGTTGCCTTGGCTCCACTCACATTCAGAGATGGAAGATGTGTACTCGCTGCCATATACTGAATCGCGGATACTGCTACGATCTTCAGGGGCTTCGATGAGTCGTGTGCATAACTATGGGTTATACTTGACATCACATTATTCTTTGTAGCTGTAATTCCTAGAACATACTGTATATGATTTTTTTTTTTTGTGTTTTATTAGGGGACATTTTGTACGTCTAAGCATTTCCATACTCGCAGATAATTGATTAAAAAAATGCGTAGAAACTTGTGACCAGATGGTGAACTTCGTGCTCTCTTTTTCTTTTTCTTTTTTTTCCCTGAACCACAAGGAAGTATGTCAGAGCATTTTTAGTATATTGAACTGATATCGATTCAAAGTTATATCACGTAAGTATTCTAGGAACTGAGCTTGTTTTTCTTCAATGTATTGAACCGATTTCTACTAATAACTGGAACCTGCGTTATATTAAAAAACCAAAAAATAATAATATCCTCTCTCAACCGCACTCTCTCCTATGTAGTTGTTTAATGCTCATATGAGTTGTTCAATGTTTTGAATTGACTTCTAAGTAGAGTTCGGTCTCATACTTTTTTTTTGGAATTGACCACTCCAATATATTGAATTGATTCAAAACATTCTCTCTCCTCATTTGAACCGGCTGAAACACAACGTTGGAGATGGTCTTAGTATCATTTTTGTGTAGTACATGTATTTTCAGTACATTATGGACTTGGGGGCAGATTGAACTATCAAGGGTAGATGTGGTTTTGAGGAATGAATTGATCCTCAGATGGGTTGGATTATCACGAAGTCATTTTCGAAACAGACCAGGAAATTTTCAAAACTATCAAGTGCAGTTGTGGTTTCGAGGCATACCCCGTCTGGATCGGATAAATTGAGAATCAGTAAGGATAGAGATGGCTAAATGGGTGGCCCGGCATGGGCCTGTGTCGGGTTGGCCCGGTTAACTAAACAGGTCGTGTTGATCTGGGCACGACTAGCCCAACAGGTCAGTAATCGTCCATTGCGTGCTGCAGACGCCGTCGCGGTCCTCCTTGGCCACTGCTATCGCACACCGTTGGCTGTCAGACTTGGCGTAGAGGAGCCGAGGATATGTGCCGACCTGCTGGGCTGTGTCGGGCCTTGTCGGGTTGGGTTTGGGCTAGGTCAACAGTCTCATGTTGTGGGCTGGCCTGGCCGGCACGGCCCATTTAGACACCTCTAGTCAAATGCTATACTTCGTTGTTGACATCAGGTGCAACGTACTGGCAAAAGTAGACGTGATCAAGCCAATACGGCGACATATTAGGTGCACAAGCACACATCTGTGCACATATGGACATGCCCATCCAGGACCGTCAGATCGGGGGTGGCCACCGCTGCAGCTCCACTGCCGTCCTCCCATCGAGCCCGCACGGCCGCCTGCGCCACGTCCCCTCATCTCCCTAGTGCCGCCTCCCCTCCCCTACGCCTCCATCTGGGGACCTCCCGTCCCAGTTCGACGACAGCTCCCTCTGTGCCGCGCCCACGACGACACTAGCCCAGGTCACCATGTGCTCACCCCCAGGACGTGCCACCCCGGATCGCCATCTTCTATCCCCTACGCGATGTCGCTGCCCAGGAGATGTTGCTGCAATGGCGAGGTGCCACAACTTCTTGCCATTGACAAGGCTGCTGCTTCTACTACTTCTTGGAGATGTGGTCCCGGTGGGAGAAAAAGGAGGCCCGACCGGTCGATTGCTGGCACGGATGTGATCCTTGTTGGGTTCGCCACGGCGGTCATGGCTATCATATTCTGCTACATCAGGGTCACCAGGAAGGGCAACGACAGGGCGGTAGGGCTTGGCGAGAAGGCCTAGAATGGTTATAAACTTGTAATGGGTAGTATAGCACATCTTTTTTTTCTTTGGAGTTTAGAGAGACTTGTAAAGAAGATGAAATGAGATGAGACGAGAGGATGAAACATAGTAGTGTAGGTGCCATGTTAAGTTTCAGGTTTGTCACTTCACTCTATAGTCTGTAGTTCTCTACTTTACATGTGTGATATGTCTAATGAGAGGATGAGATATGTAGGGAAAACTAAGAAACAACAATGGAGCTAGTATTTTTCTTGCATCTAAACTTAGAAATTTTCTTTGCATCATGTTACTGGTGGCCATTATGTCTGAACGAAATCTGCAATCTCATTTGCTCTGGATCAATGTGCATGTTTGATTTCTGAATGTATTGTGAGTCTGTGATAGAGTTATTCAGTTGGGTCATCACCTAGCAGCCAGGTACTCTTGAACTGTGCCAGCGACCCCTTAAGTAATTTGTAACTATGAAAAACACATGTTTAGATCAATTGGTTTGCATGGAAACTTTTTTGGTTACATTTCTTATCCACTCATTCTCAAGCTACTACAAAATGATTACTTCACAAAGGTAGATGATGTGATTCCCACAAGTGACCTCCAATTCTCCAAAAGAACTAGAACTGGGGTTTTCTGTAACCAAGAATGGACCTAGATCTCATTCTCAAGCATTTCCTTCCAATTAATCACAAAGTTGGATTGATTGCTTGTAGTTGTGAATCAGAGTAACCACAAGCCTTGATTAATTCTTGTTATTGTGAATTGTCGTAGTTCGAATTATAGCAGCATGTATCAGTTGATTTTGTAATGGCAATCAATTATAGCAGCATGCATGAACAGCATCAGGTGATTTTTGCAATGGGAATCAAAGTTCTATGGATAGTATCAGCTGATTTTGTAATGGGAATCAATGAAATTCCATGAATTAGAATCAATGAAATTTTGTTTGCAATGGCCTGAATGCTTGTTGCCATGAAATTTGCAATTCCATGATTTTTTTTTTGGTGAATGGAAGTGCATGTTCTGAATGGATGTGTGCCCAATTTGCTCCAGAACATCATTCAGGAATCAACGTAGAAACCATGATTTTGTTCCTGAACATGCCCAGAACATCATTCAAGAACACCATTTTGCTCCTGAACATCATTCAGGAATCAACAATAAAACCATAATTTTGCTCCTAAACATCATTTGGGCAGAGTCAAAGAATGGGGCATCTGAACCTGCAAAAGAATCACCCTCAGGCTTTCTTGTGATGACACTCAGTCCTCCAAACTACTCACCTCCAATTCATCTCACATACATCAAAATATTTCATAAAACAAAATTACATGCTAAATTCATCTAACAGAATGTGAACTCTTGTGATTGCATGGTTCTCACATACATCAAGACATTTCATAAAACAAAATTACATACCAAATTCATCTCACAGAATGTGAACTCTTGTGATTGCATTGTTCTCACATACATCAAGACATTTCATAAAACAAAATCACATGCCAAATAGTCTGCAAATAACAACACTTGAGTACAAAATTATATGCCAAATTCATCTCACATAATATTCCTACTTGTCCTCCTTGACTTGCGAAGCAGCCGAGCAGGGGGGCGGCGCAGGGAGAGGGGCACCGTAGGTGGGATCCAACGGCGACGGCCTTGAGGACGCCCGGATCCGACGAGGGGCAGGGTCGAGGACGGGATCGAAGCGGCGACGGCCTCAAGGACGCCCAAATCCAGCCCGGGGCAGGGTCGAGGACGGGATCGAAGCATGGTCGTCGGGGCGGCGAGCGTGGTCGTCGAGGCGAGCAGAACGGCGAGGTCGTCGGGCGGCGGCGCGTGGAGGCGCGTGGGCGTGGTCGTCAGGGCAAGTGGCGATGGGCACGGGCATCCGAGGGGATGGATGGAATTTTTGTCCCTCGTGCGAGGGGCAAATCGCAAAAGAACAGCAAGTAGGATGGGGAAGCCGTCCGCCTAGATCTGGTCCGCTGATTGTGGATTCGATGGCCCTGATCGCGTATATGCATATGTTCCTGAATACAGTCTTGTGCATGAGATATGCCGCCAGCTAATACTCTAGCCAGTCACAAAGATCTATGTCTTACTGTCCTAGAATACGTATAGTCAAACTCTAATAATTTTGATCAAATATATTTGAAACATATAGTTTGAATATATGAAAATAATACAGGTGGATTTATCATAAAAATATTTTCATAATGTTTCACTTTTACAATTTTATTGAATATATGGTAAGAGAATTTAGTAGTCAGAGCATCTTTTTAACTTCAAAAGGTCAAAAACGTCACTCTTCAATACAACCAAGATGCCTAGTTGGTCAAGCTAACAATAATTGAGATATCCTTCCAGTCAATTCGACTAGCTTAACTAACTGGGAAAAGCAATTATTGGACCGACAGTCTACTAAAATCGACACACAACCATTACAAAGTAGAAGACTGGAAAACAGGAAGAAACTGTACATTAAGATGAGTCCCAAAAGGAATGTTCTGCGCAGAGCAGGAGATCAACCAGAAAATAGTCAGTTCAAATAGACAAGTACGTGCCAAAATTTATGTTTGAGATTACACAAAATGTGAGTCAGAAGAGCACAACGGGCACAACACAGACGACCTTCACAAAATTCACAATAGGATACAAGCTAGTCAAAGACAATCTAACTGGTTAATTGTTGTACAAGGTTCTTGCTTGTAGCTGAGTACTGACTAAAATGGTACACACTAATCAGGTCATAACGGAGAGACATTATATTGCCCGCCCCCACCCACCGGCGTTTGTCGCTATACTGCTATAGTACAATATGAACAGTCACGATCGTTGAAGCTTCACCGGTATCTTCAGTAGTTTTCGCCGGATTTTGCATCCATGGGGCCGCCCGGCCCTCTCGGAGAATATATAGATGAAGCAGCCATCACACCTTGGTTATTTGCAGGAGTCTGGTGGTTCTCGTTCTGCATGATAAGCAAGCGCTCATGACTTCTGTCATCATGCTAGAGTGATAGTAGCAAATGAATTTGAGTGATGAAGAAAAAGGTAACATACGCTAACATGTGACTTTAGTTATGGGGCATCGTCAGGAGCTCCAGTCACATGATCTGATGGCTGATGGAAAAGCAACAGAGCTATAGACCGATCAATTGGATTTGTCTGCGTCTCAATGTGCCCAGGATCGACAAACCTACAAAACAGAAACATCGAAGTCAATGTGACAGACAAAGCAGCCTTCTTGCCTCCATTGCAGTTTAAGTAATGCAATCCAATAAATGATCTTCAATCATAATCATCTAAAAACAGTACCGGCTATATCTAAAGGTGAACCACTATGTATATATTATTTTGTCACAAAGAGCTCTATCGTAAGTTTCAAGGGTTAGGTTTTGGCTAAGTAACCACTGTAACTGCAAAAATTCTCAAAGCCCAGCATAAAACAAATAATTTCTATTGAACATGAATCGAAATAAGAAATATGTTCTAATCTACATGGGCTACTTTCTTTAGGACTAACATATCAAGATTTGTTTCGACAAAATAAGATGCAACATTTCAGAAGGCGATATAGAGATAACTGGTAGCGCAAAAGACATTGAAGGAATAACATTTGGACATCATGGAGAAGTTTGTGGATTAAACAATAATCAAATGTATTCCACTGGACAATGGCAGTATTCAAAGCCGCAAATAACAATTCATGATTCGAGAAGTCTAGAGAACATATTTTGTGAGAAATCTGACATACTTGCACGAAGTTTCTGCATTTTGCATATCCTTCACATCCTGGCTATCACCATTGCTGTTGATCGTATTTGGAAAAACTTGCCTATTTTGTGCACTTCTTGCTAGGCGGTATAAACCATCTCTAATGCACAATTTGGTATTCACATCCAACTGAAGCAGCCAAGGGAAAAAAAGTTAAGTTCAATAGCGCAAAACATAGATTATCTATTGTAGGTCAGTGTCCTCATGAATAGAAACTTTTGGTTGTACCATATTACAGGCCTTTACTTTGATCAAGCCTCATGAATAGAAACTTTTGGTTGTACCATATTACAGGCCTTTACTTTGATCAAGCCTCATGAATAGAAACTTTTGGTTGTACCATATTACAGGCCTTTACTTTGAGCAAGCCAAGATTATGATTGTTTAAGGGAATCAAAATGCCAACACTCAGGGAAGTGGAAGCATAGCAGTGAAGAAGTCACTCGAATAAACGACAAGGGCTGGAGGCAAGATATCTACATCAATAACAACAGAAAATAATCCATTGTACCTGACTAACTGCATCCTGAAGTTGTCGAAAGCTGCTTTCTTCAACTGAGTTATCGGAAGAAACGGATGATACAAAGGAGCCATCCACTACCATCGAGGTGCCCATTGTAGCTTGAGGATCCCCCAAACTTCTTTTTCCTAAGCCCTTTTTTTCAATTTCATAATTCTCACAAGGATATGACGCTCTTCTTGTCAATGTTTGATGACCTGGATGTCCAGCTACCACATTATCACCTATAGGCTGTCTTGGTTGTAAATTGGCCACTTTCTTATGCACTGCACCCATACAGTTAAAAAATGTCGCATCAGATACCATCAGATAAATACTAGAAACATTCTAAAAGAAAAAATTTGCATGTATATTACCCTTCAAGTTCCTCTCTGCAAAAGAAGCTCCAGATGGACTGAATTGGCAGTTTCTTTCTGGATAGGACTCAGAAGTAATGTTACTTGGTGAAGTCGAATCTAAGTGGTGCTTTGACTTCAGTAAATTCCGAGAGGAGCTTAGTTGAGAACCTGAAGCTATAGAAAACTTCTGGTCTTCAAGCTGTTGCATGGCATTTTCTGATAAATATCGATTTCCAATCTGCATTATGACCACAGCAGTAAATTGATGGAGATTAAATTATATTACTTGCTGGAAAAATTACCACCACAAATGGACACTAGTCAAAGAAAAGGCCATGCACTAATAGTAATAGGTGATCTCTTATCCTCATGGGACTACCTCCTAAGCGCTTGCCATCACAGAAACAAACAATCCAATAGTAAATCCATTACAAATATTTGAGTTATGACTAGTAATGCAGTTACAGGGCTGTACTTGAGCATCAAGTAACTATTCAAGTGGCTTTTGACCAGAGGTGAAATCAAAGGAAGAAACAGTCCCTAAGGACATGCGAATTACATCAAAGCAATGTGCACAGTAACTTAGAAAAACTTAATCGCGTGCTTCCACAGAGGTCAATAATTTTTTTAATGTTTTCTGGTTTCTGATCTTTCTGGAAGAATGGTCACAGATATACTAGGAAACAATCAGGGAACTTGGAACTTAAAATATGAATTACTAGCTTAGTTACTCTATTCAAAACACGCCATTGACAAAATAGCAAGCAATCCAGATTATAGCATGACATTTTTTAATATTCGACTGATTGAAAAGGTCAAGTTACCATATCAAAGCTTCCATGTCCATTGCATATCTGGTCGGTGGACAACAATTCCATTGCATCCCCTTGGTAAGCCTATGGTAGATTAAAAAAATTAAGAACAAAAAAGAAAATAAAAGGTTTGGATTGCGTCAATCAATAGTCAGTACAACCTAGAAAAAAGGGTACTTGCCTGTTCACCATATGCATTCACGTTCTTTTGTTCATTATATGGATAATTGTCATTGAATTGCTTGTCACATACAGCAGCTGAAGGATCAGCTGTTGGCAGGGATTTATCCTGTGTACAATTGAATGCTGATAGGTCATCCAGAATTCCATAATCTGAATAAGAGGACTCAAACCCAGGCTGCAGAGCAACATCAGAAGAGTAAATGGCGTCTGAAGAAGAAGGAACCCATGATAGCTCATCTGTGTTCTCCAGTTGCGGTTGACCATATGTGGAATCGCACCTCCTTTCAGAAAGAGAATAGATCAGCAAAGAGAAGGAAAAAAGGACTAGAGTTTTGTAGCATATACAGGAAACATTCTGAATACCTGAATAATGTATCGACATCCTCAAAATTATCAATGCCAGGCCAATCAATGTAGCTTAGATCATTATCTCCATAACTGAGGCCACTTTGTGGAACGCTGTGATTATTGAGAACATGTGAACCATTGCTCAGTGCAAACTGATAACTGTTCCAATTGTCTGTTGGATTTCTGGCTTCAGAGATACTATCTTCTGTGCTTAAGGGGAAGGCACCAGGTTCAACTTTGCAGTCTCCTACACGGTCATCAGTACTGTTGATATCCTGGGATACTATCCCATTGGCAGAATGGATCTGCTCTGGATTACATTTCTGTGAATCTAAATTATTTGTTCCAGAGATGCTTTTTTCACTGGCAACCCCAGGCTTCGACTTCTTACTGGTGATATTCAGAACCCCAACTCCATTTTCGTGTTTGTTGTTGTTACTACGAGCAAATTCATCCTTGACTTTACCTTCAAACTGTAAAAGCACTACATACTTAGTCACAAGCATAGAGCTGGGAAATTCAATTATTTATATCGAGTATTTGCCAAGGTTCAATGCAATGAAATGGCTGACTAGGTTTTACCCATAACAGAGTTCAGTATTTGGCTGATTACCCCGTATAAGATTACCCTACCCTTAGTAAAAAAAAGTTACAAGTATTTGCGAACTGAGGGAGAATCCAACCCTGAAATTTTTTTAATGGTCAACTTACTTCAATCAAAGCTAACTGTCCCTAGTTGACACTTGGCACTCTGCCATAAGAGGGGCTAGCCCCACTAGCACCACTCATCTATCCATAGCAAAAACAATTGAAGATCTACTATCGGTGGCTAGCGCACTTCAACGATACTGAACACCAACACTTCCTCAACAAAGAGAGTGGCAACACAAGATTCATAGTTCCCCTTTCTCTTGGGTTCACCTGCTTACATAACATTCGACACTATACAGTATCAATCCATCAAGCAAATGCTACAGTTATGAAAAGTATTTCGATGCGATTTCCATAAAAAAAATCATCAAAATCATGAGATTACCTCACACACCCTCCAATCTGGCATCCCTACAATTTCTATCCGGGCCCGAAACTGTACCAATCCAGCGGATTTGATATCATATTCAACTCAAAATCCCCAGTTCTTGGTCAAATCCTACAAATCAAAAGGAAAAAAATGAGTTGAATAATATGAAAAATTAGAGATACTTTAATTAAACAAGGAAACCTTTAAGTACCAGACTACTGCAGACATTACAGCACCTTTTAATTGAACTGTATAATTGATCAAATTGTATAAAAATAAAAATAAAAATCATATGCCATGAACAACTACAGGACCTTTTTGAACTGAATTGATCTTTTAAAAATTGAATTGAGTAGAGTAGTAAACAAACAAACAAGAAAATTAATATTGCAAGCTTCTCTCACCTTCCCAAATCCGAACAATTTGGATCAGAACCTGCGAAACAAGGGGAAAACCCATAAAATCACCTGAAAAAGCTCCGAAGACAAGGGATTAAAACGCCTGGCTCGAATCATAACACAAAGTCCAAGAAAAACAAACTAAACATCCAAAAACCCAAAAGCACCAACCAAAACGAACCA
Organism: Phyllostachys edulis; assembly: GCA_036346405.1. Classification (NCBI taxonomy): domain Eukaryota; kingdom Viridiplantae; phylum Streptophyta; class Magnoliopsida; order Poales; family Poaceae; genus Phyllostachys; species Phyllostachys edulis. The sequence continues at coordinate 70,790,864 of CM070549.1, read as the reverse complement.
AGAACCCAGCAACTAACCCTTCGGAAGAAGCGCGAGACAACAAATCTCAAAAACAACCACCATAAAATTTTGTGGAAAGAAGAGAAAAGAAACACCAACGCCCAAAACAGCAAATCACACCGAACAGAAGAGAGCGAAACGCCCAAGCGGGACCTCAAACCCACCCGAAAGAGGCAAAGAACAGCAGCAAGAAGAGAAGAAGAATCCCCACCTGAATCCGCAACCCTGCTCCGCTCCCGGGACGAACAACCGAACGAACTACCGTAGCTTCGAGATGCAGGCACAGCCGCCAGGCTTGTTCGCTCCTCTGTCTCTAGAGGCTTCCTGCAAATTTTGTTTTTCTCTCGCCTCAATTGTTCCCCCACGAGTATTTTCTAAAAAAATTTAAGTAGAGAAAGAAAGGATATTGGGGTGGGCGTTCGATAAGCTAGCGGCTGGGAGCGGCCGAGGTGGGCCCGGCGGCGTTGGGGAAGTAGTGGACGCCAGGCGCCCGGCGTGATCCGATCAGTTGCTCGCCCCTCATTGGCCCCCGGTGGGCCCCACGTAGGGCCCGCGTGGAACCCCGTCGCTCGAGTGGGTCGCAGCCGTCTCCCGGCTGCCAGCTCAGCTGAATAGCGACGACTTTTCTTTCTCTTAGGCAGGAGAGGAGGACGGTGAAACTGGGAAGGAAATCCTACGGAGGTGGGCCTCCGTGAGGCCCTTTTCTCTGGGCCGTTGGATCGGGGGAGGAGGGGAGGGGCCCTAGAGAATTTATTTTCGTGAAACTGGGAGTTTTTGGTTATCTGATACAGTTCGGCGTCAAAATGGCGATTCTAGTTTCCTCCAGAGCGAAAAAGTCAAAAATAACGGCAGGCGATATGTATCATCCACGAGGTACTGACCTGCCATGCCCCCACCGCCCTGTAGGCGACTGCCTCCACGCGCGAGCAATTTTCTACCTACAGTGCAAATATTGGCAAATAGTGATAGAAATATGCCATGGACTTGTCTGGGCTTGGTAATAGATAGACATGTTCAAATACCGGGCCGGGTTTGAAAAGCCTGGTCTAAAATCGGTAGACCCAAGCCTGGCCCGAAAATTTGAATTTCCTATTAAAATACATAATTTTAATCTTTTTTGGAATAAAAATTATTATTTAATTCATTTTCAGGATTAAAATAATAGCTTTCATTTTTTTAAATTGTTTTTTGGGATTTGAATTTGGTAGCGTTTCTTCAGTAGAACTTCGATCCCAAGCCCAGCCAGACATGATCGAGGCTCGGTAGGCCGCCTATGAACAGTCTAGTAATGGGATGGGCTTGACCATGACTATAAAGCGAAATGGGCTAGGCGTGGCCCATAGAAGTCAGTGGATGGCAGCTTAAAAATGGCAGTAGCACCTTGGCAAGGCGTCAAAGATATTAGGAATGGCTTTGGCCTCCTCTCTCCGAACTCTAAGTTCCCGACTCCTGATGTTCTTCCTCCCACCCTCTAATCCCTCTCAAATCCTCTATGTATCCTCCCAAGTAGACCTGTTCACGGGTGGTCCCGTCCGCCCGGCCTAGCCTGGTTCGGACCGAGCACGAGACTTTAATTCCGGCCCAAAAGCCCGATAAAATGCAATTTAAAATAATTAAAAAAACTATTTTTATTCTTAAAATGAATTAAATATTAATTTTTATTCAAAAAAAGAATTAAAATAATATTTTTTTAAATGGAAAATGCATTTTTTTGCCCGGGGCGGCTCGAGCTTGTCCGTTTGAGATCGGTCTTTTCAGGCCCGACCCACGTTTGAACGGTCTACTCCCAAGTTACCCTGTAATCTGTACGAATCTACCCATGTTCTAGCGTTATTTGTATCCAGCAGTTTAGGAAGGTAACCATCGGTACGAGAGCCACCCACTTTGCTCCATGCCAAATCAAAGCTCGACATGGCAAATCGGAGGACGATGGCTGCGTCAACGGTTGTCCATGCGCCTAAAGGGTGATCATTGCTGCCAATGGTGACCACGCCGTTACCTGCTCCAATGCTTGTGAGCAGGGGAATGCGCCATGGCATCATCAAGTGGGTGCATCGCGTGTGGATACGTCGTCGCCCAATGCAGTTGACTCTGAAGAGCAAGCACCACCACTCGCCATATACGCTACCGTTGCCCAGGCCGCCATGTCCTCTAGATCCATCGGGTGCTAATCAACACTACTATAAAAGGCTAATATTGGACGCCTCATCATAGACGGTTGACCAAAATCGTCTGTATTACATGCAATCACAGACGGTTTTAGTTTAGAGACCATCTGTATTACTGGCTACGCTAAAAACTGTCTGTGAAGATGAAATATCACAGACGGTTCATATTGAAAACCGTGTGTGAAGTATCACAGACGGTTCTGAACACGAACCGTCTGTGATAATTGTAGACTTCACAGATGGTTTTTAATTATAACCATCTGTGATAAGATCGTTTCAGCTCTCCGGTGAGTTTCTTTGTCGCCCAATGCATTTCTTCGTCGTCGATGCGTCTCTTCGTCGCATCAATGTCACTTCAATGCCGCTTCGGCTCCTCGATGCGTCTCTTCATCTCACGCGCCGAATTTATTCTTTGTTTTATAAAAAGGATCATCCGTCGTCAAAGATGATCACCCCCACATATAACTCTACTATATATACTTCTAAAGCAAAAATGGCTCCCTCTTATGTTTCCTTGTCACCGGCATTGATGGCCTACCTAGCCATACTATACGAGCACCTCTCCAGCCGTACGTTGGCAGACGCTGCGGAAGGACACTATTTCAACAGTGTCCTCACTCCTGTCCGAGGATTTGCCGGAGCAGGTGACGGCCACCTTCCGCCGTCTTGACATCCTCCTCCGCCGCGTCTTCCGGATGATCTCCTACTTCTGACAAGTGTACCGTGTCATCGACGTGGTCCTCCACAACAACGTTGCACGTCTCCAAGAGGCTTGTCGTCACTTAGACTGCTTAATCGAGGCGGCGGGCGACCGAGTCGACCATGCCAAGACCCCTCAAACAAGGGAAGAGAGGCTATGGTCTCAATTTTTCTTGATTCAATAGCCCGAGGGTCTTTGGGAGACACTCGAATGAGCGCGTTAGCGGGTGGACGCATTTCGGGATTTGTTCGCTGATGATCACGAACCGTTCGATGCTGACGCCGCCGCCTACGAAGTTTTGAAGACAGAGATAGCAGCCTACCTCTGCTACTAGAAAAACTTTGTTTATTTAGGTTTCTACTTTTTTTAAATCTTTGTAAGAAGTTTAGTGGAACAAATTAATTATATTCGTCTGTGATATGTATTATAGTTAAAGCAAATTTTCAGCAGTATTTAAATGACAAAATTGACATATAAACATGTAATTTTTTCATGTCATGTAAATGTATACATGATAATATGCTCAAAACATAGAACTTGAGAACAACCAAATCACAGACGGTTCCATAATAGAACTGATTAGGGCATCCCTATGACACCTTCTTCTCCTCCACCTAATGCTCATGATATACGCCTCGAGTTGCCGACAGGACCAATAACAAGAGCATGTGACAAGAAACTACAAACTCAGGTGAACTTACTCCTTAATGAACATGTCATTGATTTTAATGAGAATTTTATACTACCTAAAAATAGTGTTTTGCTTTTGCTCAGGTTTGAAGATTCAACGATTGACGGAGATCAAGGATATGCAGCCTTCATCCAAGAAAGACCATCAAATGAGGAGGTCAAAGCGCTGCCCTATGGCCCATTCGGCTAAGGAGGAGAGAACGGTCCATGCGGCCAAGCGAGGGATCAAGACTCAAGCGATCAAGCACAAAGCCCATGTGGAGGAACCAGGAAGGAAGCCCAAGTCTGCGGCGCTAACAAAGAATCAGTGCCGTGAATAGTACCACGCTTCTGATGCGGCCGTGACCAAAGAACTACGCTCTGATCGGGGCTATGAACAAGAACTTCTGACTGCGATCTTGTCACGTGAACAAAGAATAATGCATGAGTATTACCGCATTGAATAGTAGTGCCGAATAGTTCTCAGACCAAGACTATATACTAAGGGGTAGACCCCCATTGTAAAGGCAGACCATATTTTTGAGATAAAGAATAGAACACAAGTTATTGCTTGTTCTTTCATACAAGAAATTTATGCGAGGATTTCTGAGAGAGAATTAGGTGATCTGTTGTTCGTTCTACCTCGCAAGGTCAAGTTTGTTTTTCCGCTGGGAATTGAGGGTTTGGCGATCTCCACTCGTGGTCTAGCGGCGATCATCCTGGTGTGTGTTGGCGAATATCCATAGAGCTGCAAGTCCGTGCATTAACGTGTGGTGTACAACTGAGCGTTGTTCGTCGTCAAGCACTATTTATCCACGGTTCTACTCGAGAAGATCTAGCCATCCCATATCATCGAGAAGATCGGGCCACCCCGTATCATCGTGGTATCAGATTACAGGCCACTCAGTAGAATCTCTTTTTACCCGTATTTTCGTAGATTGTTTTTTCTGTCCTATACACCGAAAAAGCCATACAAAAAAATCGTCTTCACTGTAGTTTTATTTGGTTTTTTAGTGCGTTTTGTTAGGTCTTAATCCACTCGTTCATCGTGTTTAATTGCTAGTCGTGTTCCGTTCGTGTCTCTTTTGGTTTTTCCCTTCCACAAATTTTTGTGCTCGTACTTGATTCCTGTTTTTGTACAACTAAACATCGTTTATATCTAGTGGATTGCACGTTTTTCTTCGTAAACCAATCTGTCCGTTGTGAAAACTTTGAATCCTATTGAGACTAGCTTTTGATTTGCTCACGGGGCTGCTCATCAAAAATTGTGGTGCGCCAGTTGTTTATCTCCATATATTAGTGCTTGGCGTGAGTTCAAAACACAACAAAAGCTTTGCTGATTAGTTGTGCTAACCGTGAGTAGTAGCGCTCGCCCTGAGCGTGAGTTGTCAGCGCTCGGGTGTGCGTAGTAGTCTTGGCCGTGAGTTCAAGCAAACACAGCAAGGTGTGTGGCCGTGAGTTCCTATTGCTTACTCGTGAGTTTTTTTTAAAAAAAAAAATCAGCATTGTTGATTAGTATATTAGTGTTTTCCATGAGTACTAGTGCTTGGCCCTGAGTCCAAATACCCAAAAAAAACAGCAAGTGTTTGGCTGTGAAAAAAAAACAAAGAAAAGAAAAAGGGAACGAAGGCAAAAGTTTCGGCCATAGTGTTAAATTCTTTTGTTAGAACACTTTTCTCTACTTGTATCCAATACTGTTCGTATACCATAATTTTGAGCAATCGTGTGCCCTCATGTCCAATTTTTTAGCACTAGCTAGCGTCTCTCCTTAAACTGTTGCAATACGAGCGTTCGCACCCATACAAAATTATTCTTGTTATCGCTCATTCCTTTGTTTGCAATAGTTCCATTATCGTTGTGCGTGTGTTGCTGTCTACTCCTCACTTATATTTATCGATCAACAATTAGGCATTGTGAGTCTCGTTTGGATTGCTACCTAGCTCTACAATCTTTAAATTCTAAATTTGTTAGGTTGTTTTCCTCACCTAGCTCCACCAAAAACATCCTTGCCACATATTGACTGTTGTTCTTGATCTTCGCTCGCACAATCTTGGTTGGTTGTTCGTTGCTATGAGCGTAAGTTTGTGCTACTCTTAAGTTACTTCGGAATGGTACAACTTTCTTTGTTTCAGAACAGTAGTGAGAGTTTCCCACTTATTTTCTACATATATTGTCACTTGGTATTTTTGCTACTGTAACAATGTCAGGAAGCGAGCAAAACAAGGATCTGGACAGCAACCTTACTGATCCGGTCACTAAGATGTCCTTCCATACACTTCGTGCCACGCTCCGAGACGAGTTTCAGACTGAGGTCGACCTGGTGCGCGGCAACCTTGGGCGTGTCCAAAACAACTTGGACGGCCTAGAGATAGATTTCCAGAAGATGTCCGTGACTGTTGACGACAACCACAAGGTACTACTCGACGCTATTGCCAAGCTCACCGCTTCGATGCAGTTGGGTACACATGGCGATGCGGGGAGTGTACACCTTCCCATACGAGCCGCGCGACGAGATAGATGCGGAGGCTACCACTAGACGACAGCGCGAGGATGAACTATGCCAACGACAATTTGACGAACAGGTGTGTGTATGCGAGGCGGCGCAACAGCGCCGTGTTGTTGCTGAGGTCGCGACGCGTCCCCCTGCATATAGGCGCGGTGCCTACCGGGGCGCAAACGATGGCATCCACGATGGTGCCTATGGAGACGCGCATGACGACGTCTTTGGGGGTGCATACTATGGTGTCCATGGAGGAGGCCGTGGCAGCCGCCACACTGACGACGACGACGACGAGCTCGTGTTAGACAACTATTTGTCGTGCCGTCAACATAATCAGTATGCACGCAATCGTCGACGCGATGAGGATGCCGATGATCTTGTTGCAAAACCCAAGTTCACGATGTCGTCCTTTGAGGGTACTACAGAGGTGGAGGTTTATCTTGAATGGGAGCTGAAAGTTGATAAGCTGTTTCGCATAAACCGTTATTCTGATCAGCGCAAGTTGGGTCTTGCCATTGCTGCTTTGGATGGATATACTGCTACATGGTGGGAGCGCTGTGTGCAACAGCGTATGGAGTGACACGAGCCACGTGTTGTTACATGGGATGAGCTTAAGCGATAGATGCGTACGCGTTTTGTACCTACACATTGCAGGCGCTCGCTACATGAGAAGCTGATTGGGTTGCAACAGGGGTTGAAATCAGTTGATGAGTATTATAAAGAGATGGAGTAGATTATCATACATGCTGATGTGCGTGAGAATAAGGAACAAGCGATGGCTCGCTTTCTTACTGGGATGAATTATGCTATTCGGCGGATCGTTAATCATCATCAATACAACAACATGGTTGAGTTGATGCATCGTGCACGCGTGAAGTCGGAAGCGTGTAATTGAAGATGCTAAGTATGCTTTGACGGCCACGTTATTCAATGAAAGACGGCACCACCGCACAACACGGACACTGCCGTAAGTACACCCCATCCGGGCAATTTCGTGACGTGCGCTCAAAGACCAAAGAAGACAGATAGTACGCTGCCACCGGCACACCGACCACCGGCGCCCGCTGCTAGCGCGACATCCTTGATGGGTTCTATAGGCCGTTCACGTGATCTGACATGCTACAAGTGCAAGGGAGTTGGCCATTTTCAGAAAGATTGCCCAACTAATAAAGTTATGATACTTACTGATGATGGGTATATTTCAGCTAGTGATGAGGACGATACTACTATGTTTGCTGATTTTGCGGAGGATCCCACAGAGGATGAGAGATTGGACTGTAGGCCGGGGTCAACAGATGGAGAACATATGCTAGTGTGCACACCTAGTATACTTAGCGTGTCACAAAGCCAGTCTACCGCACAATGGTGCAATTTGTTTCAGTCATGGGCAACAGTTGGCGGTAAAGTACGCAAAGTCATAATTGATGGAGAAAGTTGTCATAATCTGGCCAGCAAAGATATGTGCACATAATTGAGCTTAAAATACTTACCGCATCCTCATCCTTATCATGTGCAGTGGTTGAGCGATGTGGGCGAGGTGAAAGTCAATCATATGGTGAATGTGCACTTTAAGATTGGCAAGTATGAGGATACCATTGTTTGCGATGTGGTGCCCACGTCAGTTTGTCACTTGCTATTGGGGCGCCCATGGCAATTTGATTGCCATATTTACCATGATGGGTATATAAACTGCTACAAGTTTAAATGGAGCGGCACAAATGTGATTTTGTATCCGCTTACACCGACAGAGATAGTTAATGCTGATAAGAAGAAAGTTGAGGTGAAAATTGAGAGTACACCAAACAGAGTGATTCCACCTTCGGTGAGTAAGAGCCACAAGCCAAAATTGAGCGATAAAAAGAAAAGTGGGGGAGAGAAAAGTTTAGTAATGTTAGCCACCAAATCAGAGAAGAGAGCTTTTTGTGAGAATCCCAATTTGGTGCACTTTGTACTTTTGTACAAAGGTGCATTGCTTTCGACTGACGACTTGACGTCTCTTCCTAGTTGTGTCTCTCATGTTTTGCAGGAAATTAGCGACGTCTTTCCGGAGGAAGTGGCCGCTGGTTTGCCACCAATCCGCGGGATAAAACATCACATTGATTTGATTCCGGGAGCGATGCTGCCAACCCGACCACACTTTCGGATCGAGGAAAATTGAAATTGCTGCCACACGGAGATGGACCTTTCAAAGTGCTTGAGCGGATTAATGATAATGCATGCAAAATCGAGCTTCCGGGAGATGACTATGGTGTGAGCTCGACATTCAACGTTGCTGATTTATCACCGTTCTTCGGTGCTGATGATCTAGCGTCGAGGACGACGCCTTTTCAAGAGGGGGAGGATGATGAGGGCATCCCTACGACACCTTCTTCTCCTCCACCTAATGCTCATGATATACGCCTCGAGTTGCCGACAGGACCAATAACAAGAGAATGTGACAAGAAACTACAAACTTAGGTGAACTTACTCCTTAATGAACATGTCATTGATTTTAATGATAATTTTATACTACCTAAAAACAGTGTTTTGCTTATGCTCAGGTTTGAAGATTCAACGATGGACGGAGATCAAGGATATACGGCTGTCGTCCAAGAAAGACCATCAAATGAGGAGGTCAAGGCGCTGGCCTATGGCCCATTTGGCCAAGGAGGAGAGGGCCAAGGTCCATATGGCCAAGCGATGGATCAAGGCCCAAGCGGTCATGCACAAAGCCCATGTGGAGGAACCAAGAAGGAAGTCCAAGTCCGCGGTGCGAACAAGAACCGCACTGCAGCGCCGGTTGTGAATAGTAACCATGCTACAGTACCAGACCATGAACAGTAACCGCGCTACAGTAGCAGTGCATGAATAGTATCGCATTGAATAGTAGTACCGAATAGTTCTTAAGCCAAGACTATATATTGAGGGGTAGACCCCCATTGTAAAAGCAGACCATATTTTTTAGATAAAGAATAGAACACAAGTTATTGCTTGTTCTTTCATACAAGAAATTCATGCGATGATTTCTGAGAGAGAATTAGGTGATCCGTTGTTCGTTCTACCTCACAAGGTCAAGTTTGCTTTTCCGCTAAGAATTGAGGGCTTATCGATCTCCGCTCGTGGTCTAGCAGTGATTATCCTGGTGCGTGTTGGCGAATATCCATAGAGCTGCAAGTCCGTGCATTGGCGCGTGGTGTATAGCTGAGCGTTGTTCGTCGTCAAGCACTATTTATCCATAGTTCTACTCGAGAATATCGGGCCACCCCGTATCAAGAACTGTCTGTAATATGAGATCATATCACGGATGGTTCTATTATAGAACCGTCAGTGATAAGTATCACTCTTTATTAGTAGGAGCCCACTAGGGTTTGCACCCTAACTCGTCACTCCCCAGCGCCCTTACTCTCATCCGTTCCCCTCCCCACCTACGTGCCCCTGACCTCGACGCCGTCACCCGACCCCGTCGCCGACGCCGCCCTTCTTCCTGTCGCCACCGGTTGTGACACCATGGTTCACTACACAAGACACTCATACGATAAGATTGTCTTGTGTAGTGTCACTATCGTGCCACAACTATGGTGACGATGCCTTCCCCTCTTCCTCCTCCCCCCGGCATAGGCGACCCCGGCTACCTCTCCACCGACCTCCTCCGGCTACTTCTCCACCGACCTCGGCCTCGGCTACCTCACCACCGACACCGGGGATGTCGAGGTAAGACAGATCTATCACCTATTGGTTTGTGCTATTGGTATTCATGTGAACCGAGCTACAATGTGGACTACCTTATCGGTTGATGGTCGGTTTGGACACCCTTGGCCTTGTTGTCTTTCTCTCTGTGACTGCTGGCTGGCTGGATGGATGGATGGATCTGGAGGTGGGGAATGGGGTTATGTTCGGGTGTGACTACTGGTGCTGCTAGTTGTGGATAGAAATATTTGTATGCTCTGTGTGATTTGTCTGTGCCTAGCACTGGGAGGTATTGCAAATTGGTATTTGTATGCTCTGTTGAACTGCTCAATGATGTTAATAGTCTTATGCTGAAATTGAATTAATAATTAGTTCATATTTGAGCTCTAATGAATTGCTAACCGCTGGGGCTCCCTCCTCCTTGGACTCAATTTAGTTTCATGTATGAGCTTGTTTTGCTTTAATGATGTGAGTTGGTTATTTACTGATGTGGGTTAATTTATTGATTAAGCATAGTAAATGAAATAGAGGTGGGTTAATGCATGGTGAAGGTGTTGTCGCTGGTATTGCATCGCACTGAGGTAACTACTCCCCTCTACTCTCTATCGCTTTCCCTCCCCTTGCTCTGTGATGTAAACTGAGAGCTATTGGTGTATGTGCATTCTGTGCATCTTACTTAGTTCATGCTGTGGGTTCAGATGGGGCAAAACATCAGTCTGTATATATACAAATTTTTGTACATGTAACTAATCTTATGGTATGTTCCTGTATAGTATTCTGCTTTTGAAAGCTACAATTAACTTTTCAGATTTACAAAGGTTAGGCTAATTTGTAAAGCTGCAATTAACATACAAATTTCTGAAATTTTTACCTAGCTTGTGCATCTGATCATCAATAATTTATTATTTGGTGTGTATTCTATTCCAAAATAAGACCAAATGAGTCAAAAACTACTACAACACCTCTTCACCTGTCTCTCTCCATTCATTTCACCTTTGTCTGTGTAACCGTGTTCATGCTGGTCAAGTTCTCCTCTCTTGCGTCCCAGGTACATCCTATCCTTCTATTCCTGATCTCTTCTCTAGAAAGTGTATATATATATATATATAGTCCCCAGCCACTTTTGAGGGGTCGTGAGGAGGATGAGACAGCAGCTACGGGCAACCTCATCGAGCCTACAAGTTCAAGAGGTATGGCTGCCAAGAGAGCGCGTGGACATCCAATTATCTGGATGTCGTCGATAGGTAATTGGACTTGACATCAAGGAATGGTTGATTGCTGATACATGAAGTCACTTCCCAGTCGGAGTATGTACGCGTCCACGCTATGTTCAGAAAGTGGCGTGGATGCGCAGGTACTTCAACTGGGAAGCGGCTTCATGTATCAGCAATCAACCATTCCTTAATGTCAAGTCCAATTACCTATCGACGACACCCAGGTAATTGTATGTTCACGCGCTCTCCTTACAACCATGCTTCTTGAACTTGTAAGCTCGATGAAGTTGCTTGCCCGTGGCTGCTGTCTTATCCTCCCACGACTCCTCCCCAAAGTGGCCGAGACTATATATATATATATATATATATAATATATATATATATATATATATATATATATATATATATATATATATATATATATATATATATATATCACAAACGGTTTTATCTATAAACCATCTCGTGATACATCGCTTATCACAAACGGTTTCATCTACAAACCATCTGTGATAGTCAGCTATCACAGACACACTATCACAGACAGTTCTGAGTTAATAACCGTCTATGATAGTCTGCATCATAGGCAATTCGAAAACCATCTATGGTGATCTCATGTCATTACCGACCTATAAACTCATAGAACTGTTTGTGATGACGTTTTTGAATCATATGTGAAGATCTTTTCTTGCACTTTCTGACCTCAACGGTAGCCAACAGGCACGCCATCTCGACTTCTCAAGCCGTCATGATCTCGCATCCGGCTACCATCCTCGTCAGCGGCGATGAGCTCGAGGTCGTCTCAACAACAAGCTTCGTCACCATATTTTCCACCGGACAAGACGACTCGTGCTGGTTGCTCGGTGTGCAGAAGTTGTCTAATGAAATGTTGAAGAGTACCAACCTCCCCGTGGTTGTCCTCCATAGCGTGATCTTCGGCTGCTCCTTGCCATGTGCGGTCATGCCGGGTTGCGTTGATGGTCGTGGGTTTGTTGACTTGGGCATGTGCACTGTGGACCTACGACAGCTGTGGACGCCACCTGTGGGTGCATGTTTCGGAGGTTTGCTGTTTGTAGAGGTGGGAAAATGGCTTGGGAACAAGACAAAGGTGTCCATGAGATCGGTGCTGCTGCTACAAGCCTACAACCATGGCCACCGCCTTCCCAAACAATTGTGATTGAGGGGTGTGGTCTAGTTCCATTTCAGATGGTTGAACTGAAACCATGGCCTCCACCTGAACAAAAGAGAATTGGGATAGACAGACAATCAATCCATTGGCAAGCACTCAAGAAATGCTCTTTGCCATCTCTCGATATCACTACTCATGTCATATTTGTGGAGATATTAGATACTATGAAAGAGTCCAAAGTTTTGGTAAGAGTCCAAGTCGTGTCAGAGTCGGTCTGTAATATTTGGTACTATAAATAAAGGGTGTGGGATCCCAAAAGGGACACACAATCTTCCCGAAATTCTACTGGGTATCAGAGCCAATAACTCCCAAACCCTAACCCAAGCAAGCAAAACCCATACCTAAAGAGCCGCCGCCGCCATCTAGTGACGTCGATCCGCCGCCCGCCACTGTCCCGCCATGCATGGTCCTCCGCGACCGTGTCTCACAGGAGCGGACCGGCGGTCGGCCGAGTTGTGCACGAGCCGCCATCGCCAAGCCGCGAGGGACACAGCCGCAATTTGGGGTTGCATACGCTTAGGCCAATGGTGGTGCGGCAATAAGGGAGGAGAGAGCTAGGGGTCGACGATGGTGAGGGAGGAGGGTTGATGCGGCAGTGGAGAGGAGGAGGAGGGATCTAGGTGGATTCGAATCTGACGGTACGGTGTCGGAGGTGGAGTTGGCGAGGAGGTGAGGCGGTGGTGGAGCTAAGGCTGTGCGGCGGCCGAGGGAGGCTTGAGGTGACGCGACGGCTGGATCCGGGCGGTTGGATCGACGCGCAAGGAGGAGGTGGCTGGAGCGGCGCGCAAGAGGGAGGCAGTGGCTTAGGTGGCGGAGGTGGTGGGATTCGACAACCACTAGCCAGATCCGGGAGGAGGCACGTCTTGGCACAAAGAAGACTTTCGGAGGTGCTGGCATTTAAGGGGGGCGGTGCTCAGGGGGAGGAGCTTCGGTGCGACAGAGATGGCTTGAGGAGGGAGAGGATCCGGAGCTCGAGCCGGCGGTGGAGGAAGGAGAGAGGAACCGAATCTAGCTTGGGCCGACGAGGGAGGAGGGGAGAAGGAAGGATATGTGCTCGAGAAAGAGGAAGTGCTCGAGGTGTCGGTGGGCGCAGTTCGGGGGAGACGGAGGAGGTTTGCTATGTGCTGGTGTTTGCGGGAGGAAGGAGGGCTGCACACTGCGCATGGTGCTTTGTTGTGGCCGATTTGGTGGGGAAGAGAAGAAGAGGTGTCGGTGGGCGCTCGGGGAACAGGCTCGAGGAGGTTTGTTGGTTTGCTGGTTTGCTATGCTTGGTTTTGTTGTGCTTGCGCTCGGGGAGCAGAGGAGAAAAGGAACTCGGATCCGGTGTGGCGATCCTGGTGACCCGGTGTGTAGGTCTCGATCTGGTGTGGCCGGGATCCTGTGAATCTGGTGTGGAGGATCGATTGAGGTGGTGCTTCTGGTGTGCCTGCATGTGTTGTGCTGGGGGAAGGAGAGAGAGGATGGTGTATTTGCTGAGAGTTCTAGCTGTTGTGTTGCTTGGTGGTGACAGTATCAGAGGTTGCGATGGAAGGTATGGAATACAGAGAGAGAAGACTGTTTAGGCGATGGCTTTGGTGGCTATGCTAATGATGGAATTGGTGGCTATCTTGAAGGAGGCGTTGACGTTGGAGTTGGTGTTGGTACTGGGAGGGAATGTGGAATTGGTGGCATCTCGAAGGTGGTGTTGATGTTGGAGTAGGAGCTGGTGGTAGCTCCAGCGGAGGCTATGTCGTGCGGTGGTGTTGGTATGAGTGTCGGAGATAGTGTTACTGGAAATGTCCGGAAGAGGATTGGGATTGGAGTTAGGTGTAATGGGCAATGGTGGAGGTAAAGGTGGTGGAGGCCGATACAGGGGGCGTGTGGGCAGAGTGGTGGAGGCCGAGGGTGGTTGGGGGCATAAGGGGTAGAGGAAGATGAGGTTGAGGTTGGGGAGCTGGTAGATGGTGGAGATGGATTTGGTGATATCCCTAGTAGTATTGGTGGTTAGCATCTTTTTGATGGTGTTGGTTATGGAATCGATGGATGGTAGGTTTTACTAGATTCTAGTAATGGTATTGCGTGAAGGGAGTGTTAGAGATATTAGAGATTAGGAAAGAGTCCAAGTCGTGTCAGAGTCGGCCTGTAATATTTGGCACTATAAATAAAGGGTGTGGGATCCCAAAAGGGACACACAATCTTTCCGAAATTCTACAATATTATTGCATATTCTAATTCTAATGTGGTGCTGCTTATGAGTATAAGATTTGGGCACATTAGAAATTTGGTGGAGAATTGGAAGTCTTCATGTAGAGAATCTACAACAATCTATGAGATCTTTCAGATCAGAATTTTCAGAGTGAGAGCATGGGCATTCAGATCAAAATTTTCAGAGTGAGAGCATGGGCATTTGTATTGACTGCTGAACTTGTTCGATTTAAGTATGGCAAGGATGCTACAAGAAATCTTGTGTAGTATTTCCTTGAGCTGACCTTGATAGAAATCAACATTCAGAGTGATATCTCCTGTGATAGATTAGTGGAGTAGGCGATACGCATATATGAGTGTGGATGGTGTCCGATACACCAGACGTCCTCATCCTATCGTTTCCCTAAATTTTATGGTACATTCTACTAGTATTATAGGATGACTGTACAAATTAAATTCGACTATTTTTTGTGAGGGTATTATGGACTTTTCCAACTAGGATTGAAAATATTACTCTTATGGCATGCGATCCTCACATGATCAATTATAATTATAACCCTCTCGGGATTTTACTACTCATACTACTAGGTGTAGTATAACTAAATCATAACTAATCTAAACTATTGGATTGAAGAGAATAGATGACTCATATTAAATTGAGTGTACCGTAAAAGAGCTTATCAGAAATAGACTTCACACAGGAGGGCCTTGTGATTATGATGCTCATTCAGTCTTGTCCGATTTGTGATCTCATGCTAAGTAGTGCGAACTTCTTCGATGACGAGGGGATGAAGGCCCTCTGCACAGTTCCTGGAGACACTCGAGCTTATGGATTGTGTGGCGATAACTGATGCTGGGATGCGCTTCCTTGTGCGTGCGGCGTGCCCCATGTCTGCTTAACCTCATACTGCGGCAGTGTTAGGCTGCTCCCAATGCTCCACCTTTGCTAGTATCTTAAGTATGCCATGTAGGCAAATTGATGATGTGGCACCATAGTTAATGAGGAGAGATAGTACTCTAGTATCTAATTTAGATACAAGTTTGGGCTCGAAATCCAACACGTAAAATTTATTGTATACTCATACATGTAATTAAATGAAACAGCCTAAGATACTACACCATAAGAAACCATACATTAGAAAGATAGTATCCTAACACTCTTCATGCACTAAGAAACTACACTAAGATACTGCTCATTGGGAGCAGCCTTATGGTTTTACTGATGGTGGAGTGGCCGAGGTGGCATGTGCATGGAAGTTGGAGTCTCTGATTGTTGAAGCGAGAGCGATCCTCTGCAGTAAAACAGTCAATGCAGAGATGCTATAGTGCATGAGCATTATGAGTGATCTTCACCGTCCGATAAAAGAACAAAGGCTAAGATCAATTAACACATTGTTTTGCTACAGTGCTCCTTCAGAACCATTGTTCCGATCTCACGAAACGTTGTTCTACAGTGGACCGCTGCAGCAGAGGATGCAGGTACTTATTGAAGGCAGTTCTCGAGTCTCTCTAAAAGCTGTGCAGGGGCTGCCAAATCTGTTCACTACAAAGTTGATTACCCAGGCTTATTCAGTCTAAATAGAGGTTAAGTCGTCGTTGACTGCACATCATCGACGGCTGCCTTTTTCATTTTTACTTTTCATTATCTTTCTGAACTTGCTTTTGCATGTAATGGTTAACTTTGGACCTTACGGAGGTATCAGCCACCAGTATGATGTATTGTAGCTAGTTCTGTAGTTCTTGCGGTTTCTCTTTACCCTTTCTAATGCCCGTTTCAGGTTAGTACTTCCAGATTCTGACAGCCCTCTTTCAAGCAGATGTTATGAAACTTTCATACTACTACAAGAGCACCCACGCCATTGACGCAGGCCGTTGTGGCCGATGTACTGGGCTGGCGTGGGCCGCAGGCTGCGAGGCAAGGACGCACAATTCCGTGGGCCGCGTGAGCGACGGCCTTAGCACGCGCGGCCGCGAGAGACGCGATCGGACGGGCGCGAGCACGTGCACGTGTGCGATCGAACGGCAGCACCTCTCGGAGCGATGTAGAGCGTGCGTGGCCGTGGCTTCGTTCGATGCGCATGAGCTCGAATCGGAGGACGCGGAGGCGTGCATACTTGATCGGACGTGCGAGGCAGCCTATGCGACGTGGCTCGCGCGGGGCCAAGCCTTCCCAGCGCGCGCTGCAGCTCGATCGGGCGGCGCGGACGCAGGCGTGGGGCGATCCAACGGTCGGCAAATTCCTGTCGACGTAGCGGCCACGAGGGAGCTCCCTTTCATGCATCCTTTAATGTTAGTAATTGAAGTAATTTTCTGAACTTGCTTTTACTTTTTCCTTGTACTGTTGTGATTCGATCGCTCGAGTATAAGAGCGTGTAATGGTGAACTTTGAAAGGCATCTGATGAATGAAAACCTAATAGTGGCCACTAATTGATAGTGGAAAAATATTTCAGCATGCATTTGATTGGGAGCAACCCATATGTATACAAGTACAGGAGCGTTTTACTCTTACCATGAATAGTACTGTAGCCTCTCCCCTTGGAGCAGGAGAAGGGTGGATGTTCAGATTGGAGTGAAAGTTCAACGGCGCACAAGATTAAGTCCTTGACAAATTACTCATGCGTGTCTACCATAAACCCATAATGTGTTAAACAACACCCTCTCTGCACAACCGCTCGCCTGAGCAAAAACTATTTTGTTTAACCAAGACCAATGACATACCCTGTTATGGTACATAAATTTTAATAACAATGGTTAACCATCACGATTCCATATTTCATTAAGTCAAGATTAATCATTATGACATATGTGATAATGAACCCATCGTAACTAAGCATAACTAAGCATCTGTACGATACCCATTTTGGTGATACAAATATGCCTGACTAAAATTATCCATGCTAGGGTGACAAAGGATTCATGGTATTCAAATAATCAATGGAGGCATAAAGACAACATGTTATAACTAATATCAAAACAATTTGTATAAAGATAGCATGCGATTGTATAAAATAATATACTTTTGAAATCATAGGTTCAATATGATCAAAGGACCATGACTTGGCTTGGAATAAATCCTGATATTGATCTTGGTCTTGATGAACTCCTCCTTGCTCAAAACTTCCAGAAGAATCAACGTCTACTCGCAAACAAAACAAATGAACCAAATAAATAAATAACAGAGAGAAAACAAACTTCAAAAATTAAATAAAAATCTTAGATAAATATAGCTTGAATTTATATGAATTTAGAAATTTAAATAGGCTCAATCGAAGTTCGGATAAAAAAGATATAGCTTTTGGAAGATCTAATCCAAAGAAATGCTCAAAAAGGAATCCGAGTACTGTTTATCGAGCACTATGCATTGAGTACTGTTCACCGATTTCGACTACACGTGGTCGGAAGGAGGTTATGACTACCTGGTCGTAGGAGGTTACGACTATCGGGTCGTAGAAGGTTACGACTACCGGGTCGTGGGAAGTGGATGCTGAACAGGATGCCACGTCAACTGATGATGTCATCGCCTCGGCGAACCTACGGGCTCTGGCGACAACGGTGCACGACGGTGTCTCATCGGCGATGAGTGATACCAATATGTAGACACCTTCGTGTTTTCGGCTGTCGTTGCTATCCTAACCTTTCGGCCACCGCACCTCACAAATTAGCTCCTCGCTCCATGTTATGTGTCTTTCTCGGGTATCCATCCAACCACAAAGGTTACCGCTGCCTCAAGCTCTCCACTAATCGCATCATAATCTCTCGTCATGTCATTTTTTATGAAGATTCTTTCCCTTTCGCATCTTTACCGGCACAACCTACTCCCAATGCCTTTGATTTCCTTGATGATATTCTCTCGGCAGCACGGCCTCTTCCTCCCACTGTCATACAACCACCCCCACCAACCAAGCCACCACCCCTGCTGCCTTCTCCTGCTATTGGGGTGGCATCTCCTGCTACCCTCTCCACTCCTATTACCGGACACCCCATGATTACTCGTGGTAAGGCTGGCATTCACAAACCCACTTAGTGTCTCAATCTTCACGCTGACACTCTTTCTCACATCCCCAAGAGCTATTGCAGCGCACTCAACGATCCGAACTGGCACTCTACCATGATCGATGAATTTTTCGCGTTGCAAGCCAATAACACTTGGGATCTTATCCCTCGTCCTCCCAACTCCAATGTCGTGTTTGGAAAATGGGGTTTTCGCCACAAGTTCAAACCCGATGGCTCTCTTGATCGCTATAAAGCACGATGGGTACTTCATGGGTTCTCAACTCCCAGGCATTGAATATGATGAAACATTTAACCCGGTCGTCAAGCCTACCCTATTTGCACTATTCTTTCCATCGCTTTCTCTCACGACTAGCCCGTCCACTAGTTGGATGTTAACAACGCCTTTCTCCATGGCACCCTGTTTGAAATTGTATATTGCCAACAATCCTCCGGCTTTACTGATCTTTCCAAGCCCAACCATGTTTGCCGCCTCAATAAATCCCTGTACGATCTCAAACAGGCTCTCCATGCATGGTACATTGCTTTGCTTCGCATCTCCTAACCCTCGGTTTTGTCAACTCCAAAGCCGACCCATCTCTTTTTGTTCTGTCTCGAGACACACACGTCGCCTACCTTCTTCTTTACGTTGATGACATTGTTCTCACCAGTTCATCTTTGGACCTTCTTCATTGGATCATCTCTGCCCTACATCGCGAGTTCTCTCTCAAGGATCTCGGTGCCCTTCATCACTTCCTCGGTATTTCTGTCACTCGCACCCCTAGTGGCATGTACCTTTCCCAGCGACCGTACATCCTTGACGTTCTCGACCATGCCGGGATGTGTGATCGCAAGTCGCATGACCACCCCGCGACATTACGCGCCAAACTGCTCGCTTCTTGCAGCTTCTCCGCTACAAACCCAACCGAGTATCATAGCCTTGCAGGTGCACTCCAGTAAATGACTTTTACACATCCTGATGTGGCCGACGCAGTTCAGCGGGTGTGCCTTCATATGCACAATCTACGGGAGCCACACCTCAAGTTGATCAAGAGAATTGTTCGCTGCCTCAAAGGCTCTCTTGATCATGGTCTCCATCTACATCGCTCTGCTCCTACTGTGCTCATAGCTTACACTGACGCCGATTGGACAGGTTGCCCAGACACTCGCAAGTCCACATCAGGATATGGCATTTTTCTTGGCGATAATCTTGTGTCCTGGTCGTAAACGACAGCACACGGTTTCACACTCCAGCGCGAGAAGCCGAGTATCGAGCGATGGAAAATGATGTTGCCGAAGCATGTTGGCTCCGTCAGCTCCTAGATGAACTTCATCACCCTCTACATTAGGCTTCGGTTGTCTACTGCGACAACATCAGCGTTGTCTACCTCTCCATCAATCCCGTGTAGCACCAACGTACAAAGCATGTTGAGATTGATCTCCACTTTGTACGTGAACGTTTTGCCCTCGGTGAGGTTTGGGTCGTACAACCACATGCCTGGTATGGGACGGGCCTAACTTAGTAAGTTATGGAGTTTTGGCATTTGACTAGTCAGGTAGTATATGGGTGGAGGTGTGTACCCTTTCTAAGGTCACATCTATGGGCGAGGTTTATCGTTTCCAGGTCCAATGGTGTGCGTCAAACCAACGGTGAGGTTGGGTGACAGTATGTGCAACGGGAGAGTCAATTGTCGAGATAAAATTGCTGAAAGGTTTTGTTATGATTAGTGATCGCTACACTGGTTATATCTTGTGGGTAAAGTGTATAACCCCTGCAAAGTGTTAATTGATCTATTCGAATAGCCGCGCTATCGGTTATGGAAATGTCCGGGGATTTCACACGAGAGGTAGAGTTTCTTTATAAAATGAGTCGAAGTGTGAATGGGAAGTTCACTTGATGAATATAATGTTCGCTCGGTGAATGGGTAATTCACTTGGTGGGTTGTCTTGGGAAGTGAATGGGGAGTTCACTAGTTGTTTCAAAGCAATTGTCTATTTATTTATTATTCTTTGCAATTACACATTTGAATCTATTTATTTTATTTATCATCAATGTTGCTTTATGTAAAAAAACCATATAACTAACTTTTATTCAAGCGTTGCATTAATACTATTTGCATACATTTTTCCACGATTTGATGAGTGCTTTATGCGCTCACAGCTTTACGCCATTGTTGATCAGTTGAAGAATATCAAGCTGCTCAAGAGTTCTTCGCCCAGGAGTACCATGAAGGTTTGCGGATTAGGATGCGTTCTCCACTTGATTGTCTGTGGGCATATTGATTGGCCATTTCAAGAGTTTCGTTCGGTTGCAAGAGTTTATTTGTTTCTTTAGCCCTACATGACAAGTTAAGTAAACGTTGACCATAAGGTCCAGTTATTATTACTATTGGTTACTTTGAGATCTTTTTAGTTAAATAGAATAAATGGATGGTATTTCATCACTGTTTCCTGTGTGAGCTAGCTATTGATCCGGGACTAGTTCAGAATACAGAGAGGGTTTCTGAATCGTATTTTTGGGTCCCGACAAGAGTTTTGGTAGGATGACGGTTGAGAAGATAAGTAGCGGCATGGAGGGCCTCCACCCAAAATGTAGGAGGCATGCTAGCTTGGAAGAGAAGAGAGTGGAGGACATCATTGGTGGAGCGAATTACACATTCGGCTTTACCGTTCTGTTGAGAAGTATGAGGACAAGACATTCAGAGGGTGATGCCCCAGTCAAGAAAGAACAGACGGGCGACGGAGTTATCGAACTCGTGGCCATTGTCACACTGAATGCTCTTGAGGACAGTTCCGAATTGGGTAGTAATGTAGGCGACGAAGTGTGAGATGGTGGAGAACACATCGGATTTAAGGCGTACGGGAAATGTCCATAGGTAATGAGTATAATCATCAAGTATGACAAGATAGTATTTGTATCTAGAAACACTAGGAACAGGAGATGTCCATAAGTCACAATGTATTAACTCAAATTGTTTTGTCGCTCGAGAGGTAGAAGATGTAAATGGAAGCTGAACATGGTGACCGAGCTAGCAGGC
Organism: Phyllostachys edulis; assembly: GCA_036346405.1. Taxonomy (NCBI): domain Eukaryota; kingdom Viridiplantae; phylum Streptophyta; class Magnoliopsida; order Poales; family Poaceae; genus Phyllostachys; species Phyllostachys edulis. The sequence continues at coordinate 70,769,545 of CM070549.1, read as the reverse complement.
GTGATAGACGAAAGTATCAGTCACATTATTATATGGAAGAGAGAAAGAGCAAAATAAATGGTGGAGGGCTTGGTGTCCCAGGTGACCGAGCCGACTATGCCAGAGAGCAGTGGAAGGGATGGTGCGGACGGTAAGGGCAGTTGAAGGAGGCCAAGCCGACGGGTGGAAGGGGTAGGGATCGCCCTCACTATTCCACCTGACAATCACATTCCTAGTGCGAAGATCCTTCACAGAAAGGTCGAAGGGATCAAACTCAACAAAAACTTGGTTATCAATAGTGAATTTACGAACGAAAATGAGATTTTTGATAACGTGTGGTGTGACGAGGACATTGTGTAAGGAAAAAGAGTAGGAGGGGTTGGAGAGGGAGATGCTGCTGGTGTGGGTGATGGGAAGGTAAGACCCATTACCAACAACGATGCCACCAGGAGTAGTGGGGGAGGGGGCGTGGACGATGGATAAGTTACCGAGCTCTGATGTCATGTGAGAGGATGCCCCCGAGTCCATGAACCAGTCTCCTCCGGTTGGCGGTGGCGTCAACGTCATGGTGTTCAGGCTGTTGATGAGGGTCTGCTGATCCCAAGATGATGGCGTGGAGGAAGGCGATGGAGGTGGCTGCCATGGCTGGGAGTACCATGGCTGCCACAACTGCTGGGGAGGCAACGGTGGCATGGTGACCAACGCCTGCTGGTTCAGTCTAGAGAGACCGATAGGTGTGCCAGGGTGTGGACTGAGGAGGTCGGGACCGGGAAGACGAACTTGCCCAAGCCACATGTGAATGGAGCCTACCCACGGGTGGTTGAACGAGGGCCAAGGGGCAGAGTGTTTGTCGCTCCCGTTAGCCTGGTCCATGTTGTTGCACCGGTGACGACGACGACGGTAGGAGCCAGTGGAGCTATGGTTGGATGTGGAGTTGTAGGAGGAGCCACCATGCTTGAAGGTGGTGCCACTGCCTGAGGCGTCGGTGCTGCCCGAGTTGCCTTTGGAGGATCTGGTGTTGCCACTGTTGGTGGTGACGAAGGCCGACTGCTACGAGGAGTCGGCGGATAGCATGAGTTCCTCAAGGAGGAGGGAAGACCTCATCTCAAGGAAGGTCGGAAAAGGCTTCTGCATGGACAGGAGCGTGCGCATGTAGGCGAAGCACGGTCTCATCCCTCGGAGAGTGTCGAGAACAAGGGTTTTGTCGCTAACCCTGCTGTTCACAACACCGAGAACATCAGCCAGTGATTTCTGCTTGCGGCAGTAATCGGCGACGGACATTGCACCCTAGGAGAGGCTTCAGAATTATTGCTCTAGATAGATGGCTCGAGTCTCAGCTTTGTGTCGGAACAAGCCCTCGATGTGCACCCAAACGATGTGGGCGGTGGCATCGGGGTCCATCACCATGGACAGGAGGTTGGTGGAGATGGCGTCGTAGATCCAGGAACGGACGAGCGCATCAAGACGAAGCCATTGGGTGTTGGGTGATGTGTCGGCTGGTCGAAGGTGATCATCGAGGGCATACTTGCAGAGTGCAACCTTGAACAGCATGCGCCACTGGGAGTAGTTGCCGGCCTGAAGATCAAGGGTAGGAGGCACGAGAGTCTTGATACTTGCGACGGAGATAGCTTGTGCCCAAAGGGTTGCCTTGGCTGCTTGCTCGTCCGCAGAGGTAGTAGAGCAAGCGGCGTCATGCATGACACCAGCATGCCATGAAGGTTTGGGGAAGGTGGGAGAAGGTTAGGAAGGAAACCTATCTGATACCATGATAGTGGGAAAATATTCCAACATGTCTTTGATTGGGAGCAACCCGTATGTATACAAGCATGAGAGCGATTACGCCATCGAAGTACGAGAGCGATTAGCGCTTGACAGGAGTAGACCTGTTCATGGGCGGCCCGGCCCGAGCCCGACATCGTCTGGTAGGGCTTGGGATCAAAATCCTACCTACCAAATTCCTAAAACTAATTAAAAAACAAAAATCTATTTATTTAATGTGAAAATGAATTAAATATTAGTTTTTTATTCCAAAAATGATTAAAATAATACTTTTGAACTGAAAAATCAGTTTTCGGGCTGGGTCGGGCTTGGGCCTGCTGATTTTTGGCCGGGCTTTTCAAGCCCACTTTACCCGACATTTGAACAAGTCTAGACAGGAGCGATTAGCGCCTAATGAACCAAAAATAGAAGATACATTCCAAGTATATCATGCGGGATTTGAAAATCGGCTGAAAACCGATCGAAAACCGGTTCTACCGGACCCCCCGGTAGAACCAGCAACTGGCACCGAAATTTCGGTTTTGGTTGAATTTTGGTCGAATTTGATTGAATTTTGCTCAAATTTGATTTTTTTTTATTTAAAATCCGAAAAATTCGAATATTTTTTGGAAATCGGCCGAAATTTTCTGATTATCGGCCATACCGGCCACCCCCGGTATTTTTTTTAACCGATTTTAAAATCCCTGTGCGCAAGATATGTCTGGGAGATCTCCTGTCCGTCGCTGATACCGTGCATAGTACTGTAGTCTAACACTAATACTATTGACTATTGTACTGTAGGCCTGTAGCTCTTGTAGCTAAATTTCCTCTCTCATTACCCTTTCCGAAATCCACAAAAATCAGCCCCAAGATTTCCCATTTGAGGTCTAAAACTTGTAGATCCTACATGCCCTAACTTGATTTCACGCAGACATACATATTTTGGCTGTAAGTTTTTGTTGTGTTTTTTTGGTGAGGTTGTTATTGTATTTATGGAACGGTAGTATTATGAAAGTGATTTCGCAGACATATATACCTGTTATTTTTCTGGTGGCGTTTTTCATTTATGAATTAATCAGTGGTCAATGTTTTCATAGTTTTGACTGTAGATACACAAAAGCAGCATTCTTCATGGACAGGACGGTTTACACTATGTTTTGCTGGTGGTAGTTCGTATTCCAAATCGAAGCACATGCTATGGAATGCTATTGCTTGAAAGTACACATATTGTGATCTACAACAAACTATAGGCATTTTTCTTGCCAAAAAAAAAAAGAACTACAGGCAATAGATGAAGAACATAGGGACATGGGAGCGTCCACCGATATAAACGTTGTAGGCATCCTCACGTAGAGGCGACAGAGGGATATAGGTGATCAAATTAGGTTGCAGTGACCTATCAAGGAGGTGGTGGAAATATACTTATCAATTCCATTCCGGTACCGGTCGAAATAGTCGTAACATGCTATACCGGCACTTAAACCAGCACACCGTAGACTCAATCTCGTACCGGCCTCAATACAGGTCATTCCGGTCCATTTCAGTACTAGGCAAAATTGAAGTGACCACTCCTTTGAATCAACTTAGAATGCCCAGTTCAATACTACTCCTTCGGTAAGTAAAATTATGCTAGACTATGATAAAATATATGAAGTTATGAACTCATGTTATATTATTTAAATATATATGATCTTTGTATTTATGAAGTCATTGAACTATGTATCATTTTTATTCTATGGTTATGTATTCGAAGTGAGATTCTAAGTGAAATTATATGTGCATATAATTACATATATATTTATAAATAAATAAATATTATTATATTAAAATCCTAACTAGATGCGTCGAGAATAGACCAAGATCGACGTATTCTATACCAAAAGGCAAACCGAAATGGCATCCGAAATGGAATTGACAACTATCCGTGGAACCATTAGACGAAGTGGGGTGGAAGTTAGGATGGGTGTGTCTGGCACAACCGATGTCAGTGTTATGGCATTACTAGATTTACCTCAATGGATGGCGGCCGGAGGGATGGCAACAGGGAAGAAAGGCAATAGAGGAGGTGGAGGAAGGGAGGAGGCGGGCGTCAGCCGGAGGTGGGCACACGGGGAGTGGTGGGGGTGGTGTGGGATGGGTTAGGGTCTGGGGATAACGAGGGCGGTTGGTCGTTGAATTGTTGATTCATTCAATGGCCCAAAAAAATGACCAATAAGCAACAAAAATTCAGTCACCTAAACATTAGACATCCCCTTACTTCAAAGTTTCCCTGAGTAGGCTTCTCTACAACTGAACATGCATAATAGGATGAAACCTGAAGCCTGAAATACGAGTTATGGTGTTTCCTGAACCCTGATCAATGTAATACAACCGCCGAGATAGCCTGGTGAAGATATCCATAGCTGAATTTTCCCAATCAATTATTATTTTTCAAATATATATCCACCGTACACAAATTAAAAGAGAATGGCACCAAGATACTGCATCTCCAGTCACAGAAATGAGATAACACAACATTAAGTTTTTTTTCATTGTGTATGTCACAACCAAAGCAAACTACACGAACACACCAAATGTTAAGCTAGATAATAATAATCATCACAATATCCACATCATAAGGATTAAAACGAAACTGAAAGCCGAATCATGAAAACGAGAAGGCAAACTGACAGTTCAATATGCCGATAGACAAACTCCTACGATCACTCCTAAAGAGGAAAACATGGACAGTGGCAATGTCCATCAGGATGCTAAACCAGCGCAATGCTGCTCTCACCACCTGGAGGCTAGCGGTTTCCACCTAGGTACTCTCTGGTTTGGACCTTCCCATCTGCAAATATGTCACTGCCAGCCATTTCTTTCAGTTTCGCGGAGCTCAGATGCTTCTCTGCGAACACAGGTGCCTCATCTCCTTCCAATATGTTGTCCTCCGTGAGAACAGTGAATTTCTGGCAAGTTATCTTCATCGCAGTTTTCGACTCGCTGTCAGTGTTGGCCTCTCCAAACGAGAAGTTGCTCACCTGTTCAAGGATGATAACATCCGTTAAATAGCATTTCAGCATGCAGAAATCCCATAAAGTGCCAGATAGGTTGCAGTACATTTGCATTTTTTACAGGTGTGTGTGAAGCAGAGCTGCCATTTTCTGAGTTCCTTGCCCTGTTAGGCCTGGGATCTGGAGGATCAGCAAAGATGTCATGGCCAGTGAGCTCCTTGGATTTTGCATTAGATACCTGCCTCTTCATCTTACTGTCTGCCTCACTCAGCGTACCGCTAAGCTCACGCTGCTTTGCCACCTCAGCCACCGAAGTTGGCTTTTTGGGAGGAACACTACCGTCCTCAGCGAACGTGATGTGGCTTACAGTACTAATCGCCTGTAGTTAAAACAAAGTCTGACTTAGTCTCCAATCATATCATGCAGCATGATTACTTTTTCTTGATTTCTGTCAAGTAATACAGTAAAATCTAGGTCATGTCAAACACCATTCTTCTCTTGTATTGTTTGGAAAGCAATATCAAGTGCACTATTAATCACCGAGTCACTAAGGTACGGAGTATACACCAGAAATGCTCAAGTGAGAATTGCTGGCCAACAGTACTCTGTTACAGGAAAAAGCCTACTAAAAAACTTGAACACCAAATTAATCCTACATTAAGATGCTTTAGATATTTTATATCATAATCAGATATATGTAGTTGATTTTTGAAGAAGCAAGAGCAACATGAAAAGCTAACTGACTTCTGAATCAAACAGTTGACGCAATTTGGACTCTAGATTATGTTTAATTCATTAATTTGCACTTCTAATTTATTCCATTGAAAAAGCCACATATGCAGCAACAATGCCAAACATTTCTCACAGCATTCAGGCTAACAAGTAACAGCATCCGAATGTTGTAAATTACGTGTCCAGCAAATCTAGTTCTGCAATCTTGCAAGCTTCTCTCACCTTCCCAAATCCGAACAATTTGGATCAGAACCTGCCAAACAAGGGGAAAACCCATAAAATCACCTGAAAAAGCTCCGAAGACAAGGAATTAAAACGCCTGGCTCGAATCATAACACAAAGTCCAAGAAAAACAAACTAAACATCCAAAAACCCAAAAGCACCAACCAAAACGAACCAAGAACCCAGCAACTAACCCTTCGGAAGAAGCGCGAGACAACAAATCTCAAAAACAACCACCAGAAAATTTTGTGGAAAGAAGAGAAGAAACACCAACGCCCAAAACAGCAAATCACACCGAACAGAAGAGAGCGAAACGCCCAAGCGGAACCTCAAACCCACCCGAAAGAGGCAAAGAACAGCAGCAAGAAGAGAAGAAGAATCCCTACCTGAATCCGCAACCCTGCTCCGCTCCCGGGACGAACAACCGAACGAACTACCGTAGCTTCGAGATGCAGGCACAGCCGCCGCAGCAAGAGGGCGAAGGAAGGGAAGGCTTGTTCAATCCTCTGTCTCTGGAGGCTTCCGGCAAATTTTGTTTTTCTCTCGCCTCAATTTTTCCCCCACGAGTATTTCCTAAAAAAAATTAAGTAGAGAGAGAGAGGGGATATTGGGGTGGGCGTTCGATAAGCTAGCGGATGGGAGCGGGCGAGGTGGGCCCGGCGGCGGTGGGGAAGTAGTGGACGCCAGCGCCCGGCGTGATCCGATCAGTTGCTCGCCCCTCATTGGCCCCCGGTGGGCCCCACGTAGGGCCCGCGTGGAACCCCGTGGCTCGAGTGGGTCGCAGCCGTCACCCGGCTGCCAGCTCAGCTGAATAGCGACGACTTTTCTTACTCTTTGGCAGGAGAGGACTGTAAAACTGGGAGTTTTTGGCTATCTGATACAGTTCGGCGTCAAAATGGCGATTCTAGTTTCCTCCTGAACGAAAAAGTCAAAAATAACACCGCAATGTAACAGCGTAACAGCGCGCGAGAAATTTTCTACCTATAGTGCAAATAGTGGCAAATAGTGATAGGAATATGTCATAAACTTGTCTGGCTCGGTAATGGGATGGGCTGCAGCCATGACTATAGGTGAAATGGGCTAGGCGTGGCCCATAGAAGTCAGTGGATGGCAGCTTAAAAATGGCAGTAGCACCTTGGCAAGGCGTCAAAGAGATTAGAAATGGCTTTAGCCTCCTCTCTCCGAACTCCATGTTCCTGGCACCTGCTGTTCTTCCTCCCACCCTCTAATCCCTCTCAAATCCTCTATATATCCTCCCAAGTAGACCTGTTCACGGGTGGTCCTGTTCGCCCGGCCTGGCCCGGTTCGGGCCGAGCTCGGGACTTGAATTCCGGCCAAAAAGCCCGATGAAATGCAATTAAAATAATTTAAAAAACTATTTTTATTCTTAAAATGAATTAAATATTAATTTTATTCCAAAAAGAATTAAAATGATATTTTAAAAATGGAAAATGCATTTTTTAGCCTGGGGCGGCTCGGGCCTGTCCGTTCGAGATCAGGCTTTTCAGGCCCGACCCACGTTTGAACGGTCTACTCCTAAGTTACCCTGTAATCTGTACGAATCTACTCATATTCTAGCGTTATTTGTATCCAGTAGTTTAGGAAGGTAACAATCGGTATGAGAGCCACCTACTTCGCTCCGTGCCAGATCAAAGCTCGACATGGCAAATCGAAGGATGATGGTTGCATCAACGGTTGTCCATGCGCCTAAAGGGTGCTCATCGCTGCCAATGGTGACCGCGCCATTACCTGCTCTAATGCTTGCGAGAATGGGAATGCACCATGGCATCATCAAGTGGGTGCGTCGAGTGTGGATACGTCGTCGCCCGGTGCAGTTGACTCTGAAGAGCAAGCACCACCACTCGCCATATACACTATCGTTGCCTACGCCGCTATGTCCTCAGGATCCATCGGGTGCTAACCGACAAGATTACAAAAAGGCTAATATCGACGCCTCATTACGCATTTGCTGACCAAAATCGCTTGGTAGATACATGTAATCACTGACGGTTTTGGTTTAGAGATCGTGGGTGTTATCGGGTCGCGCTTAAAACCGCTCAGAAGATAATATCACGAGCGGTTCATATTGAAAACCGTCAGGAAGTATCACGACGGTTCTAAACATGAACCGTCTGTGATAATTGAGACTTCACGATGGTTTTAATTATAACCATCTCGTGATAAAATCGCTTCACCCCTCGGTGAGTTTTTCGTCGATCGCGCTCTCTTCGTCGCATCAATGTCACTTCAATGCCGCTTCGGCTCCCCGATGTGTCTCTTCATCTCACACGCTGAATTTATTTCTTGTTTTATAAAAATGATCATCCGCCATCGAAGATGATCATCTCCACATATAACTCTACTATATATACTTCTAAAGTAGAAATAGCTCCCTCTTCTATTTCCTTGTCGCCGGCATTGATGGCCTACCTAGCCATACTGTACGAGGACCTTTCCGGCCGTACGTTGGCGGACGCTGCGGAAGGACACTATTTCAACAGTGTCCTCACTCCTCTGTCTGAGGATTTGCCGGAGCAGGTGATAGCCACCTTCCACCGTCTTGACATACTCCTCCGCCGCGTCTTCCGGGTGATCTCCCACTTTCGGCGAGTGTACCGCGTCATTGACGTGGTCCTCCACAACGACGTTGCACGCCTCGTGGGGCTTGTTGTCACTTGATCATGACCGAGGCGACGGACGACCGAGTCGACCATGCCGAGACCCCTCAAGCAAGGGAAAAGAGCCTATAGGCTCAATTATTCTTGATTCAACAGTCCGACGGTCTTCGGGAGACACTCGAACGAGCGCGTCAGTGGGTGAACACATTTCGAGCTTCGTTCGTTGATGATCACGAACCGTCTGATGCCGAGGCCGCCGCCTACGAAGTTTTGAAGATGGAGATAGCAGTCTACCCCTGCCACTAGAAAAACTTTGTTTATTTAGGTTTCTACTTTTTTAAATCTTTGTAAGAAGTTTAGTGGAACAAATTAATTATATTCGTTGGTGATATGTATCATAGTTAAATCAAATTTTTAGTAGTATTTAAATGACAAAATTGACATATAAACATGTAATTTCTTCATGACATGTAAATGTATACATGATAATATGCTTAAAACATAGAACTTGAGAACAACCATAAGACAGACGGTTCCATAATAGAATCATCCGTGATATGAGACCATATCATGGACGGTTCCATAATAGAACCATCCGTGATATGAGACCATATCATCACTGACGGTTCCATAATAGAACCATCTGTGATATGACACCATATCACGAACGGTTCTATTATGGAACCGTCAGTGATAAGTATCGCTCTTTATTAGTAGGAGCCCGCTAGGGTTTGCGCCCTAACTCGTCACTCCCTAGTGCCCTTACTCTCATCCATTCCCCTCCCCACCCGAGTACCCCCCGACCTTGACACCGTCACCTAACCCCGTCGCCGACGCCACCCTTCTTCCCATCGCCGTCGGTTGTGACACCACGGTTCACTACACAATACACTCGTACGATAAGAGTGCCTTGTGTAGTGTTATTGTCGTGCCACAACTACGGTGACGCTGCCTTCCCCTCTCCCTCCCCCCCAGCGTGCATGACCCCAGCTACCGCTCCACCGACCTCCTCCGGCTACCTCTCCATCGACCTCAGAATCGGCTACCTCACCACCGACATCGGTGATGTCGAGGTAAGACAGATCTATCACCTATTGGTTTGTGCTGTTGGTATTCATGTGAACCGAGTCAGAATGTGGGCTACCTTGTCTGTTGATGGTCGGTTTGGACACCCTTGGCCTTCTTTGTCTTGCCCTCTGTGGATCGATGGTCGGTTGGATGGATGGATAGATCTGGAGGTGGGGAATGGGGTTGTGTTCGGGTGTGACTGCTCGTGCTGCTAGTTGTGGATAGAAATGTTTGTATGCTCTGTGTGATTTGTCAATGCCTAGCACTGAAAGTTATTGCAAATTGGTATTTGTTTGCTCTGTTGAACTGCTCAATGATGTTAATAGTCTTATGCTGAAATTGAATTGATAATTAGTTCATATTTGAGCTCTAATGAATTGCTAACTGCTGTCACTTTGATCTTCAGTTTATTAGTTTAAGGCCCAATAGTTTGGGGCTTCCTCCTCCCTGGACTCAATTTACTTTCATGTTTGAGCTTGTTTTGGTTTACTGTTGTGAGTTGATTATTTACTGATGTGGGTTAATGTAACAGCCCAAAATTTCATAAAGGCAAAAATATGGGTTTTTTAAAACTTTTTGTATAACAACTATTGTTGCGTGTCTTGATTTCCTTTTCAATTCATATTGGACTTTATAGTGATTTCTTATTTGGACTGCATCATCTCATTTCTTATTCTTGGATGGTCATTCGGCATTTAATGCCGATCACACAAAAGCCGACCCAACTGCTACACTATGTTGTCCATACCATTAACAACCCCTCTGACCACTCCCCTCCTAGTCAGGTCGTTCATATACATATATGGGGCACAAGACCTTGGGACCTCCTGGTTACTTCTCTTCGCCAATTCCAGTGCTATCCCCCTTTGCTTCTTTCTCCCAGAGAGCTCGAGCTCCAGTCCAGCTCGAGCCCTCGTCCCTGTCAAACGCTTCCACACCACCGCCTTGCCGCAGGCAACCATCGCCTTGGAAGACCACTCTCCTTTCACCTCCGACAGGACATTCCAAGACTTCCAAGTAGGCCAAGCACCAGCTTCCAGAAAGCAACCTTGAAGACCGAAGACCACCCTTATTTCCCTCAAGCTACTTGTAGCACGGAGCTTCTTCCATTACTGTGATCCATCGTCACCAGCTCAGCTTCGGCTAACCATCCCCCAGATTCCATACCGGTAAGTTCCTAGTGGACAGAAACTCCTCCTAGTTCGAGCCTGCCTTGTTTCTTCTTCTTTGTTGTTTCATCTGGTTCTTCCTCTGGCTGTTTCACTGGTTGATCGATCATGTGAAGAAGTTGAACCTAGCTTTCTTCAATCACCGTTGTGCAGTCGAAGACCTCTCTCATTCGACTACTCACGGTTAAAAGCTCTTTCCGCGACCTCCCCCTGGTCGTAACACTTGCACGACCTCTTACTTTACAAAGACCACCCTCTAGCGTATGACCTCCCCTCTTGCAAAGACCACCCTCTTGGTCGTCCACCTCCACGACCACCCCTAGTCGTGACACTCGCATGACCCCCTCGGGTCGTAACACTTTCACGACCTCCCTTGGTCGTAGCGTCTCCCGTGACCTCCCAGTAGCATCTCCATTTCCCTTAATTCTCCAATAAACAGAAACATTTGGTTTTGATGAGAGTTCAAAGCTTATTTGGAAATTCTATACGAAACCTTCCTTGGTTCCATCTTGACTATCGAGACCTCCCTTGGCGCTCAGCTTGACCGTCGGGACCTCCCGTGCGTTCATCTTGACCATCGAGACCTCCCTTGGTTCCATCGTAACCGTCGGGACCTCCCTCGTGTTCATCTTGACTATCGAGACCTCCCTTGGCATTCATCTTGACTGTCGGAATCTCCCTTGCATTCATCATAACCATCAGGATCTCCTTTGGTACAATTGTGACCGTCAGGACCTCCTTTGGTTTCATCTTGACCGTCGGAACCTCCCTTGCGTTCATCGTAACCATCAGGATCTCCTTTGGTACAATCGTGACCGCCAGGACCTCCTTTGGTTTCATCTTAACCGTCGGAACCTCCCTTGCGTTCATCGTAACCATCAGGATCTCCTTTGGTACAATCGTGACCGTCAAGACCTCCTTTGGTTCCATCTCGACCGTCAAGACCTCCTTGGCGTTCATCTTGACCGTCAGCACTTCCCTTGTGTTTACCGTAACCGTCAGAATCTCCTTTAGCTCCATCTTGACCGTCAGGACCTCCTTCATTTAGATCTAACGGCCCAGACCTCCCTTCATTTAGATCTAACAGCCCAGACCTTCCTCCGTTTAGATCTAAGGGCCCAGACCTCCCCTCACCTGGATCTAAGGGTTCAGACCTCCCCTCGCTTGGGTCTAACGGTCCAGACCTCCCCATGATCGGATCTAGCGAGCCAGACCTTCCTTCGATTGGATCTAATGATCCCAATCTCCCCCCGATTGGATATAACGATCCAGACCTTCCCTCGATTGGATCTAACGATCCAGACCTCTCCCCCCTCGATTGGATCTAACGATCCAGACCTCCCCTCGATTAGATCTAACGATCCGCACCCTCCCGAATGGATCTAACAATCCGCACCTCGATTGATCTAACGATCCGCACCTCCTCTCGATTGGATCTAATGATCCGCACCTTCCTCGATTGGATCTAATGATCCAGACCTCCCCTCGATTGGATCTAACGATCCAGACCTCCCCTCGATTGGATCTAACGATCCAGACCTCCCCTCGATTGGATCTAACGATCCAGACCTCCCCTCGTTCGGATCTAAGGGTCCGAATCTCTACTTTTTTTTTAGATCAAAGGTTCCAGATCTCCTTTCATTTAGATCAAAGGGTCCAGACCTCCTCTCGTTGGATCTAGGGGTCCAAACCCCTTCTCGTTATGATCTAACGGTTCAGATCTCTCCTCGATTAGATCTGAGGGTTCGGACCTCCCTCCCGTTAGATCTCTCTATTTGTCTTTTTCAAAAGACCACCCCCATGGTCCACGACCTTTCTTAGTCTTAGCACTCGCACGACCTCCCCTGGCACAGAAATTCCAGGACCTCCCCTGGTACAGTGATTCCAGGACCTCCCTTGGCTACAGTGACTCTAGGACCTCTCCAAGCCACGGTACCTCCAGGACCACCCCAAGTCACAGTGCTTCCACGACCTCCCGGTCGTATCCCTCTTGAAATAAAATGGTTTCCACAACCACGACAGACTTGATGACCACTGAGTTCTCAACTATGCTGGTCTCACATTTCTAATCCACGATTTTGCATTATTTGGAGTTCTTTGCATATTTGGAAATGATTTAAGTTGGAATATGTGCTTATTTGCCTTTTTGGGTGTTTTGCGATTATAGAAGCCGAGGCGATCAAGAACCGCTAAATCGACGGGATCCCGAATGCAAAGACTCAACAAGGCGAGTTAATCCTTTGACCATGTTGCACCTACTTTTTGCAAATTATGTTGCTTTAAATTAGGAAACTGCATTACTATGTTTTATCAAACTAAATTGGTCTAGATCATAGTTAATACCTTAACAAATATTTGTGTATGAACTTCCAACCCTTGAACTTGGGCAATATCCTTTGTCACTCTAGACTTAATGGATTACTTACTAGTTGATAGGTATGTATCTAAGTGTCATACTTAGCCTTGCTTAGATACATTGTCATATGGGCATTAAGTTGCCCAACCATAATCCTTAAAAACTTTGGAAAATGATTTGGGCAGTAAGGCTGGGAGCCTGGCTGGTATGTTGAGGTAAATGGTTATTTTCAAAACAAACAAAACTTGAAAATTATTTTCGACTGGGGCAGCTGGAAGGAATGGCTGGTGCTGGAGGCACGAGAAGAGGTTGGTATGTGGATGCACCACCCTAGTCGAGTAAGGACCGAATCTTATGATGACCTCTTATGCAAAAAAAAAGTGCAACCACAAGTCCATAATGGGTACGACCTGGCCAACTAATTTGCCCACCTCGGCGTGGCCTCACCATTAGAGGAATGTGGCATGGGTAAAGGGGAAAGGGAGCCACTGAGAAACCACATGGCGCAAGAGGGGGCCTCCTGGAAGTGCTTGGCATCGGGCGGTGGAAACCTTAGCGGGTGAGGTTGCGTCGAGAAATGAGCATTGTAAAGGCCTTGTGGTAATCTCCCCTTGATTCGCATGTCCAAGGAAACATGTGTATATATCAAGGCGATTACCACTTGTGGGTAATGTGTGCAAACTTTGCAGAGTAAGAAAACTATCATGATAGCCGTGCTCACGGTCAAGAGCGGTGCTGAGAACTTGCTGGATATAGTCTTCATCTTTACAAAACCATTTATGATTAAAGGGAAGGTCAAAGGGACCCTGTGATTTGAGAAAGGCACAGTCGGGGACCAAATGGTAAATACAGGATAACCTGAGTATAGGAGGTGGGACCTCCACTAGTACTTATCAAAAAGAAAACTCATTTATGAAAACAGATTTGTTAAATTGCTAGGTCATAGGATTTACCACTACTCATCTATTTCAAACTTGGCTTTGTGCAAACAAAAGAACTCTAAAGCTTCCCTTGAATAGCCTTGCATCTATAAGAACTGCATTGTGGGTTGGCTCGCGAGTACGATTGTGTACTCAGGCTCTGCCAATATATTCTTTTTAGACCCAAATGATCAGTACCCCTACCAGTACTTCATGGAGGATGAACCAGATGGTGGTGAAGATATTGAAGCTTAAGCTGGGACCCCCAGTCGCTTACCTGTGGGCAAAGTGAATGGATCCACTATGATGTATTTTGCTTCCGTACCTGTTTTACTTCCGCCCTTTGGCTCCTGTAAAACTCTCGCCTAAGTGGCGTTTTTGTAAACAATTGGCCGCTCGACCGAATGCTTATGTAATATATTATGGGCTTGCACTGTTCATTTTGAGTACCATTTACTTTGGGAAATACTCACGACCAGTTTTGCGCCTAACCGCTGAATAGATGGCCTACGACCTCCCCTAAAAGTTCAAGAACCGTATTTGGTGACTTAGGATCACCATCAGCCAATCTAGGACCACTACCAAATGCCTCACGACCACCCTCGTAGGGTTTATAACTATCTCTAGTAGGTCTAGGACCTCCTCAGGATCTCTTGAAGAACTCCCTTGATCACCCAGACCTCTACTAGATGTCTCACGACCACCCCTAGATAGTTTAAGACCACTATTCGATGCCTCATGACCACTCCTAGATGCTCTAAGACCTCCACCAGATGTCTCACGACCACCCCTAGATGGTTTAAGACCACAACCAGACGCCTCACGACCACCCCTGCGTGGTCTAGGACCACTACCAGGAGACCCACGACCACCCCTGTGTGGTCTAAAGATTACTTCCAGATGTCTCAGGACATCCTGTACTCTCTTGATCGTACCTCAGGACCTCCCCCTCCGGACATCCTTAGGACCTCCTATACTCCTCTTGGGTGTATCTGTAGGACCTCCTCAAGACCTCCCTGGGATCACTATAAAACCATACTAGGACCTCTTAAGACTCTTCTAAATTGCTATTTTGACCAAATATGGTCGTGTCTACGAACCAACACAGGTGTCCGCGTGGAGCTTCTGAAGGTAAACGTTTGAGCAAACGTGGTATTCTGTGTGTGTCAGCTACTGATCCAGGGAATGACACAGTATACACAGGAGATCCTATGCTCCAAAATTGGGGTCTGACAGTTAATTTATTGATTAAGCTTGGTAAATGAAATAGAGGTGGGTTAATGCATGGTGGAGGTGTTGCCGCTGGTATTGCGTCACACTGAGGTAACTACTCCCCTCTATTCTCTATCGTTTTCCCTCCCCTTGCTCTGTGATGTAAACTGAGGGCTATTGGTTTATGTGCATTCTGTGCATCTTGCTTAGTTCATGCTGTGGGTTCGCATGGGACAAAACATCAGTCTGTACATATACAAATTTTTGTACATGTAACTAATCTTATGGTATATTCCTATATGGTATTCTGCTTTTGAAAGCTGCAATTAACTTTCCATATTTGTAAATGTTAGGCTAATTTGTAAAGTTGTAATTAACATACAAATTTCTAGAATTTTAGCCTAGCTTGTGCCTCTGATCATCAATTATTTATTAATTGGTGTGTATTCTATTCCAAAATAAGACCAAATGAGTAAAAAAAATTACTACAACACCTCTTCACCTGTCTCTCGCCATTCATTTTACCTTTGTCTGTGTAACCGTGTTCATGCTAGGCAAGTTCTCCTCCCTTGCGTCCCAGGCAAGTTCTCCTCATGCGTCCTGTGCACGCCCTGTAGTGGTTGCTTGTGCCTTTAAAACCTGCTTTATATATATATATATATATATATATATATATATATATATATATATATATATATATATGTGTGTGTGTGTGTGTGTGTGTGTGTGTGTGTGTGTGTGTGTGTGTGTGTGTATATATATGTGTGTGTGTGTGTGTGTGTGTGTGTGTGTGTATACATACATAGATACATAGATACATAGATATATACATACACACACACACACACACACATACATACATAATCAGGAGGATGAGACAACAGCCACGAATATCCTCATTGAGCCTGCAAGTTCAAGAAGTATGGCTACCAGGAGAGCGCGTGGACATCCAATTTTCTAGATATCGCCGATAGGTAATTGGACTTGACATCAAGGAATGGTTGGTTGCTAATTCATGAAGTCACTTCCCAGTCGGAGTACCTACGCGTCCACGCTATGCTCTGATACCTTCTCTGTCAGACCCCAAATTTTGAAGTTGGGATCTACTGTGTATATTTGTGCCATTCCCTGGATCAGTAGCTGACACACATAGTTACATTGTTGGTTCAAACACATATTACGAAAATGTAAAGCAATTTCGTAATATTAAACAAAACGTAAATATACCTTACGGCTTTTGACTTGAAGAATGGCCGAACATGCCAAATACTTTTCAAAGAATAGCAGCGGAAGCAGATTTAGAGTAGAACGCGTGGAACCCTCACGATATGCCCACCGGCAATCGACTATGGGCTCGCGATCTTGTTCTTGGCCTTCTTGATCTTCAGTCATGTCAATGCTCATATTTATCCCTGTAGTCTTCTTTTGTGCTTACTGATTAAAAGAATATAAATAGTGAGCATGAGTACACAACCGTACTCACGAGCCAATACACAATGCAATTAATATAGATGCAAGGCTAATCAAAGGAAAGGCTCATGGTTCTTTTGTTTTGCACAAAGCCACATGTTTGAAATAGTGCAAGTAATAGTAAAACCTGAGACTTAGCATTTTAACTAATACAGGTTTTAGAAACTGAGTTTTCATTGTAAAGTACTAGCGGAGATTCCGTCTCCTATACCATTGAGTGAGTACATCCACTCAATGCTCAGGCTATCCCGTATTTACCACTGGTCCCTGACCTGGCTTTCTCAATTCTCTAGACTACAACCCAACATTTCCAACTGCTGGGCTCCAACCCACCCTTTTCATTCCACACACTCACACACAAATGGTTTTATAAATGGGAAAACTATATCAAGCAAGTTCTCAGTGCCGCTCTTGACCGTGAGCACGGCTATCTAGATAGTTTTCTTACTCTGTAGAGTTTGTACACTTTACCCATAAGAGATAAATCAACTTATACTACCCCAACACACTTCCGTAGGTGTGCGGCTAATGTTGATTATCACAAGGCTTTTATAATATCCCACCTCATCGCACTTTCACGCCGCTAAGTATCACCTAACTAGGCCGCGCCCCCGGGAGGTCTCCCTTTTGCACTGTGTGAATTGATGACTCCCTTACCCGTAACACACTCCACACACCCACCAGTGGTGAAATTGTGAGGAGGCAAACAAATTAGTTAGCCAGGTCTTAGGTGTTACAGACTTGTGGTTGTACTGTTTTACATGAGAGGCTATTACTAGATTCGGTCCTTAATTAACTTGGACGGTACATCCACATACCAACTCTCTCTCTCGTGCCCCCGGCACCAACCACTCTTTTCAGCCGCCCAAGTCGAAATCTATTTTTCAGGTTTTTCTTTTGTTTTCAAAATAACCTTTAATCCAACATACCAGCTAGGCTCCCAGCCTCGACTGCCCAATTTTATTTTCAAAGTGTTAATTGATGTCGAGCAACTTAATGCCCGAATGACAATGTATCTAAGCAAGGCTAAGCATGACACTTAGATACAGACTTATAACTAGTATGTTAACCATTAATTCTAGGGTGACAAGGATAATGTCCAAGTTCAAGGATTAGAGGTTATTACACAATTATTATTGAGGCATTAACTATGAGTTGGACCAACATATTTGTATAAAACATAGCAATGCAATTTCATAATTTAAAACAATATAATTGCAAAAATTAGGTGCAATATGATCAATGTATTGACTCGCCTTGCTCAATATTCTGATAACCTTGATCCTGTTCTGGCTCAAGGTTCTGATATTCATCCCGCTCAATATGCTGAGGATCATCCTGTTCAATGCTCGAACAATCTTGATTCCAACCTCATTCTTGTTGGGATTGTTGTCCCATCACAGCGTTAGAGTCTAACTATGTAGTATACGATTAAATCCAAGAGCGACTGAAAACAACCAAATAAAAACGGAAAGAAATACTTTGAATTAAAGTAAACACATCTAACGGTACATATTATTTCATATGCGACCAAATCATACTCATCTGGAGTTGATGAAGGAAATACTTCAGACGAAGTGTAACCTAGGAAGTTGACGAAGGAAATACTACAAACAAAAGTATATCCAAAGGGGTTGACGAAGGAAATACTACAGACAAAATATATCCGCTGATAATTGGAATGAAGAAAATTCTTCAGACCAAAGTAGATAATTCTAAGAGAGAGAGATAGGATGTTCACGGGAATGTTCCTCATTGGTTATCTGGATGGGAGAGATTACCTGATTAGGTAATACTCTCTTATCTGCTCTTGAATTATGAATGGCGCTTCTACTGGAAACGAATAACGACGGATCATACCTAGAGCTTGGATGATGTTGTTTTTCTTAACAGGCCACTTAGTACTCATAAGCATTCTATGTATACATCCACGATGATCATGCAATCAAAATCAATCCTCTTATATGCTCTCCTTTTTCGACAGAGTTTGATGGTGATTGCGTGCACACCTATTATCCATGTGGAAGCATACCACTGCTGCTCACGCGGTGCTTAGCTGCTCTAAGGATTATTTTAGTTATTACTTCATATTTACTGAGGAAGTTCCATGTGAGCCAGGTGAGACCTATGCATAAATGCAGGGTTCGCTCTGGGTAGACATAAGTCTCACCGACTCATGGGACCTAACTCATTTAATAGTTTCTCTTTTATGATTTTATTTTTATCAAGGAAATAACATGAGCCTTAACTGGAATTTCCAAGCATGGGCTATATATTTGCCTAACATTTTGATTAGGGGTGTATACGAGTTTGGCTTTCATCTGTGGGGTGACCTATACTTAGTTTTGTTACTTACGTGGCTTCGGTATATACTAAAGTAAACCCGGCACGCTAGGTCGGGCCTCAGTTACGGCACAAGCTAGTGACCACTTTAAGTTTAAGTGGACAACTAGTATACATGGTCTATGAGCTTTAACCTACTAGTCCTTATTTATTCTCTATAAGTATAAGCAAACATATATGACTTAATACAGGGTTACTATACTAGATATGATGTTGCTAGATCATGGTATATCACCCGAGTTATGTTTATTTTGGTACTACTAGACATAAGTCTATACGTTAATAACACCTGATTATTGTCTAATTGCTTTGCTATCTCTAATTAACTATTTGATTAATTTATTATTATAACGCTGCTCTAGGGTCTACTGGTTGATTGGTGACGGTGTATGTACATGCTCAACCACGACTATATCATTTTAACCTAAGCCTTAACTTCTATAGTCCATTGATCTTATACATGTATATACATATACCCAATTTTTATTCTGATTAGTCTTACACCATTTTAACTTAAAGATTAATGACATACTGAATATATTTAATATTGACTAAAAGTCTAAAAATAGTTGCTAATAGTTTAGTACCTTCTTGTTACTAGGCATTTGCAAACATGATATTATAATTGGTATAAACCCTACTGATATGATATACTGATCACTTAGTGAAGCCCTAACCACTTCTATCTAAGTTACTAATGAAGGTTTCTACTCATGACTTATCTTTGCATACTTTTCAAGGATTGCATTTGCAACTAAATGTACTTGATGAATCTCTGGCTCTCAGCATGCACATGCAACTTGATGCAAACATCTAATTGCTCCAAGGAAGCACAAGCAGCAAGAGCTCTTGCTATAGTAATATCATTAGGACTTACATTATTTACTTCCATCAGTGCATAGACTTCAAAAGCTTTATTTGGGAAGCTGATTTTCTCATACCCTGAGATCATGGCTGCCTAGGGCATGGCATCTTTAGGCTCCATTCTTGAGGGTATTGTGAATTAATCCTTTTAATCACTTGATATATCTACTGAAGATTACTATACGAAAATATAACCTGACTATTGAACATCTACAAATTAACTAACCATTGTTTGTACATGTATACCTCTGAATTAGCCTCCATTTTCAAGTTAACTACTCAGTGTAAGTATCATCTAATCCCCTTAACTGGACAACACACTGTCAGGCATTTGCTCAACTCATACATTGTTCACTAACTATCATAATCAAAGTGTGTATATACTAATGTAACCCACTGACATGGCCTTGCAACCATACATACCAATTCATACCATCCAAGGGGTTGGAGAAGGATACACAGAGCAACACAGAGAGGAGATTGAGAGCTTCACAGGGGAAAGCCGAAGGCGGCTCAGGCAAGGACGGCGTCAGTGAAGGAGGCGACGGCGAAGGCCATGGACGGGGAAAATGGATCCGACCAAGTGAGGCGGCCACGACGGTGGTAGCGGCGCAGCTTAGGTGGCGCTGGAGCGTGCTGGCGGCGGCGTGTGGCGGCCGGCGTGGGAGAGAAATGGTGCGACAGCACCGGGGTGGTAGGGTAGGAAAACAGAGGGGGGCATAAGCATCAGGGGGCCATGGGGAACTTACCAGAGCCAGCGGTGGCGATGGGAAGGAACCGTGGCGGGCTGACAGCGGGAGCCACAGGTGGCGCGCTGAGCTCGCCGTGGGGGTGGCGTTTGGGTGAGGGAGAGCCGAGGCGGGTGGTGGGGAAAGGTGCACGAGGGTGTGGGGGTGCTCCTGAAGCGATGAATTGAACGGAGGCGCATCCATGGGCAAGGGGTATCCGAGGTGGCAATTTCGGCCGGAGTGGAAGAAGAGTCCATCGCGCGGCGCTCCGGTTGGGCATTCGTCAAATTGGTGGAGGGGTCTTGATGGTGGCTGTGAGGGACGCGGCGTGACGCTCCTGGCCGAGGATGAGCTTGATCGTGGCGGTCGGAATGATGACGGCTACGGTAGCGGCGGTTCTGGCGGCCGAGGGTAGCTTTGCGCGCAGGGCTCCAAGAGCCTTCGGTGGGGGAGAATGGTAGAGGGGGAGAGGCCAGAAGGGGGAAAGGCCGGCTCGGGCACTGGCCTATATAGGCGAGCGGGCGGAGGAGGCGATGATGGTGGGCGGCATGGGCAAAGGGCGTCGTGGCGACTTGCATGAGCAGGGGCCGGGCTTTGTGGCACCAAGGCGTTAGCACCAGACGTGGGCGAGGTGCCAGCAGCGGAGGAACGTGGCAAGCGGGTGCTGACATGAGGCGGCGATAGGTGAAGGCAAGTGAGTGTGTGTGAGCCGAGGAAGAACAAGGAAGGGAGAGAGAGGGCGCAACTGTCTCGGCGAGAAGATGAGTAGGGGTGGCGTGGTCGGTTGGGGAGTTGATTCGATTGAACCGAATTGGTGAGCCCACATGTGACTCGAGCCCGAGGAATAGGGGCTAGCCCGAGGAATAGTACAAAAGAAGAGGAAATAGAATTAAGGGAAAAGGAAAAGGGAAAAATTTGCTGGTTGATTTCTTGAGCATGATTTAGCTTAATATTCCTATCCTAGTGGATTACTTTAGGAGGTTCATTGGTCTATAATACTTATGTTAACTTTATTTTCATAGCATTGTGTCTTAGGGTTTTATATTCCTAGGGATTTTATAATTAGGGTCTTACACCTTACACCACTTGTGCTGGCAAAAAAGAAAATCACAGATCAAATAATTCTAAAAAATTATGCAATTACGGCAATAGCGAATAACATGCAAAAAGTTTTAAAAATCTCGTATTTTTGCATTTAGGCATTTTTGGGATGTTACATAGTGGTAGCTCCAGTGGAGGCTATGTCGTGCGGTGGTGTTGGTATGAGTGTTGGAGATAGTGTTGCTGAAAATATCCGGAAGAGGATTGGGACTGGAGTCAGGTGTAATGGGCTATGGTAGAGGCCGAGACTGGGAGGCGTGTGGGCAGAGTGGTGGAGGCCGAGGGTGGCTGAGGGCATGAGGGTAGAGGAAGATGAGGTTGAGGTTGGGGAGCTGGTAGACGGTGGAGATGGATTTAGTGATATCCCTGGTAGTATTGGTGGTTAGCAACTTTTTGACGGTGTTGGTTATGGAGTTGATGAATGGTAGGTTTTACTAGATTCTAGTAATGGTATTGCATTATATAACAAGATGGTCATGATTGTTATCTCATGCCATCTTGAGAGGGAGTGTTAGAGATATTAGAGATTAGGAAAGAGTCCAAGTCATGTTAGAGTCGGTCTGTAATATTTGGCACTATAAATAAAAGGCGTGGGATCCCAAAAGGGACACTCGATCTTCCCGAAATTCTACAATATTATTGCATATTCTAATTCTAATGTGGTGCTGCTTATGAGTATGAGATTTGGGCACATTGGAAATTTGGTAGAGAATTGGAAGTCTTCATGTAGAGAATCTACAACAATCCATGAGATCTTTCAAATCATAATTTTCAGAGTGAGAGCATGGGCATTTGTATTGATTGTTGAACCTATTTGATTTAAGTATGGAAAGGATGCTACAAGAAATCTTGTGCAGTATTTCTTTGAGCTGACCCTGATAGAGATCAACATTCAGAGTGATATCTCCTGTGATAGATTAGTGGTAGCCGAGCAGCTGTTTGAAATGAGTGTTGTGATGCAAGGAATGTTGTGCTTTTGCAAGATTCTGATCTTCGAATTCATATGGCAAGTATTTTTTTTATCATGACAATCAATCATTGCTGCATACATATCAGGAGCACTTCTACATGAAAAAGCTTGAAATTGTGCTAGTGTTGGGTGCCTCGCAATCCGAGTGTAGCTACTACAGCAATGGAGTTCAGTTTTTGGATCTTTTTCATATTGTCATTTACAATGGAGAGGTCATTTACAAACTCACTCTAAATAGTGACAACCGCAGGATGGTGCCTCATGTGCGCATAATTATCCAGGAGTTATGGGTTCCGTGGGATCCCGATGGTGTGCTTAACCATTTGTCTCCCTCATTGTTTATGAATTACTATGAAGATTTTATCGACAGGGAGCACACAAACAGACAACTCAATAGGTTAGCGCAAATTTACTGGTCAATGTCATTAATTCTTTGGCACCTTCTATCCGGTGGGACTCGCACTCCAGCCCAAGATTGCTTTTCCATCGCTTTACCTGATGGAATGAGCAATGGAAATGCATATTAGCCCTTTTTGGTGGTGATAATTGATCATGAGAAATGGAAATGCATTAGTTGCAAGGCAGCGCTGGTGATATTGGCAAAGACTCCGATAGACCCTGAAGTGTGCTACCTCCTCAATTCCAATTCTGATGTTGCTTTTGACATGTTCAATGAAATGCCTGCCAAAACCGATGGATTCAGTATTTTCATAACATCCAAGGGTGTTGTGGGTTTGCAATAGCCATCGCTTTACCTGATGCAGCAATTGAGAGCTCCCACTTCAAGTACTACACTCAGGTATGACATGGTTGAAAATTTAAAGGATGCAGTTGGGCGAGCTGGTGGATCATGTGTAGTGGTGAAGAGTAATACAGCTGAATTGGTTCCTATGATCATTAATTGTCTTGGACTAGTGAAAACACCATAACATGTTTGCCAAAGTGGTGATGTGTTTGAGTGCTTAGACAGTGCCTGTGATGTTATATATCAGCTTCTTCACTTTATATTATTTCTATGCACTGTTGGTGGATCACTTCCCTACATTCAGAATACAATTACTGATGTTGGTCTCCCGCTAAAGGAAATGCCAACGCTCCAGTTTTATGTGGTGACAAAGCTGTTGTTAATGACACTGTTATTTCTACTTTGTTGGAATGAGTTACAAGTATTGCCTGGGAACAAAAGCCTTCTTGCACGGTGTGAACAAGCAAGAGATGGTGAACAATATTATATTGCTCCTACGGAAAGCCTTTTTGCACTATGTGAACAAGCAAGAGAGAAGGCTGTCCTGGTAATCAATGGTAGAATCATTAAGAAGCGGAAAATCAGCAACGAGTTATTAAGAGAAGATGGTTACATCTGGGTATATTTATGTGGCCAAAGTGTAACTGAAACAAGCATGCAAACGCCATATGGGCTTGCGATTGAATTAATGGAGTCAGGTGTGGAGCTGGGCCTTAGGCCTCCGGGGCAATGGCCCGAGGCCTAGGATCGAAATCCCATGTGAAATTTGGTAAAAAATAAATAAAAAAATTGACTTTGGACCAAATGTAGTTGGGCTCACCCAAGGCATTACAGTGGAGGGGATACTCACCAGATCAATGTGCCAAAGAGCAGGCTTGTTGGTTTGTTGGTGAATGGTGATGGCAAGTTTCTGTCTAGAGTTAAGGTACAACTACCATGGGATCCGCGTCGGCTTGGGGACAAGCTGAAGTAAGGAGTGGGGAATGCTATGACTTGCCTAGGTTCGGTAATGGGATGGGTTTCAGCAATGACTATGGGCTCAATGGGCTGGGTGTGGCCCATAGAAGTCAGTGAATGGCAGCTTAAAACCGGCAGTAGCACCTTGGCAAGGGATCGAAGAGATTAGAAATGGCTTTGGCCTCCTCCTCTCACTGAACTCTATGTTCTCGGTCCCCTGTAGTTCTATATAGAGGACTTCATCAACCATGAGAGGACTAGGGCTCCTACTAGTCCCCCGCCTCCTTCCCTAGCGTTGACATTGTTGGACGGGGCGAGCATCTATCTACAAAAACAATAGGCAATGGCACATGATCAATGATGGTGGACTCCTCGCAAAAAAAAAAATTGATGGTGGACAACAAGATTGACCTCGTTTTCCTCATCGAGTTGTCCACTCGCAGCGTGCCTCTAAGGATGGTGTTGGTTCCTCTTGTATGAACCATCATTTACATCATGCTAACTCACATAATGGTTCAATTGCTTCTAGTGGCCGTGTGTCCAAGGTTTGGGTTCCCAAGTATTTGCTCTCTAACCCTTTGGGATCCAAGACTTGGACATCTTGCTTTTCTTATGTGTAGGTACCGGGGACGTGGGTTGGAGAACATGGACTTAAAAGGTTCTGGTCTTTTGCTTCATCACGTGACCGGGACACTTGATGGTTCTCCATCCCCATGATGGCCTTCAAGAGGCATGTGCTTTCATGATCGGCATCTTCACCTGTTTTGTGAGCTATCTTACACCTTCATGATTATTCATTCTTGGCGTGTTGTGCTTTTCTTTGTGCTCACTTATATCATATCGGCATGTGTTACTCTTATAATATTTTTCATCATGCCTTTGCTAGTACCTTGCTTATGTATCAATGGGCTGGATTGTTATTCATTATTTCCATGGGTGTATAAGCTTGGTTTTGTCATCATGAGCTTGTGTTGTTTTTCTATACTTATTATCTTGATCTTATTGATTTTTGCTTTATATATCCACATGCTTACTTGATATCAATGTTAGCATACATTATCCATGATTTGTTCTATAACATATTTTATGCTTACATGGTATTGTGCCTTATTGTTAATTGTGGATACATAGGTTTTGCCATAGCTTCACTAGCATGCTTTACCCTTGACTGGGTGTATGTTGTGTGATATGTTATGCGCTTGTTTGCTCCTATGCCTTATTATGGATTAAGGATATTTTGAGCTTTGTCATATCTTGAATAACATATGTTGCAATTGATATGTCTATCTTCATGCTCATACCCTGAATTGTTGATTATATGTTTTTATGAGCTTTGGATCATCTACTGCTATTCTTGCTAGTCGTGTGTCTCGGTACTGTTTTCCTAGATAATATCTCACTAATCCAGTACCAAGGCATAGACTTCTTCTGTCTCTTTGGTGTAGTCTTTTCAGTTGAGGAGAACATGTGGTTCATGACTTCAGCTGTTGGTTCTCCTTCCTCATATGCGTATTCGATGTTAGCTATCACTTCTTAGAGACGCAGTATGGTCTAGCTTCTACTCATTCGACTACATCTCACTGCCAAGCGGCGCGACTTTGTGTATGGTACCCCTATTCTACTTTGCATAGCATCTGGTTCTTGTTAGGGATTGGGCTTGTTGAGTTCAGAGTAGATAGAAGGTTCTGTTCTAGCACGTGTCCTTTCTAGACACTCTTCTTATTCCATGGTTTGCTAGGATGCACTCTTCTCACAACCTAGGTCGAGCTTGTATCCCAGTCACTAGTCCTTAACAGGTTTTGGGCAGCCTGTAAGCTTTTTAGTGTTGGTGTTTTGCTCCCTAGCTAGTCGAGTCTTTTTCCCTAGAGATCATGTGGAGTTGGAAGTCTTTCTGCTATAGTGTGTGGAGTCCAAGGCACAATTGTTAGACGTCCTCACCAAGCCTTTAGACCCAACTAGGTTTGCCACCTTGATAAGTGAGTTAGGTGTAATTTATCTCTATGGGTTGGTTTGAGGGGGAGTTGGTTTTTTTTTTTTGAACTTACCTTGTTCATCTGATCTTTTTTGAACTTTTTGATCTTTTTAGGCTTTTTGAGCTTTTCTTGTATCTCATTGTATCATATTGCATTCATATAAAAATCACCAAAAAGATGCATTGTAATATAAGCTTTATTGTTTGTCTTTTAATTGATGAAGCTTTGCTTATTACCCTCTTGAGCTTTAGTATTTCAATTCTTGCTCAATGTCATGTCTAGTTCTTTGACTTGCTAGAATTATCATACTTTCATATGTGTAGCTAAGTCTTTGCTAAATGAGCTAGAACTTTAAAACAACTTGAACTAAAAAATTGTAATTTGTGGATATTTTAGCTAGTTGCGCGATTAGTGCTCCTTTTGTGACATTGGCCCTGTCAAAATTGCTTTATTAGCTCTTGAATCTAGAATTGATCGTTATTTGAGCTTCTTGTTACTCTGAGAATCTAAAAAATGCTCTTGTGCAAAATGAAAAATCAATTTTCAAGATTGTCTTATGGTTAAATTGTGCCAAACTACTCTCACGAGATTGCATGTCAAAGACATGAACTTGGAGATAGTTTGATGATCCAGATGATCTCATGGGGACTACTTGTCAAAATTGATATGAACCTCAAGATTCGTCGCCCTAGTTGAAGCTTAGGAAGAGTTTGTGGATGGCTCCTAGTCCAGGATCTTCTTCACTACGATAGACCTTTAATCAACTTTTGGCTGAAGCTTAGGAAGAGTTTGTGAATGGCTCTTAGTCCAGGATCTTCTTCACTAAGATAGGCCTTTTTATCAACTTCAATATTCATTGCAAATCAAGAATGTTGTAAAAATTGGGCGTTTTAGATAATTTGAGCAAAGTGATTCAATTCGGGACTTTTTGTCTCTTAAGTGGTCATTGTTAGCTTCTTGATCTCACATTGATATTCTGACATGGCCATTATCATTTTAGGATCCATGTTAATGAACTTGCTAGATTTGAAGCTTTGCTTAAATTGTTAAAAATTCATTGCTTTATATTGAGCCTTCTAGCTTAGTTTTGATATATATGTCTTAACATGCTCTTGCTAGCGCTTTCAGGCTTGATATGTATTGAGTAATATTAGAAATGCTAGCTTGTTCTTTTGGGTAATCTCCAAAGTTTCTTGTACTCAAAAATTGAAAAATACAAAATATGAAGCCACTCCATTGCATTTCATGCTTACTCTTTCTTATGTTTTATTCTCATTTCTGCATTTGTCATCTCTGGATGAGAGGAAGGCGTGATTCCTTGATGAATTCATTGTCAAAGGGGGAGAAGATGTAGCAAAATGTTAAAAGGGGAGCTATTTGGAGAAAAAGGGAAAATAAATTTTTCTTGAAAAAAAATAATGATCATAGTGAGGGGGAGCATTTAGTTTGCATTCTTATGATCTTATTGCCATTTTTGAACTTGAATTGCAATTCTTCGAATCTCACAATGATCAAAGGTCATTTGAACAATTGTTGTTTCATATGGACCTTAAGTGAGAATTTTGACTCCATTCTGGAAATTAAAGCTTTCTTGCTTTCTTTTGTCTTATCTCACTTGCCTTTGCTAATCTGAAGCCAACTTGGTCATTTCTATTGCTTTTGGACCAAGTTGTGCCTTTGCGCGAAAACGTGAGTATTTCTATTTTCAAACCTCAAAACTTATATTTTTTGGAAATTGCCAATGTGTTCATCAAGGGAGAGATTGTGGATATCATGGGGATGTGATCACGAACTTAGGATGATAATACAATTGGCAATGGCGTTGAAGGTTTATCGAAACACGCGTTTTCAGTGAAGTTCAAAATGTTGTCAGGTCTCAAGCGGTCAAACCGGCCAATGTGTGGCGGTCCGACTGGCCTGTGTGGCGGTCAGACCGGCCAGGCCTTAAGTCAGGCTCAGGCAAAGTGGCTGGCGGTCAGACCGACCATTGGGTGGCGGTCTAACCGGCCATAATAGAATTTTGAGTTTGGAGCTGGGCCAAAAATAGAGGGTGTAAGCAAAAGAGGAGATTCTCATAATTTTTGGAGCTTCGAGTCAAAAGTTCTATTCGTTTGAAAATTCCAGTATGTTTCGGATTTCCAGGGAGGAAATTTGGCTAAGTTCCAGCTGGGCGGTCAGACCGGTTTTGACTTGTTCGTCGGCCAGCTTGGCGGCGATGTTTGTTGGTTAGGTCAAGTTCATGGGTTTCCTTGCATAGATGTTGCATGATGCATGTTTTGGCTAACATGGGTCAAGTTGTGAAGAACTTGTGCCCAGAAATGGTTGCTTGATCTATTGTTGTGCAGATGACTTGGAGTCAACTATGGTCAATGATGAGGAGGACCGGGACTAGGTTAGGAGAACCGAGGTCCAGAACGGTCGTAGATGTCGGGTGAGATGGTTGGACTCAAGCAAGGCGCAAGACGGACTAAAACCATAGAAGGCGAAGTTTGAGCAAAGGCCTTTGTGAAAGTATGTACTCATGCCTCATCAATTATGTGAATTGATGATTGTGCGTATCGTGCGGTGCTACGTAACGGTTTGCTTGTTTGTGATGGTTGTAGGACACCGGAGCTAGGTCATGGTGAGGCGGACTAGATCGGGACTAGGTTAGGAGAACCGAGGTCCAGAATGATCGAGGTGGTGCTGGAAGATGACTGAGGCTAGCGGAGTGCTTACAAGCCGAGAAGACAAGGAACCGGAGCGGAAGCTACCGGTAGTGAACATGACGGGCAGCGGTAAGGTTGACCGGGACTAGACTCAGGGATGAGTTGAGGTCCGGACTAGGCTCAGGGAGGAGCTGAGGTCCTGAACAGTCAAGGAAGCCAGGTGCAGTTATGGTGAGACAGGTAGTGCGCCAAGTGACTTGGTCCCAGTTGCAAGCGAGGACAGTTCGATGGGATCCGGACGCGTGAGAGGCTTGGCGGGAAGTCATTGGGGCCACATGGATGATGACGGAGCATGGAAGATGCTTCGAGGCGAAGGAATCGCCAAAGGTCGGTAGAGGGATATTTTGGGAAATTGCTCTATACCAAAAAAAAAGTGGTGAGTGGTGGTGTGCCAAACCACCTTCTTGGCCTTGGAGAAACCGCGGCGCAAGACGGCGCAAGGAGAGGTGATCTAGGTCAAGAGAAGATGAAGACGGTGCTTTAAAATACGTGCATAAGTGAAACCCGTTTGTGTGTGGACTTAACGGGTGCCCGTTTGGGATGTCTCTCTAGGGCTAGCCTCCACTATAAATATGGAGGCTGCTGGTTGCACTTCCCAACCCTTTGATTCTAGCAACCCTAATTTGGGATTTAGGGCTAGGATAGGAAAGTGGAGAGGCTACGGTTCATGAGAGATGGATTGATTTGAGTGCTCAAGTGTTGAGCTTTGTCCTCCATGGTGGAGTGGCTGTAAACATACAATCTTTCTAATCAATCTATGCAAGATTTGCCCCAAGTTAAGTTCTATCTTATTCTTGCTCTCTCTTTGATGCCTTTAGGATTTTTGGTGTTTCTTAGGTTTTTATTTGGGACCTTGCTGGGATGTGTGGGGTACGATCTAAGGTCATCTTGATCATCATCCACCCACAAGCAAGCTTTTGGATCTAAGTTTTAATTTTGCCCGGTTTTGGTGAAAGAAAGGGTGATTTTAGGGGGTTTTGCTCTTGGGGGCTTTTGGCTTGATTCTTCCTGTGATTGAGGATGCTAGGACGTATGGGAGACCATCCTTAGCCATCTTGGATTCATTCCTCTCACGAAATCATCCCAATCACCGTTTTCGTATTTGGCTCAGTTTTGAAGCAACCTTCACTAAAACAGAAAAAAGTCAGAACTTTGGCAACGATCTTCATGATCGTTGACTGGAATAGGTTCATGATATCCTAAAGAAGGTATGTTTCAAGTTTCGTGAAGTTTAGAGTTGCGGATCAAAAGTTAGACCAATTTGTGATTTTAAGTTCGGGCTGATTTTACTGTTCATTGACTTGGAGGTCAGACCGCCATGTATCTAGCAGTCAGACCGCCCATGGTGATCAGTCAGATCGCCCCTGGTGAGAGGTCAGACCACCTAACTCTGAATCTTTGGTAATTTAGGTCTATTTGCTTCGAGGTTTTGTTTGGGTTCAATACAAGTCTTCCACTGTGCTTGTATATTGATCTTTATAGCTTCCATAGCTATTGGAGTAAAATTAGTATTTATTCTGATCAAGGTGAAAAAGTGATCGCGCTCCTATTCACCCCCCCTCCCCTCTAGTTGCCGTTCCGGTCCAACAGTTCCAAAGCAATTGTCTATTTATTTATTATTCTTTGCAATTACACATTTGAATATATTTATTTTATTTATCATCAATGTTGCTTTATGCAAAAGAACCATATAGCTAACTTTTGTTCAAGCCTTGCATTAATACTATTTGCATACATTTCCCCACGATTTGATCAGTTGAAGAATATCAAGCTGCTTAAGAGTTCTTCGCCCAGGAGTACCATGAAGATTTTGCGGATTAGGATGTGTTCTCCACTCGATTGTCTGTGGGCATGTTGATTGGCCATTTCAAGAGTTTCGTTCGGTTGCAAGAGTTTATTTGTTTCTTTAGCTCTACATGGCAAGTTAAGTAAACGTTGACCATAAGGTCCAGTTATTATTACTTTGAGACCTTTTTAGTTAAATAGAATAAATGGATGGTATTTCATCACTGTTTCCTGTGTGAGCTAGCTATTGATCTGGGACTAGTTCAGAATACACAGAGGGTTTCTGAATCGTATTTTTGGGTCCCGACAAGAGTTTTGGTAGGATGGCGGTTGAGAAGATAGGTAGCGGCATGGAGGGCCTCCACCCAAAATGTAGGAGGCATGCTAGCTTGGAAGAGAATTGGTGGAGCGAATTACACGTTCGACTTTACCGTTCTGTTGAGAAGTATGAGGACAGGACATTCAGAGGGTGATGCCCCAGTCAAGAAAGAATAGATGGGCGGTGGAGTTATCGACCTCGCGGTTGTTGTCGCATTGAATGCTCTTGAGGACAGTTCCGAATTGGGTAGTAATGTAGGCGACGAAGTGTGAGATGGTGGAGAACACATCGGATTTAAGGTGTAGGGGAAATGTCCATAGGTAATGAGTATAATCATCAAGTATGACAAGATAGTATTTGTATTCGGAAACACTAGGAATAGGAGATGTCCATAAGTCACAATGTATTAACTCAAATTGTTTTGTCGCTCGAGAGGTACAAGATGTAAATGGAAGCCAAACATGGCGACCGAGCTGGCAGGCGTGACAGACGAAAGTATCAATCACATTATTATATGGAAGAGAGAAAGAGCAAAATAAATGGTGGAGGGCTTGGTGTCCCAGGTGACCGAGCCGACTATGCTAGAGAGCAGTGGAAGGGGTGGTGCAGACGATAAGGGTAGTTGAAGGAGGCCAAGTCGACGGGTGGAAGGGGTAGAGATCGCCCTCACTATTCCACCTGACAATCACGTTCCTAGTGCGAAGATCCTTCACAGAAAGGCCGAAGGGATCAAACTTAACAAAAAGTTGGTTATCAATAGTGAATTTACAAATGGAAATGAGATTTTTGATAATGTGTGGTGTGACGAGGACATTGTGTAAGGAAAAAGAGTAGGAGGGGTTGGAGAGGGAGATGCTGCTGGTGTGGGTGATCAGAAGGTAAGACCCATTACCAACAACGATGCCACCAGGAGTAGTGGAGGAGGGGGCGTGGACGATGGATAAGTTACCGGGCTCCGATGTCATGTGAGAGGATGCCCCCGAGTCCATGAACAAGTCTCCTCCGGCCGGTGGTGGCGTCAACGTCATGGTGTTCAGGCTGTTGATGAGGG
This sequence comes from Phyllostachys edulis, assembly GCA_036346405.1. NCBI lineage: Eukaryota > Viridiplantae > Streptophyta > Magnoliopsida > Poales > Poaceae > Phyllostachys > Phyllostachys edulis. Next base: position 70,737,504 of record CM070549.1, on the reverse strand, counting down.
TCTGCTGATCCCAAGACGATGGCGTGGAGGAGGTGGCTGCCACGGCGGGGAGTACCATAGCTGCCACAATTGTTGGGGAGGCAACGGTAGCATGGTGACCAGCACCTGCTGGTTCGATCCAGAGTGGCCGGTAGGTGTGCCAGGGTGTGGACTAAGGAGGCCAAGACCGGGAAGACGACCTTTCCCAGGCCACATGTGAATGGAGCCTGCCCACGGGTGGTTGAACGAGGGCCAGGGGGCAGAGTGTTTGTTGCTCCTGTTAGCCTGTTCCTTGTTGTTGCACCGGTGACGACGACGACAGTAGGGGCCAGTGGAGCTATGGTTGGATGTGGAGCTATAGGAGGAGCTACCATGCTTGAAGGTGGTGCCATTGCCCGAGGCGTCGGCGCTGCCCGAGTTGCCTTTGGAGGATCCGGTGTTGCCGCTGTTGGTGGTGACGAAGGCCGACTGCTGCGAGGAGTCGGCGGATAGCGTGAGTTCCTTAAGGAGGAGGGAAGACCTCATCTCGAGGAAGGTCGGAAAAGGCTTCTGCATGGACAGGAGGGTGCGCATGTAGGCGAAGCATGGGCTCATCCCTCGGAGAGTGTCGAGAACAAGGGTTTTGTCGCTAACCCTGCTGTTTGCAACACTGAGAACATCGGCCAATGATTTCTGCTTGCGGCAGTAACGGCGACGGACATTGCACCCTGGGAGAGGCTTCAGAATTATTTCTCCAGATAGATGGTTCGAGTCTCGGCTTTGTGTCGGAACAAGCCCTCGATGTGCACCCAAACGATGTGGGCGGTGGCATCGGGGTCCATCACCATGGACAGGAGGTCAGTGGAGATGGCGCCGTAGAGCCAGGAACGAACGAGCGCATCAAGACGAAGCCATTAGGCGTTGGGTGCTGTGTCGGCTAGTCGAAGGTGATCATCGAGGGCATACTTGCATAGTGCAACCTTGAACAGCATGCGCCACTGGGAGTAGTTGCCGACCTGAAGATCGAGGGTAGGAGGCACGAGAGTCTTGATACTTGCGACGGAGACAGCTTGCGCCCAAAGGGTTGCCTTGGCTGCTTGCTCGTCGCAGGAGGTAAGTAGAGCGGCGTCGCCGATGGCGACACCAGTGGCGGCCATGAAGGTTTGGGGAAGGTGGGAGAAGGCTAGGAAGGAAACCTATCTGATACCGTGCTAGTGGGAAAATATTCCAGCATGTATTTGATTGGGAGCAACCCGTATGTATACAAGTACAGGAGCGATTTGCGCTTACTGGAAGTACGAGAGCGATTAGCGCTTGACAGGAGCAATTAGCGTCTGATGAACCAAAAATAGAAGATACATTCCAAGTATATCATGTGCAGGATATGTCTGGGAGATCTCCTGTCCGTCGCTGATACCGTGCATAGTACTGTAGTCTAACACTAATACTATTGACTATTGTACTGTAGGCCTGTAGCTCTTGTAGCTAAATTTCCTCTCTCATTACCCTTTCCGAAATCCACAAAAATCAGCCCCAAGATTTCCCATTTGAGGTCTAAAACTTGTAGATCCTACATGCCCTAACTTGATTTCACGCAGACATACATATTTTGACTGTAAGTTTTTGTTGTGTTTTTTTGGTGAGGTTGTTATTGTATTTATGGAACGGTAGTATTATGAAAGTGATTTCGCAGACATATATACCTGTTATTTTTCTGGTGGCGTTTTTCATTTATGAATTAATCAGTGGCCAATGTTTTCATAGTTTTGACTGTAGATACACAAAAGCAGCATTCTTCATGCACAGGACGGTTTACACTATGTTTTGCTGATGGTAGTTCGTATTCCAAATCGAAGCACATGCTATGGAATGCTATTGCTTGAAAGTACACATATTGTGATCTACAACAAACTATATGCATTTTTCTTGCAAAAAAAAAGTTGAAGTGACTATTCCTTTGAATCAGCTTAGAATGCCCAGTTCAATACTATTCTTTCGGTAAGTAAAATTATGCTAGACTATGGTAAAATATATGAAGTTATGAACTCATGTTATATTATTTAAGTATGTACGATCTTTGTATTTATGAAGTTATTGAACTATGTATCATTTTTATTCTATGATTATGTATTCAAAGTGAGATTCTAAGTTAAATTATATGTGCATATAATTACATATATATATATATATATATATATATATATATATATATATATATTTATAAATAAATATATATTATTATATTAAAATCCGAAATGGTGCGTCGGAATAGACCAATACCGGCGTATTCCATACCAAAAGGCAAACCGGAATAGCCTCCGGAATTGAATTGACAACTATCTGTGGAACTGTAAGACGAAGCGGGGTGGAAGTTAGGATTGGTGTGTCTGGCACAACCGATGTTAGTGTTATGGCATTACTAGATTTACCTCAACGCATTTGTAAAATTCATTATCTGTCAATCAATTTTCCTCATTGTTGGATCCTCCCCCAAATTTGTGCTCCTTCCTAGGGTACAGGTTCACTGGGCTTTTGAGTTTGGATTCACTAGGCCGCGACTTTAGAGGGAGGGGGCGGCGGTAGCTCGACAGTGGATGGCGGCAGGAGGGATGGCAACAGGGAAGAAAGCAAGGAGGCGACGGAGGAGGTGGAGGAAGGGAGGCGGGCGTCAGCCGGAGGTGGGCACACGGGGAGTGGTGGGGGTGGTGTGGGATGGGTTAGGGTCTGGGGATAACGAGGGCGGTTGGATGTTGAATTGTTGATTCATTCAATGGCCCAAAAAAATGACCAATAAGCAACAAAAATTCAGTCACCTAAACATTAGACATCCCCTTGCTTCAAAGTTTCCCTGAGTAGGCTTCTCTACAACTGAACATGCATAATAGGATGAAACCTGAAGCCTGAAATACGAGTTATGTTGTTTCCTGAACCCTGATCAATGTAATACAACCGCCGAGATAGCCTGGTGAAGATATCCATAGCTGAATTTTAGGTACCATCCCAATCAATTATTATTTGTCAAATATATATCCACCGTACACAAATTAAAAGAGAATGGCACCAAGATACTGCATCTCCAGTCACAGAAATTAGATAACACAACATTAAGTTTTTTTTCATTGTGTATGTCACAACCAAAGCAAACTACATGAACACACCAAATGTTAAGCTAGATAATAATAATCATCATAATATCCACATCATAAGGATTAAAACGAAACTGAAAGCCGAATCATGAAAACGAGAAGGCAAACTGACAGTTCAATATGCCGATAGACAAACTCCTACGATCACTCCTAAAGAGGAAAACATGGACAGTGGCAATGTCCATCAGGATGCTAAACCAGCGCAATGCTGCTCTCACCACCTGGAGGCTTGCGGTTTCCACCTAGGTACTCTCTGGTTGGGGCCTTCCCATCTGCAAATATGTCACTGCCAGCCATTTCTTTCAGTTTCGCAGAGCTCAGATGCTTCTTTGCGGACACAGGTGCCTCATCTCCTTCCAATATGTTGTCCTCCGAGAGAACAGTGAATTTCTGGCAAGTTATCTTCATCGCAGTTTTCGACTCGCTGTCAGTGTTGGCCTCTCCAAACGAGAAGTTGCTCACCTGTTCAAGGATGATAACATCCGTTAAATAGCATTTCAGCATGCAGAAATCCCATAAAGTGCCAGATAGGTTGCAGTACATTTGCATTTTTTACAGGTGTGTGTGAAGCAGAGCTGCCATTTTCTGAGTTCCTTGCCCTGTTAGGCCTGGGATCTGGAGGATCAGCAAAGATGTCATGGCCAGTGAGCTCCTTGGATTTTGCATTAGATATCTGCCTCTTCATCTTACTGTCTGCCTCACTCAGCGTACCGCTAAGCTCACGCTGCTTTGCCACCTCAGCCACCGAAGTTGGCTTTTTGGGAGGAACACTACCGTCCTCAGCGAACGTGATGTGGCTTACAGTACTAATCGCCTGTAGTTAAAACAAAGTCTGACTTAGTCTCCAATCATATCATGCAGCATGATTACTTTTTCTTGATTTCTGTCAAGTAATACAGTAAAATCTAGGTCATGTCAAACATCATTCTTCTCTTGTGTTTTTTTGGAAAGCAATATCAAGTGCACTATTAACCACCGAGTCACTAAAGTACAGAGTATACACCAGAAATGCTCAAGTGAGAATCGCTGACCAACAGTACTCTGTTACAGGAAAAAGCCTACTAAAAATCTTGAACACCAAATTAATCCTACATTAGGATGCTTTAGATATTTTATATCATAATCAGATATATGTAGTTGATTTTTGAAGAAGCAAGAGCAACATGAAAAGCTAACTGACTTTTGAATCAAACAGTTGATGCAATTTGAACTCTAGATTATGTTTAATTCAGCAATGTGCACTTCTAATTTGTTCCATTGAAAAAGCCACATATGCAGCAACAATGCCAAACATTTCTCACAGCATTCAGGCTAACAAGTAACAGCATCCGAATGTTGCAAATTTCGTGTCCAGCAAATCTAGTTCTGTAATCTTCCAGCCAAGATCCGGTGTACTCTATAGCATTATTGCGAACGGGCATAAATAAGTGCCGAACCCATCAAAGATTCGTCCAATCTGAAAAATATGCTTCATTATTTCTTCCGCGAAGCCTTATGAAACAAAGAAACTCTCCGCACCGCATCATCTACAATTAGTACAGGCTCCCCCATTTCACAGTACATCACACGAATGCCAATCTAAGTGTTTCCTGAGAACAATTTAGCACAAAATGCCACGAAAAAAGGGCAACAATATCAATACCAAAGCTTTTGCAATCATGGTTTTCATAAACCAGCACCTGGTAATTGCGCGAGGCAGCCCGGCCGGGCGTCGCCGCGGCGGCTGCGGCGGCGCTGCCGGACTCCTCGGCGTCGCCGTTGGCCCCAGCCGCGAATATGCCGCTCCCCGTCATCTCCTTCCACTTGGGCGCCGAGCATGGCTTCCTGAAACACACAGGGCAACGCCGAAAGTAAGCACAGCCTGGGATGGAATCACGCAGATACGGGATACCAATGGAGGCCAATCAGTTGCTTGATCCGGATCAGAAGGACGGATACAAGAACAGAACCAAGGTGGGGATGGATTCCACCCCATTCTCGATTTTCTCACCTCTGGTTGAGGCTCTCGGCCTCCTCCTCGCTGACCTGGCCCCCGAACACCACCTTCCTGATCGCCTCCGACGGCTGCGCCCAAGCAAGCAAGAAGAGCTCAAGAACAGCACACGCACACCACAGAGAGGCAGGCAGCCACGGATAAGGGGAAGCGATGGCGGGGGTTACCTGGTGGGGACGGCGTGCTGGCGACGGCGTGGCGGGGCCGTCGCCCTGCTCCGGCCAGGCGAGCAGGTCGGCCGTCGAGGTGTGGGACTTCCTCACCGGCGTCGCCCTCTCCATCTGCACCTCCCTATCCCTGCTCTCTCTCTCTCTCTCTCTCTCTCTCTAGACGTTTCTTTCTCCCCCCCTCTCTCTCTCTCTAAAAAGGAATGGGGAGAGGTGTGAGATGCGTGAGGTGGAGTGGAGTAGGATGGCAGGAAGGTGAGGGGTCTCTGTTGCTCCCTTACCAGTTCACTTACCAGTCATTGACAGGTGGGGTCTACATGGGCGGATGAAGCGCTGACGTGCGGGGCCGGGAGTGAGGGGGTGGGGTGGGGTCGGGCTGTAGAGATCACCGCGTTTCTTTGTTTGGTTTGTTGTTGCCTTCTGTTTTCAGATTAAAGATTTGTTTATTTATTTCCTCTCAAAATAGTAGACTTCATTTATTTTTCAGTGGGAATCGCTATTTCTAGATTTTTTTAATTCTATACCAGTATATTCTCTCGTTTTTGCGAATTATATCAGTATATTCTCACGGATACGAATTGTATACAGCCTAATTGCAGACATGGATTTCACAAAATTAGGCCTTGTTTATAACTTGGAATTTTTTTTTGTTCGTACGGAAAATAAACCTGATTTCTATGAAATTACTCTATTCCGAATAGATCCTTAGAGCGTGACAAAGTTATGGAAACTTGCTGTATGGCTGACTCTAGTTGATGTGGAGGAGCTGAGCAGAGATTTTTTTTTTGTAGGTTTTTCAATCTGTGCTTTGTTCTGAGGAAGATGTACCAAACGACCCTTCTATGCGCAGAGTACTACGTTTCTAGTTCAAAAAGAGAGGTGTTTGGATTCACAGAGAGGGGAACTTTTTTTTAATTAAATAATCTTTTTTTAACTTTTATTTTAAAGTTAACCTCCGGTGCACTTTATTTTTAAAAATAACTCATTTGGTCACGCCACCACCTATGGTGTGACCAAACAACATTGCCACGCTAGAAAAAACTCTTGTCACACCATAGGATAAGTCATAAAAAAATTTCTTTAGTCGCGCATGCATGGCGTGACCAAACAACACTGCTGTGCCACCACCCATGGCGTGACAAGAGTTTGCCCAAAACGGCCGACGTGGCGGTGTTGTTTGGTCACGCCATGGGTGTGGTGTGACCAAAGGAGTTATTTTTAAAAATAAAGTCTTGTGGGAGGTTAACTTTAAAATAAAAGTTAAAAAAAGATTATTTAATAAAAAAAATTCCAGAGAGGGGTGTTCGGTGGATGTTTGATGCACCTATGTTTCTTCAAGCGTGCATGCATGCTGATTGCAGCTCTCTTACTGATAAAGTCTAATGCTCCTGGTGTCCTAACGAAACAGTAGTTTTGATGCGAATCAAATATCTAGATGAGACTAAATTCGTAGGTTTCCCGATTTTTCACAGTGGTAATTTCTGATCAGATATGTAGGGCACGAATTACAGAATGCAACTCGCACTTGGATAAATAAATCTCACACCCGCATACAACACAGTACACGAATGAGAGAAGAGACCAACCAAGACTAGCACTCAAATTCAATCAATGAGATTAAACCTGAGTAGCAATCAAAGATACCCTAGATGTGAAACACTCAAGAACTTACACACACACGATAAACAGAGGTAGACCCTAATGGTGACACACCAAATAACTCAATTCATAATTTCGACTCTGGTTTACAAGGATGCACGACATGCCTTCATATAAGCTACAGGGACTGGCGGCTTAAGGCCTAAAACTCAGGCACATACACTCAGACACACACACACACATTAAAATAAATAGAGATAAATGAACTAGATAATCTCTTGATCTGGACGTGACTCATGGTGGAATCAATGGATCAGATGCACTTGGGGCCAGCCCTCCTTGGACATGTGGGTTGCAACTTATTTTCAGATTACACGGATATTCTGTTCATGTAATCTATCTCCTCTCGGCTTGGAACTCTCAAGTTGGTTTGGTAGAAATACTCTTTGGTGCGTGAAAGGAAACTGTTGAGAAACTGTCGCTAACGAGTCTAGTCCGAGTGATCACCTCATAGACAAGCGTAAAATTGCACACAAAAACATAAGTACATAATAGTAGATTGAACACAGAGATATGGGGGGACTTCTTTCTTCTCTTTATTTCTCTTCCCAAAAGCACGTACAATGGTTGGGAGTCCCCTCCTATATATAGTATATAGATGGATGAGAAGCCCATCATGGGTCAGACCTACAAGGTCTGAGCCTAGGTTTCTTAACACTCCCACTTGAGCACTCATCCGACATATTTATATCTCATCAAAACTCCATAAAAACCTTAGCCGAGAAACTTCAGAAAACTCGTCAAGGGAAAAAGAGTACAATCCACCTAATTTCATTTAATCTCTAAATTTTATTCTTTGGGTACTCGATTTTCGTGATCAAGTTTCAATAATGAGTTTGTGAAGATTCTCCATCTGAATTCTGTACTTCTCTAAGTCTCATCATTCCAATTCCACATATGCACCTTTCAAAGCTAGATGCTAGAAGTGACTTAGTGAATAAATCCGCAAGATTTTCACATGACTTAGTATGCAGTACTTTAATTTCGTCCATCTTTTGCAATTCATGAGTATAGAAGAACTTGGGGTTGATATGCTTTGTGAGTTGACTCTTCATATAACTCATCTGCACTTGTGCAACACAACCTGCATTATCTTTATAGATAATAGTGGGAGTTTGTGCGATATTTAATCCACACGACTGCTGGATGTGGTGAATCATCAGATGAAGTCAAGAACATTCTCGCGAGGCCTCGTACAGTGCTATGATTTCTGAGTGGTTCATCGAAATTGATACAAGACTTTGCTCAGATGATTTTCATGAAATTGCAGTTCCATCACATAAGAATACATAATCTGTCTGAGTGGTCTGATAGGTACCCGGCATCTGCATAGCCAGTCTTGGTTCTTTCTGTAGAACAAACTAAGGTATTTGCTTCCTTGGAGGTATCGGAAGATGTTCTTTATTTCATGTCAATGCTTTTTGGTAGGTTCTGCACTATACCTTATTAATAGGTTCACGGAAAATGCAATGTTCGGCCTAGTACAGTTTGCTAAATAATGTTTTGTGGCGCCTCATGTGCGGCACAGAAGTTTTCCCACTATTCGGCAGCGATGCCTTCCATTAGGTGAGTGGCATAGAGGATCTTCTCATGGTCGTTGCATTGGGTGATCAACAGCTTTCTCTCAATGACACGAAGCCAATCATCGGCTTCAACTGGTGAGACATGCCCAAAAAAGGTTGGTGGACGGGTTCTCATGAACTTGCCTAGCTTAGATGGTCCATGGTGACCATGAGCGACTGGGGCTCCGGTGTGATGACTGTTTTTGCTGTTCTGATTATTCATATTCTGAATCTGGTACATCATTGTGTACATCATTTGGGTCTGAGCTACCATGAAAGTTCCAAAATTCTACAGGTTGATTGGGGGTGCTTGCAGCGGAACTGCTCCTGCGAGGGTCTACTCATTGCCTTCTGACACAGGGGTGCCGGAACCACTTGCAGCGGCATGACGAGTCTGAACCATCTGGTGAAGCTCCATGGGTTAGATAAGGTAGCAAGCATAAGATGAGTTAGGAACTAGATAGGGTAGGTTAAACCCAACAAATACAACTTCAAGAAACCAACTGAAATACTTATATTAATAAGGTCTTAGCATGGTTGCAACAAATGCCTAAGGGCCTTTGCAGCTCATACTCGCACACATGAAACAAGAACAAATCTAAACACATCATCTACCGTCTAAAGGGCGACTCTCCTAACCTTAAACTGGCTAAGCCTAACTGAACTTAAACCTTAGCGAACTCAGTCGCTGAGGTAGCCTCCACAACCACGGCGGTGCTCCCGCTTGCTGTAGACCTAAAAGTGAGCTGGCATCCTTTCAAACTGATCCTGGTGCCCCGGAACTGGTGCAGCGGGAACAGGCATCCCTGGTGCAGGCATAGCTGGCTCCTCCAACTTGGCGGCCTCTGCTGGCTCCTCAGCTTCATCTGGGTCTCCCTCTTCAGGGTCTTTCTCTTCAAGGTCTTCCTCTTCTTGATCCTCCTCGTGCTCGTGCTGGCTGTAGAGGGCTTCTTCTAGCACAGCTATCCTTTCTTCTACCATCTGCAAGGTCTCGTGGATGCACTCCAGCTCTGTGGTGGCCAACTCCAGTTACTCCTCCTGAGCAGCGGCGAACTGGGCAAGATGCACCACAGTGGCGTTGCTCTCTCCATCTGTACATGGGTAACGTGTAGGAAGGTCCACTGTAGAGGCGCGAGGGTGGTAGCGGAAAACTGTGTCTTCTAGCTCGCGAGCGTAGATGTTGAAGATCTTTAAGATGGTGAGGTGTGAAGACTCTTGAATTGCCTCGGTCCAGATAATCCTCCGAACTAAGACGTTCAGGGGTTGGCTTGCTTTGGTGTGCCTCCTGGCATATATAGTCAAACGACAGATCACTCCACAGTCTCGGCCGTTCACTACCCAGTTGATGCCATGGTACATTGGACGGTCAAAGCCTCCAAGCACTTGCAACAGCTTCTAGAGCTCAACGGCAAGTCTTCCCTTGTGCTCACCATAGTTCTGAAGATGAGGCATCTGACAAGACAGACAAGCGGGTAAGAACAACTTAAAAACAGCAGGGAGAGGAAAAATTTCAGCAATAGTTGAGTCAAGAGAGACATGAGGGAAGTTAAGCAGTTCAATTAATCTTGCAAGTTAATTTTACTTTAGAAAATAGTTTGGACACTCTAGAGATGGCCGATCTAGCTAAGGTCAAGACCTACAGTCAGTATGACTCTGATACCACCTCTGTCGGGACCCAAAAATACAATTCTGGATCCTTTGTGTATAATGCACTAGTCCAGGATCACGCTAGTGCACACAGTGTCAACATAGATGAATATCGATCCACACAAGACGAAATAATAGCATAAATGATTAATCAGAATAACAAATAACCATTTTGACCTTATGATCGAGTTTACATTTATTAAGCTTTGCAGGGCTGGCAATAATGAAGTAAACAACAACGGAACAAAATAAACTCCAACAGAATCCCATCAATTCGCTATAGGCAACCGACTGGGATCAAGACCTAATGATCATCACCTTCATAGAACTCTCCTCAAAAGCAGGCGAAGACTCCTCCACTTCTATTGAGTGATTATAGCAAGCATGATTACACAACCGTACTCGCAAGTCATACCACAGAATGCAACGTATATATGATGGCTTATTCCAACGAAATGGCTTCTGTGGTTCTTTTGTAGAAATGCAACATTTGCAATTTGAATATGAATAATAAATTTGAACACAATGTAAAACAAATAAACAATATTAATTTTATTAGTTGTTTTCACAAAGAACACAAAGTCTAAACAAGTTATTCACACAACCATATGACTTAGATCACACAGCTCCCTTCCCACGTGTTTTATGAAAATCTAACCCTCGTGTGAAATCCCCGAGCATGTCCATAACCACGGATACAGCTATTCGAATAGATTGTTTTTAACACTTTGGAGAGGTTGTACACTTTACCCACACGATATAACCAGTGTAGCAAGCACCAATCATAACAAAACTTTTCCAAAACTTCATCTCAACAATTGACACTCCCAGTATGCTTTACCGTCATACCAACCTAAACACAGTGCTTTAGCATAACACACACCGTTGGACAGGGAAGCGGCGAACCGTCCCGCGATGTGACTACCTGGTAGCTCACACCTCCACCCATCGCTGAGCTCCTAACCTACAACCTGAGTAATAAATTTCGAGACTCCCTAACTTACTAAGTTAGGCCCGTCCTATACCAGGCATGTGGTCGTACAGTAAGTCTCAGTTCAATGGCACACAAAATTAAGTCCTTAATTGACCAAGGTAAGACTTTCAATTTCTAACTATACCACGAATATGATCATTCCCATGCACACAGCTCCATCAATTCACATAATATCCACCACTTGCCTCAGTCTAAATCCTTTTCTACCCTTTTGGTTAAGTACAACACATGCTATCAACGAGTAACGACACACAATGCACACAGTTTTATCACAAAGTTCCATAATCACTTAGTCTGATTCATATTTGCAACTCACATGAAATAATGACTTGTGGCATGGTTAAGCAATCTACTCGTATCTAACCAACCCACGTTGATGCTATGATAATACTAACTAAATAATGAACCAATCTAGGGTGATAAAAGATTATGACATAACAATAGACAAGGTAAATATAAATAATTTGGATTGATAACTAAACCCAAAAATATTTAAATAAATACTTAAAGTAAATGCATTAGTTTGAATCAAAGTAATTTGGAAAACTGGGTTCAACATGATCAAAGGTATAACTTGCCTTGGAATAGATCTAGGTACTGATCTTGATCGTGAAACACTCCTTCTCCAAAACTACCTGAAGTATCAACGACTACTCGCAAACGAAGTAAATAAACAAAACAAATAAATAACAGAGATAAAATAAACTCCAAAAATTAAATAAAAATCTCAGATAAATAGAGCTCGAATTTAGAAATTTGAATGGGCTCTATCGGAGTTCAGATGAATAAGATATGGCCTTTGGAATATCAAATATAAATAAAATAACCTAAATAGGATTTATTGGAATTTCCGAATTGTTTTCCTACGGAAAAATCGGATTATGACGTCCACTGACGTTAGCCCTCAGAATTTCAGCCGAAAAAGAAATAAAAAGGAATTATGACATGTGGGACCCACATGGCGGTGACATGGCTCACGGTGGACTGGTTCTATATATATACCAGATCAAATTTGGGGCTTGGGCTGGAGTGCCACGCAAGCGCGCACGTGGCGTTGAGTCAGTGAACACGTGGGACGACACGCAGGTGCGGGCACTAATGTGGCGAGCCACGTGGGTGGACACGTTAGATCGACGGCGGTGCGGCTCAGGAACCGAGGGTTCCGACGAACGGCGGTGATTCATCGGTGGTGGGTGGTACCAGAAGGTAGAGGGTGACGCGGGGATCTTGTGGATGTGCTCACGAGTGCTCAAGGACGTCTGTGATGACTGGCGGTGAGGTCGAAGTGGCGGAGAAGACACGGGCTCATCGGGATTGGTGTTCTGGCGACACTCCGGTGAGGTGAAGGCATCCAAGGTGAAGCCCTCGCTCTTGCGATGCTGACCACGAGGCTCCGGCGGTGCTGACGGTTACGAGATTGCTCGTCGGAGTTGGCGGTGGCGCATATGCTTCCTCGAGCTCCTACGGCGGCTAGGGTTCGACCCCGGCGCTGAGGCAGCTAGGGTTGAGGTGCGGACACCAAAGGCTACCCCTCTATTTATACCTGGCGGCTCGGGGGAGTCCAGGACACGGACGCCTAAAACGGCCGAGCGGCTGTAAGATCGAGGATGCCGACTAGAGGGGGCGGTGAATAGGCGGTTTTAAAAACTTCTTTGGCTAAAACCGATTTCTATTGTGGAAGCTAATATTAAAACGGTTTTGCACAATTAAAACCTAAATCAACTAGCCTTTACTAAGTGCGCCAACAAACAAAGACTATTGATAAACTAGCAACCATACAAATGCAAGAAAGCACTTCAATTCTAGGAATGTAAATTGCAATAGAGTAAAGCATAAGAATGCAAACCACAATGACACGGCGATGTTTTGTCGTGGTGTTTAGAGACTTGCCGGTCTCCCCTAATCCACCTTGTGGTAAGCCCAAACCAATTGGACCAGCTCCACAAATTAAGCCAACACCTCCGAGGTAAGTCCAACCACTTGAACCGGTTCCAAACCGAACCAACACCTCACTCCACTAGGGTTGCTCTTTCCTCCACTCTAGAGATAGTGAGCACCACACCACTCACAAACCACCTGGGTCTTCTCACAATCTTCTTTGAGAAGCTCACCGGCGCAACGACGCTACCACGTCGTCTAGGTGTCGGTAAACACGAAGAGTAACAAATCTTAGACTCTTACTTGACCTAATCAAGTGTCTAAGCTCAAGTGGATACACAATCCACTAACTAAGGCAACACATGCACTTAGGGTTTTCTCTCTAAGCTCACTAAGCGCAACACATGCACATATGAGAGGAGAGAACTTGCTCTTAGCTCAAGAGAATAGAAAGGGGCACCAGCAACCTCTCCTCAACCTGCCAAGGTGGATATTTATAGCCCCCACACAAAAACTAGCCGTTGTGGATAAGATTGCTGAAAAATCAGCAGGGCCAGTCTGACCGCAAGCAAACGGTCGGTCAGACCACACCCCCTCCAACGGCTATAAAACTAGTCGTTCGACCACTGCCGGTTTGACCGCCAACCAATGGTCAGTCAGACCGCTCCAACCGATCAGACCGCCTAAAGCACACCGGTCAGACCACACGGGCTAAATCCAGAAAAAGTGCCTCTCTGGAAAAAGTTGACCGCGCCTTTGGTCCGGAGGTGGTCATCGCCACATAACTCCAAATGACCGGGTCCAACAGAGCGCCCACGTAACAAAACCAGATTTTTGCATTCCGCTTTAACTCAAATTGCAAAACACATTTGCCAATTTGATATGCGATGCAAACAAGGGTTCAAGTGATATTCTCAACAAGTTGCAAAATACATTTGCCAACTTTTATAATCACACCACAAGGAATAAGGTACATGGACTTAAACCATTTACAAAACACATTTGCAAGCTAAAGTCATATGCTACAAGGAACATGCATGAGCCTCAACTAATTGCAAAACACATTTGCAAACAATAGCATCATACCACAAGGATAAGGTGCATGGACCTAGACCACTTGCAAAATACATTTGCAAACTATAGTCACATGCTACAAGGGTTATGCATATGCCTCAACTATTTGCAAAACACATTCGCAAATAATTGTATCATGCCAAGATGAGCTAGAGCAAACACAATGAGCTATCAACACATGACTAACTCAAGCTAATAGTCAAGACCCCTCTTAATAGTACGGCAAACATATACTAGCAATCCGGTCTCTCAACCAAACACCGAGACTGGTAAAATATTAGGAATACATTCTTAGCCCTAACTAGTCATACCTTTGCCTTGCACATCTTTTTGAAGCTTGATGACGCACATCCTCACTTCAAGTCCAAGTTCTTGACTTTGACATGCATCAACCCATGATGCATTCTTCACTTGACTTCCATCAACACATGATGGGTCTTCTCTTGATGATTAACTCATGATCATCTCCTCTTCTTGAACATCATCAACACATGATGATTTCCTTTTCTTCGAGTTCTTGATATGATGCTCATCAATCCATGATGACATCCTTTTCTTGAACTTGGCTTGATGATCATCAACACATGATGATCTTCTTCACTTCGGGATTTTGACTCGAACATCATCAACACATGATGATTTCCTTTTCTCCCGAACCTTGACTTGATGACAATCAACATATGATACCATCCAAAGTCTTCATCACCCTGGAACATAACCTATTCATCAAACTCATGGAAAATGTTAGTTCCACAATATGATTATCATTAATTACCACAACATACCATTAACTTATAATGGTGGGACAAAGATATCACAATCTTTCCCTCTTTGGTAATTGATGATAATCACTTCAATTGCAAATAATTGAATAGAGATTAGTATGAGTATATACGAACTACACAAGTTTTATATACTCAATATGAGTGTATACGAACTACACAAGTTGTATATACTCAAAGGATATATGAGCATATATGAACTACACAAGTCTCATATACTCATATGAATATATTAACTACACAAGTTATATATACTCAAGAATATGTTTCAAAGTAAACTCCCCCTAAATGGATCAATACTAATGAAACCACAAAACATAGAGTGAACTCTCCCTAAATGTGTGCATACACAAATGTGTAATAAGAATATATGCACATATTCAAGTTAGACTTTTGGTGGAGTTCAACCTATATTTTGGATCGAGGAATGCAATAATATATAAGAATATGATGTCAAATGCATACCTCTTTGATTTTCACCTTTTAATCTAACTGAGACTAAACATGAGATATAGTAATAGAAGAGTTAGTCTCACAAATAGATTTATCATTATGAATGCATACCTGTTTGGATTTTGCTTTTTATATCTAAACATGGCATAACAATAGAAGTGTTAATCTCACAAGTAGATTTGTCATTAATAACCAAAACTCCATTAACACATAATGACGGATCTAGATTCTTTAGCGGTGGTGGACAGAATCCTCAACGGATTAATGCCACACAACCACTATTGAAGATCCCCTGCAGATGGCAAACTCAGTAGTGGTTCGGTCAGGGCCGGGGGCGATGAAGATGTGGTGCCGGGGTCACTAGATCGAACCGTCGATGAGGTGGCGGTGTGGGCTGGCCGCCTCTTCCTCCTCCTCCGAGCCCATCTAAAATGTTGGCACCAGCAAGTTGAGTTGTTTCAGTGGTTATTTCCGAATGTTGTAGCACTCTCTCCAAAATGTTGAGGCTGATTTAGTAGTTTTTCATTTTTTTTTTGTTGCAACAATGTTTCAATTTTGTTGAAACCGATTATTGTATTTATTGCCACAGTTGTTCTTATTTGTTGCACAATTTTTTAGTTTTAGCTTGTGCTTGTTGTATCAGGATGAGAATTTTTGCTGCGCCAAACCGCGAATTTTTGTTAACGGCCGAGAGGAACGTACGACAGGAACGCTTGCCACAATTTCCACAGAACATACCGCTATTCCGTCACGATCCGAACATTTAAAGATCGGAGAAACCCTCCAGTGCCTTGCAAGAGACTCCATCCGTATATGCTTGAATTCCCTGACCGCCCCACTTGAAATGACCAACGCCACCTAGCTAGTAGCCACCTAGCTAGTAGCTCGAAGTATCGCGGCCTCTTGCTGCCAATTTCTAGCTAGTTTCGTCGTGTAGACGATCACCCTCCCCCCCGACCGCGTGCCTATCGTGCCTTTGACTTGGAAGGTAGAGGGGATCATAATTCGTAGCCCTGTACCACACTACGACGCGAAACGATCGTGTGGTCCGTTAGAGCGGCGCACCGCACATGTCCTCGTGCCGGCCAACGGCTGGGATCAATTCGATCGATGCGGAAGGAACGCAAATGCGACGTGACTCGCCAACGCCCGAACAGGTGGGAGCAGGCAGGCAGGGCCGTGATGGATGCTGCTGGTCCAGGGCTCCAGACGCGTGCGCACAGTACAGCTTAGGAAATAGTACATGGATTCTAGAGAGAAACGACGTCATCACTTGAATTGAAAGTGTGGCAAGAGAGGAGAAAAGCCCCCAAGAAATCTTGTACATGGTTTGCTTTGAAGCCATTCCTACGATCCAAACATGCACCTTCATAGGAAAGTCCCTATAAAGTAACAGTATAACAACAGTTCAAACTTTTATTCAAAGATGAGCTCCTTGCTTTTCGTTCGCTTGCGTTTTGAACCCGTCTTTTCATCTGTTTTTGCCTTGAAACTGATCCTGTACGCCCGAAAAAAGGGCCTATAGAAGCATCGGTGCATCACCCTCCTACATTTCATTGACAATGAGTCGATGAGAACATAAGGCACTTCGAACTGGGAAGATAGATGATCATTAAACATCCTTGGCAAAAACTATGCTATCTTACATGTGCGACTGCTGCATATCAAAAAAAAAAAATCATGAAAACGATAAGAGAAAAATAGTAGCTTCCTGTGATTAATACTATTTCAGGTGGGTTAACACTTAGGCATCATGATTTATAAAATGAACACATATGGGAAAGGAAGAAGTCCATTCTACCCCCTCAAGTATCAACATGCGGACGAGTAACCCCTTGAACTAAAAATCCGGCCTTTTAATACCTATAAGTTGCAAAACCGGACAACCTACCCTCTCCGGCTGTTTCATACGGTGGTTTTGCGCACGTAGCATTCGGTCAGGCCGGTTTCGCCACATCAGCCGCTGGGTGGGCTAGTTGAGCTGGCAGGGGAGCTGACACGGTGTAGCGATGGCGGCACACAGGGCACGAGTTGCGGAGGGCAAGCTAGGGGAGGATGTAGTCCTGGTGGTAGATGTGATTGAAGGGCATCTCCCTGGTCTAGGTGCTAAGCTCGAAGGGCCCCTTGCAGCCGGCGCAGTGGAAGTCGGCGCCGATGTGGGAGATGACGATGGTGACGGTGGGCATGGACTCGACGGCGGCCTTGGAGCCGGGGTTCTCCACAAGACGGTGAGACCGCCGCTTCAATCTGGGTGAGCTGGTCGAGGAGGCGCCAGCCGGATCCCATGAGGAAGCTCGGACATCTTTGTCGGGGAGGGCTCGAGGCGGAGCCCGCTACGTCGTCGTAGAAGAGCTCGGTCGCCGCCGCAGCGATGAGTCATCCTCACCGGCGGCGGGGGAGCGGCGGAGCATGACGACAGGGTTGAACGTGGTGCTCACGCAGGTCGTTGGCGTGGTGTGCGCGCGGGCGGCGAAGGTAGGCGGCGTGTGGCAGTGACACCCCCATCTCCTCGAGGAACCGCCCGCTGCAGTCTGGGCAGGCGACGGCGGAGTTCTCCTACAGCGTAGCGCGTATGAAGTGGTCGCAGTTGTAGCACCAGTAGGACGCCGACGGCGGCGCTGCGGCGGCAGGAGAAGAAGCCATGAATCACGAAGACCGCGCCCTTGGGCCGAACAGAAGAAAAATAAAAGATCCCGCCTTTCTCGCGCTCTGACGAGCTCAGATCTGCCCGGGAATCGCCTCAAGAACGGATTTTTTTTCCCCGGCGGTTAAAGGTAAGCGACCGATCTGGCAATACAAGGGAGCAGAGAGAGTGGCGGAGGAAAAGGCAGGTCGATCTAGTGGAGGGAGGCGACGGCGGCATAGTAGTCGAGGAGAAAGAAGGGTTGCTGGGGAGTGGGTTGCCTTGGGCTGAGGCGGTGAACTGCTCCCTTGCCAGCTCAACTAGCCCACCCCAGCAGCCGATGTGGTGAAACCGGCCTGACCGAACGCCACGTGCGCAAAACCACCGCACGAAACAGCCGGAGGGGGTAGGTTGTCCGGTTTTGCAACTTAGGGGTGTCAAAGGGCCGGATTTTTAGTTCAGGGGATTTTTAGTTCAGATGTTCCTGCAAAGCTTTTGCATCTACCTGAATACACAATTTCGCAAAGTTATTATCGACAGATGGTGTAGTAACCTGCAAAAGAAGAAAAAGTCAAATAAAAAAGAAAGACACTAACAGCTCTAAAGTTCGATGCTGCATTCCCATCATATTGTTGCATGAGCTTCAGCGTGAAAACGCCAGCGTCACGACTATGGCAGCAAAAAGGAAATGAAAGGATGAGTCACTATAAACACATGGGAATAAAAAAGAAACACATCTAATGTAAAATTGATATATGGGTATACTGCAGTGGTGGAGCTAGGATTTTGACGATAGGGGTGCGAACTTAAGACATATCTGTTCCAACACAAGTTCAAATGACATAGTACATAAGTTCAAATGTGTCAAATTACATGTTTGCATTATAACCAACAGCACAAAATATTTTAGAAAATTACAACTTGATACGGCGTTCCTTCATGCTATGAAAGCAATATTACAATAAAAAAAATCACTACAAGGGAGATCAAGCCAACACTAGACCTTGAAGGAGCCAAGGAGGGGAGCGAACAGGCGGTCCTCGGGGTCGAGAATCGAAGGGTGCGACTGGCCACCGGCGCGTTGAGGCCGAGATCGTTGGCCAAGAAGCGGCGACGCTAGAGCGCCCGCGATGAGTCAGTCATTGCTTGGCCAAAGCCTCACGCCTCGCATTGTTTGCCAGAGTGCCTGGATGGGCAGATGTCACTTAGGCCTGATGCCTCCTTAACTAGTTGACTTGGGCTTGATTCTCAGATTCTGTTGGGCCTAATGCTAAATGGGCTGCCCGGAGTTAAGGAGTATGTTGTTAGTATGTGTAGTGTATACTTTATGTATTAAGGGGGGTATATACTAGATTTTTGTGCAAAATTTTTGGGGGTACGACTATACCCCATGCATCTACTCTACCTCCGCCCCTGGTATACTGCAAAAAGAAAGGAACTCAACTAATTCTGAGTCTGAGACAGAGTGAACCATTTCTCCCTCCATTTCAAGAATATTTACCCTTATCGATCTTGGGTATACAATCCTGAATGCTCTTTGGAAATTCCAGATTACAGACTTGCTTTCATTCCTTATAATTTCGACAGTTGTGTTTGCACACGCTGCATGAAACCTTATTTTCTAGAAATGTGCTACAAGTAGGGATGGCAATCGGACGCGGCGGGCACGGGTAGTGCTCGCCCATACCCATGCTCGTGACCTCGATTTCCCCCCACGGGCATGCCCGCGAAGGACGACAGGCGAAGAATCTCGCCCATACCCGTCGCCCGCGGGCATGCCCATTTACCCGCGAGCCCTCCATTGTCCATAATTGCTGTCAATTAACTACCTCTTTCGATTAAAACTCCTACAAATTCTTACAAGATACAATGCCCTCTTCTAATGATCATGTGCAAATGCAAATGAATTAATAGACCAAAGATCTACCATTACAACTAGGCAGCAATTGGCATGATGAAGAAATTCGAATATGTTGTATTGCTATGTAAACGCTAAGCGGGCTTACTACTTTTCTTCTAGTCACATTGGATACAAGCTCCTGAGGAACTTTGTTGACTTGGTCACCATGAGTTAGCGGCCATGAGGTTGTACAAAGATGGTCTCCACCTTGCCGATCGTCGGCCCGCCGCTTCACCATGACATCGCTTTGAACTCCCCTCCTCCTTCGCCAACAAGCGTCCTCCTCCACCATGAGCACCCAGCTCTCCCGCCAAATCGCCTCGCCTCGATGCATCAAGCAAAGACACCCTTCTTCTTGCTCAAGAACCCCTTCACCTCCAGCCCCATGAAGGAGTACAACACATTGAAGGAACCCACGAAGCTCCTCACGCTGGCACCAACCGCCTCCTCCTCCTCCTCGAAGTTCCACGCCGGGTTGAACAGGACCACCGACTTGGGGTCTAGTGAGTCGGTGGCGGCCCTTATCTTCTCCACCTGCGACCGCCCCGGCGCCAAGAACACGGAGGAGCCAGAGGGGAGCAGCCGGGCCAAGCCAGGCCAGCGGCGCATGGGCGAGCAAGAGGACACGGGACGATGGTGGCGGTGCAGGACACAGGGTAACCACGGCCGACGGATGTGCGCGGCGTCGGGCCAATCAAGAGAAGGGGGAGGCGCCATGGAGGAAAGGATGAGGAAGGAGGAGTTGGGGAGGAAGCAAATGGGAAGAGAGGGAGGGTGGGGTGAGCCGGCCAGGAGGAGGACGGGTAGGAGATCTGGATAGGGGATGGGGGGCGCGCGAGGAAGAGCTGGGCTGGCGGCTAGGAAGTGGCCAGTGGGAGGCTGGGAGCTGAGTGATTAGGGTTTTAGAGAGTGGGTGTCCCACGGTCCCACCTGTCAGTGTAGGTTGCGGGTAATCGGGCGAAGCGGGCACGGGTGGAGCTTACCCATGCCCGCACCTGTTTACCCGATGGGCGAGAAATTATACCCGTTTCTATGCCCGTGGGCAAAGAAAGACTCCCATACCTGCCTCCATTAGGGTATTCGCCCGCGGACATACGGGTAATTGGGCTTAATTGCCATCCCTAGCTACAAGGTACCAAACTTTCGAGTGGCGAAGTGGTATAAAGATCCGATAGTTCACATAAAACAGATGTTATGTAAACTAAGTTTCATTTGCTTGGTTCCCCCCTCGATATGCTTCATAAACAATCAGGATGTAGTGTGTCAATAATAATGCTCTCAAATAATCAATCAGAATATGTGCAAAGAAAGTTCTGATAAACTTTTAAAATGAATAGAACAAAACCTTCAACTCAGCTAGAAAGCTTTAAACAAGCATAGTTATCAAGTAGTTGCGACAAATCGACGATTAGTTGCAAAGTCGGCCCGGGAGAACAACTAGATTAATTGCCTAGTCAAGCGACTTGGATTTCAAGTCAACGATTAGGCGCGGCTTGGGGCTGCGACTTGGTGTCAGGAAGAAGAGGGGAGGGTGAAGGGGAAGGCAGGGGGAAGACGAGGAAGGAGGGGAACGTTGGCGACACGGCAGCACGGGTGAAGCAAAGGGCAAAGGTGGCGTCACGACCATGGTTATCAAGTCACGCGATTAGTCGCGACTAATCATTGTAAAGTCATCTGCAGCGAGCGACTGGAGTGCTTCGACTCGATTAGTTCGATAGGCGAGCGACTCGTCGACTTATAAGCGACTTGCATCGACTATGCGACGACTACAGCTAGCTGGGCATGCGACTAGTACCGTGTTGGGTCGGGTGGCCCAACATCAGAATTTAGCAGGCAGGCCCACCAAATCAGCCGGTTGGGCATTTGGTAGCACGGCTAAAGGGGCAAAAGCAATCGCGCAGTAGAGAGCAGAGTGTGGGCGCGAGAAGGAAGTCCGGTGGCGCCAAAATCCTCCTCCCTCACTTTGGGGCGTGGGCGCTGGGCCAGCGCCGCCGGTCGCCAACGCACAGCTGCTCCTCCACCCGAGTCCCGACGCTCGGGGACATCCTCCTCCCGATTCTTCCCGACGTGCAACCGCCTCCTCCCATTGCCCCAAGACTCTTGCTGGCTAGCGCCGCCGCCGCCGCCGCCACCGACGCCGCGAGCTCTGCTACGCCGCAAGTCTGACACACGAGCACGTGTTCCTCCCTACTCCCAACGTTGAACGATGCGAGCAGCCGAGCACCTCCTCCTCCTTCGCCACCTCCTCCTCCTTCGCCAGCATCTGTTCAAGTCAGTCCATCTCCATCAGTATCCCTCTAGTTCTTTCTATTCCCAACTCCCAGGGCTTAATCTTCGTCAGTTTGTATTCCCCACATTCAACATTCAAGTATTAGCTAGTAGATTCAACATTCCCCACATCAGTATTATTGCATAGATTCAACATTCAAGTTCTCTGCTCTGGCACTAGTATGCTAATGCTAGTAGCAGTATTCAACATTCAACATTGAAGTCGAGTGCTCTCGCACTAGTATTTGTAAGCTAGTAGTAGTATTAGTGTATTACTAGTACACTAGCAGTCTAGCACTAGTATGGTATTGCATTAGCATTCAACATTCAAGTAGAGTGCTCTGCTCTGGCACTCACTGGTTGTCCCATTTTCACTTGTGCAGGAAGCCAGGCAACATGGTAGACCAAGCTCAAGGCACCGAGGATGGGAACCAACAGGCGCCATCATACGAGCCTTCCAAGGATCCTAGCCAGAAGGCCAAGTCGAAAGATCCGGGATGGAAATACAGGTTTTGGCCAGACAAAAACAAGAAGAATGTCATGCAATGTATGCTTTGCGATAAGAAAGTGCATGCCGAAATAGGGAGATTAAAGCGCCACCTAGTAGGGGGTTTTACAGATGTGGAGAAATGTCCCAAGACGACCACGGCTATCATTAGGGAGATGCATGCCTTCTTGACCAATAATTCAAGGCGCAAAGCCATCGAGCTAGACTCTGAGGATGAGCCTGAAGGTATAGGAGGTGATGGTGATGAAAAGGATGAGCCTGAAGGTAGAGGACTATCAAAAAGAAAGCGTGCACAAGCACCAGCTGCAACAACTATGTTCAATCTCGGACCACCACAAAAAGTTGCTAAATCAGTCGCTTCTAGGCTTCGGAGGACTCCTGAAGAAGTTGTTGAGTCAAGGCATTCAACGACTTTTTCTCAAACTTCCCTTGAGAGTCGCTTGAAAAAGAACAAGGAAGACAAGTTGAGGGTTGACGAACATGTAGCTGATTTTTGGTATGAGTGTGGCTTGCCATTCAATGCTATTAATTCAAGAAGTTGGAAGATTTTGTGTGAGTCCATCGGGCAGTATGGTCCTGGGTACATATCACCTAGTTATCATGACATCAGGGTGCCATTGCTTGAGAGGGCAAAGAATAAGACAAATGCGTTGAGGGATAAGCATGAGTTGGCTTGGCAAGAATATGGTTTCACGCTCATGTCAGATGGATGGACTGATAACAGGACTCGGCATTTGATTAATTTCGTTGTCAATAGTCCAGCTAGGACTTTCTTCTTGGAGTCTGTTGATGTATCAAGCATATCAGCTGATGCCCAAATGTTAGAAGATTTGTTGGAGAAAAAAATCGATTAGATTGGCAGGGATTATGTGGTTCAAGTTGTCACTAACAATGGTTCTAACTACAAGGCAGTAGGTAGAATTCTAATGGAGAGGTTTCCTACTTTGTATTGGACTCCTTGTGCTGCCCATTGCTTGAATCTCATGTTGGTAGATATTGGGAAGATTCCACAGTTTAGCTCATGCATTGCAAAAGCTAGGAAGGTGACCACATTTATCTATAGGCATGGAAGGCTTCTCAACGCAATGAGGGAGAAGACAAATGGAAGGGATCTTGTGAGACCTGAAGCTACCTGCTTTGCTACATCTTTCCTCACCTTAGCATGTTTGTGGAAGCATAGTCAAGCTTTGAAAAGCCTCTTTGTGATGATGCTTGGTCTAGGTCCAAATTGGCTAAGCAAGAGGCTTAGAAAGCATGTGTAGAGATTGTGCTTAGTACTTACTTTTGGACTTCTGTTGAAAATTGTATGAGAGCATCACAAGCACTTCTCATTGTGTTAAGGGTCGTCGATGGTGATGAGAAACCAGCAATGCCCAAAGTTACTGCAAAAATGGATACTGCAAGGAAGAAGATCGAGGAGGCTTTGGCACACAAGCCAAAGTTGCTTGCAGAGGTGTTAACAATTGTGGACAATCGGTGGGAATCCCAAATGGGCCAAAAGTTATATGGGGCTACATTGCTCTTGAATCCAAATAGGTTCTTTGATATTCAAAAAGATCCTGACAATAGAAGACTTTGTTCTAGGCTAAGGCATATGTTCAATGAGGTGATGTGGAAGATGGTACCCCTGATGAGGAGAAGCACAACAAAATAAGTGCTCAAGCTGATGATTATGAGAGGACAGAAGGCGAATGCTTCTCATCGAAGCTAGCAATCGCTCATTGAACAAAAAAGAATCCTCGTAAGTTCTATGATTTCCATGTTTTTGTTTCCTCCCGTCACACTGTCAATTTTATGCTTGCTATTTCTTATTTTCTTCCAATTGTAGTTATTTGGTGGTGTGCATATGGTGGCCTTGCATTCAAGCTCTAGTCTTTTGCAAAGCATGTCGTTAGTCTTTGTTGTTCGGCATTCGGATGTGAGCGCAATTGGAGCACATTTGAGTTTGTAAGTACATTTGAATTGGAGCACATTTCACTACACAAAGTTATTATTTTGGAGTAGGCTATGATATACATTTTTAATCTGTTTGTTATTTTTAGATCCACAAAAAAAAGAAACCGATTAGAGCACCAAAGATTGAATAAATTTGTGTACATTCAATACAAGCGGAAGATGGCAAATAGGTTCCAAAAGATACGTGATGAAGGGTCTAAAGGAAAGAGGTCTAACCCTTTGATCCTAGATGAGTTTCAATGTGAGAATGAATGGGTTGACAAGAATGCTGAACATGTTCATGAAGGGGTTGATCTAACATGGGCTCAAGTTGATGAAGCTACCGGTGCATCAGTCGGTCCATCATGCAATTTTCGACCTCGCACTCAGGCTAAGAGTGCTCATGTTGATGGTGGGGACAGTGGGCATGGGGTGGTAACTTATGCTCGGTGTCGTCGAAGGGTGAATGATGATGATGATGAGCCAGAGGCCGACAATGAAGAGGAGGATGAAGAAGATGGAGCATTTGAGCCTAAAGATGAAGAAGATGTTGACAGCGAGAGTTCTTCACCTATCACTCATGGTGCAAATGATGGATCAAGTGGTGGTGATGAAGGCCGATTTGCACTGGATGATGATCTCTTGGATGACTGATTTGAGGCTTGAGGATTATGCATCATTACGAATTTATGCCTTACTTTTGCTACTTAGTTGAGGTTGTCCTACTATTTAATGATTTGCTTTTGCTTAGAATTAAAACTTATATCCTAGACTCCTAGTATCATGTTACCTTTTGCTACTAGACTTGAGACTTGAAAACCTGCTGTTGACATGTGGTTTCTAATGCCTTGCTGTTGTGAATCTTATGATTTATTGCTTCCTTGAATTCTTGTTATGAAATGCTATATTATTTTATTGCTTGCTTTTTATGCTTAATTACTGCCAAGTGCCAAACTGCCAATCTGCCATACATCAATATTAATGTTCATGTTGAGTTATGAGTAGGAAACATCACACGTGGAAGTGTGGAATAACATGCTGGCATGCTACAACAAAGAATTAACAGGTAAATGACTAACTTTTCATTCATTGATACAAGATTACATTTATTGATACAATGATATTGTTTGCAATTTTACATATATAATTGTACAATACATACACAACATGTGTTGATACTACTACTAGAAGAGGAACCCTGTCAGCCACTCAGCCATCAGTCTATCACTGGCTCATTGCATTTTAGAAGCTTTGTTTGAAGAGGATGGGAAGTTGGGAACTAGCTCTTCATTCTTGATGATTCAAACACAAACAATAAGGTAACAAGCTCTTCAATCTTTAGCATTAGTAGTTGTACTTGTAGTCTGTTTTATACATACAACATGCATTAGCTGACATACTGCATTCTGCAAACATAACAAATAGAAAACATATTGAGAATAATCTTCTGGCTACATTGCTTTACACTCTTATGTACAAATTTGGAAAGCACAAGTTGATTCAGAATTTTGGATTGAGCAGAGTATCATGGGGGAGAAAATGAATTGATGAATAGAAGTGCATTTCAAACCTAGTCACGTAGCATTAGCAGTATGAAGTCAGTGATCAGCCATACACTGTCACTACCACTCATACTTTTGCAGAATGCAGTATGAAGTCATGTAGCATTAGCTGAAGCCTGTAGGCATATACAACATGCATCAGTCATACACTATCACTAGTCACTGACTAGTCCACCGACTAGATGATTAGTCGGCAAGTCTCCTCCCTTGCTACTCGACTCGACTATACGACTTAATAACCTTGGTCACAACTCTGCGTCTCTACCCTAAGTTTGTAAGCCGCTGATGTACTTGGCTACTAGGCCGGGCCTTGCTGGCTAGATGGTGCTCTCAATGGGAGGGGTTTTAGGTTTTCATTACCCTCCTGTAGAGCTACCACACCAGATGCGCTCAACCAGAGGCAGCATGGAGCAATCCCTCCCCATCTCCTAGCCGACCTCGCCGTCGTAGCCCCAGAGAGGGAGTCGCCGTCGGCATTGCACCACCGCCAACCCTCGCAAGAAGCAGATCGAGCCAAGTGCTGCTCCGTTTTGCTGCTCTGTTCTTCCTTCGTTTGTTGCTCTGTTCTTCCTCCGTTTTGCTGCTCTGTTCCAGATCTTGATCTATAACATCCTAAAATTCGCTTTCTGTAAAAATTTAATTTCAAATTAATTATTCAAAATTGTCTAGATTTTATTTGGATCTTATCTGCATCTTATGTGTAACTCTGGAAGGAAATCTCAAAATTCTAATTTCCCATTCAAATTCCAAAACTCCATTTCCAATCTAATTTCCAAATTCAAATTCCAAATTCAAATCTCCAGAAAAATATTCATTCTAATCTCTTGGTCTAATTTATTTATTTTTGCCCTTCTATCTTTTTCTTTAAAATAATAATAATTTTTTTATTCCCAAACGGTCACCCATACAAGAATTCCCCACGGTCAGCCTCACTTAACCTCCAAAGCCTAAGCATGTGTTGCCACCGTAATGCCATTTGCTTTCATTTGTTTACATCCCCCCTTTCATTTTATTATACCTTATTTCTTTCTCTCTCTCCCAATAGTCTTCTTCCTCCCGAAGCTTTTCTTCCTGAAGCAAATGTTTGCTTTCTGGCTGAGTCGCCTCCATGGCCGCCACCCTCGCCACCTCCGGCCGCTGGCACCACCCACACCACCGGTCACCTCCACCACCGCACCGCCCCTCCCCTCCCTCTCCCACGCTCCCACGTAGTGCTGCCGAGTCCATAGAGCTTCACCTGCCATTAATGGCCGACCACCTTCTCTTCTCTCATTTCTTCTCATTTATAGCATTAAACTTGATTCCGTTTGAAGCATTAAGTCTGCATTAACCTCTCCCACAATGTTGTGCCTTCATTGCGCAGCCCATCAGTGCACCGCTGCCGTTTCATCTGTTTCCAAATTGAACCGACATTGCTGTCGCCCGTAGTTCTTTGCCTTCCCGACGATTCGGCTCACGGTTGAAGCTATAAATTGGCATGCTATCTCTTCATCGACTCCTTTGCACTCCTTCCAAGTTTTAGATTCATCAGAGCATAGCAGTCATCTCATTTCTGATCTTCCATCGACAAGTGCTTCACCCATTCCACATAATCTTCATTTCGGTGAGCTATTCTTTGATTCATCGCAACCGCACTGTCAGCACCACTTCCTCTAGCTGTTCCAAGCCTCAGTTTATCCTTTGATTTGCCGTAGAACTCCCCACCAGAGTCACCTCTATCTTCTTTCTTGTCTTTCACCTTTGCCGACCTCTGCTGTAGTGCTTGGTGTAACATCCCAAACATTTGGTCTGTTTTAAAGTTTTAAAAGAAAAATAACCATTTGAATTTTCTTGTAAAGTTAAAAGCTTAATTGGAATTTTCAGAGTTCAAAAAAAAAAGCGATTAATGTAAACATCAACTATTATAAAAATTATTTTATTTGGGTTTTATGTGCTTGGATATATTTTCTAGATTTGTCTAGAATTTATCTGAGTGCATTTGCTATTTGATATTTGGAGTTTCGCTATTTTCTAAAAGGAAAAGTAATATATATATATATATATATATATATATATATATATATATATATATATATATATATATATCTCTCTCTCTCTCTCTCTCTCTCGAAATTCCTTTTCAGTCGAATTCCTCTTTTAATTTCATTCCTATTTCAATCTTCACTGATCCAAATTTATGTTTTCTCATTTAAGCCAACCGAGTCGCCTTTCCTTTTGCATGCGTGCGTGTGAACCAAGCGTTAACTGCTGCCACCTTTTTTCCACGTAGCGCTGCGAGAGGCCCAACCCACCATCGCTTTTTTTCCTGCTATGCGTGGGCGATGCCCAACCGGCCGAGCCGCCAAACTTATTCCGCTTCCTTGTGTGCACGATCTCAAATTACCGGCCGTCTGATTGCTTTTGCTTTTCCTTCCGCGCGTGAAGGCCCAACCGAGCGCTACTCTTTTCTTTTTCTTGCTTTCACTGACCAGTGGCCCCGCAGGCACTGTGCGCAATCATCTTCAACCCGGAGGCATCTCCCGTGCCGAGTCCTGCTCTAACACGCGCAGCCGCCGGGTCTATCTCTAACTCTCCCCATCCGACACTATTTAAAGCCGAGCCCTCCGTGTCTTTTGTGCGCATCGATCTCCTCCCTCGTTTGCCCTAGCCGCCGGCATCTCTCCTCTCCTCATTGCGCCGAAATCGCCAAGGAACTAGGGACGGTCGAAGCTTGGTCGCCATTGGATTTCGCCGCCGTCCGTGCATCTCCGATTGTGCCGTCTTCACCGTCAGGACGCATCATCGAGGGCTTCGTCGTGACGCGTTCCCCTTCGCCCAAGAACCTCTACTCCTCCATCGCCATTGTTTGTCCAAACTCTACCTTTGCTGGTCGTTTCGATCTACACTGTCGGTGAGCTTTGCTGCCCCTACCCGCGTCACCTTGAGCCTTCATCTATTCTCATTCGATCCTTACCCTTCACAGCGTTTCTCCGTCACCGAGTGGTTGCCACGGGCCGCTTTCTTCATCTCCGGTAATTCTTGTATTGCCGCCGGCCTGGTGCGCCTCCGGTCGCCCCAAGTCATCTTCTGTGATCCCTTGGTCAATGCCATCCCGATGCTTCTCCTAGATTTTGCACGAGAGCAAGACGTCGGCCATGTCTTCTTCTTGTCCATCTCCTTTGCCACCTCATCTCTCCACATCAGCAACCATGTCACCACTTTGGCACATGTGGCATCCCTACCATCTCCTTGGTCAGCGCCATGTAGCACAACCAAAACCCCACTGAGCCAATCATCCATGGATCCGGTTCACCATGGACCTCTCTCAATGTCAAGTGGGTCCCACTTGTCAGCCCTAAATTCTTTATTATCTTTCAGCTGAAAATCATTGATGATGTCAGCATGACTCAATTAATTGTTTTTCCTTCAGAGAAACAATTCCCTAAATTCTGATATCTTTTGCATCCGAACTCCAATTCAGTCCATTCAAATTCTTAAATTCTTCCAAATTCAAGATCTATCTATCTGAGATTTTTTATTTAATTTTTGGAGTTTGTTTCACCTCTATTATTTATTTATTTTGTTTATTTGCTTGTTTGCGATTGGACGTGGATACTTCAGGAAGCTTTGAGCAAGGAGGAGTATACCAAGATCAAGATCAATCCCAGGATTTATTCCAAGGCAAGCCGTAGTCCTTTGATCATATTGAACCTATGATTTCAAAAGTATATTGTTTTATACAATTGCATGCTATTTTTATACAAATTGTTTTGGGATTAGTTATTACCTATTGTCATTATGCCTCCTTTGATTATTTGAATGCCATGAATCCTTTGTCACCCTAGCATGGATAATTTTAGTTGGACATATTCATATTGCCAACATGGGTAGCGTATTAATGCTTAGTTCAGCTTAGATACGATGGGTTTATCATCACATGTGTCATAATGATTAATCTTGACTTAATGATATATGGAATCGTGGTGGTGAGCCACTCTTGTTAAAATTTGTGGGTACCATGACGGGGAGAGTCATGGGTCTTGGTTAAACAAAATGGTTTTCACTTGGGCGAATGGTTGGTGGATAGTGGGGGTGCGGGTTTAGCACGGATTGGGTTTTGGTAGTCTCGTCTGAGTAACTTGTCAAGGACTTAATCCTATGCGTCATTGAATTGGGCCTTAACCGTACAACCACATGTTTGGTATGGGACGGACCTGGCTGACTAATTAGCAATGTCTTAATTTCGGTTCTGTTGTGGAAAGTGTGAGTTATGGGAAAACATATTCTCACGGAGGTGCAAGAGGGGGGCCCTGTTTGGTCAGATAAAGACATTCAGTGTTGAATCCTTAGCGGGCAGAACTGGGTTGAGAAGGAGCTTTGTAAAGGCCTTGTTACGTGCTCTAGACTGCTTACCTAAGGTAGTGAGCAGTGGTATCGACAGATGCCAAACAAACTAGAGAAGTCGTGTCATGTGGAGAAAGTTGTACAACCTCTGCAGAGTGTAAAACTATTTGAATAGCCGTGTCCGCGGTTATAGACGTGCTAGGGGATTTCACACGGGAGATAGAGTTTTTTTAAAATGAGTCGGAGTGTGGATGAGATGTTCACTTGATGAATATAATGTTTGTTTGGTGAACAGGTCATTCACTTGGGGGTTTGTGTCGATTGGTGAATTGTGGATTCACTTATCTTTGGTTTGGGTTGGGAAGTGAATGTGAAGTTCACTAGTCATTTCAAAGAAATTGCTTAATTATTTATTATTGTTTTCAACTACGCATTTCAATCTATTTATTGTATTTATCGTAAAGGCTGCTTTCTGCAAAAGAACCATACAGCTAACTTTGTCAGGCGGTGCATGAATACTATTTGCATACATTTTCCTATGGTTTGCTGAGTACATTCAAAAGTACTCATAACTTGTGCCCTCTGTTTAATCAGTAGTTGAAGAATATCAAGCTGCCCAAGAGTTCTTTTAGAAGGAGGACTATGAAGGTTTTGCGGATTAGGATGCGTTTTTCACTCGATTGCCTGTGGGCATGTTGATTGGCCATTTGAAGAGTTTTGTTCCGCTGCAAAAGTTTATTTGTTTCTTTAGCCTTGTGTGGAAAGTTAAGTAAATGTTGACCATGAGGTCCAGTTATTATTATTATTTGTTACTTGAGATTTTTTTAGTTAAATCGAATAAATGGATGGTATTTCATCACTGTTTCCTGTGTGAGCTAGCTACTGATCTGGGACTAGTTCGAAAAACACAGAGGGTTCCTGAGATGCATTTTCGAGTCCCGACACTTGGCTGGCCACCACCCAGCCGAGCTCCACCTAGCCTAGTCACCGTCAGCCAGCCCTCCGCCACCTTGTGCTGCCATAGCCGAAGCTCCTGCGCTGTGTTGTCCTTCTGTTCGACTGCATGCTGCATGGCGCTGTGTTTTTGCATTATGTTCGGTCGCCAAAGACAAGCTTCTGTTCTTCATTGCATGGGATTGTACAGTGCACTAATATCTAGTCTTCACTTTGAGCTTTGTACATGCATGTGTTTTTTGTCAATTTATTTTCCAGAATTTCGTTCGTTCTCATACGAACTCCAAATCCAACGATTCTTCCTCCTAAATTCGAGAACTCCAAATCCAACGATTCTTCCTCCTAAAGTGGGAGATCACTCGGAAGACGCGGCGGAGGAGGATGTCAAGACGGCGGAAGGTGGCCGTCACCTGCTCTAGCAAATTCTCGGAGAGAGGAGTGAAGAAACTGTTGAAACAGTATTCTTCCGTAGCATCCGCCAACGTACGGCCAGTGAGTTTCTTGTACATTACGGCTAGGTAGGTCATCAATGCCGGCGACAAGGAAACAGAAGAGGCAGCCATTTCTTTTTTTATAAGTACTAGAGTTATATGTGGGGATGATAATCATCTTCGATGGCAGATGATCCTTTTTATAAAACAAAGAATAAATTCAGAGCGTGAGATGAACAGATGCATCGAGGAGCCGAAGCGGCAATGATGCGACGAAGAGACGCATCGGCGACGAAGAAACTGGTCATCGGGCTTCAATTGGGAGCTGTAGCGATATTATCACAAACGGTTATAACAAAAAACCGTTTGTGATATGTAGTAATATTACAGACGATTATTGTTAATAACCGTCTGTGATAGTTCACAGACGGTTTTAGTTATGAACCGTTTGTGATATTACCTATTCACAGACGGTTTTTAGCGCAGCCAATAACACAGACGATCACTAAACCAAAACCGTCAATGATTGCATGTAATATAGATGGTTTTGGTCAACCGTCTGTGATGAGGCGTCCAGTATTAGCCATTTTGTAGTAGTGATATCTTCTTCATCCAAATTCTGATTGAACCCATTCAAGTTTCCAAATTCATCTAAATTCATTATCTACCTTCCAGTACCATTCAATTTCGATTTGGAGTTCATTTGAATTGTCTTTTTGAATTTAGTTTGTTTTGTGCTTTATTTCTCGTTAGACGTTGAAGTCCCTGAATCGTCCGAAGGAGCTGAAGATCAATGAGGTAGAAGACCAAAGGTAAATAAGATCATCATTGCTATAGCAAGGCAAGTTATACCTTTGATCATATTGAACCCAGTTTTCTAAAATTATTTTGATTCAAATTATTGCATTTACTTTAAGTATTTCGTTAAATGCTTTTGGGTGTAGTTATTATCCAATTTGTTATATCCACCTTGTCTATTGTTATGTCATAATCTTTTGTCACCCTAGATTGGTTCATTAATTAGTTGGTATTATTGTAGCACCAATGTGGGTTGGTTAGATATGATTAGTCTGCTTAGCCATGCTACGAGTTATCATCTCATGTGAGTTGCAATTATAAACTTGACTAAGTGATTATGGAACTAAGTAATAAAACTGTGTGTACTGTGTGCTATTACTCGTTGATGGCATATGTTGCACTTAACCAACAGGGTGGGAAAGGATTTAGACTGAGACAAGTGGTGGACATTAAAAAATATATATGGTGGAGCTATGTGCACGGGCATAATAAGCTGTGTGCATAGGGATTAATAACTAGAAATTAGAAGTCTTGCCTTGGTCAATTAAGGACTTAACTTTGTACGCCATTGAACTGGGCCTTTCGTACAACCACATGCCTGGTATGGGACGGGCCTAACTTAGTAAGTTATAGAGTCTTGACATTGATTACTCAGGTAGTAGGTTAGGCGCTTGTGTTGCATGGGTGGAGGTCTACTACCAAGTAGTTACTTCGCGGAACGGTTCGCCGCTTCCCTGTCCAACGATGTGTGTCGGACTTATTTCCTGTGTGGGGTAGTCTGGCGTTAAAGCACATCGGCAGTGTCAATGCTTGAGATTAAGTTTTTGAAAGGTTTTATTGTGATCAGATCCTTACAAGTTGATTGCATATTGTGGGTAAAGTGTACAAACTCTGCAGAGTGTTAAATCAATCTATTCAAATAGCCGCGTCTGCGGTCATGGATATGCTCGGGGATTTCACACGAGGGGTAGATTTTCATAAAACCTTGGGAAGGAACAGCTGTGTGATCTAAGTCATACGGTTGTGTGAATAACTTGATTAGGCTATGTGTCCTTGTGAAAACAACTGATAAATTAATATTGTCTATTTGGTTTGAATAATGCTTTCAATCTATTATTCATATTCAAAGGCAAATGTTGCATTTATGCAAAATATCCACAGAAGCCATTCCTTTGGAATAAGCCATCATCTATAAATTGCATTCTGTGGTATGACTTGCGAGTACGGTTGTGTACACATGCTTGCTATAATAAATCAACAGAAGTGGATGAATCGTCAGTCAACAAGGTCTACTTCAAGGATCGTGAAGAACTAGGTCGCGCTACTCCAGCCAATTGCCTGTGGGCATATGGATGGGCTTCACTGAAGTTATTCCGTTACGTTCCGCTGCAGCTTCATTGAGCTATTCGCCTTTTGAGGCATTAATTGTGAGCTTTGACCTTAAGGTCTTTACTATGATATTTATTGTTAATTGCCTATTTATTAGTCATCTTTGTATATGGAAATAATATTTCATTGATGTTGCCACTGTGTGCACTTGTGTGATCCTGAACTAGTGCAGTATACACAGGATGGTCCAGAATTGCATTTTTGGGTCCCGACAAATAGCAATTGTTCTGTAATTAAATAATTAATTTGCCCAAGGAATGAATTTACATGTTGTCCCAGACAACATGCATGTGCTCGTGTTATTGGCCCTTTAGTAGAAACATCTAGTTCTGGTGTTATATGTGTAGAAGCAATGTCCTCATCACTATGTTTATGAACTTTTGAATAATATGTTATTTTGTCCCTTGAATGAAATATCATTTATATTGATTGGCAAGTATGTGACTTATTTACAAAACTCTCTTTTTATATTTATGATGTCATTCTAAACATCTATGATATTATGTCATTATGTGGGAGACTTATGATTTATGGATCATCACATGTATTGATTGATCATCACATTTCACGAATCATGGATATGAGATATAAAATCAATAATGTGGACATATGTTGGAGAGCATAGTGTTGGATTGACCCGCCTTGAGACATTGTGAGAATTGTTATATTCTTAAGTGTCATTAGTTGGTCTCATACATAGTGTATGTGGGATTATTAGACCTGAGGTCGTCATGGTTTTCTACATGTGTAATAGTTTACTTAGGGGTTATCAAATGCTACTCTGTAAATGGGTAGTAATAAAAGTAGCTTTCGATTTACTATGAAATATGTAGAGGAATATGAGCAATCAAGATGAAATTTGCCCCTCCTATTTAATGGGAGAGATATGGGGCCCTCGATGTGGTTAGATTAAGGAAATGCATGACCATGCCGAATATAGTTGAGGAGCTAACTACAACTAAGTAATCCACTACACGATCGAGTGAAGGATCAAGCTACCATAGGATGTCACACATCTCGTCTTGAGTTTGATCTGGTATCATGAGGCAAAAGGATCAACACATGAGTTTTATAAAGGTTTGTCTGATATGATCTTTTTATGTATTCGGGGGTTGCTATGTCCTGCTAGAAACCGCTACCGACTTGTGGATTGGAAAGGAGTTTTTGTGACATGGCCGATTATGCATGAACCTAAAGGGTTACACACTTAATGGGTTGGAACAAACTAGTTTGGATTGGATCCGCTAGATGCTTAAATCGCATTATAATCCGTACGTTGTTAAAAATCCTAATGTGCTTCTAACGTAGGGATCCGTTAAGGGCTCTTTATAAGGGGAGGTGTGGGGGGTTTTGGTAGGATGTTTCACCACCTACTAAACCCTAGCCGACACTTCCCAGAAGACTCTATCGTGCGTGTTGGTGCTAGTACACTGGCGCACGACGTTTCACCCATAGATGTGTTGCTGCGATCGCTGTTGCGCTGATTGAGGATGACCAGCGACGTACGTAGAGAACGCGAGATGCTGTTGTGGAGGAGTCGATCGGCGGCCAAGCATGTTGGACGATCGACTAATTACGCTACATCGATGTCCGCGACGTTGGATCAGACTATTTTAACTCTTCTTCTGTTGCACTCTGCATGTCTAGTTATAATTATCTATAATCTCTTACTCACATAAATTTCTGGCTTCACGTTAGCATTTTTTTAATTGGATGCTATGTATCTATCGGTGTCCCAATAGTAGCATCAGCCGTGCAGCAGCAGCAGCAGCAGCCCACACGCTGCTGAGGGTGGCATGCGATGGCCTACACGTGGCCTGCTGCCCTTCTTGTCTCGGTTGGTCGACTTGGAGGAAAACTGGCAGTAGCAGGCTCAGCTGGGGGGCCCAACAGCAGTGCCTCGGTAGGAAGGTGGGCCCAGCTGATGTGGCGGATAAGAGAACTTTGGAGCTTCATTTCTTCTTGTCCAGACTCCGGGCAAACCATATTATCCATTTCCATTAGCTAAACGAGATATCGATATGATGCACTTCAAATTGGGATTTGAGGTACTTTTGCACAGTGAACTTCTCAATAAATGTTTTTTTATAAAAAATTCCGGTGCAGTTTTGCACCAAAAAGCCCTGAAAACCATGTTTCCTTAAAAATACACAAATGACGCGTTTCTTGATAATATAGTGATTTATTAGATTAGGGAAAGATGATGGGAACGACGCGTAAATATATGCAAAGAACACGCAAAGGAATTGAGGGGTTCGCCCGTGATGGGTTCAAGCATGGCTGCGGCCACAAAACTCGACCTCTTCGGCGACGATTGGTACGGATCTTTGTGTGCGATGATTACTTGATTAGGGTGTGTAACGATCTGTGCCTTTAATTGCTTGATTAAGATCTGTGAAACAGAGATCGGAGGTTCTTGTGTTGATTTTTCTTTCTTATTTTTTGGAAAGAAAATTTTCAATTCTAACGGACACCCAAACCAAAAAAAAAATGAATTGGCTTGAATCAAATTCGATCTATTGGAACACGATTTGTAATCCAATTGAATGAATCAATTTCAATTCTATAGAGCCAAACGGGGTGTTACTTGTGAAGTTACTGCATTTCATTTTGGCCCTATAAAACCTACTTTGTTTCCAATAGTTATTTTGGCGTAGCAAGTATTCATCCGTTTTTATTGTGACCAACGAAAAATTGCGCCAGAATGTGTTGGCGAGAGCTTTCAATAATTTCTATCGGAATGGTTAGTTGAATACCTGAATGCCGCTCTAAAATTTGTGTTTCAGTACAACGAGTGAGCAGTGACGGAACCGCCGTAGAGGCGAGCCGGAGTAATTGCCCCGGGTCGCTCCGTGGTACACAGGGACCTACCGCTAGGTACCTCGGCTCTTGCTCCGGACGGCGGCTGCCATGGATGCTCTCATGGAGGTCGATTTCTCAAGGACGACTGCCGAGCGGGATGGGTCATGCATGAGCGGATGGGCCGGCGTAACGAAGCCCAGTTGAGTACTTGTAGGAGTTGAAGACTTGAAGTACACTGACATAATATTCAAAAAAAAAAAAGGTACACTGACAGCACCAAGTACCCAACAAAGCACGTTTGCTCCTCAAATCTCTCGACTCTGTGATTTAGCCTTTACTCTTTTAGTCTTAGCACTAGACTTTTATAGTAAATTTTGCCTCGGGTCACTTAATTTCCTGATTTCGCTTCCTGTGGGTATAACAGGTAAATATTGGCTTCACATGTTAGTGAGACATCAAGTGACATATTTCACTAAAACACCTATTGAAAGATGAAATGCAGCTAAAAGCCACATCCATTATTCTCAAGCCTCGACCGCTGTTCAGCTCAAAATAATTTATTTCCTTGGTGTGAATTACATCTCACACTTACATGCTACAATGCAGGAAGAAGCAAAGATTGCCACATTTTCCTTAGGTTATGCAGGAACCTAAGATTGCAACGTGATGCATGTATAACCCCGTATAGTCTTCCAGAAGCTAAAAATCTAGCCGACCATATCTTTGGACGGCCCCCTTTGCTGAAAAAAGCAATAGCTACATGGAATCAAGAGCTCGCGGGCGTGTGGGGCGTAGATTAGGGTAGCCACATGTGTCGCCAAACCTGTGCCCGAAGTGGCTGACAAGCGAATATTGAACATACATCAGGGCCCACCTGTCAACTACTGCCTGCCGGCACTTGGTTTTTGACCGTACCAAAGCTGCTGCTGCAGCCTTGTGCAGGGACATGAAGTTAAACCCCTTTTGAGCTTTTGCTAGTTCTGGTGGCCTGCATGGCAATGGCAATGGCAATGGCAATGCATACCTACATAACCTTTTTAAGACCTTACCATTTGCATGCGGGACTAGCTAGTAAGGTGAAATTCTACTTCTACATAGGAACTGCAACAATCAAAGTTTACATACTTTAGATTGTCCGATTGAGCGATTCAGATCATGACGTTCTTCCTATTTTTCCACGATGGTGTTGATCGATCCCGCCGGAGTTCATCACGAGCTAGGATCGGACTCGCCGTGATATATATTCGTAGTTGCGTTACTTAATTATAGCTTCCTTGTTCGTAAACAAAACGGATTCGGAATTACCTTTCCTTGCAAGGGAGGAGAGCAGCACTGTCTGGAGGTTAAAGACGAGCTGCTGCGTGAACTAGACCTTAGTTGGATTGCGTTTTCACATTGTTTCTTTTCTAATTATGTATGAATTTGGTTTGCACAAGACCGTCAGATATGTATATTTGGTACGCTTATCTCTTTCACCCCAGAGATCCTGCCTTCGCCGACCCAATTTTCGACCTAACGATTAACTTGCATGGTAGGATTGCACTAGTGATACATTTGTGTTGGCGAGGTTGTTGGGCCAAATAATGAAAGCCCAAGCCGAGATTGATGGTGGAGCAGGCAGGCAGGGCCGGCAGTGATTGGAGTTGGAGGCACAATTATGCCGGGTTGGTGCCAAATGGGCGAGTGATGGCGCAAATATGCCAAGGCGCATGGGGCACCATCATTTCCATCTACTTAGATGCACATATCTTATGAGATGAGAGGCGAAAGATGCTAGCTGGCAGTAGCCTAGTGTAGTGGGGGATTCAGGGCTCTTCAGGAGTAGGCCATCATCACACAAACACGTCCAGAGAGAGAAGAGAGCGGTATAGGTGCATGAAGCCCCCCCTCTCTCTCTGGGATCCTTTGCATCAGAGGTCTTTAAGACAGAGGATCTATAGTGCGGTGCATTAGACTACGTCTTAGCCGTTCAATCAAAAATCAACGATTCATATCAAGCACTACAATACCAATGCGAAATCAATACAGTATCTTGTATCGCACAAAGGAACCGCTGCTACGGTACTACTGCAGATTACTATAGTACCGGACTCAAAACACTGTTTGTACAACGCTCTGCGGTTGCTGCAGAGGATCCGTGTCCTCTCTTTGCTCTTTGCAATCGATTTGTTCCTCCACTAGCAGAGGAGAGAGAGAGAGAGAGTCCTTGGTTGGTGTAACCCTTGTGGAAAAGCTGCCTGCCTTTCTAAAGGGTTTTTAGGTGTGCTGCTTTCCGATCTTGTTGTCCTGCCTGACATGCATCTCTCTAGTTGTTGGATCTGCAACCTTACCAACGTGTAAACCATGGACACTACTGCGTTATATACCTCTCTCTCTCTCTCACACACACACACACACAGACGTTAGGGTTTGGGTTAGCTAGTAAACTGATAGATTGATCACTAGCTGGATCTTGCAGGGATACCAAAACTTCGATGTTTATAATTAGCCAGGGTTGTTAATTTACTGATGTTTCAGTATCAAAGGAAAAGATAGGTTTTAAGTGACGTTAGGATCTCTTGCATGGTCGAGAACCACCTTTTGGTGGGATGGTGGTGCTGTGGGTATACGACTCCACACACCAGGCTTTAAATCCTGTTATCCACCTTTATGCACACGTGAGTGCACTTTCAGTATGAATTTTATGAGGTCACAGATTTATCTCCGGCATCCGTCTTTCTAAGCGTGTGCTAAGGGGCGCACTCGCGTGTATGTGTGTATGTGTCTTCCTTTTAATCGCAAAAAAATATGTCTTGCACGGGCATACATATATAGTTCCATACATTGATCATCCCTACCTCAACAATTGCTTCTAAGTTTATATAGTTCCATACATTGATCATCCCTACGGACCCTACCTCAACAATTGCTTCTAAGTATAAGTTTTGTGTCTATAGTTGGAGTTGCTAGCAACTTTCGCTAGTAATAACAGTTTTTCTTCTTCTTTAGACATATGTAGCATCATGTTGCAGCTTAATTTTATGTTAAATCTGGTTTTTGTGTGAAAAGCTTGTAACATCGATCCTTGTGTGGTAGGTGAAATTCAGCTATTTAATTAAGTGCCACCATACTCGTCAAAACTCCAGCAATATTTTAGTGGTTCTTTTCCCTTTTTGAGTAGATCAGGTAGGGAAGACCAGAGCAGACAACTGTGTATGGCAAACAATGGTAGATGATGCAATCATGCATATCTTCGGTATAGATGAGTAGATGACAACTTTCCAGACTTACAGTTCCATGACAATATGCATGTATGATTACTCAGGAAAAGCTAGCTGATTAGAGCTAAGCCAAGAGATATTCTTGCTCATAACCATCCATTAAGAGATGACATAAGAAAATGACAGGTACCGATCGAAGAAATGATATCAAAAAAGCTAAAACCATGCTTAATTAGTCACACTTCTATGTGGTGATGCTATATATGTCCATAGAGATGCATGATTTATCTCTAAATTAGGTTATTGGCAAAGTTTGCTTGTGGTTGCTCCAGCGATGCTATCAATATGGCAGGCCTCTTCTGTAGCTGTTTTTATTTAGAAATCTGAGCAAGACAAGTTAGCTCTTTTTCGAAACCCTTTTTTTTTAAAACGCATTCAAATTAAACCAATATTACACCATGGCAGGAGTCAAAACTATGACCTCCCTATGAGTAGTCTTAAGCGTCGAGTTATTGCCTGGTGTACTCAAGTCTATATTCTAAATCAAGTCGATATTGGATGCAAATTGAAATGACAGTTAAGCAAATGTTTCAAGCAAAGCAAAGTAATTATGTTTAATTTGTCTTTGGCAACTTGCATATGCGTGTGTACAGTTATGCTTTTATAACACCAATTGCCGTGCACTAATATTCTTTTTTTTTAATCAGACATGCATGCACGAATTGCTCATACGTATATATTAATTTTTCTATGAAAAAAATGTGGGCAAGTGATCCACTTGGCGCTTGTGCTCTCCCATTGTTCTGAAGAAGACAACAGCTTCATCATTTCAGAGTACAAAGATCATTTCATCCATTTGGCTTGTTGCAACTTGCAACCTACGCACGCAGGTAAGTAGCTAGCTAGTACTATGTGATCCGAGCAGCTTTATAAACTATGAAACTAAAGCTTGTGTATAAAGTTCAAAATATATAGGTATCAAAATCGTTTTTATACCACATTCTCTAATATATATAAAAAGAGAGATAGAATCATTTTGGTACCTTTGTCTTACATAAACCTTTTGATTTCTAGTTAGGAGTATTATGTACGTATGTGATCAAAAAGAAAGAGGAAAAAAAATAAAAGGCTAGTACTATGTATGTGTACATCAACTCTTAAATAATTTTACGTATGCACACGTGATGGCACAAGTACACAGTAGCAAATATTTCAATAGGCAAACAGTATGTCAATATTTAAGATCTTTCAAGTACAGAATATAACAATGATCATTAAATGGCTGTCTACCATCACAATACTTTCTTGATTAAATATGCTTTAGTACTACTAATACTTTCAGAGAGAATTTTACTCCTCGTCTACTTGCCTTTTGAACGAAATTTGTAAAGTTGATCCGGAGTCTGGAGTACTCTCTCATACATAGAGATTGAGTAATTATTGGTTGCATTGCATCAATGGTTAAGACACGGTTAAAAAAAGTGCCAAAAAACAAAAGAATGGATAGCCGCTAGAGCTAGCTAGTAACAGCTACTCGTAGCAGTTCAGAAACGAATGCTGATTTGTGTAGTATATATATTGAAGTAACAAAACACCTTCAAGTTGCCTAAATTAATGCAAAACAGGTAGGAGTTTTATACAAATGGAATTCGTGCGAAATACTATTAGCTTGTAATTATCCTGGAAATAGATAAGTGATAAATAATTAATATTGAACAAGATAAACAATTTACTCAAGGCTGAAGAAAAATATTAATTGTAGCATGCATGCGTGGAACAACTTTCACTGATCAACTGTGATAGTCTCTCTCGAAAAAAAAATTGATACCTATACACTTGATCTAGGATCAAAGAAACTTCATTATCAAGAAAATGTTCGGTCCAACTTCGAAATGCGCTTGGGTTTAATGGTTTAATAATTGGCTCTCTGCATACTAGCTAGATCAATCATGTGTGCCATTGGATAAGCTAGAATAAGACATTAATATATGTT
This sequence comes from Phyllostachys edulis, assembly GCA_036346405.1. Lineage (NCBI taxonomy): Eukaryota > Viridiplantae > Streptophyta > Magnoliopsida > Poales > Poaceae > Phyllostachys > Phyllostachys edulis. Next base: position 70,695,505 of record CM070549.1, on the reverse strand, counting down.
GGTCTAAAATATTCACATATATTGTTCTCGCTTATATTACTTATGAACTCCATCAATTGATATTTTCTAGCTAGAAAGAAAACTCCTCCGGCAGTAGACATTGAGTTTCTAAAACTAACAAGATACGGCAAACAAGACTAAAAATACAACGAACAAATTAAACACAGGTGATCAAGCATCTCAAAGGAGAGAAACAGCCCATTATTAATTTGCATCTCACTTGCACCAACATTTTATACATGAGTTAAGCCAACCTTGAGATCCAAACAGCAAAGACACACAAAAAAGCAACCATATCTTTCACAGTACGGCATACATCCAGAGCCGAAAGGGAAGGGAAAACAAGAGGTAGGATCGTTTCATCTCATCTCATCTCGACAAGGACGCTTTCTGGCTAGCTAGCGACGGAAACCGAACAAAATGGACACACCCCTTTACATATTCTACGAATCATCCGTCAGGGAGATGCATGCGTTCCTTCCATTTGCGCCAAAAATTCAACATGAGAAAGATCGAAAGAGTCCAAAGGGCCCAAATTTATGTACACGCGTCATACCAAAACCAAGAAAAACTCGCAATTAAGCAGCTTGCCAAATGTCAATAGTATAGTAGTCCAAGTAGCAGAAGCTATAACCACACTTAGCTTGATCTCTCCACCATGCATGTCTCCAACACAAACCACACGCACTCACGCGCGCAGAGAGATCGAGATCGAGAGAGATACGTGACGTACGTACTAGTGCCGGTCATACTTGTCACCGGCGCCGCCCAAGGAAGAGAAGAAGCCGTGGCCGGCGGCGTTCGCCTTCTCGCCTTCCGCCGCCGCCTCGAAATCATCAAACGGGTTGAACGCTCCCATGCCGTGGCCGTACTGATCAGCACTCGATCCGCCGGCCGCAGAAGCAGCAGCAGTGCTTGGCATCACGTTGCTCTTCGCGAACAGCGCGAGCGCGTCCACTAGGGAGCTCGTGCTCGTGCTGGTGATATTATTGATGCTAGTAGTAGTGGTATTGGCTAGGGTGGTGGTGGTGCAAGTGGGGGGCAGAAGTACAGGGTTGTGCGGGTACTTGAGGGGAGATGGGCGCAGCAAGAATGGCGGGCCGACGGCGGAGGCGCCGCCGAAGAGGCGCGGGCGGACGGCGGGGGGCGGCGCGGCGGCGAAGGGCGGCGCCGGGAAGCCGGTGAACTCCTGCACCATGGCGCGGAAGTTGGAGGTGTCGGTGGTGAGCACGGTGGTGGGCGGCCGGCGGGAGGCTCTGGGGCGCTTCTTGGGAGGCTTGGACGGCGCCGCCTGCGGAGGCAGAGGCGGCGCCTGATGGGATGGGGACATGGGCGTGGAGGAAGAGGCGGGGAGGAGGCCATGGAAGGAGGAGTCAAGGTATAGGCTGGCGGGGGAGGAGGGGGAGGGGAGGAAGAGGCTGTGGTGGTGGTGGGAGGAGAATTCTTGGTCGGCGGCGGTGGTTGGGAGGGAGGGGGAGGAAGGGAGGCTGTCGCTGGTGGTGGACGCCATGGATCGATGGAAGGCTCGATGGAGGCTAGGGGAGGAGGAAGAAGAGGTGTAATGGATGGATGGATGGATAGGGTTTGGTGTGGAAGCTGTAGAGAGAGGGATATGGAGATCTTGATATGGGTGGATTGGTGATATGAGCTGATGAACAAGAAGGGTAGAGAGAGAGAGAGAGAGGTTGATGACTGATGAGGACTGGAAATATGGGGAGTGGTGGTGAGGGGAAGAAGCTGCCAACTTTTCTTTTTCCTTTTCTTCCATCTACTTTTCTTTGCTTTTTCTTGTGTTGTTTGAGGTGATTTTCTGAGAGACAAAAGGTACTGTAGTGGTAAACATTCTTTCTTTTATTAAGGGAAATGAATATTTTGAATTTTTTTATTAATTAACCTTTTTTAAATTTTATTTTAAAGTTAACCCTCGACGTACTTTATTTACAATTCTAACCTCTTTGGTCACATCACCATCCGTGGCGTGACAAAACAACACTATCATGACAGCCTATTTCTGGTCAAACTCTTGTCACACCACTGGAAGTGGCGTGAAAGTGTTATTTGGTTACGCCACAACCAGTGGCGTGACAAAAAGTGTTATTTTAGGAACTTATCCTGAAGCGTGACAGTGTTGTTTTGTCACGCCACCACCTGTGGCGTGACCAAAGGGGTTAGAATTTGAAATAAAGTGCGCCGGGGGGTTAACTTTAAAATAAAATTAAAAAAGGTTAATTAATAAAAAAAAGTTTGATTATTTTTGTGGAAGTAATGATATTTGTGGCAGGGATGTGTGTGGACCGGATGATGTGTTTTTGGCAATCTAACTAGCTATACATCAATCATATATCTGCTGATTAATTTGAAAATGGCAGATCTAGAATGTCATAGTTGGGAGCTTTTATGCAAATAATTGTAAGATAAATTGACATGCAGATTTTACATGCAGCCGCAACTTCGATTTCGTGAAATAGACAGATAAATTTGAACTAATATTCACCTATATTAACATTTCATGCATGCCATGACATGAGGACTACCATGCTGAGGACAGGATGATTTCCCTGCTCAATTAATTACTAGCAATTTTAATTCTTTTTTAATTTGTACATAACCCTTTTTGTGGCTAATTAATTATCAAACCGTGCATAATTAATAGAGAAAATGTCTGTGTGTTAGGCATGTAAAAAAATTCAACTTGTTATACATGGGAGATCGATCATAACTCATAAAGGGTGATGGAGCAATCATGAGTAGTACCTACAGCTAATTAGCTTGAATGCCTCTATCTCTCCCACTATTGGCTGCTTTGCATCACACAGCAGCAGTATACACCCAGCTAGCTTATTAGGTCTAGCCTTCTCTATATCGTTACAGCCTTTTCTTTCTTATTTGTTTGGAACTGTTCTGTACTTCATGGAGTAGTCAACAAATATGTGTCCCTACGTACGTGCATTACGTCCGGCAACTATAGCTATCGGGTATGAACATACGGTCCAAAATTTATTACACTTTACAGCATATACTATACATTGGCATGTCATCACTTGCAAATTGTAGGTAGGGATTTTTTAGCTGGCATTGCATGATACTTGAAAACTTTATATATTTCTGAATAAAATGTTAGTATTACACCATACAAGGATACTTTAGTCATGCATGGCTGCTGGAAAAAATATAAATTTATGTTCTTCTTTTCAAATCCTTTTTGTGGTTTTCTGATTGAATAAATGTGTTTTGGGTGTGCATTCATGGTATTTATGTTGTACTTTACTAAAAGTTTTAATTACAACGAGGACTAGCTAGTATAGCTAGCTAGATTCCTTCATAACAAGCAAGGACTAGCTAGATTATTTTTTTACATAACTGAACTATGAGCAAAATAGTAAAAAAAAACAGAAATGTGCTTCTAAATGATGTCGGTTGGCATTTTACATCATCTTAAGCATAACTAATCATAAAATGTAGTAATTCAAGCAGATTGGTAGCCAATGACCAATGTACTTGCCCAAAAGATTTTTAGAGTAAAAGCTTATAAAACTCGATTGAAGATATGCAGCTTTTTTTTTTCTTGGCGCTTGATCTCTAACTCAATGCAAAACCACGGTAGAAAAGGGCAAAGTAAAGTTGTGTATAAAAAAAGTTGATTCCGACGATGGAACTGAATGCCTCAACGTGTCACTAACAAACGTCATTCCCTTTAGCTGAGAAATTTCAAAGGTAAAAAATGAATTAAGCTAAAGACGCACTCCAAGACTACATATGCAGTACTCCCTCCATTTTTCATGATGCGCGCCAATATGATTTGGATTAAGCATATTCTTGCTCTGTTTTTTGTTTACAACATTTGCATAGAATCTGGTTGGAGAATAATGCAGATGAGGGATAAGTGAATGCAACTAAGAATCAGTTTAGATACAAATAATTACTAATTAAGAATAAGATTTGTCAAATAGTCCATTAGTCTCATTGCTTTCCCGTCTTCTGTTTTGTTCCCGTTATTTTGGTGGTATTGGCTTGTTTGAATCGAAGGAAAAGTGTAGGATTTGCAATTCAAAGGTTTTTTTTCAAACAAAAAAATTGATATACTGAGGATTAGCTCATTCCTTTCCTGGCCTCTTGAAAGTTGAAATAAAAAATAGGTCGTGCAATCTCCTTTTCTCACTCTTACAAATATACGTACACATTTTCCTGCATTTGATTCAAACACATATTCCTTATTTTTCTCATGTATTTTAAATCCCTCTAATTTTCTTGTGGTTTTCCTACATTTTTTTTTCTATTCATGTACTTCCTCCGTCAAAAAAAATATAGGACGTGTTTCTTGAATGGTCTTGTCCACAAATACAAGGTGTATTTCATATTCCAATGCAAAATTAGTGTGTTATTCACTCTTTACTCCTAATAAATATCCAGCTTTACTTTGTATTCCCTACATGCATGCATTGAATATAGTACTTAGAGAGATAATAATCAGCGGTAATCTAGCCATTGCCAATGTCTTCTTGATCTACGTGCAGCACGAAATACACCCTATATTTTTTGACGGAACGTAGTACCATTTTCCTTCTTCTATCATGCTCCAAGGCCCAAATCTCAACAGCCTATATATTCATACTGCTTACACGCATGCATGTTCTAGCTAGCTTGTTGATCGATCACTAGTCCATGCGCTACAACAATACAGTTAACGAAAGTGGTGGATGGGCTTGATGAGGGTGTATTCTCACCACCTCATCTCCTTTGGGCTTACGTAAGGAAGGTGTAGGTTGGTTGAACGACGTGCTACGCGTTGGTTGCACCTACGACCAATAACACGCATGCATGCAATGGCCACTGGCCGGCACGGGAACTAGCGTAGACCTACTACACCAGTGGCGTTAAAGCTGTGGGTCAATTTAATCCACAGTTTTTCGCAAAACCATTCAATATAAGTCAAAATTCATGCAAAATTCTAAAAAACAATAAAAAATGTAAGAATTGTATTTGATCACAATCCTGACCCGCCACTGTACTACGCCGTGTGGTCGATTGAGCACCACACTTTCGTGATTTCTTAATTGTACTCATGCCATGCCTCCATCGGGCAGCTGCAAGCTTTTGGCATCTTCAAGGAGGATTTAAGATTTTACTAGATCTGCAAAAGATGGTACTGTACTACTGTGCCGTTGCTGCTGATACGCCCAATAATCGACGTGTGGTTGGTCCTGGGAGGAATGATTCGTGGTGTGTCCTATGCGCATCGCTTTACGCAGCGGATGAGCCCGGTCGTCTCCGCTGCTCTCGAGAGATTGTTAATCATGGCCTCTCGCAGCACGGAGAGTGGTTAAGTTTCCGTCGGACCCGAGCTGCCATGTGGCTCTGCCAGGTAGAAATGATTCCGTCGCCCCGCCCCCGATCGATTCATCGCTTCTTATGTTAGTATATACACGGGGCAATTATTAATGGCGTACTCGATCTGTCTCGGGAAAAAAAATCCTATAAGAAATCTATTGTCATGCCAACCCTCTCAGAATCGTAGTTTTGATTAGTGGCCGATAATCAACCGAAAATCGGGATTATCAGTTACATTGAACCCTGTAAGAGTTCAAACCGGCTGAAATCGGATTAGCTTGGTTTTTTTCATTTAATCTTTTTTAATTTAAAATATGAAGAGGAAAAAAAAAATCAAATTTTGATTTGAAAATTTTAACCAAAATTTTTCAATTTTCGATCAAACAGGTCCTATCGAGTCCCCCGGTAAAAATTTGAAATCGGTTACCCAAACCCTGCTCCGAACCATGGCGCGTGGCAACACAATTTGTCCCCTTAGCGGCTGAGCCGACTTGATCAATGGATACATGATGCGGCTGAGCCGATGTGAAAAATGCATTCTTACATGGCACTCTCACTGAGACGGTGTACTGTGTGCAGCCTTCTGGTTTTGTTGACTCCTCCCGTCCAGATTTTGTCTGTCGGCTCAACAAGTCCCTATATGGTTTGAAGCAGGCTCCACGTGCTTGGCATCACAGATTCGCCTCTCACCTCGTGTCCCTTGGCTTTGTTGAGACCAAGTCAGATACTTCCCTGTTCATATATCGCCGAGGAACAAATACAGCCTACTTGCTGCTATATGTGGATGACATTGTTCTCACCGCTTCGTCTGCCGGATTTCTCCAACATATTATTGCAGCTCTCCAGCGTGAATTTGCTATGACAGACATGGGCCAGCTTCATCACTTTCTGGGCATCTCCGTGACACGTTCTGCAGATGGGTTGTTCCTCTCTCAGCGGCAGTACACTCAGGACATTTTGGAGCGCGCCGGGATGAGTGCTTGCAAGCCTTGCAGCACCCCTGTCGACCTGCACTCCAAATTGTCTGCAGATGGTCCTCGATTCTTGACTCCACAAGATCAGCAACTGGTGGGTGCACTTGATCTCGACTTTCACCCGTCCTGACATTGCTTTTGCTGTCCAGCAGATTTGCCTTTATATGCATGATCCACGGGAACCCCACCTTGCTGCCCTTAAGCGGATTCTGCGCTACCTACAGGGCACTCTCTCCCTTGGCTTGAACATGCGCCGTTCATCACCTACTGAGCTCGTTGTCTATCGGATGCCGATCGGGCCGGGTTGTCCGACACTCGCCGGTCAACCAGCTCTGCAGTGTTCCTCGGAGATAACTTGGTGTCTTGGTCCTCCAAGCGTCAGCATACGGTCTCCCGGTCCAGTGCCGAGGCCGAATATCGAGCTGTGGCTAATGGTGTTGCTGAAGCTACTTGGCTGCGCCAGCTGCTCCATGAGCTTCGTCACCCGCCTCGTCGTGCCACCCTGGTCTACTGTGACAATATCAGTGCTGTGTATCTCTCCAGCAACCCGGTGCAACATCAGCGGACGAAGCATGTTGAGATTGATCTCCACTTTGTTCGGGAGAGGGTCGCCCTCGGTCATGTTCGGGTCCTTCATGTCCCTACGACATCCCAGTATGCCGACGTCTTTACCAAGGGCCTTCCTACTTCCTTGTTTCAGAGTTTGATCCGGCTGAGCGTTATTTGTGCTCCGGTCGATCAAGGGGAGTGTTAGCCTATTGTAATTATAGTATGTGTAATTATAGTAGGCAGCCCTTGATTTGTGGCTTGTACCACGCCTGTGCGGTTGGCTCATTCAGCCACCCCGGCCTCCATATGTACTGACGCATATTCATTGAATTGATTCATTCCAAATACACTTTCAGGCATCGCTGTTCATCGCTGCAAGGAAGCTATTGCGTGATGCCGTTGGAGATGAACAGATGGCAAAGATCGGAGATGGGAAGACGCAACACATGAAACAGGCCGAAGGAAGGAGAGATCAATGGGTTAATAGGGGAAGCTAAGGGCATATACATATACATTGATGCTTGAAGAGAGATAATATAGCCACATTATCAAACATATATGTAAAAGTCATTTCCTTCCACGCATGCTTGTATTTTTTTTTATTAGATATAGTTATATACATAACCATCTGTTAAGCACGGGTGTGTAACAAGCATCAATCGATGCTACACAATAAGCATATTACCTATCCTACGTGGTAAGAAAAGTTAGTTTTTATTTGATAACCTTCTCTCTAAGCCCTAATGGAAATGGATGCTTCAACTGTTATGCTGCCATGTGTCATAATTTGGAGGGGGTCTATCTTTGATAAGCCAATAGACCTGGTCTCATGTGATCTTTTTTTTCGCTGTCTCGGGCTCAAATTAAGTAATGTGGCCCGCCTGCCAGTGACATTCATTGTCTCTTTTTTTTTTATTATAGAAAATCACTGTCTCTTAATTAAGCTAAAGTTGAGCGCAACCCAATGGAGCTGCCATACTGCTCCACAATATCAAATCAACAAGCAGTATTTGACTGGCCAAGTGATGAAAACCATCAAATAAGCATTCACATTTTATCGTGTTCTGGCCTAAACATTTTTCTGAGCTGGACCGTGTTAGAGTTTGGCACGGCTGGGCTTTGGCTAGCCCGGGCTTGGGTCGGGCAAGGTTGAGTCGATCAGGGCTTGGGTTGGGTTGGGCCGGTTAAGGTGGACTCGGGACAATTGTTTTTCCTGGTAGTACCTGGATTTGATTTTATTTGATTTTTTGCTTAATTTGGCAATAATAATTTTTTTATGGAACATTTGGTCGGACACCCTGGAGAAAGATTGATTTTTTGGATTTTGACACTACTCTTTGGGTTGATAGTTCCATGTCACTGTTTCGGAAAACTTCTATCACATGATACCTCATGACCCGAAAGTGTACGGTGTAGTTAGCAGCAATTTCCCTAAGAGTATTCCAAGGTTTATATCGATCCCTCGTGGACGTGTGGATTAATCTATTACCTTCAAATAACTATTAATTTAACTACAATTAAAATAGCAGTGAGTGAGGTAATTATGACGATAACAATAAAAAACTAATTTACTACTAAAAGCAATAATAATTCTAATATAGGGGATTTGAGAATTTACCATTATGAGATATATGCATTTGATAATTTACCTATCGATGTCTCACTAACATGTGGCCCTATGACCCACATGTCAGTGAGACATTGATGCGTAAATCATCAAATGCACCTATTCATAGTTGTAAATCCCCAATAATTCCTTCTAATATTGAAGAGATTTTTATTTGTATGATGGAGAATAGGGCCTAGGGTATTAGGATCACCTGCACCGTTAGTAAATCTCAGGGATGATAATAATAATGATCTAATAAATCAAAGAAAATGTGATAACAATGTGTTTATGTAGGTGGTGCACCCAACATGCATCTCCCTTGAACAAACATCCTATTGGAGAATCAATTGTCATGCTCACGTGCGTATGGCAGCACGTCACGCTCGCAATTAAGGAATTACTGTGTATACCAACCGACTTACAACCGGACCAACGCATTAAGTGTCATGGTTATGTCGTGTTCCCTCAAGTGAATTGCTTCCAAAAGCTAATCTCTGCCGCTTTAATTGTCATTGACTCTTCCAGTCAATCTTCCACGCACCACCTTTTGTCACCTTTCCTTGCGCCGGCCTATGGAACATCGGGGCCCATCAAATCCTAGTATCAAGGAAATGCATACAAACATACCAATGATAACACATAAAATATACATGAAAGTTAGATCATCCCCTTGATTACTTATCACTACATGGCTACCTTAACCCCTAGCCCTTGGGGATTTACTCACTCATATCCATGGGAACCAAGAACAATAGATAAATAATGAAGAACATGATGAAAATAATATGAGAATAACAAAGATATATTAATAAAGATGTTGTCGATGTTCCGGTTACGTCAATGGATGAATGATTTCAAGGACGATTGAATGGAGGATGAACTATGGTGGAAAATATGATGGTGATAGTGTTGTGGATGTGATGGATGGCATGGTGGTTCTCTCTTCTTGCCTCCTTGTTTGTAGATGCAATCGGTCTCCTTTAAATAGCCGATCCTAGGGTTTCAACACTGCGAAGGGGTTTGCGCCACTAGGAAAATTAATACCACCTTGGACCCTCACGAATCATGATCCATTTGATGTGGCGATCACGACGAAGGGTGATATGGTCGCCCGATATGGTCGATGTCAACCGTATCATTAGTCTTCTTCTCTGGAGGGTCGGTTCACAGTGATCCAAATTTGTTTTCCTTCCTCTTGACGTCTACTTTCCTTTTCTGTTTCTAAAAGTGTGTGATTCCCTTCGGATCCTATAGATAACGTCAACCAAAACATATCTTGTGCATTTGGCAATTAATTAATAGTAATCCGAGGAATTAATGATGAAATCAATGTATTAATACAATAAACTACAGAGAAATGATGTGCCATTTCAGGCGCATCAATGCCATTTTTCACTTCTTTTTAAAAAATGATGACTATTTTGCCCCTCTCTCCTTCACTTCCTACTATCTTCTCCATCACTCTATGAATAACTTCCTGCCATCTTCTCCATCACTCCATACATTACGAACGAAATCCCAGCATCTATGTAGACCTTAACAGTGTTGCTCCATCTCTCGAATGAGCTCACACACAGTGGCACAATGCTAGCTCTACGCCCCAGCCCATGCTTATGTGCGACAACAGTACTGGCATGATGCGAGCTTGCATTGGTGGTGGTGGGACCTGATGTCCCATGAAATAGTAGTGGAGTAACTCGAATTCACACACAATTGTGGCCAGGTGCGAACTCATGGATGACGAAGCTAGACCAATTTGTGCACAACAGTTGTTGATGCGAGCTTGCATTGGTGGCGGTGCGACGTGATGTCCCATGAGACAATAGTGGAGTAGCTCGAATTCACACACAATGGTGCCACGTACGAACTTATGGATGGCGAAGCTAGACCAATTCGTGCACAACAGTTGTGGCACTATAGGATCAAGGATAACCGACTAGAGGGGGGTGAATAGGAGGTTTTAAAATTTTTTGACTGATTAACAAATTAAGTCAATTACAAACTAAATCTAAATAATAACCACAATTAAGACAATGGAGTTTTTCCTGTGGTATCGAAGACTTACCGGTCTTCACTAGTCCACGTTAAGGAAGCTTGAACTAATCAAGCCGGCTCCACGAGTTAAGCCTTCCCTCGATCACTAGTGGTTGTTCTTCCTTCGCTCCGGAGATGGCGAACACCGAACCACTCACAATTGGCACCGGGCCTCTTCACAATCTTCTTGAAGAGATCACCGTGCTAACTCTGTCAAGCCTTCTAGGTGTTTGGCAAACACCAAGAGTAATGAATCACGATCTTTTCTTGACGGCAAACAAGTGCAATGGATCAATCTAGAATGAATGCAATTGAATTTTGGCTCAACTACCTCACAATGAATGCACATGGAGGTGTAGAGAGGATGCTCAAGGCTTAAAGGATGTTAAATGAAGTCTAGCTTCCTATCCTTGAGTAGGTGGAGGGGTATTTATAACCCCCACAAATAAATATGGCCGTTGGGGGTGAAACCCCAACTTTTTCAGCAAATGCGGTAGTACCGCCATGCAATGGCCGGTACTACCGCACCTCACCTAACCGCTCAGAACGGCTAGAATAATAGCATTAACTGTTCTCACATAGCCGTTGGAAATTTCAGTGTGGTACTACCGCCATGCATCATGCGGTAGTTCCGCTGGCCGGTCATACCGAAAAATACGAGCGGAACTACCGCTTCACCTTAGAGTCCAAAAGGGCACTCTCTGGAAAATACGTACCGCTGATTTTTCGGTGACACCGGGGTGCGGTAGTTCCACTGAACAAATGCGGTCATACTGCGATGCGGTAGTACCACCGAGGAAACTCTGGAACTACCGCGCTCAAGGTTAGCCACCAAACCAAAATGGTGTCACTTTGGAAATTACGTGCTGCCAACAATTTGTCGGTACAACCGGGTTGTGGTAGTACCGCACCACCATCCCGGTCATTCCGCTGAGCGGTAGTACCGCCGACATACCGTCGGTACTACTGATTATCCTAACAAAGCATAATTGGCTACCAAATCAAATTCTAAGTGCATGCATGATCCTAAATTGATCCAAATGTCACAAGAACATGCTATCAAGCTACTAGTCATGATCCCTCTTAATAGTACGGCATTTAACCTAAAATCTGGTCTTCCATCATTTTCTCCTAAGACCGGTAAACATAAAAAAGAATCCTAGACTACTTGTACCTTGTCTTTGAACCATATTGATCTTCATATTGTCCTTTAGCATGTATCTCCAAGTTGTCATATTCACCATTGGGACTTAACCTTGTAAATACTCAACAAACATGTTAATCCCATATTCACATATTGTCATTAATTACCAAAACAATTTTTAGGGGCCTAGATGCTTTTTATCTCCCCCTTTTTGGTAATTGATGACAACCCAACAATTATATATGTGAGAAAGATTGTTTTGAATATACTACTTGTTGTGAAATGAGTTGTATATTCTTTTGATGATTTAATAGAAATAATTCTTACAATAAGCTCAAGAGTGTTTTGAGAATTATTTTCTTATTAAAGTTATTACAAAGAAAGCTCCCCCTAAACATGTGCATATAACTGAGAGGAAATTTTTGCAAGCACATGTAGAGATTTTTGAAAATTTTGGCGGAGATTCTTTTGTTTGTTGGAACTTGAGGGAATACGCAATACTATTAAAATGACCAAGATATAAAGATTGCAATTTATGATAATATCATAACCATAATATCAAATATCAAGTTCAACAAGATATCATTAAAACCATAACAATGTTTTTAAACTATTACAAGCACACAAGTAATTAAACATAACAAGTTCCACATAGAGTATATAAAATAATAGTAGCAGTGCTCCCCCTTGATCTTTGTCCTTGTCCTTCTAGCTTCCCCTTGATCTTTCTCCTTTCTCCTTCTAGCTTCTCCCCCTTTGGCATCAAAATACCAAAAAGTCATCATGCAGCTGGATCCTGAGGGGAAAGTGGAACTAGAGAAGTTGAGGCCCTTGGAGGTGTGTTAGGGCGATGACAAGAAAAACGCTGTGGAGTAGTCAAGATATGCTCAAAAGAAGACACACTCTCTGACAGGGAATCCAACCTATTTTGGGACTCACTTTGGAATTCAAGCTAAGCATTCCTCATCTCTTGCTGAGCACTCTTAATCTCTTGCTGATTATTGAGAATCTCCTGTTGAGAATTCTTCACCTCCATGATAGCTGAGTAAAGCTGAGTAAGAGACAATTGCCCTTCTTCTGTAGAAGCTTCTCCTTGAGCATCTTCCCTTTGCTCCCTTTGCTGAGATTGAGCACGAATATCTGTAGGGAGAAGAGGACCATCTCGTGGCTTGTATGCCTTATGGGTAGATCCCAAGCCTCCATGATACTCAATTTTACTGAGAATCAAAGCCATAATGTATGGAGCATAATATACCCTCTTGACTCTATCATTCTTGGAAGAAGCTATTCCCCTGATGATGACATCCACCACATCACACTTTCTTCCATTCATAATATTATCTATTATATTCCATGCATGTCCTCTCACAGCATCAAAATTTCCACTCTTGGGAAGAATAGTGTGATTAATGATTCTGTTAATCAAGCTAGGAATAGGTTTGAGACCACCTATCTTGCGTGGAGTGTACCTGACAGTCTGATCATAATAATCTGTCCAGGCAGGGACTAAGAGAGCAGGCCTGTCATAGATCTTCTCATACTTGCTAGATTATGTCCTGAAAGCACGCTCAAATTCTTGCTTGTTGCTGTCCAAATACCTGGTCCCTGTCATCCATGATAGCTTGGTGAAATCTGGAGAGACATACAATGTGGCATAGAATTGCCTAATAACACTACTACAGGAAGCCATATCACAGACGGTTCGGAACCGTCATCACAGACGGTTTCCGAACCGTCTATGTTTGTTGGTATGTGATAACAGGCCGTTATCACAGACGGTAAAAAAACCGTCTGTGATACGCAATATCACAGACAGTTTTAATCAAAAACCGTTTGTGAAGTCTAGTATCACAGACGGTTTCGACTAAAAACCGTCTGTGATATCCGAATATCACAGACGGTTCTAAAGAAAAACCGTCTGTGATTCGTGAATATCACAGACGGCTTTTCTTGAGAATCGTCTGTGATATTCGCGGATCACAGACGGTTTGTTTTGATAACTGTCTATGATATTCTCGTATCACAGACGGTTTTTTGTGGAAACCGTCTGTGATACTTGCCTTCACAAACGGTTTTAACAAAAAACCGTCTGTGATAGCTCATACTCCTGACCACATTTTTACTGTTTTTTTGGCTAGCCTCAGGAATTGCTAGCAATGCCCTCTGAAAACAAGCATGCACAAAAATAGATTCAAGCATGCACAAAAACAGATTCATCAGAAATAATCAATTGTTGACAACTCAAAGTGATCATTACTCAAAATAAATTACAAAAGATCGCATTTGTTCAAGTATTGTCGCTATAGTTACAACCGGATTACAATTGTTTACGTTGAGAGGTGTCGGCGGGTGATGCTCGGGTTGGCGACGAGTGAAACTCTCCGTTGTCGTTAATGATTTCGAGTTGATAAAGGTGCGAGCTTCCTCGAATGTCCTTGATCTCTTCCGCAATGAGTCCATCACATTGTAAATTCAAGGCCTGTCGCTAGCAAGAGTAAAGTGGTAAGCTATATATATTTAAATTTATAATTAGAAAATAATTATTTCGAGATTAACAAACCTCAGGATCCTTCTTCCTAGCTCTAAGGATTAGCTGCATATGATAGCAGACGTAGATTGTACATAACTCATCTTCTTTTCTTCAAGCGGCCTTTGCAAAAATAGAATTACATATATATGTATAGTCAGTTCGAGACACGTTATTATGAAGTATGATATAGGATTATCGTGTTGTAGTGCGTACCGGAAAATCCATCCTGTGTGTTAGTTGGGCGCTCTTTCCATTGTATATTCCTTTGTTGGCAACATAATTGATGAACGACCTACATGATTCGAAAAAGTTATCCTCGGCCATTTCAAACGAATGAAGACTACAATAGAGTTATGTAAGGAGGAAATGAGCATACCTCTCAGTATTCCTCTTAGAACGCTGAAGTCGTGCTTGTTGCGGTTTAGGGAATCAAGGTATATCACATGGTTCGTCTTGGGTATAATAACTAAAAGGATCGATGGTACCTACTCATGTATGTCGCTATAGTCATTAAACCTAAGTTCGTCTTTGCGTATAAAGTACAAATGAAATTTGTATAGCAAGTAGTGACACTTACCCCTCGGTTGTAGGGCACCACTATGTACTTCATGTTCGTCTCGACGAAGCAATGACCTCGTTATGTATTTCTCGACGAAGGGCGAGTCTTCTTGGATGGTTTGCAGCGATACCACATGTGGGTCGAGAAACCCACCGGTTCTTTCCATTCCGGACATTTTTCAAAGATGTATCTATACATAAGCAATGAGTTGTGATATTTATCGGTATTACATGAATGTAGAACTTGATTATGCGCGCTTACGATTGTCCAACATCGTAGAAGCGAGACGTCGAGGCCAACGAGGTTGAATAGGTCATATAAGTCGTTGAAGCCCACGACGAAGTACCTCGTCCGTTGAAGAAATGCTTCTCCTCGTGTCGGCGGTGATTCGATGATCGCACCCTTCTTTTGGGTCTTCTCCAAGTACCGGGCATGCAAAGCCTAACAAGCATATCCAAATAAGCATTATCTGCGTTGGAGCACAACGGTTTTCAATGATGTAGTTCTCGGGTATCGCGGACTTCCGGACTTGGGCGTATGCGTTAACGTCAATTTCGATTTGGCCTTAGCGATTGGCGGCGTCTTCTTGTGAGACGACTTCGAGAACCGATCTGGCGACGCTTTTCTTTGTTCCTTCGGCGTCTTCTCCACGGGAATCGAAGAGGTAGCCTTCGAGGCGAAACATGAGGTGGAGTCATCGAGGGTCCGTTGGAGAGGAATGGTCGTGTCCAGATTATGCGACCTTCTTTGGGTCGGCGATGTCCTTCTTGGGCCTTTGGATAAAAGAGTGGGCGGCATCCCTAGTGTTATGATCTCTTCGTTGGGCGAATCTTGATGGGGCGGCTCGAAATTGACATGTACCATATCCACTGGACCTGGCGTAACCTGCGCCACGGTGGCACCGTCTTTGACCGCCCTTCCTCGTATGGATACACCATCCTGCTTGCGACCTCAATACAAAGGACCCATCCATCCTCACTTGGAGCTTGCGGGCGTCGGCTCCTACAAAGCGATGCGTAATTAGCTAAGGCGTCCTATAGGTCTATCTTTGGTGCATTCCATAGATGTACGTTACCTTGATGTCGTCTATCGGTAATCGGACGTCATCATGTTCAGAATTATGCGCGGACGCGACGCTACTCCGATGTCGAGGAGGACTGCCTCCCGAATTAACGGGGGTGGCTTGCGACCGCTGGCTCAGGAGTATTTCCATTTGACCCTGCAATGCTGCTATCTTTTCTTCAAATTTGTTAGTAATCATCTGTACCAACCGGCCGTCGTGCTCGCCTTGGATCTCTTCCTACTCCTATCGTCGCGATGAGTCGTCCGCGAATCCATGACTCCAAGGTATGTTAACCCCAAGGCCTCGCGTGCAACCCGGGTGCTCCTTGTTTCCCAAGGCGGTAGATAGTATATCCTTCTCCCTATCTGCATGGAAGGAGCCTTGGGAAGCTTGGGCAGTCAAGTCATGCTGCAAGAGGTCATCATGTTATTATAGACACTATGAAGTTATGGACTTATTAACTAGGTAGTTCGACATATTTACCACACGTTGGGACACTTCTGATCTGCTTGGGTTTGTGAAAGAGATCTTGCCCAAGACGAGACTTTTGCCCTCGCTTTTAACCAATTTAGGGAACACGGGTTTGTGATATCGAAAATGGCCGGTTGAGTTCTCCTCCTCCGCCCCATGCCTCGTATTTACTCGCGTGCCCTCGGTGCAGAGTCTGTCTTGGTGAGTGTTTCGATGTCCGAGAGCTTTGTGCGCCGCACTTTGCTCCTTAAATTCGATCGTCGTTTTCATAGCCACAAAGGTGTCCCATGCTTCCCGCGTCAAGAATATATCTTTACTTGCGAAGGCGTCGACCGTGTTCACGCATGCCGTGACAAGAATGCTCTTGAAGGTCCTCCACGATTTATCCATCGTGAGCATCGCCGTCCGTCGCACGCGTGCCACGTCTGGCTTCGGAATAGTGAACTTCTCTGGAAAGTTCTGTCCACAGGTGCCTTTCGCTTCTTTCGTCAGGTCCTTCCACCTTGGTGTGGTGATGGGGACCCGTTCCCTTCCAAGTATCCCGCAGATGGTCCGGAATCTCGCCGCTGATCTCTTGGGACTCAGAGGGACCCCAAAGTCACTTACCTCCGTGATGACTAGTCGGCCCACAGACATTTTCGATTGTCCTCTGCCATCTCGCTTCCGTGTCATTATCGTCGACGGTGACGGCGGCCTCGTCGGTGCCTCTTCCATCTGCGGCGTCGGTGATGGCGGCGAAGACGGTGCCTCTGCCATCTCTCTTACTTGCTATCTATATAAGTTACATATGCAATAAAATGGATTGCAAGTGTCCCAAATTAACATATACATTTAAACTTAATAATATGCTCAACATGTGCAATATTAGCAAATAATCATAATTAATTCCAGCATAAATATAAAACAATTAAGCATTACTTCATCGAGCCCGACACACTGGAGTGTACCATTTGTTTCATGCCGTGGAGGATTGGCATGAAGCAAAGGTACACTCAAGTGTGTCAGGATCGACGAAGAAAATGCTAAGCAAAGGTTTAATGCTTCATGTACAGAAGACTAGCCTTTAATGAAGACATAGAAACAAAATAGAATCAAGTAAAATGATCGACGAAGGAAATGCTAAGCAAATATTTAATCCTCTAGGGCTCACCGCCTCCCTGCTCCTATTCTAACATTCCTTAATCCACCAGCTTCTCTTGTGATCTTTGTATAGATAGAAACTAGTGATACAAATCTTTTGCCCGAGCCTATCTTTGCCCGAGCCTACTTCATCGAGCCCGACACACTGGAGTGTACCATTTGCTTCATGCCGTGGAGGATTGGCATGAAGCAAAGGTACACTCAAGTGTGTCAGGATCAACGAAGAAAATGCTAAGCAAAGGTTTAATGCTTCATGTACAGAAGACTAGCCTTTAATGAAGACATAGAAACAAAATAGAATCAAGTAAAACTTTCTTTTTTGATTGTTGTAAAAAATGCAGTTTTAGGAAAATTTCAGAATTAATCCCAACAAAATTAATTAGCATTAAATCATAATTCCTAAAGAATTTAACACTCCTTAATCCACCAGCTTCTCTAAGGAAATGAAAAGGAATCACAGACGGTTCTTAATAAGAACTGTCTGGATTAAACTCTCAGCCAATAAAAGGTCTAGAGATTAACGATTACACGAGACACTATTCCAACATATTGATTGATGATATTATGTGCTCTCAGAAGGAGAGTAGCTAAAGAACAAGTCTTTTCCATCTCAATCGTATTGTCCATACTCTTCATTAAATGAATATGATAATATAAATTCAAACTATGAGCTCTAAACAATACTTTGCTTAACGTCAAATGATCTCAATCATTAATCAAAAGATTAAACTTCCAATCAAGCAGAGGTTGACTATAGAGATCAAGATGGCAAATGAAAAGTTGAATGAGCTCATACTGCACTACTAGAAGAATCATAAACTAGTCAATAGAACTGATCAATTTGCAATAGAACTATGAGCTCAACCGAAAGTAACCAATTAACAGTACATCATATTGACAGTAGCAAGTATGAACTAACTATCACATTCAATCTTAGTATAAGACAGAGTTCATCACAGAGCATGTCAACAAAGCCCACTGATCAATTTGTAACATCTTGATATTAGATTGAAATCGAAACTAATACAGATCAAGGTATCAACTAGCACTGCAAATATATATATGCAAAGATCAACTGAACTACCACAGAGGAGCAATACTCACAGAGAGGATGCCGCACAAGAACTCACGGTGCAAGGAGGAGGCCGGTGCAGAGGAGGAGGCCGACCCGGGGAGGAGGGAGGTGCAGGGGAGGAGGCCGACACGGGGAGGAGGACGGCGTGGGGAGAAGGCCGGTGCAGAGGGAGGAGGCCGACACGGGGAGGAGGACGGCGGCGTCGAGGTTGGAGGCGGCGACGTTGGGGCTTACGGCCGGGGAGGTGAACGGGGGCGTCGAGGTCGGGGGCACTGAGGTCGGGGGCGGCGGCGCCGAGGTCGTAGTCGGCGATGAACGGGTGAGCCCTAAACCCTAGAGGAGGCGAACAAGCGCGCGAGAGCCTAAGGGACGTGGGAGAGGAAGTGACAAGTGAGAGCAAAACCCTAGCAATTCCCGCCTTATAAAAAGTATATCACAGACGGTTCTATTAAAGAACCGTCTATGATATTTCCATATCACAGACGGTTCTTGTAAGAAACCGTCTGGGATATTCTTATCACAGACGGTTGTATTCTAAAACCGTCTGTGATAGCCTGACAAAACCTGATGACAATGTGTGATATCCTGACAAAACCTGATGACAATGTGTGATATCCTGACAAAACCTAGTGAACCTGGTGACAAGTATGATGACAATCATGACAAGTCCATATGAATTCGAACCTGGTGACAAGTATGATGACAAGTTCATAACACATTTGACTTCAAAATTTCATATCTAATTCAACTCAACTCCAAATCAAGTGAAACCAATTTTGATACTCCACATTACAATGAATGTCCACATTGACATCAATATCAAATATGACAAGTCCATAACACATCAACACATGACAATTTCACGTTGACATCAAAATATATGAGAGATTACAAGTCCATAACACATGATGTTATGGAATAAATTAATTACATTGGAGCAAATTCTTAATTAAAATATAGGCCTTCCTGATGATCGACACGCATATAGCTAGCTTCCTCACTGGGTTCTTCCTCGAGCCTAATGCCGTTTCCGAAAGGAGGCAACTCGTCAAATTGATTGTATTCTTCCTCGTCCACTACATTCTCAACTCTGACAATCCTCCTTTTTCCATGAAGAACTATGTGGCGCTTCTTATTTGCCGGGTCGGTTACATAGAAGACTTGAACAACTTGGTTAGCCAGTATGAATGGTCCGTCTTTGTATCCGACACGTTCGAGGTCCACGGTAGTGACACCGTACTTGTCGACCTTCATCTGTGGGAGATGGACCCAACGGCACCGAAATAGGGGGATCTTGAAAAGCACGTGTCGAGCTCCCATATCTCCTCTATTTGCCCATAGTAGGAGCTCCTCATCCCATCGGTCTTGAATGCATCTATCACGGACACCGCTGCTCGGGTCAGGCTCTTCCTATCTGAGTGCCGTATAAAATGTGTACCCATTTATGTCGATCCTTGCCATGCGGCAATTGTAAATTGTGGCCCTCGTGCCAACCATAGCAACAGATCATCACTTGATGACCTCCCGATGATTCGCACCTTTAACCATTCGTTGAACCGAAGCGGTTGTGCTCTCTCGTGATCCAAACCTCCGACCGTGCGGATTCATTGGCGCACCATGTCTTTGTGCTCGTCGATGTACGGGGACACTTGGGTCATGTGTTGCAAGACCGTGAAATGGGCTTGAGCGTACGTATCCAGATCGGGAGTGATTGATTTCCTTCCGATGGTCCCGATACCATCCAGTCTCCCCTCATGGCGAGATAGAGGCACACCTATCGATTTCCACCTGAGCCATGTAGTTGACGCAGAACTCAATGACCTCTTCGGTTGCATAACCTTCGATGATGCTGCCCTCCGGTCGAGATCGATTCCGTACGTAGGACTTGAGAATTCCCATGTACCTCTCGAACGAGTACATATGACACAAGAACACAGGGCCGCATATCTTTATCTCTTTCACAAGGTGAACAATGAGATGGACCATGCTATCGAAAAATGACGGAGGGAAATACATCTCAAGATGACATAGAGTCGTCACCACCTTGACCTGCAGAGCATCTAGTCCTTGGGAATCATTGATCTTCTGAGCAATTGAGTTGAAAAAATAACACAGTCTCAAGATTGCCACTCGGACCTTATTTGGCAAGATACTTCTAATTGCAACAGGAAGCACTTGTGTCATCAGCACATGACAATCATGAGACTTCATACCAATTAATTTCAAATCTTGCATAGAAACAAGGTTCTTAATGTTAGCGGAGTAACGGATGGGACTTTCACACCATGCAAGCTCGCACAGCTTCATTTCTCTCAGCCTTGGACAGAGTGTAGCAAGTTGGAGGAAGGTACGCTTAAATCTCAGATCGGTCTCTTCCGTGCTAACTCGGTCCTTATGTTCATATCAACCAAGTCACGCCGTGCGTTAACACCATCCTTTGTATTGCCACTAATGTTCAGCAAGAGACCAATCAAGCTATCACATACATTCTTCTCTGCATGTATGACGTCGATGCAGTGGCGAACTTCTAAGTGCTCCTAATAAGGCAAGTCCCAAAAAATTGACCGCTTCTTCCAGATGTTCTTCTCACGGGTTCTTAATTTACGTCCCTTCCCAAGCACAACATCGATATCCTTAACCATATCATAGACCTCTTTCCCTCTAAAAGCCCTTGGAGCTGAATCGTTCTCCTTATTTTCGTCGAATTATTTTTTCATCTTACGGTATGGGTGACTCCTGGGAAGGAACCTACGGTGACGCATATACATAGTTTTATGAGTTGTTCACCATACACTCTCAGTAGCATCTAGCGGTCAAAGAATGACGGGCTTTGGCTCCTTTTGTCTTGAAGTCCGACAGTTACCAAGGGCGAAAAATCATTGATGGTGCGAGAACAACATGGCGCGTAAAGTGAAGTTCTCTCGTTTGTACGCACCCCATACCTGCACCCTTCGTTCCACGGTGTCACAAGATCTTCCAAAATGGTGCTAGGTACACATCAATATCATTCCCGTGTTGCTTGGCCCTTGGATAAGTAGTGACATCAAAATGTACTTCGCTTCATACACGACCAAGGAGGAAGGTTGTACATACATAGATTCACGGGCGGTGCTATGTCGGCCGCTCATGTTACCGAAAGGATTCATTCCATCTCAGACTCAACCCTAACCTTATGTTCCTCGGTTCAAGACCGAACTCTTGAAGCTCGATCGAAGTTTCTCCACTAAGCGTAATCGGCAGGTGTCTAAGCTTTCCATCTCTCTTACGCTCCTCTGAGTGCCAACGCAGCAATCTTCCCTCCTTTGGGTTCGCAAATAAACGCTTCAAACGTGGGATCACAGTGCGATACCAAAACATCTTAGCAGAGGTCCTTGCTTCACCTTAGCAAGATTCGATGCTTTTATCGGGATGCTTTGCACAGGACATACATGCATGTCGCATACTCTTTACTAGAGAGGATACAATCGTTCGGACATGCATGTATTCTTTCTACTTCCATTCCCAATGGACAAATAACCTTCTTTGCTTGATAGGTGGTCTTTGGGCAACACGTTTCCCTCGGGAAGGATGTCCGCTAGGAGACCTAACAACGCCGTGGAACTCTTATCGGACCAACCATTGCTTGCCTTCAATTTCATGGTTCAAGCACGGTTGACAACCTTGTATATTCCGGCTTGCAACTAGGGAACAAAGGTCTCACCGAGTCCCCCTTAAGCCCTCGAATTTACAAAACTCTCTCTCTCATCAGTAGTTCTCTTACGCATCGCGTAGCATCCGATCCAGTTGTCATCGTGCCACCTATCCTCATCAAAAGCACACCACATCCGGAAATCGTTGACTTCCTCGGCGATGTCGTCATTATTAACTTCTAGTATAATCTGCTCTTCACCGTGGATCGGTCCAACATGTATACCCTTTTTTGAAACCCTTCAATCAAGTGCGCTTCGATCTGCGCGTTGTTAAACATCTTGATTACATAATCAATGCATGGACAAGACATAAAATTTATCCCTTCTTCAACATATCACCGCTCGTGGCTCTTCTAAAAGCAACCACGCCATTAATGTATTCTTGACTCACACGGTTCACACGTACATCCATTCGATCCATCTACACTACGCATGTAACAAATTAGTGTCAAATTGATTAGCGATTAATTTATAGCAAACATAAAGGGTTATAGATCGTTACCCATGGAGCTCACAAAGAAAATACGATTCCTCTCCTTTCCTTCTCCTCTCTAAGGTGGCGCAATGGGGGAGGAGGCGGCGGGAGTTGGAGACGCTAGGGGCAGGGGTCCAACCTTCTCCTCTCTAAGTTGGCGCAACGGATAATTATTGATTATCTGCATGATTGTTGATTAGATACGAGACAAAAGATAAGAGGAAGATCCTAATAACTAGCAAGTTGGTCCGCGATTCTTGCAGTATCCGTTTTGATATAATTGAAACAATAAACCACTGTGATGACGTTTCTTCATGGATAAATGGAGGAAATATAAAATAGATCATTGCACATGTGACTTATCTTGGTGTGTCATAAATTCTTCTTTTTAATCTGTTCTAGAAAAGTACTCATGAAATTAATTCTGATTAAGACTTTCACCTCTTTGTACGTACTTACTCGTTTTGTCTCATCGTTGCACAAATGAATTACACTAGATTGACGGCTACATGTTTTGCTTTTCATTTTCTGGAATTTATATCATTGTTTTGGTTCAATAACATCCAATGGCTGCTATAGTTTAGGTTTAATTAGGGTCCATCAAATTGAGAGCTAGATGTTTTGCCTTTTTCTAAGAATTTATAGCTTTTGTGAGAAGTATTAATTGAAACTTAAACCCTATGCTTTCGATTAAGGAATACAACAAAGAAAACAAAACATTAGGGTCCATGTACAGAGTAGCAAAATAAGGAAAAATCATTAATCAATAGAGTGGATAAAGGATAATAAGTATTACTCCATCTATTTAATTAGGGGAGGAGCCGCAAGTTGGAGGAGAGCTAGGGCAGGGAAGTGGCGCTTGGGGGAGGAGCAGCAGATCTAAGTGGAGCCAGCAGGGGTTGCTCCAAAGCGGTAGAGGCGTGGCATGAGGCAGCAGCGGTCTGGCGGGGAACCTGGCCAGTGAACCACAAAGCGGTCTCTGGCGAAGGGATGTATCGGGCTCAATTTATATGAAGCGAGATATCACGAGCGGTTCTTAATCGAAGCTGCTCGTGATAACTAACTATCACGAGCGGTTCTCATTCGAGAACCGTCATAGTATATCCTGAGCGGTTCTCAATAAGAACCGCTCGCGATATCCGACCAATCACGAGCGGTTTTTAATAGAACCGTCTATGATAGTACACGAGCGGTTCTAAACTAAAACCGCTCGTGATTGAGGGATTATCATAGACGGTTTGTTAATAGAACCGCTGCGTGATAATTCCTGACGGCTCTATTCATAAACCGTCAGGATAGATGACTATCACGAGCGGTTCTAAAAATACCGTCGTGATAGGCTGCCTGCGCCACCCGCAAGTCCGGACAGACCCAACACAAACGGTTCCAAAGGAACCGTCTGTGATGGGGCGTCTACTATAGCCTGTTTTGTAGTAGTGTAATCTCCTCATCGTAGTTGTTCTTGAGAACTACACGATCATGTATACCAGCTCTTTGAAAAAGCCGATACGTTCCATCATACTTGCTCAAAGAGTTAATGTGTGGCCAATTTACCCACTTATGATCTGCAAACTGCCTGTGGGGGCCATACAACTGTTCATGGACCTGTTCCTGAAACTTAGTGTGGAACTTTGGATTTGTGGAATTTCTAGAATGCACAAACTTATTATTGTGACGCATTATAGCACAATCAGTAGAGATTGTCCTCAAGTCGATCTGTGGCTCTACTGGTTCTCCCATCTCTTCATCATATCCTTCTTGCAATTCAGTTTTGTAATGTCCCATTTTTTTAAAACGGGAATAGTAATTATTTTTGGTTTTCGTCTTTCGTTCGTATTTCAAATTAGCATTTTATTTGCAAAAACCTCCTTTCTTCTTTCAGCTCAGGTTTGTGTTTCAAACATCTTTGAACCCTAAAATTCAAATTCAAGGTTGAATTTCCTCTCTTTTGAATTCTGGGCCTTTTTCTCAGGTGGGCTTTCCTCTTTTTGGGCTTAGCCCTATTCCCTTTCTGGGCCGACCTCTTTTTCTCTCGGCCCACCCGGTCTCTCTTATTTCTCGGCCCAGCCACACTTGCCCCAGCCCAAGTCTCCTCCGGCCCTTTCTCTTTTTTTTGGCCGCTTGGCCCAGGCCTTCGGCCTTTCTTCTCTGGCCGAGCCCCGCACGGGTCATCACCTTCCTCCCCCCGGTCAAGGCAGCCACTGCAGCACGTCTCTCTCTCTCCCTCGTATGCTCTGCCACCCGCACGCGCGCCTGCAACTCTCTACGGCAACCGCCATCTCCCCCGCCATGCACGCCGCCTCCTCTGGCCCTCTGTCGCTCCCTATTGCTTCGGAGCACGCCTCTACGCCCCCGCCTCGCACTCAAGCACCTGCGCCTCCTATGCCGTCGCTCACGAGCTCCTCTGCTGCGCCGCACTTACCCCTCTACCGTCTGCTCAAGTCACCACAGTGCCCACGTAAAGTCCCCTCCCCTCGCTGCGCCGCACCTACCTCCTACCGTGCTCGAGCCCTTCTCTCGACTTGTCGCCTCCACGCGCAAAGCTCGCTGACATTGCTCGGGACACCACGTGTGGTCACGAGCCCTCCAACGGCTCCAAACCTCCCATGGCCTATAAGATTGCCTCCTGTGCCCCCCTTGAGCTCCTTCATGCCGCCCCGTTCGCTCTCTGGTAACCTCCACCGAGAAAACGCCTTTTCTTCTTTTTGGCCGACGCCGCCTCCACCGCCGCCAAGACGCTTCGGCCACTCTCCAGCGACGCCACCCCTATCAGCACGTGCGCCTGAAGACGAGGAGCATTTCCCCCAAAAGTCCCTTGAAGGTTCTCCACCGCAGCCGCCGAATTCAACCGTCTTCCTCGCCTCCGGCCGTTCTCTTCTCCACCACCTGCTGCTATCCTTAGTCCCCCTTCGGCCCCCATTTTCATTCCGGTGAGTTCACCTTGGTGAGCTCTACACGCTTCCTTCCCTTCGCCGATCGCCACCGGAGTTTCCTGCCGCCGTTACGAGCGCCACGCCACTCAATTCACTGTAGTAGCAAGACCGACCTCCTCCAGCCACCACACCGACGTCGCTGACTTCACCTCGCCGATCCCCTCCTGTTCCGGCCCTTGGTCGCCGCCATTGGGCCCTCCTCCGCCGATGGCCAGCTCCGGCCGTGCGTGCCTAAGAACTCCCCCATGCGTGGCACGCTCAGACCACCATTGTTCCCTCATCATTAGCATTAATGACAGTTCTTAAAACCCTAAGCAATCATTAGTAATAAATGTTGTCCTAACCCCCCCCCTTTCATTTCACATCGTGTGGAGTGCAGCGCCACACTAACCCCCGATTCACCCTCCTCCGGTTGACAAGGGCCCCACCCCCTTTACTGTTCCCATGGACCAGCTCCTCAACCGTGTGAACCCGGCTGATGCACTAAGCTGTGCACCATTCTCTCTCTCTCTCTCTCTCTCTCTCTCTCTCTCTCTCTTAATTCAATTCAATCTTTGTAAATCCTGTTCTCCTCCGTTATAGCTCCAAAAATTATAAATTTTGTTTCTAAAATTTTTTTAATTCAAGATCTTGCTAATGGCATAGATCTTGTTTAATTTAGAGTTTATTTATTTATTATTGTGTATTTATTTGCTCTCTTTGCCGTTATGCCTTTTTCCGGTACGTTCGTCCGATTAGGATTTGAAGACACGGAGGATCTCCCAGTTGATCAAGCACAAGAATATCAAGATCCTCTTACCTATAACTAAGGCGAGTCAATACTCTGATCATTTCGATCCTACATTTTATGTAAATTATATTCATTTAAATTAACCGAAATTGCATGCTTTAATTCCTTAATCAAATGTATGTTAAAGCTTAAGGTAACTAAATACCTATTTGATGACTAATTAATTAATATACCATCCATTGATAATTGATTCCATTATTCCATTGACACCCTTAGTAACTATATGGTAATTACTAGTTATAGGTTGTAGTTAAGCGACATGCTAGTCTTGCTTAAGTACCGAGACATTAAATGTCACAATCATCATCTTTTAAACATAAAAGTGGATTTGAGCAGTCATTGCTGGGGAAATGACTAAGGTGGTTGAGTTGATGTATTTTACTCCTCAAAAACCCTAATTGTTGTTCCTATCTAGCTGGATGATATGATGAATGGTGTAATGATGATGGGTGCTAATGTAGCCCAAAGAATGTTGGTTGTGAAAGGTATAATGTTGATGGGTGCTAATGCAGCCTAACGAGTTTGGTGTATGTAATGAACCGCCCAGATAACCCCTAAGGACTTAATCTTGTCATGACCTCCCGTGTAAAACAAGTACAACTACAAGTCCGCAAAATGCAACCTGGCTTAGTAAATTTATTGGACCCTGAAAGTCATCTCACTAGTGAAGACGTGCAAGCATGAGCTGGGAAGGGACACCGATGGTGAAGTGCCTGCTCCGACTCGTTGTAGGGGTGACATCCCGCACAACTTATGGGACCCACCACAAGCGCGGCCCATATGGGTGAGATGATGGAAGGGGCGAGGTAATTTGAAAGGTTACTGTGACGGACGCTCAACTACATGACTAAGGAATCATGTAGGGTAATGACTATGACTATCTCTTGTGGGTACAATGTACAACATCTGTAGAGTCTAAATTGTTTAAATAGCCGTGCCTACGGTCAAAGGCGGACATAGGAACTTTACTTGAGTTAGTTCTATTTCAAGAACCTTTGTGGGTGGTATGAAAAATGTGGAGGGCTCACCTAGCCCTAAGTTTGGATTTTACCTGAACCTTCGAGCTCAGCGGTGTTAATAATGGAGGTAGCTCCAATCAAATGAAGCATAAGGTAGAGTTTCCGACGGAGGGAACCTCTACTGAAATAAATATTGCATAATTACTCTCTTTAATAAAATGGAATTTTGTTAAAATGCTAAGTGATAGGACTTTGTAATTATGATAATTGAAAATGTTGCTTTAGCAAATAAAAGAACCCGAGCCATCTTCGTTAAGCCTTGCATATATATTATTGCATTGTGTGTTGGCTCGCGAGCACGGAAGTTGTGCTCATTCTCGCTCTTTCCCCAAAACCCTCATAAGCAGGAAACCCTGAACACTATGCGTACTATGAGGATCCAGAAGCTGGAGGCCCAGAAGATGATGAAATGTAGTTAGTCTTAGTTGTTCTAGCCTCGCCCCAGTCTAGTTGACTCCGTTGGTGCTTGCGTGCATCCTATATTATCTGAGTTTTTTTGTAATATCGAACACACACATGTTTCCCTAGTCGCTTTCTTGTGGTAAGATGTGCTCCACTCCTTTTGCTTCCATTGTCGCTTCCGCTTTTGTAATGTAATCTTTGGCCTTGTTCGGCCCTTTTGTAAAACCCCACCCGATGCGGTCTATGTAAATTTTATGTGTTAATTAATGAATGGTATGGTTTAATCTACGCCATATATAATTTGATTCAGTGATGTATCTATGAGTGCTATCTACTGATCCAGGGAATAGCACAGTGTTTTCATAGAGGATTTGGATTCTTGGAATCCGAGTCTGACAAGTTTCTGCCTCAGATTCTGACTCAGCTTGAGATGACCTTTCCTCAGTTTCAGAATCACTCACTGCAGGACCCTTGCCTCTGTCTTGTATTGCTTTGCGTCGAACCTCTGGAACTTCTTCATTTGGATCATGAGGCCGAGAGGAAGAAGATTGACCTCTAGGAGGGCCAACGGACTTGCGAGTGGCAATTCTTGTCCTCAGCATCTTCAAACAAAAGAGGATAGATTACAAAGGGAACAAGAGATATGATAAAATAGGTTTAATTTTGAATGTAATGATCTTGCTGTTTTGTTAGGAAAATCGTTCGTACCGCAGTTCAATCGCCGGTAGTACCGAGATGCGAAAGTACCGCCGTTTACTGGCCGGTACAATCGCATCGCGGTAGCTCCACACACGAAGAACGGTAGTACCGCTTTCACTGAACAGGTTCTAGGGCATGACTTTGATTGAATTTTTTGATGTTTCTCATGGAGTGAATCCGTGGAATAGATGTGCAAGCATCATGAGACATCAATTTTGCCATTTTGCCCAAAAAGAACCGATTAAATCATCCACATTTCAAGATTAACCCTAATTTTAGATCTAGGGTTTGAATGCAAGGTAAAAGGGTGATTAAAACGGGTTTTACCTTGAGGATCGAGGGAGATACACCCTAAGGTCGAAGGAGATCAACAAAGTTTGAAGAAAATCCGAAGAAGTTTGTGGATTATACGAGGAGGATTTGAGGGTTCTTCGGTTTTGAGAGAGAAAAGCCGAGAGGGGAACTGAACCGAAACGGTAGGAGTGCGGTAGGACCGCTCGGGTGTAAAAGGTAAGGGGGTAAAAACTGAAAGGCAGTTAATGCCCCTTTCTACAACTGATGCGGTAGTTCCACAGAATAGACGCCGGTAGTACCGTTGTTATATCGCCAGTAGTTCCGCAATGCGGTAGTACCACGATTAACCCGCCGGTAGTTCCGATTATCCTGGAGCTTCAAGAACAGACTTAGGACTTGAGAATTTTGCAAATGATCCCTAGTTTTGCACTTAAGTAAATATTATTTGGGATCATTATGCATTGAGAAGACTAATGTCTATCTAAGAACATAATTTTTATAAACATAGAGATCTTTTAAGAGAATATTTGAAAATACCTTCCTAAAAACTTCAAATAATACCAAATGAAATAAGGTGCATGAATCATGAGTTCAAACAACATTAGAATAGTCTATGACATTTAATTCATTTCTCAATTTGTAAAAGCGGCCTTCATCTAATGGTTTGGTGAAAATATCCGCTAATTGGTCTTCGGTCAGGATGTGGCTAATTTCAATATCTCCCTTGCTCACATGATCTCTCAAAAAATGGTGGCGAATATCTATATTCTTGGTTCTTGAGTGTTGGACTGGAATATTGGTTATTTTCACTGCACTATCATTATCACACAAAAGAGACATTTTATTGAATTTAATCCCATAATCCATCAAAGTTTGTCTAATCCATAGCAATTGAGCACAACAACTACCCGTGGAAACATATTCGGCTTCGGCGGTGGATAAAGCTATGGAATTTTATTTTTTCGATGACCATGATACTAAGGATCTTCCTAAGAATTGACACTACCCGAAGTGCTTTTTCTATCCACTTTATAACCCGCATAGTCGGAATCCAGATATCCAATTAAATCAAATTTAGCGTCTTTAGGAAACCATAGGCCAATGCTAGAGGAATGCTTTAAATATCTTAGTATAATTTTTACGGCCATCAAATGGCATTCTTTTGGAGTTGCTTGAAAGCGTGCACACATGCAAACGCTAAACATAATATCGGACTTAGATGCGGTAAGATAAAGCAAACTACCAATCATAGACCTATAAAGCTTTAAATCTACCGATTTACCTCCCTCACTAAGGTCGAGATGACCGTTGGTTACCATGGGAGTCTTGATGGGTTTTGCATCTTCCATGCCAAACTTCTTGATCAAGTCTTTTGCATATCTAGTTTGGCTCACAAAGGTTCCATCTTTGAGTTGCTTGATTTGAAGTTCAAGAAAATAGCTTAATTCTTCGATCATGGACATTTCAAATTTCCTAGACATCATATCACCAAATTCTTTGCAAAAGTCTTGATTAGCAGACCCGACAATAATGTCATCAATATAAATTTGACAAACAATGAAATCATCATCTAAAATTTTAGTAAATAAAGTTGAATCAATTTTTTCGATTTTGAATCCTTTTGGTACTAGAAAATCTCTAAGGCGTTCATACTATGCTCTAGGTGCTTGTTTAATACCATAGAGTGCCTTGGAGAGTTTATAAACATGATTTGGATTTTTAGGATCTTCAAAACCAAGAGGTTGCTCAACAAAGACAAGTTCAAATATTTTTCCATTTAGGAAAGCACTTTTAACATCCATTTGAAATAATGTAATATCAAAACATGATGCAAAGTCAAGTAATATCCGAATTGACTCAAGTCTAGCTACGAGAGCAAAAGTTTTACCAAAATCCAAACCTTCAACTTGTGAATATCCTTGAGAGACCAATCTCGTTTTATTTCTTACAACCATACCGTTTTCATCTTGCTTGTTCCTAAAGGCCCATTTTGTACCAATGACATTATGTTCCTTGGGCCTATCCACCAAAGTCCAAACTTCATTCTGGATGAAGTTATTTAGTTCTTCATGCATTGCATTCATCCAATCTGGATCATCAAGTGCTTCTTCTACATGTTTTGGCTCAATAGAAGAGACAAAAGAGTAATGTTCACAAAAAAAAGCAATACGAGATCGAGTTTGAACACCATTACTTACATCACCTAATATTTGATCTATTGGATGATCTTTTACAATTGCATTGTGAATTCTTGGTGGTAAGGTGGATGGTTGATCATCTTCCTTATTGTCCTCTTCATCAATTTGAATTTGATTTGTAGTGGAAAAGGTAGGAGGTTCAACTTGAGTGGAAGATGATGGATCGTCTTTAGGCTTGATGTCGCCTATTTGCATATTCTCCATGGCTTTTCTTAAGGCTTCATCACCTACATTATCCAAATTATCATGCTTTTCTTGAGAGCTATTATTCTCATCAAATTATACATCATGTCTTTCTTCAACTAAACCGGAGTTTTTGTTAAAGACATGATAAGCTTTGCAATTTGATGAATAACCAAGCAAGAAACCAACATTGCAACGACTTGTAAATTTTGAAAGACGAACAACCTTTTTCAAAATATAACATTTGCAACCAAATACACGAAAGTAAGAGATGTTCGGTTTTCTTCCAACAAGAATCTTATAAGAAGTCTTTTTCGAAAGACGATGCAAATTAATACGATTTATGACATGACAAGCGGCGTTAATTGCTTCCGCCCAAAAACTATCGAAAGTATTATATTCATCAAGCATTGTCCTCGCCATTTCAATTAATGTTCGATTTTTTTCTTTCTACGACTCTATGTTGCTCCTGAGTGTAGGTTGTGGAAAGTTCGTGCTTTATTCCATGTTCATCACAAAAGTCTTCAACTTTAGTATTTTTTAACTCGAAACCATTATCACTACGGATTTTCTTAATTTTAAACTCAAATTCATTTTGAGCCCTTTTTGCAAAACTTGTGAAAATGCCGGAGGTTTCGGCTTTGTCATCTAGGAAGAATACTTATGTATATCTAGAGTATTCATCCACAATAACTAAACAATAGCTATTACCCCCGATACTCTTATAGGTTGTTGGCCCAAACAAAGCTATATGTAAGAGTTCCAATGGTCTAGACGTTGACATGATACTTTTGGAAGGATGAGAATTAGCGACTTGTTTACCGGCTTGACAAGTACTACAAAGTCTATTTTTCTCAAACTTCACATCTTTCAAGCCAACAACTAAATCATGTTTGAAAAGATTTTTAAATTGAATCATTCTAACATGAGCTAACCTTCTATGCCAAAAGCCAACCCAAAGAGGTTTTTGCAATTAAACAAGTTTTTAAGCAAGATTTATTTGAAGTAAAATCAACCAAGTAAAAATTTTCAAATCTAAAACCTTTGAAAACTAATGAATTATCTTATTTATTTGAAATTGAAACACCTTCATTTGAGAAAGAGCAAATTAAGCCAAGATCACATATTTGAGCAACAGATAATAAATTAAAGTTCAGCGATTCAACTAAATATACATTAGAAATGGAAAGATCATTTGAGATAGCAATTTTACCCAATCCTATTACCTTTCCTTTGCTATTATCGCCAAATGTGATCTTGTCAACTCCTTTTCCATTCTCGAGTATGGTGAATATTTTTCTTTCACCGGTCATGTGTTGAGTGCATCCACTATCAAGCATCCAATGTTTTCCACCAGTCTTGTTGTTCACCTACAAAATAAGAATCAAGTTCTTTTAGGCACCCAAATTTGTTTGGGTCCTTGAAGGTTAGAGACCAAGGTTTTAGGCGCCCAAATAGCATTCTTTTTAGCGCCTAAAATTGAAGTGCCAACAAATCTTACAATTACTTTACCATTCTTAGTTTTTCTAAGCATACAACATGAATCATATAAACGTAGAGATGGAGTCTTACCAATAGGACAAGTTTGTCGCAAATGTCCTATTTCTCGGCACTTATAGTAATATTTACCATTTTGCTTAACAAACCTTGTGGGCTTGTTTACCAGTTTCTTACCCTTCTTGGGCACATACCCAAATCCTTCCTTATTGAATGAGCACCTTTGCTCACTCAAAAGCTTGTTAAGGGTGGCCTTACCTTTGAAGCACCGTTTTAACATTTTACTTAGGTTGGTCACTTGCTCCTTTAGCTCATTGTTTTCAACAACAAGCTTTGCATCATGAGACTCGTCATTATCATTATTAGAGTTAGTCTTAGAGCAACATGGCATGACAAGTAGATAATTACATGTAGTAGATGCACT
This sequence comes from Phyllostachys edulis, assembly GCA_036346405.1. Taxonomy (NCBI): domain Eukaryota; kingdom Viridiplantae; phylum Streptophyta; class Magnoliopsida; order Poales; family Poaceae; genus Phyllostachys; species Phyllostachys edulis. The sequence goes on along the minus strand of CM070549.1, from coordinate 70,662,426 downwards.
AGTTCTTGCAATTTTTACACTAGGTAAGTCATCAAGAATATCACATGTAATTCCAACACTAGTGTAAGACTTGCTTGAATTTTCTTGGATAAGCAAGTCATGAGCTTCCTTTAGTTTCCCATAAGAATCTTTTAGAGAGATATGTTCTCTCCTTAAGACTTTATATTTTAACATTTCGTTTCTAAGATATTCATTCAAGTCTTCAAGCATATCCATTTATTCATCATATGATGGTTCACTATCATTAATGGATTTACCTTATCTCTTTTTGCCCTGAGGCAAGTAGGAGTGGAAAATAGCGATGGAGCCTCCTTGATGGCGATGCCGACAAGTCCCTTATTCTTGGGGACTCATCTTCATTGGAGTCGGAGTCAGTGGACTCTTCATCGGAGTCCCATTCTCCAATATGAGCTTCATTCTTGCCATCCTTGTGAAGCTTCTTGAAAATCTTTTTCTTGCCATCAAACTCTTTCTTCTTGAATGACTTGCTCTTATCATCCTTCTTTGCGGGGCAATGAGAGGCAATATGCCCTGCTCTTCGCAATTATAGCACTTATGTTGCTGTAATATTTGTTGTCATTTGAGGATTGCCCTTTCTTGTTCTTGTCAAAGTTGAAGCTTCAATGTGGGCATCTTCTCATGTGAAAGCATCTAGGCCCCTAAAAATTATTTTGGTAATTAATGATAATATGTGAATATGGGATTAACATGTTTATTGAGTATTTACAAGGTTAAGTCCCAATGGTGAGTTTGATAACTTGAAGATGCATGCCAAAGGACAACATGAAGATTAATATGGTTCCAAGATAAGGTACAAGTAGTCTAGGATCTTTTTTGTGCTTTACCGGTCTTAGGAGAAATGGATAGAAGACCGGATCTTAGGTTAACTGCCGTACTATTAAGAGGGATCATGACTAGTAGCTTGATAGCATGTTATTATGACATTTGGATCAATTTAGGATCATGCATGCATTTGGAATTTGTTTTAGAAAGCCAACTATGCTTTGTTAGGACAATCGGTAGTACCGACGTTAAGTCAGCGGTACTACCGCTCAACGATACGACCGGGCTCGTGGTGCAGTACTACCGCAACCCGGTTGTTCCAAAAATGAGTTGGCAGTACGTAAATTCCATAGAGACACCTTTTCGGCTGGGTTGCAAACCCTGAGAGTGGTAGTACCGCAGTTGTTCAAGCAGAACTACCACACCCTGGTATTTCCGAAAGTTGAGCGGTACGTATTTTCCAGTAGGTACCCTTTTGGGTTCCACGTGAAACAGAACTACCGCTTTCATTGTGCGGTATGACCGGCCAGCGGTAGTATCGCATGATGGTTGGCGGTAGTACCGCTCTGCTGTTTCCAATGGCTATGTTAGAGCAGTTAATGTCACTGTTATAGCCATTACGGAGCGGTAGGTGAGGTGTGGGTAGTACTGCACGATAGTTGGCGGTAGTACCGCATTTCGCTGAAAGTTGGGGATTTTCTCCCTAACGGTCGTATTTGTTGGTGGGGGGGGGGGTATAAATATCCCTCCACCTACTCAAGGACAGTATGCTAGACCACATTTAACATCCTTAGAGCCTTGAGCACCCTTTCAACACCTCAAATACATTTGTGCATTCATTGTAAGGTAGTTGATCCAAAATTCAAGTGTATTCATTCTAGATTGATCCATTGCACTTGAGTGCCGTCAAGCGAAGGTCGTTGATTCATTACTCTTGCTGTTTTGCCAAACACCTAGACGGCTTGGCGGTGTTAGCACGATGATCTCTTCAAGAAGATTGTGAAGACGCCCAGTGCCAAGATTGTGAGTAGTTTGGTGTTCACCATCTCCGGAGCGGAGGAAGAACAACCACTAGTGATCGAGGGAAGGCTTAATTTGTGGAGCTGGCTTGATTAGTTCAAGCTTCCTCAACATGGACTAGTGAAGATCGGCAAGTCTTCGATACCACGGAAAAAACTTCTTTGTCTCAATTATGGTTATTTCTTGTCTTTACTATTTTCGCATTTACAATTCTAGCATTTAATCTTGTGTAGAATTGCTTAGCTAGAATTGTATCTAGTTTAGACTTAGCTCATAATTGGCTTAAATTGTTAATTAGTCAAAAAGTTTGAAAACCTCCTATTCACCCCCCTCTAGTCGGTTGGTTATCCTTGATCCTACATTATGAATTTCTTCATTCACCTCACAAGGAAAGCAAACTCTTGTTTGGAGTCCTCTCCTTTATCTTCATCATCACTCAATTTCGCTTTAACCTTAAAAGCGGTAATCTTCTTCTTCGAGGAAGACGACTCCAAAAGCTCTTCCTTATCTTTCTTGTACAACTTATTTGTTATGAGATTGCCCAAGAGTCCTATTGGCGTCATTCTTGGCAACTCGGGAGAGTTGAGAAATAGCGTCACCAATGTCTCATACTTGTCCGGTAGAGCCATAAGCATCTTGCGCATAATATCAACATCAAGAAGGTTAGTGCCAAGACCTTTGAGTTCATTCACAATGTTGTTGAGTCTTGAATACATATCGGTGATGTTTTCGTGAGGCAACATTATGAGTATCTCATATTTGATTCGAAGCCTATGCAATTTGGCTTCTTTGACCGTGGATGTTCCCTCGTGGATTTCTGAGAGAGTGGTCCAAATATCGTGAGCGATTTTTAAATTGCTCACTCTATTGAACTCATCCGTGTTCAAAGTACAAAAAAGAGCATTCGTAGCTTGAGCATCTAAATGAGCATTGCGTCCCTTTAGTTCCGTGGGAAGTAGTGGATTAAGAGGCATAACGTAACCCACATTTACTATTTTCCACATGCTTGGACTCATGGCCTTTAAATAAATGGACATTCTAATTTTCCAATACGCATAATTAGAGCCATCAAACAAAGGAGCCTTTCCTATAGCAATTCCCTCACTAGCCATCCTTTTCTCTCTTAGACGGTTAAGTCTAAATCAATGAGAGACCAAGCTCTAATACTACTTGTAGGATCAAGGATAACCAACTAGAGGGGGTGAATAGGAGGTTTTAAAACTTTTTGACTGATTAACAAATTAAGTCAATTACGAACTAAATCTAAACTAGATACAATTCTAGCTAAGCAATTTTACATAAGATAATTGCTAGAATTGTAATACGGAAATAGTAAAGACAAGAAATAACCACAATTGAGACAATAGAGTTTTTCCCCTGGTATCGAAGACTTGCCGGTCTTCACTAGTCCACGTTGAGGAAGCTTGAACTAATCAAGCCGGCTCCACGAATTAGGCATTCCCTCGATCACTAGTGGTTGTTTTTCCACCGCTCCGGAAATGGCGAACACCGCACCACTCACAATTGGCACCGGGCCTCTTCACAATCTTCTTGAAGAGATCACCGTGCTAACTCCGCCAAACCGTCTAGGTGTTTGGCAAACACTAAGAGTAATGAATCACGATCTTCGCTTGACAGTAAACAAGTGCAATGGATCAATCTAGAATGAATGCACTTGAATTTTGGCTCAACTACCTCACAATGAATGCACATGGAGGTGTAGAGAGGATGCTCAAGGCTTAAAGGATGTTAAATGAAGTCTAGCTTCCTATCCTTAAGCAGTAGACCTGTTCAAAAGGCAGGACGGGCTGGGCTTCGGGCCGGGCTTGAAAAGCCCGGTCTAAATTTGACAGTTTAAGCAGGCAAAAAATTTGAATTTCCTATTAAAATGTATTATTTTAATCTTTTTGGAATAAAAAATATTATTTAATTCATTTTCAGGATTAAAATAATAGATTTCTATTTTTTTAATTGTTTTATTCAGAATTTCGGGCTGGGCCGGGCTTCTTTCGGGCCGAACTTGGAGTCCCAAGCCCGGCCCGGACACGGTCGGGCTCGGGCCGGGCCGGTGGGCCGGGCTACCCGTGAACAGGTCTATTGAGCAAGTGGAAGGGTATTTATACCCCCCACAAACAAATACGACCGTTGGGGGTGAAACCCCAACTTTTTCAGCAAATGCGGTAGTACCGCCATGCAATAGCCAGTACTACAGCACCTCACCTAACCACTTAGAACGGCTAGAACAGTAGCATTAACTGCTCTGATATAGCCGTTGGAAATTTCAGTGCGGTACTACCGCCATGCATCATGCGGTAGTTCTGCTGGCCGGTCATACCGAAAAATACAAGCGGTACTACCGCTTCACCTTAGAGTCCAAAAAGGACACTCTCTGGAAAATATGTACCGCTGATTTTTCGGTAACACCGGGGTGCGATAGTTCCGCTGAACAAATGCAGTCATACCGCGATGCGGTAGTACCGCCGAGGAAACTCCGGACCTACCGCGCTCAGGGTTAGCCACCAAACCAAAATGGTGTCACTCTAGAAATTACGTACCGCCAATAATTTTTCGGTACAACCGGGTCGCGGTAGTACGACACCACCATCCCGGTCGTATCGCTGAGCGGTAGTACCGCCGACATACCGTCGGTACTACCGATTATCTTAACAAAGCATAGTTGGCTACCAAATCAAATTCTAAGTGCATGCATGATCCTAAATTGATCCAAATGACACAAGAACATGCTATCAAGCTACTAGCCATGATCTCTTTTAATAGTACGGCATTTAACCTAAAATACAGTCTTCCATGCTTTTCTCCTAAGACCGATAAACATAAAAAAGGATCCTAGACTACTTGTACCTTGTCTTTGAACCATATTGATCTTCATGTTGTTCTTTAGCATGCATCTCCAAGTTGTCATATTCACCATTGGGACTTAACCTTGTAAATACTCAATAAACATGTTAATCTCATATTCACATATTGTCATTAATTACCAAAACAATTTTTAGGGGCCTTGATGCTTTCAGGCACACACGGATGGCCATGGGAAGTATGGTTTGAAGCGCGTGGTGCAATGTAGGTAGGTTGCCCAACAGTCATTCGATGAAATGCACATTAATACAAGAAGCGACAATAATTGCATTTAGTTGAAAATTTTAAGATATGAAATGGAAAGACGGTCATATTCATTCGGTCAATTAGAGTGGCAAAATAAGAAGTTTTTTTTGGTATCTAGTGGCACTAGACTAATTAGACAAAAAAAATGGCAACATCGAAAAGTTTTTATTTCCGGTGGCATCGACCAAAAAAATCCCTAATCTTACACATCATTTCCTTCCTTATTCCACTATAAAATAATCCCAGATATCTCGAAAATGCACCTTGCGTGCCTAGTTATAATTTGGACAAAACCCTTACATGTCCTATCATATCGAATAAGATTTCCTTGCCTAGCTCATCTCAGTGTGTGCTATTGTAAGAGATAATTTGTTTTAAAGGCAACTGAAACTAGTTCAACCTCTTCATGCTCAAGTCCCTTTTCTGATGCTTTTATTGTTATAAACCACTCTTTACCAGTAATACCCCCCCCCCCCCAATTTATTTAAAGAGAATGTAGGGAGATAGGGAGATTCTATATTTGCCTCGCTAAGAAACGGGACAGAATCTGTCCATTATCTTGCAACGTGATTTTCACATCTGAAACGGTTTCAAATGGAAAACCTCATAACTATAAATTTATATATCTCTTTGCATAGTCCAATGTAGAGTCCTCATTAAATTAATTTGGAATTCTGATGTGTGAGATATGGGGCCCGCAAAGCAGGCTACATAGAGAATCAGAGTCCGCAACTAAGTCAACTTCCAAAGTAAATTTTGTAATGAATACAGTGTTTTCAGAAAATCTCCACAAATAGAAAGTTGAATTACTATGAGTTAGATAAATGGGGAAAAAGAATCATTGAATTATGAGTCCGTGAGCGAAAGTTATGGCCTCTGTAATATTCGCTGCACAGAAGGAAAGCGGAAAGCAGACTCAAATTCAAAGTGTATTCTAAATCAAATTCAATACCGGTTGTTTCCAACCCTACCATGTCCAAGCCATGACCCTCCAACCCATTGGACTTTAAATAGGACCCCAAGGGTGCCCCTGTTGTGCTCCCAAAACCCTAGCTGCCCCAGCCACCTTCCCCCCTGCCACCACCTCCCCGTGGCTACTCCTTGTCGCCGCCCCCTACCATCTCCTCCATGCGGTGCCCCTCTGCCGATGCCCTTCCCTAAGGCCGGCGTTGTAATACCCTGGCCCAAAATCGAGCCTGAAATGCCACTAAACTATCCTAACAATTTAATTTACATCAACTTACAATAAAATTACAGTAAGTAACTCATTAATCAAAACCGTCCACGGGTCACAATAAAATATGATTAAAGATTGAACAAACCTGAATAATTAAACTAGAAGCATAGCAATATAAAAATCCACAATTTGCGCATAACCAAATGAATAAACACTATGATATGAATGAACGAGGCTTAATCAATCATCTAGGATTAAACAATATCCATCAAGCATTAAAAGTTATTCCATCATAATGAAGTAAAGGTTTCTCACTAAACTATAAATTTTTATCTAAATTTCGACAGAGATTCACTTGAAACAGTGATCATTGAATGGATTCAAAGCAACCTAACATGTATGAGCATGATAACCATGTAGTGAAAATTTAACATAATCATAAAGGTCCACATGAAGGAACCAACTATCTCTATTACAACGGAAACCATTTCACCGCGAAGGATGAACACAACTGTAAAATGAAAGTCACTAATGAGGTATCTTCAATTAAACTAAAAGTGCTGATTTATTTGTCATGCTGAATAGCAAAGTGTAGTGCACCAAAATTTTCTATCCCATTCCCATACATGCCGACTCACAGGAAGTACCTAAAAAAACATAAGCAACAAGCGTGAGTCTTTGACTCAGCAAAGTACAACCGATATAATAAATGAAACCTTATGAACAGATGTTGAATATAAATAATGCTCACATACAGCCATCCACCTTGGTTTCATAAGATTTCATCTTTTACTTTCATGCGATGCAAATGCCATGAATGCACTTCTCTTTTCTTCTTGCAATTACCGGTAATGCGGAGTATGCATCCGTCGATGCATACCCAAGCCTGCGCCTTCTAGCACAGGGACCTCAAGCCCACACTCCATGAGTGTGGTGACCTCATGCCCATATAAAACATGACAGGGACCTCAAATATCATCGTTACTTGGCTACCACGTAGACCAAGTCTCAAGGATCAATGAAATGATGCAAATGATCATTAATGTCAACTGTGACAGATTCTGGGACAGTCTTTGGGGAAGTAAATGGTGGATTCAGGAGCTCGTCATAACTAGGAAGTTGTAGGAAGTTTCATGGAGATTCTAGAAAGTATTATTTTTCTAGATTTGGGATTCAGATGAGGGAGATATAGTCTTTTTACTACTGGGACGACGGGTAGTGCATCCAGTAGAATCGAGTAAATTATGTCTTTTTGGCGTAGACATGCGATGGTGATTTGTGTAGTGTTTTGGTACTGTGATGACATATTTTTGAATGTAGGTTAATTGTTTGTTCAGGGAGTGTGGCCTCTAGTACCTTGCTGCCATCTTGCTACCCAGCTCCTAGAAGTTAAAGAAGCAAGTGCTTGGTATAATGGTGGACAACGGATGGTTGTCATTGTGTTGTTGATTTATTACCATGAGATTTTATTTTGATTTGTTAAGTTATTTACTTGTCATGGTATTATTGATGAAAAGAGTAAGATTATGATAATGATGCAACTACCATGGGGATGACATGGTGAGATTATTATTGCTAAATAAAGTATTGCATCATTCACTTGCATAAGAGCCAGGGCAGTGAGTACTGCCATGGTTATAGATAATTCGGTGTGCCCCATGTTAAAATCCTACAGATGTAAGGACCCTACCCTCAAAAAGGTGGGGGAGAAAAGTGAGTCACCGACGGGTGAACACTTGCTATACCGGTATCAGCTGAAAGAGGTGCATCATAGTATTTGCATTCATGAGAAATATATTGATGACATTTGAGAATGATGAGAATGAGATTTTATGATTATGTGTCAAATATTTAATGAACTTGTGTTATTACCATTGTACTTTGTACTTGCTGAGTCGTGGACTCGCCTTTGCCTTATTGTTGTTTTAGGTGGTTGATGATGGCATCTCACATGGGGAGGGATAGCACACATGGAACTATTGTATACACTCCAAACACCTTGATTCATGTGGCCATACGAACTTTTATTATAATGTGATGATTTATTCTCTGGGAATTGATAAACTTTGAATAGTACTAGCTGCTTGATTGGAACCTATTTTATTCCTTCGATAGATTCTTTATGGTTGGTTTTTCTTAGATCTTGGATTATTATTTCACGTTGCTATCTAGAGATTTATTACCTATACTTGTGGTGTCATTGTTCATGCTGATTGTGACCCGTGGACGGGTTTTATCATTTAACTGTTTGTTAGAATTTGTTGTAAAATATTATTAAAATAAGTAGTTAGCATTGTATAGTGGCATTCCGAGCTCTGTGTTGGGTCGGGGTGTTACATTACCCTCCCTTCTCTATTTAAGACTGAATAAGGAAATGCAAAGAATGGAAGAAAGGTCCAAAGCAATTGTTTGCCTTACATTGCAACATTCACCAAAATCAAGCATTAAGGTCCATTGAAACACTTATTTTTTTGGTAGCCTAACTCTCAAAGTTGTTTTAGTCCTGCCCATAATTCAACACATAATTCAGAATTTAAACAAGGTTTAAGTAGTCACTTAAAAATAGTTGTTGTGACTGCTCCCTTGTGGAGTAACAAATTAAATGCAATGGCAAAAGACACAAATATTTGAACCGTAATTGCGGGAAACACTAAAAAAATATAAGCTTCAAATTCATAACTAAAATAAATGAAAATTTGAATATTTATTTTCCATTCAAACGTAATGGATTGAAATCTTAAAAAATTAGATGTGGCAATTTGATTACTTTAATGCAACTAATATATCATTACCTCAACAAAATATCACAAAATCATGAAAAAGAATATTTCACGAAGTTTAAGGGGGTGGTTGTGGCTTGGAAGTGACAGCAATGATGATGTTAGTGGCACATCAAGTTGTGTGGAGTGCTAATAACTATGAAGAAGTAGAGAGTGCAACCATTGGTACCTTTGTCGTGTCCTAAATGAATTTGTGGGTAGGAGAGACGAAGAGGAAAGCAACCTAGGGTTCTACACTATTGTAATTAACTAGGATACACTAAATTGGCTTTCTTTCCTTCCATTCCACCAACACTTGGGTATTTATACCAAGTCATCAGAAATTTCAGTAGCTCAATTATGGTGGTAACAAAATCAGTAGCACTAACAGATAACTAAAGTTTAAACACAACAAAGTGACAATGTTTGACGTCAACAATGCTTAACAGTGATTACTGAAAATGATTTTGGTCGTTCGATGTTCGTAACCCTTCATCCATGATTAGGTCTCTAGGCACACTTAACTTGAAGAACCGTTGCTTCCCGTGTCGGCTTCAATTGGACTCGGATATGATTTTCAGAACCTGAAAAATCCCCTTCTAAAGCTAATCCTTGTCCTCAAGGTTTGAACTCTAAAAAAAACTCTATTGAATGAATGATGCAACCTCCCAAGTGGCATGTCACTGAGTTATTATTGTATTCCCCATTGGCAAAATTCTTTTGTTAGTATTGCAATGGGTTCAGTCTTCACTTTGCTATTTGGTCCAACCAAAGGTAATCTAGGAATGGGAAAACATTTTCTCCGCAACATTTCTTGAGCTAACCAATGTGGAAGATGGGATGTATTGCAATAACACTAATCAAATGTAGTTTATATGCCACTTTGCCAATTTTCTCCAATATTCTAAATGGGTCATAATATTTAGATCTCATCTTCAATTATCCCATTGAACTAATAGTTTTCTGTCGATAGAGCTGGATTTGAAAAGATGACTATCTATTAACAAGTATGGTAAACTAATTACCTTCATATACTACATCTCTCCCCAACAAAAAAGTGTATGGTCATTGCAGAGAAGTTGTAGAAAGTCATTAATAAGGGTGTAATGGATGTCTAATCCAAGTAGTTTATTCGACAAACAGGCAACCTTCAGCAAAATATTGTTCCTACGGAGATAGAAGAATTCTTGAAACAATATGTTGGTGTATTCAAGAAACCTCACGTTTTAACACCTCATATGGATTGTTACCACTCAATTTACTTTAAAACTGGAAGTAAACCTCCAAACATCAGCTCATATAGGATTTCCCATCACTAGAAGAATGTTATGGAAGAAATTGTCAAATAACTTACTCAGATTGAAGAAATCAAACATTGCATTACTCCTTATTCATCTACTGTGGCGATAATGGAAAATGATATATTCTAGAGAATGTGTGTTGACTACAGGCAGTTCAATGCACAAACAATTAAGGATAAGTTTTCAATGCTTGTGATTGAGGATGTGCTCGATGAACTAAATGGTGATAAGGTGTTCTCCAAATTAGATATAATGCATGGCTAACATCAGATCAGGGTGAGGGAAACTAACATTCCAAAACTGCATCTAGAACTCGTTTGTCTCTGTGAGTAGATTGTGACGTCTTTTGGTCCAATTGATGCTCCAACCACTTTCCAATCATTAATGAACATGAGTTTTGCAGAACAACTAAGACGGTTCGTATTCGTTTTCTTTGATGATATACTTGTGTATAGTAAATCATTGTAGGAGTACCAACAATATCTACACATAGTGCTCTATTATGAGGAAACATCACTCTGCAACTAAACTGGGTAGATGTGTTTTCGATACAACACAAGTGGTGTATTTGACACATATCATTAATGGGGATGGAGTTAGCTACTGATCCTAAGAAAATTGAATACATTGTATAATAGCTAAAACCAACAATTGTTATTATATTGGGAGGCTTCCTGGGTTTAATAGTATATTACAGAAGATTTGTCAAGAGCTATGGACAAATTTGCAAACCCTTATATGATGTTTTAAAGAAAGACCTGTTTGAATAGAGTGAAACTTGTTTGACACTCTTAAAAGAACCTTGACTACCTGTCTAGTGTTGGCATTGCCATATTTTTCCAAATCCTTTGTCTTAGAAATAGATGCATGTGAAACTAGGATAGGGGTAATGTTGATGCAAGCAACTAAAAGCAGTGTTGATACAAACAACCAAATCTATAACATATCTCAGCAAAAAATTGGGCATCAAGGTTGCAGCTCAATCAATCTATGACAAAGAAGCTATGGATATTTTGGAGTTCCTAAAGGACTAGAGGCATTATGCATATGCGGCTTGTCAACAACTTTGGAGACATGATCTGTCATTAAATGAGTTAAAGAGGAAATGTGAGCGAGAAGACAAACAATTTTCATTCTATCTAATGTGACATTATAAATTTATATAAGAACAATGCTAATATCCAACTAAACAATATATCTAACAAATAAACAAAATATTTGTATTACACAAATTAACTAAAAAGTCCTCTTAGAAAAACTTAACTAAAGTAAAGAACATGCACCACAATTTTTAAGCAAACATGTGTACAACTTAAAGAGATAAGAAGTATACGATTTAACTATAATATTTACAATTATTGTGAGAGATATCTCACTATATTTTGTTACATGACTACAAACTAGTATTACAATACAAACAGAGCATTCAATACTTGGTGGTTATGCTACCTTTTGTTCTTCTCTATTACAAATACATTGACGCATGTTGACTTGATTTATAGATTCTAATACATATGGATTAACTTTTATAGATGGCAAGATTTGAACACTACAACCACAAAAAGTATCTTCACATACTTCTTTCAAAATATCTTAACTTTGGTGCATAACCATTTTGATTTCCAAATGAACCAAAACACAAAAGAAAACAAATTTTTGCAAGGAAAGAAACCAAGATTTTCATATTTGATTGCTCACACTACATAATAAATTAGTGAACACTAAAATCAAGTTACGTCAAAACTTAACCACTAAAAATTCAACCAAAGTTCGCGTGGGTCTCCACTCAGCTCTAACGGGGTTGGGAGGGGGTAAGAGAAGGATTAAAAGATGTCACACGAGAGAGGGTGGAAGATTGAGGCAACAGGAAGCCATAGCAGCTAAGGTATGAAATGGTATTTAGGAAGCAAAAAAGTGAGGATAGGCGACAAATCAAGGATGGTCAGTGGGTAGCTATGTGTAGGGTCAAGGATGACCAACTAGAGGGGGGTGAATAGGAGGTTTTTAAAAACTTGTACTCTAAACAACAATTTTAACAAGAAAGTTATAATTAGATAATTCTAGCACAAGACAAGAGATAAATTCTAAGTTCACTAAGTTACCCCAAGGCTAAGTCAATACTAAATACAATTATAGTTAAACAAAGCTACACAAATAAGCAGCTAGAAATGTAAATACGAAAATAGTAAAGATAAGAGAGAAAACCGCAAAGAAGACAATCGATGTTTTTCATGTGGTATCGAAGACTTGCTGGTCTTCACTAGTCCACGTTGAGGTAAGCCCAAATAAATTGGACCGGCTCCACAAATTGAGCCTAATGAACCTCAATTCCACTAGGATCGCTCTTTCTCCACTCCGGAGATGGCGAGCACCAAACCACTCACAAATGGTGCCGGGCCTCTTCACGGCCTTCTTGAAGAGATCACCGCACAATCTTCCTCCAGGCCATCTAGGTGCTGGCAAGCACCAAGTGTAATAAATCACAACCCTTACTTAAATATTATCAAGTGCCAAAGGATTAACAAATTATGTAAATGCACTTCGATGCTCTCTCAACTACCTCAAAATAAGAAATATGAACAAAAGAGTAGTACAGAGTGCACCAATAGCTCAAGAGTATTCAATGAGATCAGGGGTGTTGAGCTTAGTGCTGGTGAGGGGGTATTTATAGCCTCCAACCATAAATTCGATCGTTTGAATTAATCCCCTGAAAAATTTAGCGGGTGCGGTACTACCGCCATTGATCGGCCGGTACTACTGCATCTACTGTTCAACGGTCATAGGGGATGCATTAAATGCTTCAACTAGTCATTATATGCAGTGCGGTACTACCGCATTCACATGGTCTGCATCGTCATGCAGCGATAGTACCGGTCGGCTTAATCGGAACTATCATTTTCAGGGGAGGAAAAACACCCAAAAACATGCTCTTTGGAATTAACATACCGCCAACTAGAACTCGGTCCTACCGCACTGTGGTACTACCGCTTCTCAGGTGCGATCATACCGTTTTTATTAAACTTTTTTCAGAAGTTGTTCTAAATGCAGTGCATGACTCTTTAGTTGATCAATGTGGCACATCATAAGATTTAAAGCTACTAGCTATGATCTCTCTTTATAGTACGGCATCTAGCCTATAAATCCGATCTTTCCACCCTTCACCGAGACCGGTAAAAGCTATAAAAAGGGTCCTTAGGCTACCTTTGTCTTGAGTCATGTCAATCCTTTATCGTCTTTGCATTGTTATTTCCATATTGTCATCCATAATCCCAGACTAAACATTTAAAACATCTTAGCACACACGTTAGTCTCTTAACACATTGTTGTCATTAATTACCAAAATCATTGTTAGGGGCCTAGATGCTTTCACAATGGAGGCATAGAAGCAACAGGGGCCGCAACAACAAGGTGGTCATGGGCAAGGATAGCGGTAACACACCAACCGGTGAGGGAGGGGTAGGAGATTTGAGACGATGCTAGGGGATGCAAGGATGATAAGGAGGAGAGGGAAAGGTGAAGGTGAAAGTGACAACATGGGCAAGTGAGAGACAGAACCGAGGATACCACTGATTTTAAAGGAATATTTCTAAAGAAATCAAAATGACAAATCTACCTCAATTGTATAGGTCAAAATTCTTGAAATAGTACTCAATTCCCACTTATCTATATAAAAGTTATCTATAAAGACATTTGAAAGAGAATATAGACATAATGTTAAATTTTAGGGCGACTATAACACATGCACTTCTATAGAATAAAAGGAATACCGTGCACCATATGTTCCCTTCAACAACCCCCTACTCCACCTCCTATCTACACAAACTATATATTCTCAAACTACTCCCTACTCCATTTTATGTCTCCCATGGTACCGCAACTTCACCAGCTCTGACAAGTCAGATACAATTCCTTTTGTTGCTAACTGTCTCATTGACCTGATCATCTTACTACCGTCCACCACCCTCCTTTGAGCCCAATATTGCCTCACTGTCGTATCATATTGCTAAGGCCGGTGGCCCTAGTGAAAACTACAAGTATTTCTATCTATTGTAACGGAAAAAAATTTGTTGCAATGTGCTATTGCCACTATGTTTATTGCAACAGTTGGCAACAAATTTAATTTTGTTACAACACATACATATTGAAGCAATTTTAGGCTTAATGCAACAATTAATTCCGTTACAATAAATAGGTTCCCTATGTCGGACACGCATAGGTATGCAAGCTTCATATTTCCTTGGTTGTACCGTTACACTTCTTTTCCCATTCTCAATATCATTGAAGCTTGCTTGAATTCATAATAGGGTGAGTTTTTTTTGGCTAAAATGACACTATTGACATTCTCAATAACAAATCTAGCCCTCTCCTGATATCAAATACAAATATGGCACCGCGGAGCCTCCGTCGCCTAACACGTCACCGAGTCTATGCCCTAGGGGGACGGTGTAACACCCTAGCTTGACAATGAGCCTCGAATACTACTAAACTACCTTAACAATCTACTTTACATCTACTTACAATAAAATTTCAGCAAGCTTCTCTTTATCAATTAAGCTAGCATTAATCTAAATAACAGGTACAAGATACATATAATCATGTTATTGAACATCATGGAATGAATAAAAGGAGTCTAAGAAACTATCTAGTTCTTGCTCAATAACTTTCCAGTCATAATAAAATATTCTATCATAAAGAATAAGAGTTACTTACTAGCTATACATTTTTCTTTGAAATTCGACAGAGTTTCACTTGTATTTTTAACACTAAACAAGATTCACGAAACAGTCTAACATGAAGGGATTTGATAAATCAATAATGAAATTCTAAAGCATAATAAGAAGCAACCGCAAGAAGTACTCAACTATCTCAATTACAAAGTAATTAGTTCATCACGAAGGACGAGCACAGTCTTAGAAAAGAAGTAATAACATGTTCTCTTTGATTTAAATGAATGTGCCATTTTTATTTGCCATAGGTAATCTCGAGTGAAGTGCACCAAAATTCTATCCCTTCCCATGCATGCCGCTTTCACGAGGAGTACCTAAAGAAAACACCAACAACAAGTGTGAGTCTTTGACTCAGCAAAGTACAATCAATGTAACAAACTGAACAACATAAACAAATATCGAATACTATAATGTTCACATATAACCATCAAGAATGATCAACATACACAAATATTGAACATTACAATGTTCACCTATAACCATCAATGCTGAACATCATAATCAACCATTGAACATTACCATGTTCACATATAGCCATCAAGACTGAATTCATAAATTAGTCTCTTTTACTTTCATGCAATGCAGATGCCAAGAATGCAACTCTCTTCCTTCTTTGCAATTACTGGTAATACGGAGTAGTGCATCCGTCGATGCATACTCAAGCCTGTGCCTTCTAGCACAGAGACCTCAAGCCCACACTCCACGAGTGTGGGGACCTCATGCCCGTCCAATACATGACGGAGACCTCAAAAGAATCATTCTTCGCTACCACGTAGTCCAAGACTCAAGGATGTATGTTTTGATGCAAATGAGCATAATAACCTTAATCGAACATGAACAAATATCTTCCAGCAAAAAGATCATGAATAAAATTCATACAAGTAAAACAATGGCAATTTTCATGAATTTTTCTTCCTCATATGCTACACACTAGTTGTACTTGCCTCAACCGTGTGATGGGTGACGACAAGTAGGGGACTCTAACCCCGGTTTCTCACCGCCACCTGGCATTCGTAAAACATACTAAGAATACCATCTAAAAGTACACAACATAGCAATAAGACTAAATAAACATATCCGCTCCTAATCGTAACCCGAGACGAAACCATTCTTCCTGAACACCATTCTGTCCAAAACAGGGCAGTCACCCTAGAAAAATCATAACTCTTGATTTATAGCTCCAAAAATCATGAACTTGGACTTTCTAGAACCTACACACTTATGCACATAATTTCTCAGGTGATCGAAAGTTCATATTATTTTGTTTAAACTCTTGTTTTTAACTCCGAAGACAGATCCATCACCTTCTGTATTATCGACTTAGAAATTACATACCTTTTAATTGGTACATCCAAAAATAGTGATATAAGACATTCTAGAATCCCCAGAGAATTAGCTACCATAATAAATTTAATCTAATTTTTCTACTATGCAAAAAACTTTGCTAACTCAACATTTGTCACCGACTGTCCCCAACGGGAAGACATAACTGAATCGCATAGTTCAAAATTTCATAACTCCTATTATACTTATCCAAAAACTGTGATCTTGGGATCTCTGGAATAATTATAAAGTTATCTATCTAATTTATGGATACCAAAATTCCAAATTCATCTATTTTCAAATTGTAATTTACAAAACCATATTTGCTGCCCGAAACCTAGAAACTGAACAGGCACTCCTATTGTAAAAATCATAACTAATTATCCACTCATCCAAATAATACGAACTAAGACTTTTCATAAAGCTAATGAAATTATCTACCTATCTCTAGGACACGCAAAGCCCTAATTTCACACTGAACTAATCCAAAACTACAGATCAACAGGACTGCAGATTACCCGATCTACTGCACGAATCTCTATCGACAGGAAAGACTAAACACAAAAAAGGAGAAAATTGATTGTTACCCTTGGAGAACGAGATGATGAACGCAGAGACCCAGCGAGGCTCCTTCATTTCCTTCCTCTTTTCCTTCTCTTCTTCTTCTTCCTTTCTCTTCCCTTCTCCCTTGGCCGGCAGCAAGGGGCGATATGGCTTAGCCAAGGAGGGCGGCGTGGACGGGGTGGTAGAAGGGGGAGGATGTGCTACAGTAATAGCGGCACTATAGTGCTAGTGTCTAGGGTTTGGCTTCCCCCTTTTAAGTCAATTCCTCACTTGGGCCAAAAAGCTATGGGCCAAAAGCCCGAGTTCTAATACTCCTCCCAAAAATTCTGAATTTTTCCTTTCTAAATCTATTTAATTTCAGTACTAATCACTTAGTTGTTTATTTTTAAACGGGATGTTACAGATGGACCTTGCTCGTCCGTGTCCCAGGCGGCCGAACCCCTCCTCTGTGCGCCACCTGCCCACATCCGCGCCTCCCGGGCTCGACACTGCCTCCTCCGTACCCCTGGGCCACTAGCCTCCTCCTCCGTACTCCCGAGGCACGGACAAGGCTCGTCCGTGCCCTTGAGGCCCGGAGCCGTCTCAACTTAGGTGCACAGCGTGAATCATATCATCTGTCTTTCCAAATTCTGACCGCACTTTAATTTTTTATTTTTCTGTCACACAATGATTTCTCAATTAATGTAGCAATTAATACCATGTTGCCTTGTGGAAATTACTGTAGTGCTGACTTCATAGCAATCAATCTACTCCGTTTATTTTCAGATCAGATGACTCAGGAGAGAACCCAAAGTCAAAGCACCTTGCTCCTCTAACGTTGGACTTGAGCCGAGGTGGCTTCGGGGCTCAGGGGCATGGGCGAGACTTGTCCGTACCTCGGGCGCACGGAGGAGGAGGCTAGTGGCCTGGGGGCACGGAGGAGGCAGCGCCGGGCCCGAGTGGCACAGACATGGCCAAGTGGCACATGAAGGAGAGGTCCAGCTGTCTAGGGCACGGACGAGCAAGGTCCGGCCCCTGGGCACGGACTCAGCGACGTGTCGAGCGACGGAGGGGCGCAGACCCAGCGACGTGTCGGGCGACGGAGGCTCCACGGTGCTATTTTTGTATTTGATGTCGGGAGAAGACTAGATTTTGCTATTGAGGATGTCAACGGTGCCATTTTGGCCTAAGACTGTGATGGGGAAGCATGTACTCTCTTGCTTCAACAAACATGCAAATTAATATCAGTGGAAAGCGGAAAGCATGCAAGATTACGCACCTGCTGATGCAATCGATGGAGTAACTATGCAACAAATTTTAATTTCCAGCCTTGTAAATCAAAGATTTACCCCTGCTCTTGTTGCCGTGGTCGACCCATGTACGCATCCCTTTGACCAAGACAGCAGCGGAGCAGCCTCAAACTTTCACCGGCCAGAAGCCCATGACAACAACTAGCGCTAGTACTACCGCTTCGTTGGTTGTGGAATAGATGGGACCAGCTACGACAACCTGCTAATTAATTACTTCCTCCGGTTCAAAAAAACCCAGCGTTTTGGACATCGACATAGTTATTAAAATACAATTTTTACTACTAATTACTATTATAATATATTTACAAAAGCCAACAAAATTATAATAGTATTAAAGTACTTTTGTAGACGAATCTACACACATGATTTTCATACATCTAATTTAAACATTTTAAAAAATATTGATAGAGAAAGTTTCCAAAATTTGATTGTATGTATTCTAAAACGATATTTTTTGTGAACAGGAGGGAGCATATAAATTTATAGTTTAGTCACGGACTGCAAAGTAATTCCCCAATCAATTTTGGTAAGAGCATATAAATTTGTAGTCACGGACTGCAAATTAATTCCCCAATCAATTTTGGTGAGAACCATGCATCTCTCCAAGAACAGTTGCGGTTGGAAGACGCAGAAGGTAATTAATTTCCTTTCAACATTGGTCATAGCATTGCGCTACAGGTACACCCTGGACCAAATTAATGCCTTTCTTTAAGGATTTTGCATATCTCATACAAGGAAGAAAATGCGATGGATGAGGGTCTCGTGCGAGGTCCTACCCTATTAGCCGTTCATTCCGGTTGATCGAGGCGAAATCAACGGTCGATGAGGGGGGCCTCACGGTGAGGCAAATTTTCTTCCCTCGTACATAAAGACATAAGAGCCCATATGTCAAAGATAGCTAATGCATTTCTGGTTAAACCACATATATTTTTTAAAAGAGATAGAGGCTTTTTTTTCTTCGGTTAATCTGATCAATTCATCTAGTCAATAAGTACGATGGTTCTAATGACGATCTTGCGTGTATTTCTTCTGTATCTCACGGGTGGTTCTAAGAAAAACCCTGTGAATTAGCTTTGGTGACCGCTGTGGTTCTGGCTATATTGGCTTCATTCTTGTGTAACATGCCAATCTGGCTTTGCCTTGATCAAAGTGGTTACGTGTGTACCTGAAGCGATTCTGGTAAAATAGAATCGCACAAGACGTTGATGCGAGGAGCTATTGTACGTTGTTAGTGGCTCTATGTACGAGGACATGACAGCATTAGACCAGCGAGCAGGGGCGAATCGAAGTGAAGCTACAGGGATACACATGAACATCAGGTTTAATATCTTTTACTTTATCAAAACCCATATACATATAGAAGTACACCTGTAGTTTATGTCCATTCACTCCACATATATGTCAGTGACATGTATGATGACTTTCAGTCGATTTCGTTCTAGATCCGTCACTGCGATCGAGGGCTCCAAACTTACGAACACCATGGCTTCTGAAGATGGAATTAAACTGCAGGAACCGCATGCCTAATCAGCTGCGTGCTGCTGCCACCACCTTCCTTACCTACTTGTGTAATTTGAGTTATTCGTCGCTGACCAATTTCATTTCTTCCTAACAGGTTATAATACATAATTGTGCGCATGTTTGGACAATGAAGAACCCTACATCTTCAGCTTCCGGCCAATAAGTGCAAGGTTACTGGTTGCAAAAGTTTGACCAAAATCTGCATGTTCGTCAGATTCGAACAGTAATGTTGCAAATAATAATTAATGGTACTAATGAAACTTTGTGTTATTCTTCAACGGTTATGTGTAGCACCTTTGTGTCGCTATTAATAGGAATGTACTAAGTGACACAAGCATGGGCAACTAGTATTACACAGGAAGCTTCCTACTCGTTAAGAAGTCTAGTATATAGGTACCCTAATTATGGGTGAAAACGGGGCAGATAATTCCCATCCGATCCGATATTGTATCTGGAGAAAATCTGCCTGGGGTACCTTTTTTAGTCCCGATCCACATCCGTATCCAAAAAATCTCATAGAATATAGGCTAGGATATGAGAAAAGCAATATCGGATCCGTATTTTGCATTTTATAAGATATCCGATAAACATCAATATCCTTTACTATCCTTTATAGTTTTCTAGTCATTGACTAATATATAATATGAATTTACATTTGATTATGTTTATGTTGTTAAATTGGAGAAATAATTCTCTAATAGGTAGTACAATTTGACACTTTCGTTGATGAAGTTATATATTTTCTTTATGTGTACACTATACGTCAAGTTATCCGTGACCAATTTGAATCCGATCCACATTCGCCCCGTACCCATATCCCGAAAATCCGTATTCGTATCTGCATCCGGGGTATCTGTATCCGACTCAGAATCCAAGGTAAAAATATGAGTTAGGATATGAAAAAAGCAATATCCACCCATATCCGGCCCGTTTTCACCCCTAACCCTAATTAAACAATGGGCAATAGAAAACTGCAATGCAAAGCCAAGGAAATTAAATTGCGATTATTTGCTGTAGGGCACTAGCTAGTTTCTCACTGAAATTTTGCAGTGTCCCAGCCAATTTCCCTGACCAAATTATGGGTGCTTCCTGCGTGCAGGGGCAGATTTAGCGTGTCATGGGGGTTCAATTGAACCACCCCCAAATATTTATATTTTTGAGATTAAGATTAACAGTAGTAGTTTAGGCTCATATTCGATCCTATATATACTCGAAAACCTCCACCACAAAACTTCTGGCAGACAACCTGGTACGTACGCCTCAGGCGGCAGAGAAAGTTGGCCATTTCTACCTCTACAAGTACACATCTTCAGTTCGGACTAACAGTTGACAATTAGACAGAATTCAGCATGTACACATGCTGACCTGCTTGCATGGTAACGACTAACACTTGACTTCCCATCATCTCTAGATGGTTTGATTTGATCCCTGTTTTGTTTTGTGCAACCCGGCATCAATTTCAGACTTGGCCATGCGTGACGTTGTTTTCTTTCTTTCTTTTTTGGTTCTCCAAGTTACAGGGGGTTTTTGGTATATATATATTTACTGGACATCAAGTTGAGCCGGAGCTGATCTCGGTACAAATTTTTTTAGTGCGTCTTCTGCGAGTATAATCGACATACGGCCAAAAAGATAGATGGGTACTTGTCCATACAACATTTCACATCCTTTGTCAATGGTTATATATAAAACTAGCGCGGCTGTGCTACAGTTTTATTCGCCCTGTCTAGAACCTAAGAATTTCATAGGAAACAATTCAACCCCGACATAAATCGGAAAAAAATAATGTGATCCAAACGGAGCATAAAGATGAGAAATGTAGGTACAAAGTACAAAATAAACAGTGCCTTATTCTCAACACACTCAAGGCCAGCTGACATCAATATCAAAAGAGGAAAAACAAGTCACATATGATGCATTGGAAGGTTACTTTACAGCTTACTCCCCTCATCTAGTTGTTACGATATTTTATTTTAGGGTCTATACAGAATTCGACTATTTTCTCTATAAAAAAACTGTCACATTCTGAAAGCTCATTTACAACTCCATTATACATATATTACAGTAACTTATTTATATAATTTTGATTCTTGGTCACTGTAATTATTCTTGAAGGTCTTAATAACTCATATTTTCATCACATGATTCAAAATATCACATGTACTTTGAGATGTTGAGCAAAAAACAAAGATAAAAATAATTATATACCAACAAAATAAGGCAATATGGTGAACCCGTTATGTTCTTTGCAGGTACTTTGAGAGGTTAAACAAAAACAAAGACAAAAAATAAAATTATATACCAACAAAATACGACAATATGGTGAACCTGCTATGTTTCGAATAAAAAATCATAATAAATTTGGACTCAATTCATCAGATGGGAAAAATGTGTAAATCTCAAAGCATATCGAACGAATGAAAATTCAACTATTATGATTTTCTCTTACAACACATCAACAACATAAATTTTATAGTACATCTAACGAACAAAAAAGTGACAGTTTTGACTTTAAAAAACTGTTAGAAGTTATATAACAATTCCCTTCACTTTAGGGTTAACGGCCTTCCGGGGAAGGGAAATATGCATGTCGCAAGAGTAAAGTGTATCTTCTCTTGAATTTATTCCGCTTCTAAAAGGAATGATTTGTTCTGAATGTAGAAACATGCCATTACATGTTCGATATGACGAGGTAGCTAAGGGGAGATGGGAAATAGAGGCCCCGCCAGCTATTCTACCCAATTCAGGGCATGATGATGTTTCTGATGTGAGACCTTCGAGGTATGACTCATCAGACTTTGCTTATTATTTATCTGTCGCACAAGAGGTAAAATTCAGACAAGTCCTTGAGTCACAAAGTGAAGCAGCAAAAATAGAGAACCTTTTTTATTAATTAATCTTTTTTTTTAATTTTAACCTCTAGCGTACTTTATTTTCAAATCTAATTCTTTTGATCACGCCACCACCCATAACGTAACAAAATAACGCTGTCACGTCATAGCATAAATCCACAAAATAGCATTTTTGGTCACGCCAACACTGTTACACCATCACCCATGGCGTGACAAGAGTTTACCCTAACGTGACAGCATTGTTTTGTCACGTCATGAGTGGTGATGGACCAAAAAGATCAGATTTGAAAATAAAGTACGCCGAAGGTTAACTTTAGAATAAAATTTTAAAAAAGGTTATTTAATTAAAAAAAATTCAAAAATAGACAGCAATGGAGGAAAACCAAACCTACCAAAACAGCCGTAGCCCGTAGGTAGAGGATCGAAAACAACGGCAGCTTAGTCTGATAATGCCCCCCGAGTCAAAACTAACTGCTGCAACAGCTGAACGGGTTTCCTACAATCCAGCGACCCAACACACACTAAGAAAGGTAGCTTACGTGCCTTTCGGTCACAGAGAGCACAAAGAACACCAAGATGCCAAATAGTTGCAGAACTTCACGAGAAGGATAGGCATCAGATGGTAATGCTGGTTGGCCAAACACTTCTACAAGGCAGTGTGCCCACACCCACAGCATGTACCTACTGGCCACTGCTACATTGAAAGAATCTTCCACGCCTACAATATGCGTTCACGAGGATTCGAATAAAAGCTTGTGTTGCTCTCATGTCAGTGCAGCCAATCAGTTTAGAAATGGGATAAAAAAAGGATGCGACAAAACTTTGGGTGGCAGCTGCTCAGCTCAGGTGCCTCGCTGGTTTGAAACAGGAAATTGTCAAGTGACAACTTACTCCACCTCTTCCAAGAAATCCTTGATCTCTGCGGGGCTCAGAACTCTGCATTTTGCATGGAAAATATTATCTGTCAGTAAACCAGTTGATTGCGATAATGGAACATGTACTCTCATCAAACAGCTCCCATAAACAACGTATCATCAGCTACCAGAGATAAATGCAACACCAGTAAATTGAGAGCATACCAAGTCAACTTAATTCAGATCATCAGATGCAAGGAAAATAATACATGTAGGATTAATGCCTCCAGACAAAAAGGTTGACCTATCATGCGCCTCTATTCAGATAACGGGAGTAGAAGAACAGCATATACTGCAGCACGTAAAACACAGAACAGCTTGCAAATATCTAGAACTAATTATGGCAATGTTCACAAGTTAGGGGAAAATGAAAGATTTAGCTCTTTGGCATAGGCAAAAGGAACATGGCATCTGGTAAATATGTGGCAGCAAAAACAACTTGATTCTGTATATGACGATACTTGAATTCACAGTCAGATTGGATTATCCCAATTTCAATGTTGTTGGAAGAGATTTGCCCTTCGTATCTGCAAGTCAAGAATTCAGTCAGGATGTTTTGGAATAATCATAGTAATAAGGCAACAAAAGGAGGAATCAGATACCCTTCTTTCAGAGTCAAAATTGCAGTATGGATGGCATCATCAAGCTCCATGTCTTCTGTGTATCTACAATGAAAACATAATTGAAGGTCAATTAAACGAGCGCACTCATACATCTTTGAAAAGAGACAAACCTGTATAACATACTTGCCACTTACATTAAGAAAAGGAGAAATATGGCATAAAACTATATGCAACATATTTATAATCAAATGGAAGCAAATATTACTACGAGTAACAGTGTCTACTGAAATAGTACTAGTTAAGCTTGACTGATCTACTTACCTCTTCTCAAGAAATGTCTTTGCATTTGACATATTTTTCCCCTTAGCTGATGCTTTCCAGGAGATAATGTCAAACCATCGAGCGTTTTATTAACTATACCACACATTGGACGAAATATTAGTCCAAATTAGAGACTGCTAATGTTCACAGTAGGCTACCTTCAAAGCTGCAAAAACTAATGCTCATCATCTCGTGCCCAGATTACAAAACAACCGAGTATACAAATAAAGCACAACGTCAATGTTACAGCTCTCTCGAATAGCTATGTTAAACAGTTGAGAACCTTATGGGAGAGTTATCCTAGGAGAAACTTTTGTACATGCTCTAGTTGGTTGCTACCCCGAATAGGCCTCACAATAATAACCGAGCAATTCACAGGAATGACACAGTAGGCTGGAAGAAAAAGGAACATGTCTCCTGCATAGCCTGACCAAAAAGCTCGAACAAAGGACCTTCGCTTTGGCATGTTCTCGTAACGGTAGGGCCATAGGATGTCACTTGTCAACGCTTGGTTCTGCCTTCCGCGCACATATCAGGATTCAGGAGCCATGTTATCAGCCCTTTATGCGATCACACAGTTGAATATTTGTTGTTCCAAATCAAGATTTGTGAGCAAGTTCGTGAAAATGAAGGATGCTAGCCTCTATTCCAACCAGACAACAACTATGTTAGCTCACTCTTGCTCCATGTCCTTTGACTCCGCATTTTTCTTCCTCCATCTTGCCCTTTGACTCCGCATTTTCTTCCTCCATCTTGTCTTTTGCCTCAGCATTTTCTTCCTCCATCTTGTCCTCAATAGCCACATCATTTGCCTCACCATGTCCTTCACCAATCTTGCTTGCTTCCTGCATCATGTCACTCTTTACCTCAACAGTGTCTTCCTCCATCTTATTATTATTCACCACATCACTTGCCTTGTCATTTTCTTCCTCCATGCCCTCCTTTGCCTTATGCAGAAAACCACCAGCATTGCCATTTTCAGGAGGGGTTGCATCAGCATTTGCATGAGGTGCATAATATTGCATGTATTGCATCTGTTGCAGAGATATGGTGGTTGGGGTTGTCAGTTTTGAAAAGATAAACTAGCAACAGAATTAAATTTTACCAAGCACAGGTAAGTACTGGAAAATGTGGTATAACGAACCTGACGAAGATGGTCCAGTCTGAAATTCACTAGGTGTCCAATATCTTCAATACCAGAAATATAATGAATATTTCCGGTTTCCCCCAAAGGTCGCTCTGTAAATGGGGTGCACTCTTCAAGATTCAAGGCAAGCTTATCGGGCCTTCAGAGTAGAAGCTGGAATGTTGGCTGCAATTCGTAGCACTGTTCAAAGAGTGGACGGTGGCAGAACACATACAAACCCAAACGAGCACAGGACATTGCCACAATAAGTCTTCTGACATCACGGAGATGGCCCACAAAACGGGTCTGGACAAGAGATAATAAAATGAAATCATTTTGTTGACCCTGGAACTTATCCACCGTGGTAGCCTAGATATTACATAACAATCGCAAATGTCAGCACAGAAAATAATAATAAACTGTTAGTTTGACTAACATATCACAATCACTGGATTAGTATAAATTACCTTGCTCAGTGGCTCAATATTCCACGGCTTGCATCTTCTATTGATAACATCACGAATGAGAAGCTTCTGACCATTGCAAGTGGTTAATATCGAAATCTTTTTGGCAGGGTATCTGATCACACGCATGTAGATATAGACACTAACGACATACTCGGCCTCCCCTTCATTCTGGTATAACCAAGGAGAAGGAGCAGACTCACCTCTGCCGCGGTAATCGGGAACATCAACCAGCTGATACTTGTAAGAGAACCCGGAATTAGCTTCATGGAAGATAGCCTCCTCACGTACATAAGGCAGATCTCCCAGTTCTCTGTATCTCCAATTACAAAGTTTAGCGATACTAGGTCTGGCACGACCAGGGATCTAAATCCCGCTGGTTACCGGCGGTTACCGGTGGGTACCGGGATCCAAAATCCCGGCCAAAAAGTTCAAATTTAGATTCAAATTCAAAATCCCGGCGGTTAGATCCCGGATTTAAATTTATTCAAACGAAATTCGACCGAGTTTTTCCCGGGATTTCCGGTTACCGGCCGGTAAAGGGATGATGGCCTCCGAATTGATGGCGATCACCAATTAAAATGCAACGTTTGAGACGAGCGTAGCCATCTTCCTGCTGTTGCAGGAGCATTGGTATAAAAGTCTCTCTAATATCTGCGCACTTTCTTCCATCAGCAAATTGTCATATTTGAAACCTAATTGAAGAAAGTCTCTCCTCTTCAATGCTGCATGAGTACAGGTCATGGCAACAATCTTGGCTTGTTTAGTCATTAGATAATTTGCTCGCTCCGCTGTTGACTTGAGTAGCTCAAAAGCCCTACACTCTTCCAGCTCTTGGAATATAATAGAAAGATGTTTGAAACAACCTTTGGCTGCATGCATATCTTTCTCAAAGGACTCAGCAGTGAAAATAGGCTGTGGGGTATCCGAAAAGAACTCTGAAAATGGGAACCGGTCTTTAACAAAAGAGGGTTTCTCTTGATTTTGCGCACAAGCAGCCAAGAATTGTTCCCATCGGGCATAAACATGTAATAACTAATAACCAAAAATATGCAGCAGTTTCACAGGTGTAGCTCACATCTTCAGGAAGATGAAGGGATCTTGCCAGTTTTGCAACTTCACCTAGCAGCACTAGCCGTCGAACCAGCATAACATTAACACGACCTTGACGGCTAAAGTCGAGATCAGTTGCCAGCTCTTGCTCACCCTGACCAAGACGAAGAAGGTACCTAGCAGGCACATCCCTCTGAAAGAAACAAGTTACATCAGATAACCAGTTGAAGAATAACATGCATCAAGACAATTATATAGAAAGCATCTAAGGGGTTAGGATATATTCATATATTTCAATATGAAGATATACTGTCCATCATGAAGTGAATCAAGTAACTCAGGATTCCACCAGTTAAAATACTTGGATAAACTAAGACAAGCAGCTTCTTTGCTAAGTCAGCACGCTTATGGATGGAACTGTTAGATATGTGCATAGTGTAAGGTGTTCATTGCATAATTATATACCCTGTACATGTTATATATTGGCCTCTTGGCCCATTGGAATAGACACAAGCTATATTCCAACATGGTATCAGAACAAGGCTAGGGTTAGGGTTAGGGTTTATCGGCTGCCGCCGCCGCCATCCTGCCTGAGCCCTCCTCTCCTTTTGCCCTCCTCTGCTTCCACGCAGGTGCGCAAGGTCCCCTGCTCCACAAAATCCCCGAGCGCCGCTGAAGTCCTCCCGCCGCTGGATCCTGTGCTTCGCCACCGAATCCAGCCGCCGGAATCTCCCGTGCCGCCGAAGACCTCCGAAGCTTCTCCCACGCCACCGAATCCCAACGGCCCCGTGGTCGATCTCGCCGGATCCGTGCCATCCAGACCCATTTCTGTCGGATCCCCTCTTGGCTTCCCTGCAGCCACCGGAGCCTCTTCACCACCGAAGCCTCTCCCTCAGAGCTTCCCTGCCACCCCCGGTGCGTCCGAGAGAAACAAAACAGGGCCGAGCTCTGCTTTTTGTTCTCTGGTTGCTGGAGCTAGTAGCTCTAACTCCGTCTCAGCTCCTCCAATCTACTCGAAGCTGGTGAGCTTCAGCTTTGTTTTCTTTTCTTCCTGCTCCGGCTTCTCTCTCAAAAAAAAACAGAGAGATCTGGTCCAGTAGTGATGGCTTCTGCTGGAGGCTCTTTCGCCATCCCGCTCCCTCCGGTTCGGTTCGACGGGATGAACTTCCGGGAGTGGGTTGTTCACCTGAGGATTCATCTCAACAGTCAGCGTCTCTGGGGTCATCTCACTGGTGAGCAACCCTGTCCGCCTCACCCTACACCGCCAGTACTTCCTGCTCTCTTTGCTGGTGCGGATCAGGCGGCTCACGAGACCGCTAATGCTGCACTAGAGGAGGCCCTGGAGCTCTACCAGTCTGAGCTGCACGCCTACAAGCGCTGGCAGGAGGCCGAGGCTCGTGCTACCGCCATTCTTGTGGGTAGCATGCCCATGACCATCTCCATGGATGTGGCGGATCTGCCGACGACACAGCTTATGTGGGAGCGCCTCCGAGCTCACTACGAGCCGACGAGTGATGCTATGTATCTCTCAGCCATGCATCAGGCGCATTCTCTTCAGCAGCTCGATGCCACCATTGATGACTTCTACCAGAAGCTGTCTGAGGTGTGGCGTCAACTTGACTCTCTAGGGCCAGATGTCTGCCGGACCTATCCCTGCTGTGTGCGGCTCCGTGCTCACTAGGAGACTCACTATCTCTACGACTTTCTAACGCGTCTCCAGCCTGAGTTCGAGACCGTGCGTGCTCAGCTCCTGACTCACCACCCGCACCCAGGCTTGGTGGAGGCCCTCACGAGTGTGCGTGCTGAGGGGACTTGTCACCGTGGCATGGCTCAGATTCAGTCTGTCTTATCTGCTTCAGCACCTGCTCCTTCGCCGGTTTCTTCAGCACCGACCGTGATCCCTCCCTCAGCCCCTCCTGTGGTTGCTGCTTCTACTGCGGGTCTCCACTGCACCTACTATCAGCGTGACGGCCACAGGTATCAGGATTGCTACAAGCGGAGGGACCAGAGTTGTCAGGGTGGACGTCCTCCGAAGGGCTCTGGAGGTTCCTCTCACTCAGGAGCTAGCGCCTCTCGCCAGGGGTCCTCTGGTGACGCCACACAGCAACTCCTCTCACTACTTCAGCGCCTCGGTGTCGGCTCGTCCTCAGACTCCTCAGGTTCTGCTCGTGTGGCTCTTGCTTCTCAGCAGTCTTCCTCACCTCCGCATCCTCCCTCGTTAGGTATCTTGTCTTCGTGGATCTTAGACTCTGGTGCTTCTTTTCACATGACACCAGATTCTACCCACCTTACTTCCGTGCGTTCCACAGATTTTCCTTCCACTGTTCAAACTGCAGATGGTACCTCTCTTCCTGTTACAGGCCGAGGCACCCTTTCCACTTCTTCCTTTCATGTTCCTCAGCTTACTTTGCAGCTTATGTCGGTTGGTCAGATCACTGATCACAACTGTCGTGTTGTTCTTGAGTCTGACTCTTGTTGTGTTCAGGACCGCCGCACGGGGACTTTGCTTGGTACTGGCCCTCGGCGCCATGATTCGCAGCGTCTTTGAGAGCTCGACTGGCTTCATCTTCCTTCCGCTGACTGGCTCCTCCAATACCTCCTTCGCTCAGTGACACCATCGTCTTGGTCATCTCTGCGGATCGCGTCTATCGTCATTAGTAGGCTGTGGTGTTCTTAGGTCTGTTTCTGGGGACACCTCTTTACCTTGTATGGGTTCTAAGATTGGCAAGTAGTTACAGCTCCCCTATCCCTCTAGTGATTCTGTTTCTACTCATCCTTTTGATCTTGTTCACTCTGATGTTTGGGGTCCAGCTCCCTTCGTTTCGAAAAGGGGTCATCGATACTATGTGATCTTTGTTGATGATTATTCTCGTCATACTTGGATCTACTTTATGTCCTCTCGCAGTCAAGTTCTCTCTATTTACCAGATGTTCGCCACCATGGTTCACACTCAGTTTGATTCGGTCATTCGTGTGTTTCGTGCCGACTCTGCTGGTATCTATCTGCTGCTTTGCGTCGTTTTCTCGCTGAGCAGGGCACTCTTCCTCAGTACTCTTGCCCTAGTGCTCACGCTCAGAATGGTGTCTCTGAACGTAAGCATCGTCACTTGCTTGAGACCGCCCACGCTCTCATGCTTGCCTCTTCTGTTCCCCCTCACTTCTGGGCTAAGGTTGTTTCTACTACTGCTTTGCTCATCAACCTGCAACCTTCCACTGCTCTTCAGGGTTCTACTCCTGTCGAGCGTCTCTTCGGTCGAGCTCTAGAGTAGTCACCTTCGTAGTTTCGGCTGTCTGTTTCGTCCTTCTTCCAACTCGTGAGCGCACCAAGCTGACTGCTCAGTCAATTGAGTGTGTTTTCCTTAGCTACAATCTTGAGCATAAGAGTTATCGTTGTTATGACCCTGTTGCTCATAGGATGAGAATTTCTCGGGATATCACTTTTGACGAGTCCCGATCTTACTACCCTCATTCCCCCACTGTCAGCCCAGATTCACTTGCTAAGTCGATCTCCTTTCTAATTTTTCCTGACTCTTAGCTTTCCACCACTATTTCGCCTCATCCTCCATCTTTTTCGCCTTCCTCTCCTCCGGCTCCACCTGTTCCCCCTCCGCCGGAGTTTCCTTCCCGCTCTGTTGTTGAGATTCCACCTTTTCCCCTGCACTACTCTCGCCGTCCTCGTCCTACTCCTTCCCCTGTTGAGTCTTCGTCTTTGTTGGGCCCTGTTCCCAGTTCTCCTTCTCCATCCTTGTTGGGTCCCACTCCACCTTCTCCCAGATACGATCGTCGTGATCGTCACACTTTGTCGAGCCGCTTTGGCCTTCTGGCTTTGCAACCGCGCTCTTCGAGCCTCGACTTCATCAGTGAGGCTCTTGCTCCACCCCGGCGGCTCGCGATGTTTGAGGTGATTGCTGCTTTGGAGCGTACTGGCACTTGGGATCTTGTGCCCTTACCTGCGCGTCACTCTCATCACGTGCAAGTGGGTGTACAAGATCAAGACCCGCTTGGATGGTTCTCTCGAGTGCTACAAGGCTCGTCTCGTGGCGTGTGGTTTTTAGCAGGAGTATGGTCGTGACTACGATGAGACTTTCGCTTCTGTTGCTCACATGACCACTGTTCGCACTCTCCTTGTTGTGGCTTCAGTTCAACAGTGGCCCATCTCTCAGTTGGATGTTAAGAATGCTTTTCTCAATGGCAAGTTGCGTGAGGAGGTCTACAAGCAGCCGCCCCCTAGGTATTCTGTCCTTAATAGCATGGTGTGTCGCCTTCGTCGCTCTCTCTATGGGCTCAAACAAGCCCCTCGTGCTTGGTTTGACCATTTCTACTCTATTGTCACTACTATTGGCTTCTCCGCCAGTGATCACGACCCTGCCCTCTTCGTCCACACCTCTCCTCGGGGTCAAACACTCTTTCTCTATGTAGATGATATGATCATTACTGGAGATGACTCTCAGTACATTGCCTTTGTGAAGGAGCGTCTCGGTGAGCAGTTCTTGATGTCTGATTTGGATCCTCTTCGTTACTTCCTTCGGATAGAGATCACTTCTACGCCTGAGGGCTACTATCTCTCCCAAGAGAAGTACATTCAGGATATCCTTACTCGCGCTTGTCTCACTGATCAACGTGTGGTGGATACTCCGATGGAGCTTGGTGTTCACCCTCGGCCTACTGATGGTGAGCCTCTTGAGGATCCCACTCGCTACAGTCATCTTGTCGGTAACCTCATCTACCTTGGGATCACTCGCCCTGACATCTCACCCAGTTCACATCCTGAGTCAGTTCGTCTCTGCTCCCACTCAGCTTCACTACACTCATCTTCTTCGTGTTCTGCGATATCTTCGCGGGACCATCACTTGTCACCTGTTCTTTCCTCGCTCAAGTTCCTTGCAACTTCAGGCGTACTCTGATGCGATCTGGGCTAGCGATCATTCTGATCGCCGGTCTCTTTCTGTCTATTGTGTTTTTCTTGGTTCCTCCTTGATTGCCTGGAAGATCAAGAAGCAGACTGCAGTTTCCCGTTCGAGCGCTGAGGCTAAGTTGAGAGCCATGGCGTCATTGACAGCTGAGATCACCTGGCTTCGGTGGCTACTTGAGGATTTTGGTGTTTCTGTTTCTGCACCGACTCCTCTCTTATCAGATAGTACTGGTGCGATCAGCATTGCTTGAGATCCTGTGAAGCATGAGCTCACCAAGTACATTGGAGTGGATGCCTCATACATGCAATCGCAAGTGTAAGACCAAGTTATTATCTTCAGTATATGGCTTCGGAGCTTCAGTTAGCAAATTTCTTCATCAAGGCACAAACTAGAGTTCAGCATAGATTCTACCTTTTCAAACTCAGTGTTGCTGATCCACCATGAGTTTGAGGGGGATGCTAGATATGTGCGTAGTGTAGGGTGTTCTTTACATAATTGTATACCCTATACAAGTTGTATATTGGCCTCTTGGCCCATTGGAATAGACACGAGCTATATTCCAATGGGAACCAATATTACACAAGGCAAAGTCTCAGAACTGCGACAATTAGAAAAAAAGAAGGAAAGTTACTATTTGCCACTACTATTATACAGGAAATCAATGTAAACAAATGACAACAAAACAGATAACAAGGTACACACCTTAGGCACTTGTTTGAATGCTAGCAGCTGAAAAGCTTGGAAACGGGAATAATGTGCCATCAAGACATCATCATCACTAAGCTGTGTTCCAGAATGATCATTAATCTCAAAGCCTTCATAAAACTGCAGCAAATCCACCACCTGAGCAAAAAGGCGCCCCTTTTCATGAGTATAGAGAGCGCTTAAGTGGAAATTAGCAACAACAGCAACATCAGCAACAAGGGACCTTAGAAATCTGCATAAGTGGGGAACAAATATACATACATTATACAAAGACAAGCTAAATTTTGCTAATACTGCCACTTGCCAGCAAGATTTAACTGAACCAAGATAGATCCTTCACTTCAGGAATGTAGTTAGATGTTATTGCATAAAGAAAGATAGGTAATGCCTTTAAAAAGGATAGTTAAAAAATGGAATGGAAAACATGTTTCATGGACATGAAAGGAACAACCAAATCAAGAATTGATGCCCGGTTGTCACAAGATGTGGATATGAAGGTTCATACAGAAAGATCAACACCTTAGAGAGGGCCAAAATATGATGATTTACTAAATGCTCAGGGTGGAAAGAATCAGGCACTTATTAACTAATGTTTATAACTCTGTTTGATGCACAAGAACTTTGAAAGCTGTATGGTCACAAGAGACAGTTATTCTTAAAGCAAATTGCAACTTAGCAGGGATAAAAGAACCGGCCGACTGCACTTTCCCGGTTGCTGGCCGAAAACGGTAACCGGCCGGTTACCGGTTTTCCCAGTGGTAATCCGGATGAATTTTTTTCCCTGCACCGTAGTCCTTAAATTTGAACGGGTTTCCAATTAGATCCATTAATTTAAGGGCTGAAAAAAATCTAGGTCCCTAAAGCTTCTATAAGTGGATCAATGCTATACTGCACAAGGGGCTTCGACCTGCATCAATCCAACCAGGTGAAGAAATTTTGCAAATCTACCGACCTGGATGTTGAGTTATCAGGTTCTTAGATCTAAGTGGAAAACCCATGAAAGTTGAATAACCTAGGATGCAATTTACACTTGTACTAATCAAAGATGTTGCTTGCTACTACCGGAGAAGTAACAAAACTGTATACATAGCGTCTAGTAGGAAGCTGGCTCAACATATCAATAAAAAATTCCATAAATCTCTCACAGTACAAGACACAAGAATCATCAACCTGCCCACTAATTGACTCATTCAAGACAGGTTCTTCACCACCAACCTGACTGGATAATATGACCTTCGAATCGAGAATCTATACAGAAGTTTCACGGGAGTTAAGAAGAATTCTCATCTAGCAACAACTTAGTAATTAGAGTTTCATAGGCACACCTCCAGGAATTCTTCAATTAGATTCCTGAGGAATTTATTCTCAAGAATTTCAGAAGGATTACAGGGTTGGCCTGCCTTTTTCGCTTCCTTTGCTTCTTTCCTTTTGATTTTGGTCCACTTTTTAACCAATTCTGGATTAAGGCAAAGTTCCATCTGTACATGTTTGAAACAGAGATAAGAACCCCAAGGAAAGCACAGAACAAGCTAGTCTGAGGGGAGAAAAAACCTAGAATTTCCTGAAGCCGTCCAAAAGAAAGAGTATGCCACAACTTAAGGCTTACTAACTGGAGTATAGTTTCCCGGACAAGTTCATCCTCCAAACTCTGAAGCAAAGCATGAGTTAATGGGCCACTGAAAGCATGAAATTTTGCCACAACCCACATGGAGTAACAAACACAAAAGTAGATAAATGAGCAGCCTTTGCATTGCTAGTCATAAAAGTCAGTAGGGCGAGGACTCATAAGTCATAACCATAACAATTAAAAAGGAAAATGATCAGCGCATAGATCAATTCAATAAATAAATTATATAGAAATTCAGGCCCAACAACATAGCATCCCAGATTCCGGTATTTGAAAAAAAAAATACTCCTAATTGCCCCCCGAATAGAAGGTTCAATTTCACTCACAAAAGGGAGCATTATCTGGTGATTGAACAGAGATAATTAAAAACGAATAGTCAAATACATTATACATCCGAGAAAATGGAGAATCTACATGTCATTCAAGTGCTCTATTGTGGAACATGTAATAAGTACCTCAAAAGCATTTATCATGAACAAAAGGTAATTTGTTTTCTCTGCCATATTAAGGGCCCTATCCTGCAAGATAACATAAGAATAAGAAAAATTCAGAAGAAAAAAAAACATGAGAAGTCATCTATTTAATATTTGCATAAGGAAAACATCCAGAAGACAAAGATACAATTGAATGAACACAAAAGTTCAGAATGAAAGTGAACATGCAACCAAACTGTTTGTCTTACAAACAGCTCAAATATGTAACAAAAAAAAGTACACAAAACACAACCAAAACCAATTATGCCATTATTTCTCTCAACTCTACAATCCTGCACAAAATACCATTGAAGCTCACCTAGACTAGAGTACTCAATCTTTTCAAAGAATCACCACCCGAACATCTAAGAAAGAACTTCTGCTCCACACAAGCTCTTCAACTGGTGCTCAAAAGACAAATTGAGGAATCATCATCAGCCCAACAGAATCAATCCCAACTTCCAACCTTCTCATGCTTTTGTCATCGTATCTCGTATTCCCAATAGCACCAACAACAACTACTGTGGGTAGTGACTACATCTCATTTCCTCTTAACATTTTGGCTGAAGTGAAACAAAAAAAAACACAACTCCAGTAGCTGCAGCACACAAAATACAAGTTTAGTGGCTCTGAGCCTCTAACTGACTCTAATGGTTTGCTAGCAACAACTGAGCTCCTACAAAACAAATCATGCTCACCCCAAAGTGATCTGATGAACTTGCATTGATGGGGGCACCACCTTCATTGACCAAGTTCCTCAAAAAACTACTTGAAAGTAGATGCGTAAATAACCAAAACTAAATTTCATTGTATTGCCAATTATGCTGCTCCAGCCTACAGAGACTCAATTTTATAAAGATGGATTTGCAGGCTAAGCATCTGGCGAGCAAATGGATAAGTGCAGCGAAATCGACACAAACCTCTTCCTTTAGATTGAGAACCCGCCACAGGAATCCCTTGAAGGCATCCTTCCGGTCATGGAAGCAGGTCCACGCCGCTACATTCTCTCGAAACTGCACACAAAATCCCAAACATGTCAGAAACCCTAGAAAACGCTCAAGCAAGTAAGCTACCAATAATTGCTCCAATTCGAGCAAGGTGGTTTTCACCTTCTCATTGACCATGAGGATCATGGACGTAACGTGCTCGAAGGACGCGTCGTCCGGGTTGAAGTGCGACCAGAGGTAGTTCTCGAGGTACAGTGTCACACCTGTGCAATACCATGAAAGCAAGGGGCCCACCGGTCAGTGTCCTATGCTTTGTATAAGAGCAGCTCTGTATTCCCATTGGGAGGTATGGATGAAATGAATGAAGTCTGAATCCCCATCTTGTTCTTCTGCTCTCTCTCGCCTCCTTCTCTGATTCCTCATCCCAGTTCTTCGTGAGATCCCTTTGAGATCCTTCCCTATCCACTGAAATGGGTCACTCTGGTAGATAGATTCCTGCCCACACGATCGGGTCATAACAATTTGGTATCAGAGCCCCCAAATTTCTCTTCCGCTCATTTCGATCTGTAATTCCAAGGGAAGGGTTGGTGTTCACGGCGACCATTGCAATCCCAGCCCGTGGTTGATCGGTGAGGGAGACTAACCACCATGGCGGAGTCATCAGACCAGACATTGGTGTTATTGGATCGGATATTGGCTCGCATGAAGCACAGCGATGAGCGCTTAGGCGAAATATCAAGGCATGTGGAGCGCTTGAAGCAGTCGGTAGAACACTTGAAGCAATCAACTGAGGAGATGATGGTGGCCATGGCATGCGAGGAGAACATGTTTAGGCTTCCACCGCCACCGCCGTGCAAGGAGTTTTTGGCCCAAGTGAGTCGCTCGAAGTCCTCCCCAATGTCGGCCGCTGCTGAGGATCTCGATGCCATTGTCGGCACCCTTGGGGCCGTGATACCCACCCGGTGCTCGACGTCGTGCCCCGACCACAACGATGGCAAACTGACGGTCACGACCATCAGAGCTTCAACTTTGGCCACGGGCAAGGCCGAAGTAAGGGAGGAGAGGACCAAGCAGGTGGAGGGCACCAACGAGAGCTCATACAAGATGTCAGAACCGCTGCCACCGGGCAAGGAGGAGCTTGTCGTCAACCTACAACAACCTGGCAACCGTGCCACCGAGGTGTTCGATGAAATGCCTCGTGAGGCCAACGAACCGTCAGCAGGTGAGGAGTTCGCCACTAGTCTACATGAAGCAAAGTCATCCATTGTGATTTCTAACCGTGAGGGTGATGACACTGCCGCATGGTTGTGGCAAGCTTTGGTTGTGGGTGATGACCACCTTGTGTTTGTTGAAATGCCACAAGTTATCAAGTTGCAGCAGCGGCAATCACAAGACCAATTCATGGCATTGGTCCGACCGGTCGTGGTGACGAATTCTCCAACTATGTTGGTCAGGGAATGTGCAATCAAGGAGGACCTTGTGAGTAGTGGATCAGCATGGTATGCATGGCGGAGCACCGCGTGCGACGCGGCCAGGAGCGGCATCACCAGTGATACATTTTGCTGCCGCCTACCACCGCGCATCGCCACCGCAGGGCGTGACCAGGACACTCGCTACATTGACGACAATGGGTGGCGGGTTCTAGATTGGGGAGTTAGCGGTGCACGGCAAGTGCTCCATAAATTGTCATCATTGACGACATGGAATTCTGGAATGGAAGGTGTTCACTTGGTGTTCAACAAGATACTTGCATGGAGTCGAGGGGGTTTTAGCCCCGAAGGAGCTGGATTTGAGGGTTTTCACAAGATGCTCAAGGCAAACTATAAGGGTCATGTTACTGAAGAGTCACTGCAGCAAATGGGAGTAGCCAACTCAGTTTCACTACTCAGGTTTGAGAAGGACATACTTAAAAATGTATTTGGGAAAGCTGGAGGAAAAATAACACTCAATCAAAGGTTAGACATTGAAAGGAGAGGATCAAAAATTGGAAAACAACACAGAAATTATGTGGATTACAACGTTTTACATGTTATTGTTGTTAGGAGAGAGAAGCTTGGTCTTCATAATATTCTCCTGAAGTGGTTTGCATTTGAACTAGTTCATGCATTGACGAAGTGGTTATGGTCTTCATAATATTCTCCTGAAGTGGGTTGCATTTGAACTAGTTCATGCATTGACAAAGTGGTTATCACTGTACTTTAGATGGGAGTATTCCGCAACTACTCTACTGCCACCTGAGATATACAAGATAGAATACTCTGCTGCAAAACAATGGGATCCAGATATCATGAGGCTTATTCTCATGAGTATGAAGTCAGAGATAGGTATAAACCAAAGCTTATTTCAGTATGTTTAGAAATCATTGGAGTCATTGGAGCTTATTCAGCAAACCGCCTCATATGTCGTCTGGAAGCAGCTATTGGCTCATTGGTTATGGACGTGTGGTCTGTGGAGCAGTGCTTATCATGATTCTGTATTTATGTTTTCGAATATGGATCAAAATGGCAGTTCATATAGGATGACTGAATGGGTATCTGTTGAGGTGTTGGTTGCTGACCATTCAATGGGTATAGCACTGAAGTTGTTCCTAGGTTTTATTGGAAGGGAACACTCAGTTACTCATGTGTATGCCACCTAATGCTCCACCTGCATGCGCATCACCTGAGATTGGTATGATTCCACTGGAAAGTCAATTAAACTGTTGGCATCGGAAGAATTTCATGGCTCTGTTGCACTCATCTCATATGTACCACGAAGCAAAGAGTTCTTTTGCACACCATGGTGTGAAGTTATCTAATCTGGAAGTGGATCTTCCGGCGATGATGGCTCAGAAAGACAAGGCTGTGGCAGGGCTAACGAAAGGGATAGAAGGCTTCTTTAAGAAGAACAAAGTGAACTATGTCAAAGGCTTTGGCAAATTACCTTCCCCCTCAGAAGTGTCAGTAGATTTGGTTGATGGAAGTAGTACTGTTGTCAAAGGCAAAAACATAATCATTGCGACGGGGTAACATAATCATTGCGACGGGTTCTGATGTAAAATCACTTCCTGGTATTACAATTGATGAGAAGAAAATTGTCTCATCTACTGGTGCCTTGTGCTTGGCAGAGATCCCGAAGAAAATGGTAATGGCTGAATTACTTTGAAGTCGGGTGCAACTTTAAGCAAGGGCTGCAATTTTTTGTTTTCATGGTTGCAAGATATACAAAGGTATTAATTAGGAGTTTTTTGTGTTCAAAGAAGATACATGTATGTCACACACTTGCTTGGGGTCAAGCAAGTTCTCGTGGGGCCGGTAGTGTCGCACCTGTGCAATACCATGGAAGAAGGGGCCCACCGGTCAGTGTCCTATGCTTTGTATAAGAGCAGCTCTGTATTCCCATTGGGAGGTCTGGATGAAATGAATGAAGTCTGAATCCCCATCTTGTTCTTCTGCTCTCTCGCTTCCTTCTCTGATTCCTCATCCCAGTTCTTCGTGAGATCCCTTGGAGATCCTTCCCTATCCACTGAAATGGGTCACTCTGGTAGATAGAATCCTGCCCACACGATCGGGTCATAACATACTGGCTAACCTCCAGGATCATGACGCGGTGGAGCGGGACGGTCTTGCGACCGAGGCCCTCGACGCGGAGCTCGGTGGCGTAGATCTCCCTGACGAGGCCGGCGTCGAAGGCCGAGGCGGCGGCGGGTCGCCCCAGTGCTCGGCGGCGACGCGGGTGAGGCGGTCCCACTGGATGTCGAGGAGCGTGATGGAGGCGCCGGTGGAGACGGGGGCCTTGTCGGGCGCCGCCGTGGCGGGGGCGGCGACCTCAGCGGGGAGCGGGTACTCGGCGGCGCGGGGGTGCCGGAACTCGAAGACGCCGGTGCCGTAGACCTTCGGCATGGCTGGGGTCTGCGGGGTTTAGGGTTTGTAGGGGGTTTAGGGGGCCTTAGGGTCAGGATGGGGAAATGGTAGGAGGGTGGGAGTGGAAGTGGTGGTGAAGGAGGAGGAGGCGGCGGCGGCGAGAGGGAAATGAGAGTCGGGAGAGAGATTTGAAAGGAGGGGGCCATCTTTTTGTGCCTAGAGAGCTCTGCTTCTTCGTTTAGCTATAGTCTACTTCCGCCCTCCGATCTCTACCATCTTTGCCGTCCCAATGTGGGGTTCTTTGAAACGGCTGTGTTTTTTTGAAAAACGGTTTTTGGTTATTCTGCAAGTAAAATGGATACGGGTTGAACGGCTGAACTGAAAAGATTTTGTGTTTAGCTGTCTAACTTTTAGGTAGGCTGATTGTAACTTCCGAGATAGAAAATGTCTGAAATACTCCTTAGGACAATAACAACTTATTTGATGTTGTTTAACGCAATTAATAACATTTAACGACGTTAAACACAATTAACGGCATTTAAAGACATTGAACAACTAACACAATTGATGATAACTACCACAATTGACGACATTTAACGATAATTAACAATGACAATCGCAATATACTGTAATTTAGCACAATTAGCGCCATAAACCACAATTAACATGTACAACTACTGCAATTAACGACAACTACGGCGATTAACAACAATTAACGCAATTAACGATAATTATTACACTATAGAATTATTACATAAATAATTACAGTAAACAATTATTACAATTAACAATTATTTTAAAAAAACAATTATTACATAAGTATTTAATTTACAACAGAAAAATAAAAGAAATAAAGCAAAGCAAAAAAAGAAAAGCAAAAAAAAAGAACAAAAGCTAGGGTTGGGCCAGCGGCGGTGAGGACGCTGGAGGAGGATGGCGGCGATGGTGGGGGAGGAGCGGTGCAACACCGCTTCGGAGGAGGGGGACGGCGGCGGCGTAAGCCCGGCAAAGGAGGAGGAGGCCGGAGGCGAGGCGGAGGAGTTGGGTGTTGGGAGAGGAGAAAGCGCGGCTCGAGGGAGGAGGAGGCGGCGGGGAGGCGGCGGCGATCGGGGGGGGAGGCGGAGGGCAACGTGGCCTCGCCGGCGTGGGAAGAGGAGGCGTCTAGATCAGGCAGATCCGGATCTAGGCGAATCCAGATCTAGGCGGGGAGAAGGCGGCGTGGCTCGGGGGAGCGCGGGGAAGGAGGAGGGGGCGACGCCGGCGCCGAGGTAGAAGGAGGGAGGAGGCGTGGCCTCGCCGGGCGAGGGAGGAGGCGACAGAGGAGGGGGGAGGCGCTGAGCTAGCGTCTTGGTGAGGAGGAGGCAGCAAATGGGGTTTTATTCGATAGCATTTGGCGGGTAAATACCCCCGAAGTTCTAGGGTAAATTGGGAATGGGGGCTGCGGAAAGCTGTTGAAGCGACTTCGGCAAAAAACAACTGCGAAAAGCCGATCGTTTGAAACAGCTTCCGACTTTTTCGGCCGAAAGCCGAAGCCACTCCAAACGCCACGCACGATATGCATCTGTTAACTGTAGATTGTTATGTAACTACAGTAGAACCGTAGCAGCTCTGTGTGGCCTTTTGATGTAGCACTCAATCTCGTGTGTATCCAAAGGATGGCGACGAACTAATGGAAAAGTATTGTGCCTCGCAATGGGAGAGGGTAGGCTTTCGTTATTGTATAGCATGTTAGAGAGGAGAACGTATTAGTGCTATCTAGGCTTGGGTGCTCCCATATTCTCCTCGGATTCCAACCATCGGATGTGAATTCAAGGAACATCATCGCGTCGAGGAACACTTCATTTGTTGTATAACTCTTTTATACTGTAGGTGTACTCTCCATCCAGTTGCAAGCCGCCTTCGCCAAAAACCCATGGTGTATCACTGGGCCATGTACTGCACTACCTAGCACTGCACTACACAACTGTTATCTTTGAGGTGCACGACGGTAGCGAGACGGCGGTGTAGATCCACACCGATGGTGTGTGAAGACAAGGTGCGCACTAGCTTTTCAACCGCAACACCAAGGTGCACAAATACACTACGATAAAGATGCTGATGACA
Organism: Phyllostachys edulis; assembly: GCA_036346405.1. Classification (NCBI taxonomy): domain Eukaryota; kingdom Viridiplantae; phylum Streptophyta; class Magnoliopsida; order Poales; family Poaceae; genus Phyllostachys; species Phyllostachys edulis. The sequence goes on along the minus strand of CM070549.1, from coordinate 70,620,937 downwards.
AGATAAACACCGATGTCAACACATGAGAGGAAGACTTACATGGACCTACAAGCAGGCATCGTATACATTTTGCCACCGCCGCTTAGATCTCTGAGTCAGAACACATCTCTAACACACACATCCAAGTAGGCTGTTAGAAGTTGGCGCATGACGTCACTGGAGCTTGGGACAGAGTAGCGGCGGTGGATCAAGCTTGAGGCATGGTGACGACACCAGAGGTGAAACGACACTAAAAGACCGGTCTCCCGCATACTGATGATCGTGCCCCCTAAAGACGTCGTGGTGGGACGGTTGCAAATTTGAAAGATTATCGACAAAAAAGTTCCCCAATCCATCTCAACCCACGCTTGTTTTTTTTTCCATAGAGATTTGGTGAATTGAATATCAAACAAATTAGCATATTAGGGATGTATTTTCACATGAATTTGAAAGAAAAAATCCCATATTTTTTTAGACTAAAAAAATCCCATATTTCGAATAGGCTTAATTCGTAGGAAAAACATTTTTTTGAAGAAGATAGCTTATGAACCCTCGAGTTCATTGTGATCATTCGCTAGCAGAAAACTATGAACAATGCGCACAAACCATCGTCCAGTCTAGTGATTCAAATGAGCAGACGTGACAGGGCGATGCGCATGGAGAAAAGAAACGTCGGATGCCAAGACAAAGGGCCGATTCCCGCACCACCCTGTCAGGAACTCTTGTCTCAGTGGCTTCTTGTTCAAACCGGTATTTCTGAGTGTGTGGTTCAGATGGAGACGGGGTGATCTTATGAAGATCCTATGGTGCTGAAGAAACTAAGTTTCGGCGCTGACTTCAGTTTCGGCTAGAGCAAGACAAATAAAAGCTGATATCCCGATATTGATCTAACGACCATCATCTAAAGTAGTTCAATTACCGCGTGAAGGAGTTCTATTACTAGTTGAAGCTGTTGTTTAGTTATTATTACCCGTGAAGGCATTATCATTTTACTTTCCACTGAATTTAGGCTATAAAGCCTTGTAATGGAGCAGATGCACTTTATCTTTTGATCAATATAAACCCTAGCCGCAATAGCCTAGCTTTAGTCCCCTAGTTTCCGTTTTACTCTGAAAATCCCCAAATCTTGCTGTCTGGAGACTTGCGATTTACTTACGAACTTTCGCCTCACAACAGCGATATCGAGCCACGATTCTTGGCCTTAATCCTTTCCTTGGAATTTGCTGTCGATGAAGGTTAAGGAGTAACTAGTTGTCTCCTTGTAAAATTCCGAAGCTGAGCAGATCCATCGAAGAGTTGGGGGAAATCTATAGGGGAATTTGTGTAGATCTGTATGGTTGGAGTGGTACTCTACCATTTCTGTAAAATTCCGACATAGAAGATCTAAACAAATCCGTGAAGATGGTAAAGCCTAACAAAGGAGTTGGAGTGGAGGACGACAAGAAGACCTATGCAACTTCCGCTGAGATGGATGAGGTGAAGAGGAGTATTGAAGCTCTCAAGCAGACCCAAGATGACAACGATCGGCAAATGCAGTTGCAGATGGATAAATTGATGGGGTTAATGGCCAATGTTATGAGCGGCCAGACTGGACAAGAGCCTTCAAATCGACAATCAAGTTATCAAGGTAATTTCAGAAACTCACCTGCTGCTATAGTACTGTCGTAGGGGTGGCCCACCGGCCCCACGGCACAGGCGACACCCCCAAAGGACCTGCAACGCTTCAGGGGGCCCCGCAGGAGATCACGACGAAGGGCCTCCGGACGAGTCCCGAGGCCCCCGGAGATGCTCCCGGAGGCTCCGAAGGCGAACCTGAAGGCAACCCGCGAAGGTGTTCCGGAGGCTCCGAGTGGGTCCCCGAGGCCTCCAAAGGGATCCCCGAGATCCCAGGGAGTCAGGATCGAAGACACCCCCGAGGGGGGGGGGGCAGCATGCCCCTCCGAGGGGGAGGCTTCGGAGGGGCCTCGTCACCACCAACGAGGGCGCAACAAAAGTGGACCGGGTTCACCACCCGGGTAGGCCAGGTCCAGGGAGGTCTACCGCGCGCCCAGACCTACGTCTAGACTAGGAAACTCCCCTGCTACCCCTACGTTCAATGTACTTCTTTAGGGGTACGGGCATAATTTCATGTACTAGGCAGGAAAGGCTATAAATAGCTTTCCTCCTCCATCATGTGGGGGAGAGACAAAAATTTTCTGGCAATAGACACAAGTGCATTTCTAGTCCGGAACTCCCACACTCGGGACCCTTCGGCCCCTCACTCCGAAGCCAAGGGTCTCCCCTTTTATTTACTGTCTGGTCCTTTTTATACCACGACAGTTGGCGCCGTCCGTGGGGTTCGGCGAGAAGGTCACAAGACCCGGGGCAGCAAATGGCCCCTCGCAGGGTCGCATCCAAAGTCTCCACGGCCGAAGCGGCAGCGGCGGCCGCGGCACCCAACACACCAAGGGCCAAGAGAAGTAGGACGTCCGCGGCGGTAGCGCGGACCGCGGAAGAGGAAGCAAATAACTCCACACACGGTGGCATCATCGGGGCGACGTCCAACCCACCGAAGCGCCCCTCCCCAACCCCAACCTCCGACCCCGACCCCCAGGACCGCAGGAGTAACCCAGCAGGCGTACGAGGCCCTCCAGCGAGAGCTGGCCGACCTCCGGAGGGAGATGCTTAGCTTGCGACAACCTGCAGGGGGCGGCCTCGCGGTAACGGTGCCCCCACCGGACCCTTCCGGGCCGGCCGCTAACCCGCAGGCAAACCCCTTGCTCCAGGGGGACCCCAATTGCCCGCTGAGCGTGGGGCTGGAAGCGGCGCGCTGGCCCAAAGACTTCAAGATGCTGGACGTCACGTCTTTCGAAGGTAGCACCGACCCCGCAGAGTTCCTCCGGGTCTACGAAACAGCCATAGAAACCGCGGGAGGGGACGACACCACGAAGGCAAAAAGCATTTCGCTTGCCCTCAAGGGCGTCGCCCTCACGTGGTTCTTCACGATACCCTCCTGGTCCGTGTACGCCTAGGAGTAGCTGCGTGACATGGTGCGCAACAACTTCCAGGGGAATTACGTCGAGCCAAAGGATGCGGGACACTTGTTTGCGGTAAAACAGGCCCCGGGCGAATCCCTCCGTAGTTTCTTTAGGAAGTTTGCGGAGGTCAAATGCCAAGTCAAGGGCATCAACAAGACTACGGTCATCAACGCGGCAACATGCGGGTTGCAGAAGGGCCCGCTGTCGGAAAGGCTGGCGCGCAAGCCCATCTCCACCGTCGTCGAACTCTTTGATAAAATGGAGGAGTACGCCCGAGCGGAGGAGGACAGCAACAGGAGGGCGGAGGGGGCAAGCACCACCACGCTCCAAAAGCCCTCGACCGAGCCGGAGCAGGCCGTGCCGGCTAACTCCAAGCCACGCGGTAGCTACCGCCCGAAGGGTAGCAGGGTCTACCACGTCGACACGGCCCAAAATCAAGAAGGCCCAAAATGCGGCGGCTGAGGAGGTCGCGGCATGCGCCGAGGTCATGACGCCGCGAGGGCGCCAAATTAACGCCCGGACGAGCAGAGTCACGTCATACTACGACCTCCACGGCGAGTGCTCGCACACAACCGCGGACTGCTGCACTATCGCGGCCATGAACGACTACATCAACCGCCGACAGCAACCGACCGAGTGCGAAGGCACTAGGGGCTCCAGCAATCAACTGCCCGACCCGCCTTCGAGGCCACGAATCGAGGGGAGCCATGGCGAGCTGCGTCAGCGGGTCATAAGCATGATAACAGGGGGATCTTCGCTTGGCCTAAAATCCAAGAGGTAGCGCCGCGCCTACGCCCGGCAAATCCACCATGTCGCAGCATGGCCTACGCACGGGCCACCCCGATACACCGAGGTGCCCATCACTTTTGGCCCCGAGGACGCTCTGGGTGTCCACTTCCCACACCAGGACCCCCTCGTCATCTCCGCCACCATTGCGGACTTCGAGGTCAGACGCGTCTTAGTGGACGGCGGAAGCTCCGCCGACCTCCTGTTCGCTGAAGCCTTCGATAAGATGATGATTCCAAGGGATCGCCTATCACCTCCAGGCATACCCCTCGTAGGCTTCGGCGGAAGGCCGGTGACGGCTTTGGGGCAAATCGACCTGGCTGTCACCTTCAGCAGCGGCCTCACCTCGCGCACAGAAACCATCACCTTTGACGTGGTCCATATGCTGTACCAGTATAACGCCATCCTGGGCCGAGCAATGTTGAATGCCTTCGGTGCGGTCGCTCATCATAACTACCTGTGCATGAAGATCCCTGCCCCGGAGGGCGTCATCACCGTTCGGGGCGACCAAGATCTCGCTAGGCAAACCGAGCTGGCCATCGGTCCCTTCACCCGGCATGTTCACACGGTCGAAGCCAGTACAGCCACCCCGCTAGCGGAACCCTCCGGCAAGTGGTCCTCGAGGGCCAAACCTGAGGGACAGTTGCAAAACGTTCCCTTGGAAGAAATATCCCCGGAAAAGACGATTGCCCTGGGAGAGGAGCTTCCTACCAGGGAGCGCAACTCCATCCTTGAGTGCTCCGGGCCAACTCCGACATCTTTGCATGGAGCCCGGAGGACATACCAGGCGTGGCCCGTGAGACTATTGAACATCGCCTCGCTCTCCGAAGCGAAGCCATTCCCAAGAAACAAAAGTTGCGCCGCATGACACCGGAACGGCTCCAGGCCGCCAAGACCGAAATAGCGAAGCTATTAAAAGCAGGGGTCATCAGAGAAGTCAAACACTCGGAGTGGCTGGCAAACCCGGTCCTAGTCCAGAAGAGCACGGGCAAGTGGCGTATGTGCGTCGACTTCACCGACCTCAACAAGGCATCCCCCAAAGATGACTTCCCGCTACCGCGCATAGACCAGTTGGTGGACGCCACTTCCGGCTGCGAGCTGATGAGTTTCCTCGATGCCTACTCCGGATACCATCAAATCTTCATGGCCAAGGAGGACGAAGCGAAGACTGCCTTTATAACCCCAATCGGGACGTTCTGCTTCCGCAGAATGCCGTTCGGCCTCAAAAACGCCGGACCTACTTTCACACGGCTCATCACCAAAGTGTTGGCGGAGTAGTTGGGGCGCAACGTCGAAGCCTACGTCGACGACATCGTGGTGAAAAGCAGGGTCGCCTCCTCTCACGCAGAAGACCTCCAGGAGACATTTGCCAACCTCCGGAAGGAGAGAATCACGCTAAACCCCGACAAATGTGCCTTCGGAGTCAAAGCTGGCAAGCTCTTGGGATTCCTTGTCTCCAAAAGAGGCATCGAAGCCAACCCGAAGAAGATTCGGGCCATACAGGAAATGGAAGCACCCCTCACTACGCGAGAGGTACAAAGGCTGACGGGCTGCCTCGCGGCCCTCAGCCGGTTCTTATCGCGATCAGCCGAGCGCGCTCTGCCCTTCTTCAAAACACTTCGGGGCGCAGAGCCGTTTCGCTGGACCAAAGCCTGTCAAAGCGCATTTCAGGACCTCAAGAAGTATCTGAACCAGCTCCCAAGCCTGACCAGCCCGAAGCCCCAAGCACAGCTCCTCCTATACCTCGCTGCCTCCTCTGCGGCGGTCACATGATCCTAATCTGAGGAGGGCGCCGCCGCCCCATATACTACGTCTCCGAGGCACTTCAGGGGGCAAAGATCCTCTACACGGAATTGGAAAAGCTCACCTACGTCCTACTCATGGCCTCGTGCAAGCTTCGGCATTATTTCTTGGCGCATGCCATTGTGATACCAACATCCTACCCCCTGGCGCTCATGCTTCGCAACAAAGATGCGTCCGGACGCATCGGCAAGTGAGCGGCGGAGCTGGCACCCTTCGACATCACCTTCGCAGCCCATACGGCCATCAAATCTCAATCCCTGGCGGACTTCGTCGCCAAGTGGACTCCCCAGCCCAATGGCCACCTCTCCGAGCAAGCAGAGGCACCATGGACCGTCCACACTAACGGATCCTGGTGCGCAGCAGGCGTAGGTGCGGCGGCCATACTGGTTGCACCAGATGGCCGGAGCCTGTCATATGCGGCGCGTCTCGACTTCCCCACGACAAACAACGCTTCGGAATATGAGGCCTTATTGCTGGGCCTCCGCAAAGCCAAAGCCTTAGGCGCCAAGCGAGTCATAGTTAAGAGCGACTCTCGCCTCATGGCGGGCCACTTTGACAAAAGCTTCGTCACCAGAGACCCCGAAATAGCTCGGTAGTTGAAGGCCGCGCGGGCCACGGTGAATCACTTTCTCGGCATTACTGTGCAGGCCATCCCCCGGAGTGACAATGAGGCGGCGGACCAGCTCGCAAAGGCGGCAAGCTCCGGAGACCGCCCTCAACCAGAAGTCTTTTACGAGGTACTGCGGACTCCCTCGGTACTGCCGGAGGAGCCAACGGCCCCACCGGAAGCGCAAGGGGCTGGGCTCGTGGCACACAAAGCATCGGGACAAGGGGCTGTGCGCCCCATACTACGCCTTGACGAAGCAGATTGGCGTGGGCCGATCACCGCCTACCTCCAAGGTGGAGAACCCGAAGACTCACCAGAAGCAAGAAGGCTCAAGCATCGCTCCCGAAGTTACCGCATCGTCAACGGCGAACTATACAAAGGAGGCGTGTGCGCCCCCTTCCTCCGGTGCATATCACGCCAGGAAGGGCGGGACCTGCTGAGGAAAATCCATGAGGGAAACTGCGGAGCACATCAGGCCCCCCGGAGCATCGTCGCAAGGGCTTTTCGCGAGGGCCTTTATTGGCCAACCGCACTCCGGGACGCTCAGGACCTCGTCCGGCATTGTCAGGGCTATCAGTGGGCCAGGCACAACCCGAGAGCACCGGCGGTACCCCCCCAGCCGCTACCCCCCGTCTGGCCCTTCGCGCGGTGGGGCCTAGACATCATCACCCCTTCCCGATGGCAAGGGGCAGCCTCCGCTTTGCCTTCGTCGCCATCGAATATTTCTCCAGATGGGTGGAGGCGGAGCCCGTCGCCAAGATTACAGCCGCGGCGGCACAGCGATTTTATGTGGAAGAACATCATCTGCAGGTATGGGGTGCCGCGAGACGTCGTCACCGACAACAACACCCAGTTTGACTCCACGACCTTTAGAACATTTTGCTAAGGCCTCGGCATCACAATACGCTTCGCGTCCGTAGGCCACCCCGAGGCCAACGGGGCGGTAGAACGGGCCAACGACAACCTAATTGCGGGCCTCAACAAACGCCTAGTGGGACTGCCAAAGGGACTCTGGCCGGACGAGCTTCAGAAAACATTATGGGCACTCCGCACCACACAAACTCGAGCCACAGGCTTCTCCCCGTTCAAACTGCTATTCGGAGATGAAGCAATGACCCCCGGGGAACTCGCCGCAAGATACCTATGAGCAACACAAGGCATCGACCCCGCCAAACGCGAAGTCTCCCTCGACCTACTAGAAGAAAGCCGAGTCGAGGCCATCTCAACTATGGCAAGGTACGCGGATGGAGTCGCAAAAGCATACAACAAAAAAGTGAGGCCACACCCCCTCGCACCAGGCGACATGGTTCTCAAGCGAGTCTCCAACCCGTCCGCGGTCGGCAAGCTCGAGTCCAAATGGGAGGGCCCATACGTCATCACCAAGAGCACAAGGGCCAGCACACATTACATCGCCACCCCGGAGGGGCAACAACTCGGCCACACCTAGAACACCAAGAGCCTCCATAGGTTTTACCCCTCGAAGCATTTTCCGTATTTTGTAGAAAAACCCGGCTGCGCCCGGACAAAGCCCCCCCCGGTAGTAGGACCTCGTGGGGGCATGTACAAACACATGTACTTTTGAAACTATTTATAACTGCACAATGGACGAAGCAGGCAAGCACCTCACTAGCACCACAATAAAAAGCCACCGCGCATGGCCTTCGGCCCTGGTGCACACCGACGCCCTCCGCGGGCGCCAGTGTATAAACTAAAAGCCACCGCGCATGGCCTTCGGCCCCGGTGCACACCGACGCCCTCTGCGGGCGCCAGTGTATAAACCAAAACCATCGCGCATGGCCTTCGGCCCCGGCGCACACCGACGCCCTCCGCGGGCGCCAGTGTATAAACCAAAACCACCGCGCATGGCCTTCAGCCCCGGTGCACACCAACGCCCTCCGCGGGCGCCGGTGTATAAACCAAAACCACCGCGCATGGCCTTCGGCCCCGGTGCACACTGACGCCCTCCGCGGGCGCCGGTGTATAAACCAAAACCACCGCGCATGGCCTTCGGCCCCGGTGCACACCGACGCTCTCCGCGGCCGCCGGTGTATAAACCAAAAACCACCGCGTATGGCCTCTGGCCCTGGCGCACACCGACGCCCTCCGCGGGCGCCAGTGTATAAACCAAAAGCCACCGTGTATGGTCTTCGGCTCCGGTGCACACCGACGCCCTTCGCGGGCGCTAGTGGATAAACTAAAGCCATTGTGCATGGCCTTCGGCCCGGGTGGGAAGGCGCGAGGCTTCGCCTCCCCCGAATCAAAACATGTTAGGGCTCCCCGGAGCCCTATCTAAAAAATATGGGGGACGGCGCGAGGCTTCGCCCCCCCGAACCAAAAAATGTTAGGGCTCCCCGGAGCCCTATCTAAAAAATATGGGGGATGGCGCGCTCCCCCCCCCCGAACCAAAAAATGTTAGGGCTCCCCGGAGCCCTATCTAAAAAATATGGGGGACGGCGCGAGGCTTCGCCTCCTCCGAACCAAAAAATGTTAGGGCTCCCCGGAGCTCTATCTAAAAAATATGGGGGACGGCGCGAGGCTTCACCTCCCCCGAATCAAAAAATGTTAGGGCTCCCTGGAGCCCTATCTAAAAAATATGGGAGACGGCGCAAGGCTTCGCCTCCCCCGAATAAAAAATGTTAGGACTCCCCGGAGCCCTATCTAAAAAAGATGGGGGACGGCGCGAGGCTTTGCCTCCCCCAAATCAAAAGATGTTAGGGCACCCCGGAGCCCTATCTAAAAAATATGGGGGACGGCGCGAGGCTTCGCCTCCCCCGAATCGAAAATTGTTAGGGCTCCCCGGAGCCCTATCTAAAAAAGATGGGGGACGGCGCGAGGCTTTGCCTCCCCCCGAATCAAAATTGTTAGGGCTCCCCGGAGCCCTACCGACAAAAGAAGAGGGACGGTGAGACCAGCCCAAACAAAATAGCGAAGATGCCACAATACAATCACACCGTTTTTATTAAAAACTCAGCATAGTACATATCTCATAACGTTACAGTGTGAGCAAAGACACAAAAAAGCAGAGGGCACAATTACCCGACACAACCTGCATACACAAGGCCATGCGCGATCTTCGGCACGAAGTCCCACTCCTCCCTACGCGTCGCCCAAGTGAGCAGTTCCTCGTCCGACGCTCCAGCAGCAACCAGATAGGCGTATTGCCTCCGCACAAGCACATCCTCAGGAGTGTCCGACGAGCTTGTAGAAGCCTCTACAGGCGCGGAGGGCACCAGGGGTCCTCCACTCGCGGTGACAGTCCCCCTGCGCTCCCAGAAGGCCCGCACCTCTTCCCGTACTCTCGCGGCTTCCCGCGCTCGGAGGCGGAAAAACATCTTCATAGAGCTGGTCGGATTGGCCTTCTTCCATCGCTGCCACTTCGCACCGTAGCAGATGGTGTCCCGGTAACAAATCCTCAAAGGCCACTTCTGCAGAACCTCACGCTCCTCCTTCGGAGGTCGGGTGGCAGTGGTAGTCATGAACCGCCGCCCCATGGGCGGCCGAGGACCCCTCCCGGCCACACATTTAAACAAGCATCGCTCCCCCTATACAGACCACAACGTGCGACTTAAGACAAGCAATCCAAGTGGGGATAAAGCCACGCGGCCAAGCCAAAGGTTTTCTCATTTAACGCCAACAGGTCATTACACGAGGAAAAGCCGCAACAAAAAGTGTTTTTGCCTCCTCAAAGTCCAAAAAGCAAACAGAAGCAGAAGCAGCCAAACTACAATTCTGAATGCTACGCTAGACTGAGAGTTTTGAGCCACTCCGGGCAAGCGGAGGGTCACACCTTGTCACCGCGAAGGGACCCCTGCTTGCCGCCTTCGTGAGCCTCAGCCTACTCGGCCGCCGAAGACTTCCCTTTAGCCTTCCTCGCTTGCAATTCCTGGAAGGACTTGGTCGCATCCTCGTGCCCGCACAACGCCCAGTAGTCCTCCAGAAGGACCTTGCTGGCCTTGCGCGTCCGGCGTTCCACACTCGCCGACTCCTCGCCCGTGGCCACGACAACTGAGTAGGTGGCAAGGGCATCTATATGCGCACACCCTGCCTTGACCAGGGAGGCCAGGGTCTCGCACCAGGACGCCTTCGCACAGTGGTCTCCGTATGAGCGGGCCGTAGGCACCATCATCCTCGCAACGTTTTTCAGCCGCGCAAAAGTGATGTCCGTCTCAGCAGGTCGGTGAGTCCTCACAGAGGGCACCGCGCCGAGCTGCGTCACAGCATCTTCTAGCATCTCCAACGACTCGAAGGCGGTAGCCCCCATAGTCGCCGACAACTCACGCTCCACTGCGATTTCCTCCTCGAGGAACGCCTGCGCCTTCTGCGAGGCCTCGAGCTCGGACCGAAGCCCCGCCACTTGCTCCTCCAAAGTCTTTACCCTCACCTCGAGGGAATTGCACTTGCCGCTAAGGGCCTCATTCTTCGAGTGCTCCTTTTCGACCTCTTGCTGGATCTTGCCAAAGCACCATGTGACATTATCGCCCAGCACCCGTGCGAGCATCATTGTCTGCATACAAATAACGCCTCCGTAACGGGCCCATGGTAACAACAAAAGAACACAAAAGTTGTGGGGGCAGCCGCAAACCTTCATGGCATTCGCCTCCACGCTCTCGATCATGTCCCTTATAGCCATCTTTTTGAAGAGGCCCGACAGGAGCGGTGAGTGAGCAAAGTTCTCCACCGCCTCGCATACCTTCGCGACGCCGGGGCTCACGGCGAAGTCTTCACGAGACAGCGGGGCCACGCGTCCACAAATCCAGGCTACACTGCGAGAGTCCTGGCGCGAGCCCCGGACCCTGACGTAACCGAGTGGTGGCCTCCTTTGACGCATCGCCCCCATCACATGCGGGCTCTCCTTCGCCAACCCTCTCAGCATCGCCCGCCCCTACACGGCCGCATAGGTATTAGGCATGCGACAGTAATCATGAAAACGGACTAGCGCTCGTACCTTGCGGCGACCGTGGAGCGATAGGCTCCTCCACAATAATGTCAACACGCCCCGGAGTGACCGGGGTGCCCAGAGCCACCTCTAAGTCCGCGGCGTATACATGCGACGGAGTTTCTTCACCAAAGGACTCGCCAATGACAAGGCTCGTTAAGTCAATTACGCCCGTCACCTTCGATACCTCCACTGCGGCGCGCCCCACGGCACCCCCCGACGCGCCCTCGTCGGCCGAATCACTATGCTCGCCTGACAAAGAGCTGCGCGAGCTCGAGGACCCCTCGGGTTCCGTGACCACCGCCTGCCATTTGGCGGCTCGGTCTGCGCCTTTCGCACCCTCGGAGGGACCGGACGCTTCACAAGGGCCGGTGGCACGCAGCAGCACCGCGGCAATCGGACCCGGCCCGCTGGCCTCAACGGCACGAACACGTTTCCTTTTCCCGGCATCCGGATTCGGACGCTCGGAAAGGCGAACGGACGAAGCGTACGCCCGGTGGAGCCGATAGTCACGCACCACTGTGACACGCTTGGAATGCTCTTCGCCAGTATACGGCCCCAGGAGCACCTCCGTCGCGCGAGCCGCCTCGTTGATGGCCACAACTGCGCAGGCACGCCACCAGCACAGAAGTCACGTGTCGCGCGGAAAGTAAAAGGTATGAATAGACAGGAAAGCAACGGAGGCGCGGGGATAGTATCCGTACCTTCGCGCCCCTTCACGGTGAGAGTCGGGCGCCCAGACTTTGCTGCCCCAATCTCCATGCTCCAATCCTGGGCCAAGGGCCAGATCCCGAAGGCGTAGAATTCTTCCACCAGATCCCGGGTGGAGAACCGCTTCGTCACATCCAGCAAAAGCTGGAGAAGGGCCTCCTCCCGTGCGGTAGGATCGACTTCGGGACTGGCGACAAGTCTGATCGGCCCACCCCGGGACTGCAAACCATCCTCTGGTGAGGACTTGTGGTAAAACCACCGACGCGTCCAGTCTGTATCCCAGTGGTTCCGCGCCGCCGGAGTGGGCAGGTACATCAAGCACCGGGCTCGCGGCTGGAAATTTACGCTGCCAAAGTTCAGCGTCTTTCCACTGCTCTTTTTCTTCTTCGGTTGGCAGTGACCATCGTGTAGATAGGCGAACAGTTGCCCCTCGCTGCTCGCACCAGCAACCCGCAGCATCCACTCGAAGACCCCCAACTTGACGATGGAATTTGGCGTCAGTTGCGCCAATCCCACCCCGTATAACCGAAGCACATCCTTGACGAGGGCAACACACGGCAAGCGGAGGCCCGCGTCGAAGAAGGCGACGAAGACAACCGCTTCGTCCCCTCGCGGAGTCGGAGTAGTTTCCGCTTCGGGCGTGCGGACCTTCTCGAGACTCTCCAGCTTACCCTCATCAACAAGGGTGCCGAGCACAAGGTTGGTCACGAGAGACCTCCCCAGTTTGCTCGCATAGGTCACCTCCCCGGCACCATCCCTAGCACGCTTCGACATGATCGAAGCCACAGCGGACAAAGCAGCACAAACGCGGACTAAGAAGGGGAAAGAAATAACGGTGGGGTGGTTCTAGAGGGGGCGCCACATATTTATAGACCGACGCAACTCACGAGTGGGATCCGAGGCGCCGTGGTCCACTGCGCACCCCGTAAACAGTACGCAGCTGGTCATTTACGGCGCACAGAACCCGAGAAGTCACCGCGAGGAATCCCAACAGGTACACAGCGGCGCCATTATGGCGCACGACAACCCAGAACATCGGAGATTCCACCAGCGCCAGGCCTTCACCAACACTTCCAAATCACGCTTCGCCAAGCCCGAGGGGACGGTGTGCCTGGACCCTTCGGGAGAGCGGCGTGGTTTCAGCCATGGCGAAGCAGGACCTCGACCGCGAGGGGCTTGTCGTAGGGGCGGCCCACCGGCCCCACGGCACAGGCGACACCCCCGAAGGACCTGCGACGCTTCGGGGGGCCCCGCAGGAGATCACGACGAAGGGCCTTCGGACGAGCCCCGAGGCCCCCGGAGATGCTCCCGGAGGCTCCGAAGGCGAACCCGAAGGCAACCCGCGAAAGTGTTCGGAGGCTCAGGGGTCCCGAGGCCTCGAAGGATTCTGAGGTCCCAGGCGGCAGATCAAGACACCCCGAGGGGGCGCATGCCCCTCAGGGGAGGCCGGAGGGCCTCGTCACCACCAACGAGGGCGCAACAAAAGTGGACCGGGTTCACCGCCCGGGTAGGCCAGGTCCAGGGAGGTCTACCGCGCGCCCAGACCTACGTCTAGACTAGGAAACTCCCTGCTACCCCTACGTTCATTGTACTTCTTTAGGGTACGGGCGTAATTTCATGTACCAGGCAGGAAAGGCTATAAATAGCTTTCCTCCTCCATCATGTGGGGGAGAGACAAAAATTTTCTGGCAATAGACACAAGTGCATTTCTAGTCCGGAACTCCCACACTCGAGACCCTTCGGCCCCTCGCTCCGAAGCCAATGGTCTCCCCTTTTATTTACTGTCTGGTCCTTTTTATACCACAACAAGTACCTACTTTGGGATCAATTCCACAAGTTAGTCTGGTAGAAACTTCAGCTATGTTGAAGGGTGATAAGAGAACAAGTAATGATCCAATTTTTGTGACTTCGAGCATGAACATCGATTTAAGCATTCCTCCTAGAGTAGATTTGAACCACAGCAGACCCTAGGGTAGACATAACAATGTACATGTGATATTGGGGGAGCCACGTGGGAGACTCATAGGCATTGATAGTCCTCCAGGACTGGCTCAATCTGCTATCAGCCCAAATTTTCCTTATAGTAATGGTATTGGAGTCCATTTGTCAACTGGAGCAAGCTCCTATTTGCCAATGCAGTGGGCCACTACTGTCACAACACATCCATTGAATGCACCCTCTTTTGAAAATTATCTTGAACCGGGATAGCATGTCAAATAGCCTCAATTCCTTGAAAACAACAAAACACAAGCAGTTCTGAAAACACCAAAATTGAACTTCCCTGAATTTTCAATGGCACTGATCTAGATGGGTGAATAGCAAAGGTGAAAAAGTACTTTGAAGCAGCTAGAATGCCCCTAGAGTAGCAATCAGATTATGCAGTGAAATATCTAAAAGATAGGGCTCATTGTTGGTGGAGAGGTACTGGTTGTAATACAACAACACTACCTTGGTATCAATTCTATAGGATGCTTGGGGTTAGATTTGCAGAATCTTCCATTTATGATAATGTGAGGATGTTCCATTGGTTGAAGCAATCAGGGACAGTTAAAGCTTATGTTGATCAGTTTGAAGAAGCTATGAGTTTGATTAGAAGAGACAATCCCTTATTACCTGATGAGTACTATGTGTGCAGCTTTGTGGCTGGTTTGCAAGACTATGTTCAGAACCACTTGCAATGTCATAGACCTAGAAATATGATTGAAGCTATTTGGATGGCTAGGAGAATAGAACAATCTCACCCCTTGAGATCCAGGGCATATAGTAGTTACAGTAGAGGGGAGAACACCCAATCCAAGGGATAAGGGAAGGGCTGTTACAAGTGTTGGCACCAAGTCCTATAGATATAAAGATAGTAAGCAAAAAGGAACTAGTCAGAATCACAAAAATATAACACAGCTGTGAAGTTTTTTTGGGATTAGCAGGGTACTACAGAAGATATGTGAAAGGATATGGCATCCTTTGTAAACCTCTCTTTGCAGCACTCAAGAAGGATGGGTTCAAGTGGGTAGAGGAACAGAAAATAGCATTTGAGAAGGTTAAAACATCTATGTCTTTAGCCCCAATCTTGGCACTACCAGATTATTCCCAACCCTTTGTCTTGGAAGCAGATGCAAGTGGATATGGACTTGGGGCAGTATTGATGCAAGGTGGAAGACCAATATCATTTATGAGATTGAACCTAAAGCTGTAGCTTTATCTACCTATGATAAGGAGGCTTTAGCAATACTTGAAGCCCTTAAGAAATGGAAGAATTACTTTGCAGGTTCTACCTTGATTATCAAAATAGACCAGCAGAGTTTGAAGTATATTCAAGAGTACAGATCGACTGAAGGAGTACATCATAAATTGCTACTAAAATTATTGGGATATAATTACAAAGTGGAATACAAGAAAGGAAGAGAAAATAGGGTGGTTGATGCTCTTTCGAGGGTCAAATATGATGATCACCTTTTAGCAGTCACCACAGCCACTCCTGTTTGGATCATTGAAGTCATAGCAAGCTATGAGAATGATGAGAGGTGTAAAGATCTAATGACCCAGCTTAGCATTAATGCTAATGCCCAACCTCAATACTCTTTGAAGCATGGAATCTTGAGGTATAAAGGCAAGTTATTTATAGGCTCTCAAACTGCACTCAAGGAGCAATTATTGGTTTCATTTCATAGCTCTGCACTTGGGGGACATTCAGGTGAAAGAGCTACATACCAGAGGCTTAAACTACTCTTCTATTGGCCCAAAATGAAGCAAGAAGTGGAAGATTTTGTCAAGAATTGTGATGTGTGTGAGAAAAAACAAATCTGAACATGTTCCTTATCCTGGACTGCTGCAACCAATTCCAATACCAGACATGGCTTGGACCCATATTTCAATGGATTTCATTGAGGGACTGCCAAAATCTGAAGAAAAAGAGGTAATCTTAGTTGTGGTGGATATATTCACAAAATATTCATATTTTATTGCCATGAGTCACCCATTTACTGTCCAGCATGTAGTCAAGATGTTCATTGACAATGTTTTCAAACACCATGGGCTACCATCTGTCATTATCATTGATAGAGACATGATCTTTACAAGTAATTTGTGGCAAGAATTGTTTAATACTCTAGGGGTTAAATTGAGACTCAGTACCTCATATCATCCTGAGACTGATGGTCAAACAGAGAGGGTAAATCAATGTTTAGAGAGCTATTTGAGGTGCACGGTATTTGCTAATCCAAAGAAATGGTGTAGTTGGCTGTCTACTGCAGAGCGGTGGTACAATACTAGCTTTCATATTGCATTAAAGATGACCCCTTCTAGGCATCGTATGGGTTTCCACCCCCTCAAATCAGTGAGGTAATTTTGCCAGATTCCCTGAATGAGGAGGTAAAGGGATTATTACAGAGAAGGCAGTTGGCTATGTAGGTGATTAAGGACAACCTAACCAAGGCTCAGAATAAGATGAAAACATATGCTGACAAGAGAAGGAAAGAGAGGGAATTCCAAGTTAGAGACATGGTTTATGTGAAGGTTTAACCATACAGACATACATCCTTGAGCATACATAGATCACTGAAGCTACATTCTAAATTCTATGGGCCATTTAGAGTGTTAGAAAGGGTGGGCAAAGTTGCATCACACCTTTCATGTGAGAAAATTGAAGAAACACAAGGGTGATAAAGCAGTGCCAAACTGTGAGCTTCCATTAATTGATCAAGAGGGCAATATCAAAGTGGCTCATGTGGCGGTGTTGGAAAGGAGGATCATTCCCTGTAACAATGAATCTGTGGTCCAATGGCTCATACAAAGATTATTTCCCAGTTTTGTTCCTTGAGACAAGGAACTTAAGAGGGGAGAATTTGTCAAGAACTCTTGTCTCAGTGGCCTCTTGTTTGAACCAGTATTTCTGAGTGTGTGGTTCAGATAGAGGCAGGATGATCTTATGAAGATCCTACGGTGCTGAAGAAACTATGTTTCGGCGCCAACTTCAGTTTCGGCTAGAGCAAGACAAATGGAAGCTGATCTCCCAATATTGATCTAATGGCCAGCATCTAAAGTAGTTCATTTACTGCACGAAGGAGTTCTATTACTAGCTGAAGCTGTTGTTTAGTTACTACTAGTAGGCCCGGCGTGTCCTTGGACACGCCCAATCGGAAGGACTCCCGCGCGGCCAAAAAAAAGCGATTGGTGGGGCCCGCGTCGTGAGAATCAAGTGTAAGTGACCCGTGGGCGCGCGCGGAAGAATTGCGCAGCGCGAGTCACGCCCGTGGGCCCTACGCGTGGATGGAGCGAGCAAATGGCACGCAAAGCAAAAAAGACATCGTGCAGCTGAGAAGAATCGAGCGCAAGATCGGACGGCTGATAAAAAAGGGCGACGTGGCCCATCTATATGCATCTTAAACTACTCTTGATTTATACCGGAGGCTTACCCATAAAGGCATTATCATTTAACTTTTCACTGAATTCAGGCTATAAAGCCTTGTAATAGAGCAGATGTACTTTATCTTTTGATTAATATAAACCCTAGCCGTAATAGCCTAGCTTTAGCCTCTAGTTTCCGTTTTACTCTGAAAATCCCCAAATCTTGCTGTCTGCAGACTCGCGATTTCTGTTCTGAAACCACCCAACCAGGCAAACACCATCGCGTCACTCATCCACGCGCTCCTCCTTGCGATCCCGTGCGGCACCCGCGCCATCCTCCAAGGTTCGCTGCCCCCTTCTCCTCCCCTCCTCCCACGGCGCGACCTCACTTCGCTGATCCCACTTCGACCCCCTCCTTCCTTCCCTATCTGAATGCCGTGTGATTCTCCATGCGAAGCTTGTTATTAGTTCATGCATGACGCGTCTCCGAACTCTGATCGTCCCCGTGCTTGCGTGCGTGCGTTTGTTGGTTGGTAGTTACTAATTAGATGCAGCAACTGTTCGATTGGGTGGATTCGCATAGGAATAATCTGATGATGCTTTAAGAATTTGGCACGCCGTGTACAGTACTCGCATGCGTGTTCAATCCAGGAGATGGGCAAGGAATTAAATTTTGTTCAGGATTTAGTAGTAGCACTACCACATTACCACCTGAGTTTATGTTAGATAGTACACAGGAGAGCTAAGCCGACCTTCCGATACACATGAAGGCGCTCGATTCATTGCACGATTGCGCAGGAAAGCTAAACTAAAGCGAAACTAGTATATACTAGGCCTTATGAATGGCACTATTATTCCATAGAAACTGTAGGGGATACTGAACATGATAATTGTGGAGCCTGATTGCTTATTAGATATCATTGCGCAGGAAGCCTTCCTTCGAGGAAGGACGAGAGTAGTGCTAGCGCCCTGCGAGGCTGGTAGTAAGGGACCATGTGCCCAGCTCCTCTGACCGTTGCGAAGACCAGGCCTCTGTACCCAACCACATAGCCAGCAACCTGCCGTTTCATGAACGAATCGGGAAACAGTTGTTAATTCCACAGGTTTACCCGTGTAGATATAGGAAGTTATGCATTCTGACGCTCAGTGTTAATCATATGATTAATGGTGGGTTCTGTACCTCATTGTCGATGCGCCATGGGCGCCAAGAAGTTTCTGTAGGCAGCCCAAGAATGTCTAGCGCGTATTGCGTTGAGGTGACTGAACACACGGCATCCATATCACCACTGGTACGCAAGAGTATGGTTGAAGTTAGGTGGGGGGTAATAATACATTAATATTTGAATAGTTCAGTACTCAGATCAAGGATTCGCTGAATATATATATACCTGTATAGCCATATCCTTGTGCCACTTGAAATGAGTGTTTTGATTGACGGCAGCATGGTCCCCGGTGAATCTTTCCAATTATCGAATATAAGGTCGCTGTTTGAGGGAAAACATTGAATAAATAAAAAAACATATTGTAATATTGATTCTCCCTGATGCCTATGTAGGAAGAGTTTACTTTAGAGTTGAGACTGAACAAAATCTCAGCAATAAAAATTGTTTATGTATGTGCGGGCTAAAATCTTTATGATTTCAGGTTGATGGCCGCTGGACAAGCAGATCTATAGGCTATACATAGCCTGCAGAATCATATGCCATTATGCCTTCTTTAAGTTGACTTACTAATACATTTTGCATAAAAAAAATCTAACTTGCTAAAAGAATAACTACTGTGGACTGTGGTTCACAACTTCACATATCCTAAATTTTTTATGGCCCCTAGAGATTATAGCCTATAGGTACCTTTTTGGCATAAAAGCAAATGACAAGTGAGTGATGGAGGGCATATAAGTATTTTGACTTGTGTGCCAGTTAGGGTCAAGCATGAGATAAATTATAATTTGTACCTAAAGTATCGATTACCTTTTCAGATAACTCTAAGAAAGCAAAAAGAACGGATCATAATAGGGATTATGCATGGGATAAAATTTGCACTTAAATTTGGAGGCAAATATAAAAAAGACCTGTTTGGAAATTCCAATTTGTATACCTGCAATCCATCCAAGGGTAGCTCAACCCTGTTATGTTTGCATGGAGTGCCCTTTGGACTTCAGGAAGATTTAGATAAGAGGAGACATAGTGGTTTGTGCAAGGATCACCAAACATCACCTGACATGGTAAGCCACATATTCAGTATCCTAAGGAGTATATAGAAAGAGAAGCAACATATGTCAATTGATGTTTGGGTGTGTATACCGAGTCACTCGATCTGGAAGGTTTCGAGGCATCATGACATTGTGGTGCATAGATGCTGTAGTCATCAACATTTCCTTTTTCCTGGATAGCTAAGTTCATGGCAGTCTGGCAATCTTTAGTGTTTGTCTCGTTCAAGCCACAGTTAGCCCGGATGGCTCTGTATGTTTTTTCAGAAATCATAGCGTGCATCCAATAGTAGTCAAATGCTGCTCTTAGGGTCACATTGCCATGCAAGTCTGCATTGCCAATCTGATGAAATTTCAGAGTTGTATATTTGATTAGAATATTACTGATCTTAGAAACTTCAAAGCAGTTATTGTTGAACACTTACTGCAACACCTTTAAGCTTGACATTAGTTGCATTGCTAGCTCTGTTGTTAGAAACAATCAGATTAGCTAGCTCCGGTATATAGTGGCCGGCGTAGCTCTCACCAGTTATGAAGAAATCACGGTCCCGGTACTCAGGAAATCTCTCCAGCCAATTGATGAGGAAGGTGTATGCATCATCTGTGGTTCTTTTGTCACCAGTGTTGTAATAATCTGATGTAGTGTTGGAGTATGAGTACCCAACACCGGCTGGGATCTCAACGAACAGCATATTGGCCACTGCATTTGTGGATGAACAGTGGTACATCCATATGGGCATCAATGTGACTACTTATTTAACTATTAATTGTGGGCAGGGTTGGGGTGATTTACCTGTGTTCCAGGCATGCCCTTTCTTGTACAGTGTCTTGTTGTCGCTACGGACAGAGAAGGGTCCAAGTTCTAGCATGGCTCCAGCTCCAAAGGATGAACAGCCAGGGCCTGCAAATACAATTGGTGCTTCATGTTAATCTGAGAAAACTAGGTCTCTTTCTCATAAAGAAGAGAAACTAGGGCCTGAACCTTAGGTTTGGAACCTTCTTTCTATGAATTGCAAATATTATAAAGAAAATATGTGTTCTATTCTGAACTTGACCTTTTCCCTGTTCTTGTTTGACTCTGACTATGAATAGGCAATTTCTTTCAGCGTGTTTAAAAAGAGCTCTACTAACATATGGGGTGCCCATTTTCATTCTCAAATGCACACCTGCATCGTTGCTAGTCTCACTAACATAGTTTGATTGTCTTTCATGTAGTAAAATGCACTGCGAGTCTATGGATAACACAACCAGATATGACATACCTCCGTTCAGCCATAGGACCAGCGGTTTCTTCAAAGAATCTTGAGGAGCCTCAACAAAATAGTAGAACAAAGCCCTTCCAGCCTTTGCATCCACCGTGACATATCCTGCATATTGGTCAAATTCTGCTTCCTCCATCTGCCCTGGCAATGCTGTGATCTTATCCTTCTCTCGCCAATCATCTTGTGGGCCAGTGTGCACCGAAGGACTAGCGCCATTGTTCACTGATGCATGTTGTTTTTCTGGACCATATTTCCTGGATATTTTCAGTTGATGAAACTCAAGAGGGTGGTTGGCCCTGGTGCTAGCAGTTGTGTTTGCCACACTGAGGCAGAGCAAGGACCAAAGTACTAGTTGGCCTCTTTTCATCTTGATAGGAAGCGTGTGCATGGGTGCTTGGTGTCTTGTGCTATGTTGTCATTGGTCAATCTTTATTTATAGGGGAGACATTCTGTTTGCAGTACAGTTGTGGGAGTCCTCCAAGGAAACCATAATATGATTGATTCTTTGACTTTTTCCTCCAAGTTGGACTTAAAATGCTCTTAATATTCTCTCTTTCTTGTGGCATCTACATTTGTATTGTCAATGGTGTTCGTTGTTCAATTAAATTGTTAGTTCCTTTTTGTGGACTGTGATATAACAAAATCAGCATGATTTCCCGCAACAGCTATCTCTGGCTCAATCATGGTCTTTATGTGGGGAAGAAAAGGAAACAAGGTTTGCAAATCAGATTGGGGGTGTTTCATCCATTGCAATATATTGATTTAAGTGCGCTGTCCACATCCTGATGGCATTTGACCTTCTCAATTTCTTTAGTACCATACATCCTCGTAAAAACTTCTTGTACACTCAAACTGTATTCTGCCAAGATTCCCAGGGACCTTTACCTTTAATTTGCTTTTCTGCTGTGTTCTGTATTCTAACCCGAGGGATTGCATATCTGAACCGCATCCATTGCTTCTTCTGATTGCCTTTCAATATGGTACTGTAAACAGCAAAGCACATTTAAAGAGAAGGCCATTCTTTCAATCTTTCTGGTTGCTTAATTATCCCAAAAAATGGATTAAGTACATAACTGTCTTGTGCACTTCATCCAGTTCTGGCTCAGTGCAACTGGTCATCATCATAGAGATAGTATATCTGTTGCGAGCAGGAACCCGAAGGTCTTGGCCGTCGGCAGCAGGGGAGTCGGAGTGGAGAAGGAGATAGGGAAAAGAGACTTTTTTTATTTCTTTCTTGACTTCTAAGCAAAGTTTACCTCTCCTATAAATAGAGGTGTTACAGATAAGGAAGAAACTAATTAATGAAGGTAAGGATCGCATTCCAAATAACAGATAAGGAATGCGGGTTTCACTTTCCAAACTAATTAAGGAATGTGAGGATCGCTTTCCAAATAACAGATAAGGAATGTGACAACCACTTTCCAAACTAAATACGATCAGAAGGATCACTTTCCAAATAACCAAATCAATCTAAGATTTTATCCTAATGAAGTCTTGTAACATCTTAAAAGTTCCCGAATATAAAAATACAGGATTTTTAAAACATTTCGTATGTTATCTGTTGTTGTTCTGTTGCCTGCATTTTTGGAAGTTATTTGATCTGCATTTCTTCTTGCCGGCACGAGTGGTGTAAAAGAAAAACCCTAAATACATGAACCCTAGAAACGAAAACCCTAAGTACAACAATTGTAAAAGTAAGAGTTACTTAACAATATTGCCCTATGAAATATTGTACGAAGTATAAACCTAAAAGATCGAAAACGTATTTGAAACTAAATCATCCAAGTATTCAATCACCACATTTCCTATTTCTTTTGCCTTCTTCCCAAAATTTCCCTACCCTATTCTTTTTCCATTCCAACCGTTCATCTTGCCAAGTCAGGTTGAGCCACCTTGTTGCCAGCGAACCAGCTCCTTCGGCAAGCCCAGCTCTTGGCCATTTTCTTCTCTCCCCGATGGCATTGTCTTTGCTTCTCTCTCTTTCTCTTGGGCGTTGCGCGCAATTCCCTCTTTCTCTCCCTCCCGATGACATTCTCTGGAGCTCGCTCGCCACGTCACAGCCCGGCAAGGCCGTCGCCTCGCGCAACCATCGCTCAAGCATGCCAGTTCTGTGTCAGGGTCACTGTGCTGCCGACTGCTATCATATCCATCACCGATCTTCCACCAAGAGCATCACCGGCCACCTTGTGCTCTCCGCCCTCTCGCCTCTAAATGACAGCCTTGATCGCCCTAGTGCCCCTCCCTGCCACTCTTTTCCTCCCCTCTCCATCTCACCGTGAGAAACCACAAGCAGGCGCACGCTCCATTTTCGGCCGCCTCACCGCTACCATGCCGCCGGCACTCCAGTGGGTCCTTCTCCCCGCCACCCCCATCATATCGTGTTCTAGCACGCAAGGAGCATTTCCCCCTCCTAATTTTGCCTTTTGCTCACAGGAACGCGTTGTCATCTGCTTCTTTCCCAACCCCGGCCAAAAGCGCCGCCCGCATCGCCGCACCATCTCCGGTGAGACCTAGTTCAATTCTTCCCTCCCCGACCATCTCCTCACATCACTTGTGCCTCCCCAGCCACTCACAACTCTCCTCCCTTCTCAGGACACCGCCGCCGCGTGGAGCTCCCCTCGCCGCCGTTGGTCGTCACCGCTGGACCTCCACCGACCGCCTTAGTAGTCATCTTCCACTTCGGTATGCTCCTAGTGCCCCCTAGATGGTAGTGCGCGCGTCGATTAGCCAGAAGCCTCGTGGGAGCGTCGTAATCGCCGCAACCCCGAATGCCACCGCTGCTGTGGGTCGTCTTGGTCCACGCCACCAGTACCCTTAACATCGCCTGACAGTGGGGGTTCCATTTGGGTATCCCGTCCGTTGCCGTGGACCCACTTGCCAGCGACGAGCGCGGGCCGAGAGGCACCCTAGGTCCCTAGCATGCTCTATTTTGTCCGAATGAGGACATGCACTGTAGTTCCATCATTAGGCGCAATCTCGGTCGGTTAGGGTTAAACGTTAATTACCGTAGGTTAGTTAAATGCTCCGGTTGGACTAGCAAGTGGGCCCGCGAACAGAAATCAAGGAGCAGTTAAGTTCTAGATTTTCGCATTGAGTCATTGACGGCCAGGCTCCACCACTTAAATGCAGAGTGAACCCCTTGGTGGACCAATACACTGTGCAAATGGACTTGGTCCATGCACTGTCTCGTGAGCTGAGCCAATGACAGTGGGTCCTACTCGTTAGTAAAGGTTTTTCTTTAGAAAAATAACTGAAAAAGAAAACAGAAATACTTGGGCCCACTTGTCATACACTAGAATATTGTCAACTGAAAAATAAATCAAAAAGAAAAGAAAATGGCCACAGGCCCCATCTGTCAGAGAGAGAGAGACTTCTCTCTCTCTTTTCTTTTTTTTCCAAGAATTAAATTAGGGTTTAGACTTCAGAGAGCCCGTTCTATCTCGTTTTAACTCCGAATCGAGTGATTTTTGTTTCGAAATTTATCTAAATTCAAACCCTACCCAACCAAACCGAAAACACCCATTTTGGAGTTCATTTGAATTCTTGAATGCAATTTGAATTCTTATGTGCTTATTTGAACTTTGGTTATTTTGCGGATATAGAATTCGAAGCTTCCAAAGACCCTCAAGTCGATCAAGAACAAGATAAGAAGTACCTAGAACATGACGAGTCAATACTTTGATCATTTTGCACCTACTTTTGAAATGCAGTTATATTGTTTTAAGGTATGAAACTGCATTGCTATGTTTTATATCTGTATGTTACGTTGGCTGGTAGTTAATACCTTAATGATAATTGAATATAACATTCCAACCCTTGAACCTGGACGTTCTCCTTGTCACCCTAGATTAATGGGATACTTAATAGCCACTAATTACATATCTAAGTGTCTTGCTTAACTTTGCTCAGATACACCGACATCACATAACCATTTGAAAATAAAATTGGGCAGTTGAGGTTGGAGCCTGGCAGATATGTTGGACTAAAGGTAATTTTAAAAAAAAAACAAAGGAAAACCTAAAAAACAGATTTAGACTTGGGTAGCTTGAAAGAGTGGCTGGTGCCGTGCGCATGACAGAGTGGGTATATGGATGTACCGCCCGAGTCAATAAAGTACTGAGTTCTTGTGATGATCTCTCGTGTAAAAATAGTGCAACCACAAGTCTATAATGGGTACAACCTTACTAACTAATTTGTTCGTCTCGGCGTTGCTTCGCCCCTGGTGGTTGTGTGGCATGGGAATAGGGTAGAAGCCACAAAGAAACCACACGATGCAAATGGGAGACCTCCCGTGGGCGAGGCCTAAGGAGGTGATACCTAGCGATGTAGCGTTGCGTTGAGGTGGGGGTATTGTAAAGGCATCGTGATAATTAACTTAGTCGCACACCTATAGAAGCGTGTTAGGGACATTATAAGTTGAATGATATCTTGTGGGTAAAGTGTACGAACTTTATAAAGTAAGAAAACTATCTAGATAGCCGTGCTCATGGTCATGAGTGGTGCTAGGAACTTGCTTGAATTAACTTTCATTTTTATAAAATAATTTGTGGGTGGAATGAAAAGCTGGGCTGAAACCCAGAGATTTGAGATAGCCTAGTCAAGGACCAGTGAGAAGCACGGGAATGTGACCCGAGAAATGAATATGAGCATTGAGTGGACGGAGCCACTCAATGGTATAGGAGATGGAATCTCCACTAGTACTTTACAATAAAAACTCAGTTTATAAAACCTGTGTTAGTTAAAAATGCTAAGTCTCAGGAATTGCTACTACCTAATCTAATTCAAACTTGGCTTTGTGCAACTAAAAGAACTATGAACCTCTCTTGATTGTGTTGGCTCGCAAGTACGGTTGTATACTCAGGCTCGCTTAATATAATCTTTCAGAGCCGTTTGATCAAGACCCATATGCCTACCACTTGGCATCTGGACCACATGATAGAGAAGATGGAGAAACTTAGGCCGTGACCACAGTCGCTTGCCTGTGGGCAGAGTGAATGGCTCCACTTCGTTTTTTTTCTTCCGCTCTTATCCTTTATTTCTATATTCAAAACTATGTAATATGGTGGCCTTCGTGGCCCTTTTGTAATTCAGTTGGTGTTACGGCCTGTTTATGTAATATATTATGCTGATGTGTAATGAATGTGATGTATGTGAATGATCCAAATATATATATATATGTGTGTGTGTGTGTGTGTGTGTGTGTGTGTGCGCGCGCGCGCTATCTATTGATCCAGAGAATGACACGAGTTTACATAGACGGTGGTATGTTTGGTCCCACATAACAATATCGCTCCCTAGTTTCTGTGGGTAGATTTGTTGCTCTCTTTTCTTGAGGCTCCACTTTTGTTAACCAGAAAAAAGCATGGAATTTAGCCACAACTTTTACTTCTGGTTTGAATGATATATACGACCAAATCCAATAGTATTACATTTTCAGCATTGACCTTTCCCTGAAGTCAAGAAAACCAGTTGTTCCCCACTACTCAAAAGAGGTGATAAGGTTGACAGCATCTGGCGACTTAGAGTGACTCCATTACTGTACCGATGCGTTGTCACCTTGTGAATTCCATTTCCATGAACTAGAGTGCTGCTTCCTTCTCATGCATCTTCTTGAGAAGTATTGCTTAGAGCAGTGCTGCAGTGCTGGTAGTTTAATATGACCTATGGATCCACCTTTGGAGTATGTGCGCATATTCCATTTCGTTCTTGAGGTGCGGCTTTCAAGCAACCTGCCCTTTCAATCT
Source organism: Phyllostachys edulis (assembly GCA_036346405.1). Lineage (NCBI taxonomy): Eukaryota > Viridiplantae > Streptophyta > Magnoliopsida > Poales > Poaceae > Phyllostachys > Phyllostachys edulis. The sequence goes on along the minus strand of CM070549.1, from coordinate 70,594,540 downwards.
GAACCTTTTTCTGTGGAAAATTAGATGCTAAACTTAACCAGTGAGCATAGAACAATATTTTCACCAACAGTTATTTGTACCATTGACTGTTGACAATAGCCCCCTCTGCTATGAGAAAAAGGAAACCTGGAAAATAACATTCTTTTAGAAAAAAAGATTGTCTCCTGGTTACTTTTTTTTTGGGGTGAAATGTTCTTCTTTCAGTTGTGTCTGATTCACAAGTTTCTTATCCTAGCTTTGAATAGATCGTTAAGTTAGCTGGTCTTCTATAGGGGTTATATGTAACCATTGTGTCAGTGTATTTAATCTCTTTTTCTTTGTTTTTTGCTTTTTCAGTCGGTGGTTATGCACTGAATGGATGCCACTTTTTTGGGGTTAGAGTAGAAAAACAAGTTGTTGGGACAGGAAGCATCAACTTTGGAAGGGAATCTCACTTTTTAGTAGTGCATATATGCGGAATACCTTCCAAGACAATTCATACTAGCAAAGAGAAGTGAGCAGGAGCAAGGAAGATGTGCATACTACAAGGATTACAAAGGCAGCAAGGAATATTTCTTTCTGCTGGTACTCCGGTTCCTTGCAAATTCATATGTTTAGCATTATGAATAAAGAACAACTCGTGGTCAAGTCAAGTTTTACTTAGTACAGAAAACTATCAAAACATGACTCTGGTGGCCAGCAAAAAGGATTCTCCAATGCTCACTGGGGGTATTTCAGCCATTAACTTTTATGTGTGTTTGACTTCTCTAGGATGCAAATTGGGCAGGAACCTTCCTACATTTTTCTCGCGCAAAAGGTCTCTTCTGTTAAGAGTTGACAGAATGTTGTACTTTCTCGTTCTCTCTCTCCCTCTCTAGCCCCATGAGGCCCATGTAGCTTGTAAGGCCCATGTAACAATGTCTATATACACCTCTCAATAAATGAATAAAGTGCACAGTTGCGAATAACAAAACCATAGCCTCATATTTTCTAACATGATATCAGAGCAATCTTCAACCCTACCCATATTTCCATAGCCGCCGCCGTCGTTGTGCTTGTGTTTTCTTCCGACGTGGGTCGGTGGGCCCGAGCCGCTGCTCGGTTCATCTTCCTCTCTCCTATCGAGATCTCCGTCGCCGCCTCATCCCCGCGGTCTCTTCGCCTGGATCCGCACCGCCTCACGTGGATCCGCACCGCCTCATCGGGATCCGCACCGCCTTGGCCTCGATTCGCGCCGCCTTGGCCTGGATTCGCACCGCCTGGCGTGGATCTACGCAACTACTACCTCCTCTGCTCTAGGTGTGGACCTCCTCCACCTTCTCTGCTTTCGGTGATGGCCAACTCTGATCTGACGAGTGGTATCTCCTTTGCTTGAGTTTCAATTTTTCTATTGCTTGGTACTTGGTGCTATTGCTTTGTTGCTGGGTGATATTGCTATTGTCTTGTTACTGTTGATGCTCCTTGGTGCTTGGTGCTGTTGCTTGGTATAAATTGCTACTATAAACTTCTGCTTGGTGCTGTTGCTCTACTGCTGGGTGATATTGCTATTGTCTTGTTACTGTTGATGCTTTTGTGCTGCTATTGTTGATCGTGGCCCATCAAGATGGCTAAGTCCGACTCGATGTTTGGGAGCAGTTCATCTCTCGTGTTCACGGACATCAAGCTTGACGATTTGAACTACTGATCTTGGGCTTTCTCAGTCAAGACTACTTTTAGGGGTTATGGTTTAGCCTCTTATTTGACTAATGATCCTCCTGACACTACAACAGGACTAGGTTATAGCAACACGCGTATATGTTGCTATATCTACAAATATGTGTTGCTATGATGGATAGCAACACATATAATAAGTGATGTTGTTGGTCGTGTTGCTATAAGGTAGGTTTACCGCAACACAAATTAGGTGTTGTTATACAAAAGAAAAGGTGTTGCAAAGTTGCAACACAATTTTTTATTTGTAACTACACATGTTTTCGAAACATAGCTAACACCTGTTAGCAACATATAATTGTTATATTGCAACACAAATTAGTATACAGGAATAATACAATTCATTTGTGTGCTACGTACGTAGAAATTATAATTGCTACAAAAAAATTATTTGCTAATTAAGCATGTCATATTGCAGAATATATAACACAACTCAACATGATCAATGTTCAAAAAGTATATTGCATTGCATTAAAGAAATAAATATAGGTATTGTTAACATCATTCCACATTACAAAAACAACTGATTTGTTGTCAACACAATAACTTTGAACAAGAGTAAAATTTGAGTTCTAAAATATAAAATCTAACTACTACTTTCCTTTCTTCATGAAGTTCCTTGATTCTTGATCGTCGATCAAAGAGATAAACATCCAAATATAGTAATTCAATTATTGATCTTTTCAACCTGCAGGGATAACAATAAATTGCAAGGATGTAAATATGATGTAGGACAAGTGAATCTTGTAGTGGCAGAGTTGAGTAGTACGGTGGTACCAAACTGTATTGGAATTTAATAGTCATTAAATTGAATCTAGCTAAATTTAACATACACAAATTGAAGGCCAAGCAATCGTTTTTCCTTTGGTTTGACCAAGTGTCTTGTAGTTCTCCCATGGCCTTACCAGTACCTCATGTTCTTCAATAGGATAATTAACATGCACTTTCCAAAATTGGTTACCAAGTTTGAAACCACCAACTTGTGCATCTGGATCACTACTCGAGAAAGTAGCATATGCCACAGGCTCTTTGTTTGGATATCTGTTGGCAGACTTGAGTAGTATGGTGGTACCAAACTGTATTGGAATTTAATAATCATTAAATGATGCACAAGACAGCTGCATATCATATCATTAATGCAAGTGGTTTGTTAATGATGGACATGAAAAAATAAAATTGTCAAATAAAACCCCAAAGTACTCTAGCTATGGAACACAACAAAAATAAGGAAAAAATATAGATTAATCGCATGATACAAGAACAATCAAAGGAGAATAAACCACCAAATAAACTACAACTCCCCAACATTGATATGATTAGTTCATTTAGTTGCTCCCTTTTTAGTTCAACATAGATCTATTCCTTATTTACTGATTGAATAAATACGCAAATTAAGAAAACTCACTAGTGGGGGTGTCCATAGCAGGTCAAGGACAATATCAGGGGGCGCAAAGATGCGCCAAGGAGATGTAACTAAAAGTCTGATATGGATCTATCAAATAGCACACACCAAATATAAGTGTATTAAATTAATAAGGTTAGGTTAGTTAATCTAGGCAAAAGGCTCTATAAACATCCGCTCATTTACTGCAAAATATGTATAATCAAATACTTTTAGTGGAGTAGAATCATTTTTCTAATATAATTACAACAAGGAAAATAAAATTAAAATTTTAAGCATCACCATTTTTGTGCTTGACAATACAAGATATACAACAATTGATCAATTATATCCATAAGCTAGCAGAAACAACCAGGACATCAATTTCACATTTAAAGCTAGCAGATTGCCATTTTACCTGGGTAGAGGTACTGACAAAATGATTTCTTTCAGACTGGTAATGTGTTTTGTTCTAGAGAGGATATAAAAAATAGGTTGTTACGAAAACATCAACTCATCAATAAGTTTTGTGGATAAAGGAAAAGAAATACATAAATGTAACATATTTTTCCCAAACCATCATTTGTAGAATCTTCAAGACTTTGAGCCACATGACTCTTTTCAGCTTGCATACCATTTCCTATGTCACCCTCGTCGCTAGCATCATCGTCGTTCATGGCTGTAGGACATTACGAATATCTTAAAAAGCCAATGAAATACACAAATATTATTCTGGATTCTAAAGAGAGCAGAGTATGACTTCTGGACTTCTTTGCATTGCGATACTTATCAAACTAGCCTTCTATGGTATCATCTTCTTTGGAGTCATACCATTCCCATCTACAAAACAAGCATATCACTCTATCCAGTACAACGTCATATAACACTAATATGTATTACCACACTTACATCCCCCCAGAGTAGCGATCTTAGTTGACATTAAGATAAGGCGTACCTCATGTGAGCAGTTTCTGCAAGTGTTTTTATGAAGAAAAAGTGGGCAAGTTGTTGACACATACTTTGGATGAAGTGAATCCCCAGGAGTTTTGAGAACTAGAAGAATCATTAGAAATTAGATAATACTACTGTTGGTAGGTAGGGAGCACAGGGAAGAATCATGCATTACATTTTCTACAAAATAATTTTGCATACTCCCTGTGCCTAGTATTTTCAGCATCCTCTGCATCATGTAGTTCCTTGGATAGCATAGTGAAGTCTTCATGAAAATTCTGCTCCAGGCCTTCAAATGTACGAGGAAGATTATAATCCTCATACCTTGCTTCAATCCTATCAGTATGAGTCTGGTCCCTCAATTCCTTGCTGGGCTGATTTTCTAGACCAACCTTCAGATCAGACCTCTGTCCGCCGTAAAAGGACTGTCCACCCTCAGCAACTTGACCTGCATCAATTATCAATATCAATCAGCACAATATTACATACGTGTGATCAACAAGTAATAGTTTACATTTGCTTAAACATTCTCACACATAATACCAATTTACCATTGCGGCACAACTATTCATCTGTTGCAAAATATAGGGTGCACATGTAGAATTAATCATGCCTCCAAAAGATTACAAACCTAATATTTTGCAATGGATGCAGCATGTTACTGTTCCAAAAGAAAAAAAATACATGTCAAACTAACCAGCAGTAGCACATACCTTCGTTGTATGCATATGTTGGAATCTGATTCGGGATGTTTGGTCCACCTCGATCCCATTGACTCTGTCTCACTTTTGGGGCGTTATACTAATGCTCCCTAGCAGCTTGCCCAGAATCTCTTCCAGGGTAGCTATTATCAGGGTTTTGCTCAACCCTTTGCTGTGCCTGGTAGTGATGCAACTGAGCAGCCACCATGGAGTTGATGTCTGCTTCACCGTACTGCCCCTGCCCCTGTCCCTGTCGTCTCATGCTAACCTGAATGTGCATGGTACAAAAGTAACAATGCTGGCAGCATATTGTGTAAATTCTGGTGACAATGAATAGTGAAATGATACTAGGAAATCTAGCCCAAACAAACACATCATCAGCTCAACGTTCTATGAAACTAAACAAATTAACATCCAGACAGTTCAAAGCTACCATGATTCAATACCGACCTTCACAACAATATTTATTATATAATAACAACTAAATCATCAAATACTAACACAAGGAAGCAGAAACCTATATTGTTATCATGAACAAAACACTCCAACACACCGGCAATGGCGCGAGGAAATTTCCAGGTGTAATGAGCTTCCAAGTGTGACAAATTTCCAAACATATATACAATATATAAATACGTGTGTGTAAATATATGTTTATGCAATTGCAAGTAAACAAAGGGAACCAGTAGCATCACCAAACATTTTGCACATGATTTAAATTATTTCTAGTGGTTCATGCACTACTACAGAAAAGGCTTTCACAGACGGTTCAAAAACGTCATCACAGACGGTTTCGTGAGCCGTCTGAGTTTATGGTCGATGATGACATGAGGTCATCACGAGCGGTTTTGAACCGTCTGTGATGTATACTTTCCTGAGCGGTTTGTGGTTCAAACCGTGCGTGATGTATCTTTCACGAGCGGTTTGACCACAAACCGTCAGTGATAAGTACATATCACGAGCGGTTTGTGCATGAAACCGTCTGCATGATGACTTTCTCTATAAAGCCCCAGCGGTGGTACTTGTACCATTAAATCGGCATCATATATATATATATATATATATATATATATATATATATATATATATATATATATATATTATTAAGTAGTCTCTCGGCCACTTTGGGGGATCGTCCACTGACATGAGAAGGATGAGGCAGTAGCCACGGGCAACCTTATTGAGCCCAAAAGGTTTAAGAAGTATGGATGAGAGGCGTTAGGACATCAATTACAATTGGGCGTCGCTATGTTGAAAGTGTCGTTGATGATGCCACTCCGCTTGGAAGTGGCATCATGTATTAGCAACCAACCATTCTTGAGCATGTAATCGTCTTTAAACCCAACAAGAACACCAAGCAACCATTCTCATATTTCAAAAGAATTCTCAACTTGGTTGCTTGGTACTGTTCTTGGCTCATGCTGTCATGGATGACCCAAAGTGGCTGAGACTAATAATATATATATATATATATATATATATATATATATATATATATATATATATATATATATATATATGATGCCGGTTTTAATGGCACAAGCACCAACGCTGGAGACTTTATAGAGAAGAGATTATGAATGGAATGGTAGGGCGTGCACGGTATGCAAGAGGTAGGAGAACTTGACCGGCATGAACAAGGGACTATTAATATGAACTAATAATCAATTCAATTTCAGCATAAGACTATTGACACCATTACATCACAGAGCAAGGGACTATTAATATGAACTAATTATCAATTCAATTTCAGCATAAGACTATTGACATCATTACATCACACGACAAGAGGACTATTAATATGAACTAATTATCAATTCAATTTCAGCATAAGACTATTGACACCATTACATCACGAGCAAGGGACTATTAATATGAACTAATTATCAATTCAATTTCAGCATAAGACTATTGACATCATTACATCACACAGAAGAGGACTATTAATATGAACTAATTATCAATTCAATTTCAGCATAAGACTATTGACATCATTACATCACGAGCAAGGGACTATTAATATGAACTAATTATCAATTCAATTTCAGCATAAGACTATTAACATCATTGAGCGGTTCATCGACAAGAGAACAAGACCAAGGGTGTCCAAACCCACCACACCAAGAGTAGCCCTCGGCATCCATCGCAGAGCACTAGCTAGCCATTTTCATCACAGAGCAAGGGGGTAGAGACAGAGAGGACCTTAGTGCAACAAGAACCACGGTGGCGACCCCACCACCAAAGACAACCCTCATCCATTTCCTTTACCTTGCATAAATCACACAAACATCGGGACACAACTTAAGGCTCATGCATAAAAATCAAACTCAACAAAAGACATTAAGCTAACAGATCTAGAGGAGAATAGAGGAGGATGGGGAAAAGCAAAGCCGGCCAGGGCCCTAGCGGGCACAACGGGTCGGGGCGACGGCAGCGAGGTCGGCCGGCGTCGAGGTGGGGAGGAACGGAGTTAGGGCGGCGCAAACCCTAGCGGAGTTCGGGTCGACGAGTTTGGGCGTCACCGTGGTTGTGGCTGCTTGGTGACGCCGCAAAAGACACTCTTATCGTCATTTAGTGTCTTTTGCGGTGTCACCGTATGCCACAACCATCGGCGACGGAAGAATGGCGGTGTCGGCGATGGAGGGAGGAAGCGACGAGAGTAAGGCATTTGGGAGTGACGAGTTAGGCGCAAACCCTAGCGGCCACCGGGCTAGCTCCTACTTATAAAGAGACTTATCACGAGCGGTTCTATTATGGAACCGTCGGTGATAATTATCACTGAGCAGTTCCATAATAGAACCGTCCGTGATATGGGACATATCACGACGGTTCCATTATGGAACCGTCCGTGATATGTCCCATATCACAGACGGTTCCATAATGGAACTGTCTGTGAAATGGTTTTTTCTCAAGTATATTTATCTTGTATATACACTTACATGACATGAAGAAATTACATGTTTATATTAAAAAAAGCAGAAACCTATAATTAAACAAGGTTTTTCTAGTGGCGGAGGTAGGCTGCTATCTCCATCTGCAATACTTCATAGGCGACGGTGTCGGCATCGGACGGTTCTCGATCATCGATGAACGAAGCTCGAAATGTGTCCACCGCTTGACGCTTCTCGTTGAGTGTCTCCCAAGACCCTCGGTCGTTGAACCAAGAAGAATTGAGCCCATAGGCTCTCTTCCCTTGCTTGAGGGTCTCGGCACGTCGACTCGATGCGCCTGCCGCCTCGATTACCTGATCAAGTGACGGCAAGCCTCCTGGAGACGTGCAACGTCGTTTTGGAGGACTACGTCGATGATGCGGTAAACTTACCGAAAGTGGGAGATCACCCAGAAGACACGACGGAGGAGGATGTCAAGACGGCGGAAGGTGGCCGTCACCTGCTCCGGCAAATTCTCCGCCGGCAGAGGAGTGAAGACACTATTGATCAAACAGTGTTCTTCCGCAGCACGGTTCAACTTACACCGAGAGAGGTGCTCGTACAATGCGGCCAGGAAGGCCATCAAAACCGGCGACAAGGAAGAGGCAGCCATTTCTGTTTTTTTATAAGTATGTGGGGATGATCATCTTGGATGGCGGATGATCCTTTTTATAAAACAAGGAATAAATTGAGAGCGTGAGACGAAGAGACGCATCGAGGGCCAAGCGGATCGATGCGATGAAGAGACGATCGGGGCCGGCGGATGGCGGCGAACGAGCGCGCCGGCGATGAAGAAACTCACCGTGGAGCAGTGGCGATATTATCACGAGCGGTTATTGTTAAGAACCGTCGTGATACTAATTAATATCACAGAGCGGTTCTTGTTGAACCGTCGTCGTATACTTCAGCGGTTGTGTTTTAAAACCGTCAGATATTAATTAATATCACGAGCGGTTCTTGTTGAACCGCGTGCGTGATACTTCACGATGGTTTTCAACATGAACCGCTGCGTGATATTACCTCTTCACGAGATGGTTTTAAGCGCGCCCGATGCCTGAGCGGTCTTGAAACCAAAACCGTCTATGATTGAATGTAATACCGACGGTTTTGGTCAACCGTCTGTGATGAGACGTCCAATATTAGCCTTTTTGTAGTAGTGATGTGACAAAATTGATACTGCATATACTGAACATGCAGTTCTTCACCTCTGGAAGGAATCAATGTCATGTGTCCTACGAGATAACTTCAGATTCATGTATCCAGCACCAATTTATCTGCAAGACTAAGACAAGGACATTCAGTGAAACTTTAGTTTTGATTACAATCTACAATGATGATAGAAAGGTCATAGAGCTATATCAATTCATAGGATGTAATGACATGCATCTTAGTTTAAAAAGGGAGAATGTTCACCGCAAGTTTAGCTTTGGACTACAATTCATTAATTTGCATAAACAACTGAAGGGCAAGAATTAAAAGCATGGATGTCTAGAGAAAGTGAGAAAGCAATATAAAATCCTAAACATAAGGCATGTGTGGTTGTGTTTAACTAGAATAGAATGGAGGAAGTGAGCATGGGGAGGTAGTACTCTTGTGGTCTCCATTTCTTTAGTTAAAAATGGTAAAAGAAACACAACTTTATCCAAGAAACAACAGGAAATTAAAGAACAAGAAAATGGTAGCAGCTTGCGCCTTGCGACTTCACCGGCTTCTAATGGGAGAGGGAGCTGCGGCGGTGGCTGGGGGCGTCGCTGGAAGTAGAGGAGCTTGGAGGCAATTGACATGTAGGAAGGGAGGAGAGGAGATGTGGCTGGTGGCATTGGATGGAGGCGTCCTGGATGGCGGAGGGGGCGGAGTGGAGGCGGAGGGGAGTAGCCAGCTGGAGGGCGGTTGGGCGAGGGGCGGCGGCGAAGTCATCGGGAGGGAGGAAATAGGGCGGCGGGGAGGCGGCACAAGCGGCGGAGGGGCGGCGGGGGGGGGAGGCGGAGGCTATCGGGCGATGGGGGAGGAGGGGGACACGGGCGGGTGGAAGCGGAGGCAGAGGTGGAGAGGGAGGGGAGCAACCGGCGGGGGTGTAGAGGCTGGCATCGAGAGGGCGGTGGACTGGAGGCGGAAGGGGAGTTGGGACTTGGGAGCAGTGAAAAATTTCTCGCTGAAATTTTGGCGGTTACTGGCGGTAATCGGTGACTGCTAGTAAAATTCAAACTTGCTCCAAAAATTTCGGTTTTGATTAGAGCTGGCCAAATGGGCCGGGCCTACCGGGCCGGCATGAAGCACGATACTATAGGCCTGGCCCAAACACGGCACGGCCCGCACTGTTCATGGGCCATGCCGGCCCGGCACGAGACCCCATGCCATGCCTGGGCCGTCACCTCGGCATGGTGGGCCGGCCCGGCCCGGCACGAATAGTGCCGGGCCGTGCTAGGCACGTCATGACGGCATGGCTGCAGCAGCAGAGGAAGCAGAGCGAGGCGGGCGGAGGAGGAGGAGGGCGCCACGGCGCAGTCTGCTTATTGAGCGGAGGAGGAGGAGGCGGGCGAGCGGTGGCGTGGTGCAGTCTTTGCACCAGAGCGGATGGAGGAGGAGGCGACGGGTCGTCAAGGTGACGCAGCGCCGCAGTGTCGTCGGCGGCGCCATGAGGAGGCGAGGAGGCGGCGGGTCGGCGGCGGCGAGGACGTGGGAAGGCGAGAGGTGGCGGGTCGACGACGTGCCATCGCGGGAGGCGAGGCGGCAAGGTCGTCGAGGTGGCGCCTGAGGAGGCGAGGCGGCGGTCGCGCTGCCCAGCTGGGAGGAGAGGAGGCAAGTCGTCGAGGCGCCATGGGAGGCGAGGCTGCCTTGGGGATGGGGAGAAGAAGACGGGTGGCCGGGCGAGCCGGGTCGTGTTGTGCCCGTGGGCTGTTGGGAGATTTTTTTGATCGTTTTTTACCGTTGGGGGCTTAAAAAACAGCAAAAAAATTGAAAAAAATTCCAAAATATTTTCTATAAATAAGCACCATATCCCCCTTTATTCAGCACCCCTTCATTCTCTATTCTCTCTTTGAAATTGTGTTGTGCAAATTCAAATCCATGTTGAGCTAATTTGGCAAAATTCAAAAAAAATTGTGCCAAAATTAGGAAATTTCAATTTTCGTTAGCAAGTCAGCGAAAGAGGTACAATACTATTTTTGTAATACTTTTATTGTTAGTTATTGTTATGCTAAGATTAAAGTAGTAATAGTCTTAGTTTCGATTTTGTAGTTTTCGTTATGGACAATCCTTACGACAGCTTTGCTCTTAGTGAGTTCGGACTTTCATCAGACGAAATTGCATCTATGGAGGTGGCTGCGGCTGCCTCAAACCAACCGGAGGTTTCACCAGAGGAGCAAGGTGGAGTTCCATCATCAGGCTCCACGTCGAGATCGAGCTCGTGATGCAGAATCGAGCAAAAAGGTCGAGGCCGTCTACATTGGGAGTGTGGGAGAATTTCGATAGGACAACCAAGCAAGACGCAACGGGAAATGAGGTACCACATGCTATTTGTAAAATTTGTCGCCATGAATTGTCTGCAAAGTCTATAGGTGGAACGGGGCACTTGATTAGACATGCTACAAGGTGTCGAACCAAGTAAGGATTGACGATGAGGCAGACACAGCTGCAATACAACCCCGATGGTACGATATCTAGCTGGGACTACGATCCTTAGGTAGCCCGCCAATCTCTCTGTCGTTTAATTGGTTCTGAGGATTTACCGTTAGGCTTTGGCTTGTGACTTGTGACTGTGTAAGTTATGACTTATGAGCTAACTATGGTAAACTAAGTGTTATGTTTGTGATGAACTAGTTAATACAGCTTGCTAGTGCCAATGTTATATGTGGTTGCTGAAAATATGAACAATTCATGAATGTTTGCATCAAATAAACTAGTTATATGTTTTCGTTATTTTTTGGCATACAATTTAAGGGGATTTCATGTTCGAAAAAATATTCACGACTGTGTTCGTTTCAATTCGTATTCGCTCTGTATTCGTATTCGATATTTTTTGTATCTATATTCGTATCCGGGGTATTCGTATTCGTATCCAGACCCCGAAAAAATATGAAAACAAATATGGTAGAGCCATTATCCGTCCATATCCGATCCGTTTTCACCCGTTCCCACAAGAGTGCTGGTATGTTGTCATTACAAGAGGACTAGTCATCTTGTTGACAAGTGTTTCAAGTTATATCCAGATCAACTTATTTGAGTATCGTGCTAGACATCCATCTAATCGTTGTCGTGGAGCACCTACTGGGCCTTCGAGAGCACTTACTGGAGCAGTCACTGCTGCCACACCCATACCTACTGTGACTTCTGGATCAATGTCTGCTATGACCTCAGTTGCACCTTCTGCTCCTAGCGATGCTCATCATTAGGTTCTGGACTCAGGTGCCTCTTTTTATGTCACATCTGATAGCTCTCAGCTTGTTGCTCATATGCTAGTGACCGATACTACATATGTTCACACTGCTGATGGTACACCTTGCTCTATTACCCATCAGTGCATTCTCTCTACATCTTGCTTTTCTGTTCCTGATGTGTCTTTTGTTCCTCAACTATCTATGAACCTTCTTTCTGTTTGTAAACTCACTGATATTAATTGTTTCATTGGATTTGATGATTCTTCTTGTTTCATTTAGGATCGTCAGAGTAGAAGAGTGATTGGTTCTGGCCATCGCCGTAGAGGCTTTCCTAGTCTCTATGTCTTGGACACCTTACATCTTCCTTCCACCAGTATGTTGAAGGCTTTAGTGTCTTCTGCTATGTCATCATCTCAGTCTCTTGTTGGTTCTTCCTTCAGCAAGTGGCATCATAGACTTAGACATCTTTGTGGAGCTCGCCTTACCACTCTAGTTCACCAGGGTTCCTTAGGTCACGTCGCTGTTGAGTATAGTTTTCATTGTACTGGTTGTAAGCTGGGGAAACAACTACAACTTCCATTTTCTAGTAGTACCTCTCAGTCTTCTGGTCCTTTTGATTTGGTGCATTCAAATGTATGTGGTCCATCTCCTTTTGTTTCGAAGGGTGGTCATAGTTATTATGTCATATTTGTTGATGATCACTCTCGATATACTTGGATCTATTTTATGAAACATTGCTCTCGGTTGATTTCCATTTATCAGTCTTTTGCTAAGATGGTTTATACACAGTTTCTCTTATTCCATTCGTGTTTTCCGTCCTGGTTCTGGGGAGAGTATCTTTCATCAGCCTTTCGATAGTTCCTTTCGTCATGCTCAGAATGGTGTTGCTGAGCGCAAGCACTATCACATCATTCAGACTGCTCGTACTCTTCTCATCTCCTCATTTGTTCCCTCTCACTTCCAGGGGGAAGCAGTCTCTACGGTAGTCTATCTCATCAACTGTCAGCCCTCTTCCAAGCTTTAGGGTAAGTGTCCTGGTGAGGTCCTATATAGAGCACTTTCTCGCTATGCTCATCTTCGTGTCTTTGGTTGTGTCTGCTATGTCCTTCTAGCACCCTGTGAGCGCACCAAGCTGAGTGCTCAGTCGGCTGAGTGTGTCATTTTGGGTTATAGTCCTGAGCATAAGGGATATCGTTGTTATGATCCCTCAGCACATTGCATTCGCATCTCTCGTGATGTGACCTTTGATGAGGGTCGACCTTTCTTTATCACCCTTCTACACATCATGGTCCTTCCACAGATTCCACCTCCTTTTTGTGCCTACCTCCCATTCCTTCACCCGACTTGCCTTCTCCAGATACACTTAATCCACTAGTTTCACCTTCTAGTATGCCTCCTCCACCAGCTCCACCAGTTTCTCTACCAGCCCCACCAGTTTGACACTTCCACTTTTCCCTTTCACTATATTGTCGACAGAGAGTTCATTCTGATCCTCAGCCCTCCTCTCCTCCACTTGACCCTCCAGCTAGTACCACCGACTCTGACGATCGTTCTACTGCATCACGACATGCCCTATGTGATCGTTCTTCTATTCAGGCACCAGAGAGATGGGGTTTTCTCATGTAGGTGTAGTAGTTGAGCCAAGTACCAATCAGGAGGCTGTCAGTGTACCTGAGTGGCAGTTGGCTATGACAGAGGAGCTCACAGCATTAGAGTGTACAAGCACTTAGGGTCTTGTTCTGCTACCATTTGGAGCTGTTCCTATTACTTGCAAGTGGGTGTATAAAATAAAGAACAAGTCAGATGGGTCAGCAGAGCGATACAAGGCTCGTCTGGTTGCAAGAGGTTTTCAGCTCCAATTGCTCATATGACCACAGTCCGTACTCTTATTGCAGTTGCAGCGGTATGCACATGGACTATATCTCAGATGGATGTCAAGAATGTTTTTCATCATGGTGATCTACATGAGGAGGTGTCGAACTTGGGAACAAAGGATCCCAAATTCTCTGTGTCTCATGCACTAGTCCAGGAATAGCTAGTGTGCACAGTCAAACAAAAGTGATAGCAAATCTATATCACATATTTTATTGAATAATAATAAGAGTATATTACAAATGGGTATAAGGCCCAATAACAAGATACAATGGAGAGCATAAATAAAAGTGCAAGCCACACGACATGCCACATTCAATCGTGTGGGGGCGCGACCTAGTCCTCCAAGTCCTCACTGTCGATGTAGAACTCCTCATCTGAAGAACAATTTATTAAGCAGGGGCGAGCACAATTAATTGCACTCCGCAAGTTACACCCAATAATAGAGATAATGCATGCAGGATAATAACAAAGGAAGGCTTGTATGGCTGTTTTGCCAAAAGCAACATTTTCAAGTTTAAATACATTTACTAAGTTACACAGTAGTTTTAACTTATAACTAAAAGTCAAAATTTTAGTTTGATTCATCAATTCTCAAGTGTAGGATAAACCTCCCTACATAATTGGTGAAGGACTAACCTCCTTACACCAGGCTTTCTGCCTAAATTCCCCAATTGTATATTGTTGGACCGAAAAGGCGATTAGAGGGGGGGGTGTGAATAGGAGCATTGTCTCTTTTTCACCTTGATCGGATTCAATATGATTTTCACTCCAATAGCAATGAGAGCTATGAAGATCAATATATAAGCATAGCGGAAGACTTGTATTGAATCTAATCAAAACCCCAAAGCAAAACAACCAAAAACTCAATTTATAAAGAGTTGGGCGGTAAGACCTCTCAACCTAGTGGTTTGACCTCTCCACGGGGCGGTCTGACCTCTCCAAGGGGCGGTCTGACATCCAGCCCAATGAACAGTAAAATCAGCAAGAACTCCAAATCGCAAATTGGTCTAACTTTTGATCCACAACTCCAAACTTCACGAAACTTGAAACATACCTTCTTTAGGATGTCAGGAACCTATTCCAATCAACGATCGTGAAGATCATCGCCAAAGTTCTGACCTTTTTTGTTTGAGTGAAGGTTGTTTTAAAACCGAGTCAAAACCAAAATATGATCTAAAAACTTGCTCGTGGGTAAAAGATGATCAATATGATCCTAGGTAAAAGATTATCAAGATGATCCTAGATGTATTCTCACATGCCACAGCAAGCAAGATCCAGACTAGAAACCAAAGGAAAGCCAAAGGATCAAAGAAAGCTCCAAAATCACAAAAGAGAGAGTAAGAGAAAGAAGAGACTCATCTTGAGGATCTTGCTTGGATTGATTTGAGATTGATGTTGGTTTATAGCCACTCCATCCAGGAGGACAAAAGCTCAACACTTGAGTACACAATCAATCCAACTCTCTAGAATCCTAACCTCTCCACTATCCTCTCTCTAAACAGAAACTAGGGTTTTTCAATACAAGGGTTGAGGGATGCACAACCAGCACCCTCCCCTATTTATAGTGGAGGTTAGCTTCTAGAAGCATATCCCTAATGGGCACCCGTTAAGCCCACAGACAAACGGGTTCCACTTACACACACATTTCAAAGCGTTGTCTTCATCTCCTCTTGACCTAAACCACTTCTCCTTGCGCCGCGGTTTAGCCAAAAGCAATCAAGGCGATATTTTGGTGAAATTACCAAAATACCCCTTCTCGATCCTTCTCTAAACACCGAGTCCAAACTTCATGAAGCAATCCTATGCTTCGCCACGTGTAGGTTGATCAACGACTCTCTTCATGTTGGCAAGTCTCTCCCATCTAGTTCCCACCGAAACCACCATGGTACTTGCACCGACCCCCACGCTGCTTGATGTAACCCGTCGCACCGAACTTCCCATTTGGTCATCCTTGTCCATTTTGCGCCATGCTTGAGTCTTCTGACTTCACCCGATATCATCGATCGTTCTGAACCTCAGCTCTCCAAGCCTAGTCCCGATCATCCTCATCGTTGACCGTCGTTGACCTCCAAGCTTCCTGCACAACAATAGACAAAGAAATCGATTTCAGGAATAAGTTCTTCGCAACTTGACCCACGTTAGTCAAAACATGAATCATGTAAGACATATGCACTAAAACCCATGAAGCTGACTTAACCAACAAACATCGCTGCCAAGCTGGCTGGCGAACAAGTCAACACCAGTCAGACCGCCACCCATGGCCGGTCTGACCGCCCCCTGGCCGGTCTGACCGCCACCCACTAGACCAAAGCCTTGGCCGGTCTGATCGCCAGAGGAGGCCGATCTGACCACCTGGAGCCTAACAGAAACTGAACTTTGCTGAAAACGAGTGTTTCGACAAACCTTCAACGCCATTGCCAATTGTATCATCATCCTGAGATCGTGAGCACATCCCCATGATATCTACAATCTCCCCCTTGATGAACACATTAGCAATTTCTCAAAAATGTAAGTTTGAGGTTTGAAAATAAAAATACTCACGTTTTTGCGCAAAGGCACAACTTGGTCCAAAAGCAAGAGAAAGCAATGGAAATGACCAAGTTGGCTTCAGATTAGTATTGGCAAGTGAGATCGAGTAAAAGAAAGTAAGAAAGCTTCAATTTCCAAAGAAGAGCAAAAAATCTCAATTAAGATCTATATGAAAGAACAATTGTTCAATTTGACCTTGGATCATTGTGAGGTTCCAAGAATTGCAATTCAAGTTCAGAAAATGGCAATAAGATCATAAGAATACAAATTAAATGCCCCCCCTCACTATGATCATCATTTTTGTTAAACTTTTATTTTCTCCCTTTTTCTCAAAATAGCTCCCCCTTTTTAACATTTTTGTTACATCTTCTCCCCTTTTGGCAATAGAGTCATCAAGGAATCACGCCTTCCTCTCATCCATAGATGACAAATGCAGAAATGAGGAAAAAGCATAAGAAGGAGCATGCATGAAATGCAATGGAGTGGCTTTATTATTTTTTTTTTGTAATTTTCAATTTTTAGTACAAGAAGCTTTGGAGATTACCAAAAAGAACAAGCTAGTATTTCTATTATTACTCAATACATATTAAGCCTGAAAGCGCTAGTAAGATCATGTTAAGACATATATAATAAAGCTAAGCTAGAAGGCTCAAGATAAAACGATGAATTGTAATAATTTAAGCAGAGCTTCAAATTTAGCAAGTTCATCAACAGGGATCCTAAAGTGATAATGGCCATGTCAGAATGTCAATGTGAGATCAAGAAGCTAACGACAACCATCCTAGAGACAAAAAGTCCTAAATCAAATCATTTTGCTCAAAGAACCTTAATCACCCAATTTTTACAATAGTTTTCATTTGCAATGAATATTGGTGTTGATTAAAGGTCAATCTTAGTGAAGAAGATCCTAGACTAGGAGCCATCCACAAACTCTTTCTAAGCTTCAACCAGGGCGATAAATCTTGAGGTTCATGTCAATTTTGACAAGCAGTCCCCATGAGATCGACTGAATCTTCAAACTATCTCCAAGTTCATGTCTTTGACATGCGGTCTCGTGAGAATAGTTTGGCACAATTTTACCACATGAGAATCTTGAAATTTGATTTTTTATTTTGCACAAGAGCAATTTTAGATTTACAGAGGAACAAGAAGCTTAAGAAATGTTCAATCCTAGATTCAAGACCTAACAAAGCAATTTTGACCGGGCCAGTGTCACAAAAAGATCACTAATTGTGCAACTAGTTAAGAGATCCACAAATTGCAATTTTTAGTTCGAGTTGTCTTAAAGTTCTAACTCATTTAGCAAAGACTTAGCTACACATATGAAAGCATGATAATTCTAGCAAATCAAAGAACTAGACATGACATTGAGCAAGAATTGAAATACTAAAGCTCAAGAGGGTAATAAACAAGGCTTTATCAATTTAAAGGACAAGCAGTAAAACTTATATTACAATGCATCTTTTTGTGCTTTTCATCTGAATGCAATATGATACAATGAGATGCAAGAAAAGCTCAAAAAGTCTAAAAAGATAAAAAAGATTAGCAAGTTCAGAAAAAGACCAAGGAAAGATCAGATGAACAAGGAAAGATCAGATGAGAACCAACTCCCCCTCAAACCAACCCATAGGGGTAAATTACCCCTAACTCATTCCTCAAGGTGGCAAACCTAGTTGGGTCTAAAGGCTTGGTGATAATATCAGCTAACTAAGTCTCGAACTCCACAAATTCTTGCACAAATATCACCCTTCTCTACATGGTCTCTAAGGAAGTGATAGTGAATGCCCATGTTCTTGGTCCTAGAATATTGCACTGGGTTCTTAGCAATATTAATGGCAGAAGTGTTATCACAGAGATGAGGAACACTAGCAAACATTAACCCAAAGTCCTTATGGGTGGACACTATCCACAAAATCTGACAACAACAACTAGCGGCAGCTACATATTCAGCTCCTGCAGTGGATTGAGCAACAGAGGACTGCTTCCTAGAGGACCAAGAGACAAGAGAAGTGCCTAAGAAGTGATAGGTGCTGAGGTACTCTTCCCATCTAGTCGACAGCCCGCAAAATCAAAATCAGAAAACCCCCTGCATGGACAAGGAAGAAGAACATAAATACCAAATGCTATACTAGAGGGTAGAGTGAAGGTACCTGAAAATGCGCTTGACGGCTTGTCGATGGAAAGTCCTCAGAGACGCCTGAAACCTCGCACAAAGACATACCGCGAAGTGGATGTCCGGTCTTGAGGCAGTTAGGTAAAGGAGGGAGCCAATCATGCCGCGGTACTCGTGTTGATCCACGGCTTCTCATTCCTCGTCTAGATCCAAAATAGTCGAAGTCGCCATGGGAGTAGCGTTCGGCTTGCAGTCACCCATCTCGAAGAGCTTGAGAAGATCCTTGGTGTACTTCGTCTGATGGATGAAGATCCCTTCCTTGTATTACTTGATTTGAAGCCCCATAAAGTAGTTGAATTCTCCCATCATACTCATCTCAAATTCCCTGGACATGGTCTCAGAAAAACTGGAAACAAGAGCATGAGAAGAACCACCGAAGATAATATCATCTACGTAAATTTGAACAAGTAAGAAGTCATTGTTATGCCTAAGAACGAATAGAGTCTTGTCTATATTACCCATCTCAAATTTATTCTTAAGTAAGAAGGTATTAAGTCTATCATACCAGGCTCTAGGGGCTTGCTTAAGACCATACAAGGCTTTGGATAGCTTGAAAACATGATGAAGATGCTTGGGATTCTCAAAGCCTGAGGGTTGCCTAACATACACTTCCTCCTCTATGTAACCATTCAGAAATGCACGCTTGACATCCATCTGGTGCAGCCTAAAGCCCTTAGATGCAGTAAATGCAAGCAGAATGCGAATGACTTCTAATATAGCAACAGGAGTAAAAGTTTCATCAAAGTCTAACCTCTCAACTTGGCTAAAACCCTGAGCTACCAATCTAGCCTTGTTTCTAACCACAGAACCATCCTCACTTTGTTTATTTTTGAACACCCAACGGGTTCCTATCACATTATGACCACTAGGAGGCTCTACTAGGTTCCAAACCTTGTTCCTCTCAAAGTTTTCTAACTCCTCATGCACGGCATTAACCTAGCTAGAATCAGATAAAGCATGTGAAATATCGCGGGGTTCGAAAGAAGCAACAAATGCAGAATGCGAGTAGAGACTCGGATCGTGATACCTGGAGCGAGTGACTCGCTCATAAAGATGACCAATGATTTGATCCGGAGGATAATACCTCTGAATGTGAAGTGGAGCGCCTGGGGGAGATAGCATCTCTTTGACCTCCGTAGGTACTGCTATTGATGAAGATGCAACAGGAGCCTCAATTGGAGGTGAAGTAGCTAGTCAAAGCAGGTTCTTGAGCTGGAATATGAACATCAGCGGCAGGTGGGAGAGCATCATCGACTCCATCATCATTTTCCTCTACAAAAATGCTCCCCGTCTCCTGTGTATCACATGAAACGTCTGATCTAGCACTAGGGCTAGTCTCATCAAAGGTGACATTGCATGTCTCCTAGACAATATTAGTCTCAACATTAAAACCTCGAAAACCCCTCGAATGTGCAGGATAACCCAGAAATAAACCATCAGAAGTTCTTGACTCAAATTTATCCAAGTTTCCTGTCTTGAGAATGAAACACTTATCTCCAAAAACTCGAAAATGAGAAACAGAGAGTTTTCTACTAAACCGAAGCTCATATGATGTCTTGCCCAAAGACTGTCTCAAGAAGACACGATTGGCAATATGGCAAGCTGTAGTAATAGCTTTGGCCCAAAACCTCCTTGGAGTGCTATACTCATCTAGCATCGCCCTAGCCATTTTGGCTAAGGTTTTGTTCTTCCTTTCCATCACGCCATTTTGTTGAGGGACGTGTGGAGAAGAAAATTGATGCTCAATACCACACTTAGCATAGAAAGAGGCAAATGAGGCATTCTTGAACTCCATGCCATTGTTACTGCGAATCGCTCTCAGGGCACCGGGGAGTTCAGAAGCTAAGCGAAGAACAAGATCATGAAAATAATCAAAAGCTTCATCCTTTGAAGCAAGAAAGAACACCCAAGAGTATCTCGAAAAATCATCGACTATGACAAGAATATACCATTTGCCACCAGCTGTGAAAGTCAAGACATGTTGACGCTGTGGTGAGGAGGGACACCATATCAACCAGTGCAACACCGACAGTGTCGGACCCGGGAGTAACACCCCAAATCCTCTGTGTATTTTTGAACTAGTCACATGGTTAGTAGCTAGTTCACACAGTAAATAGATATGATAACATCCATAAATCGCACAACTTTATTAATAATCAACAAAGTTTATTATAAGAAAGGTTTACAGGCCAATAATAAACAAACACAGTGAAAGACAAAGAAGATATAGTAGAGTCTAGCTAATCTGCCATAGGCAATCGACTGGGGTAGCGGCCTAGTCGTCGAAATCCACACCGGCAGCGAAGTCGTTCTCCTCTAAAATTTATTTGCATTAAGCAAGGGTGAGCACAACTTCCGTGCTCGCAAGTTACACCCACTAACAGATTATAATGCATGCAAGGATATATGAAAGGAATGCGTATTGGTTGATTTTGCATAAAGCAATGTTTTCTTTAAATATTTGTACTAAATTCCAAAGTGGTTATTCTATAACTAAAATTCATTTTATAAATTCTCAAGTTTTATAGTAGGATAACCTCCATATGAAATATGGTGATGGATACCCTCCTATCACATGGCTAACCGTCCAATTTTTACCATAAGGATTACCCATCCTCAAATCATTTGCTAAAATCGTTTAAAAACAAAATCAAAGTCTAACTTTGAGTGGCTTCACTCAGCATGTCCATGACCATGGACACGGCTATTTGAATAGTTTTACACTCTGCAAAGGTTGTACAATTTTACCCACAAGAGATAATCAACTTGTATTGTCCGCCCACACACTTCCGAAGGTGTGCGACTAAGAGATTATCACAAGACCTTTACAATGCGCCATTCCAAAGTAGTTATGCCTCGCTAAGGTTTCGCTTCCTTTGGACTAACCATTTGCCGGATTCAAGCCCCCTCTTGTGCTAAGTAGGGTACTGTCTACCCGACACCCACACATCAAAATGGCACAACTAACAATGGAATGTTGCAAATTATTTAGCCTAGTCTGTCCCATTCCAGACTTGTGGTAGCACAGTGGGGCATAGCAAAATACGCTCGAAGACCAGTCCTTAACTGACTTGGACGACTTCCAAAATAACCCCTGGGCCTCAACCCTACTCAGATTAAGCTCATGCATAAACCTGCTCCCACCAACCATCTATTTCGCCCAAGTACAAACCAACTTTTTCTTTTTGCTTTTCAAAAACATTTGCAAAATCTTCCATGACAAACCAATGCCATAGACTTTTCAATAATAGTTGATCATTTGGCTATAATTCCCCAAATCAAATATTTTTGGGTCTAAGCATCACTAAGCATAATTTTTCCAAATGATCCTAGTTCATACTATCGTATCAACTAGGTTTTATCTAGGGTGAAAATATATTCGATTCAAATATCAACATTGGCCATACAAAGGATTTAGGCATACCTATAAATTTAAAACAGGAATTTAAATTACATTGAATAGAAATACGCATGCAATAATAATTTAAAATAAAATTTAAATAATTTGAAATAATGGGATCAAATATGATCAAAGATGTAACTTGCCTTGCTTAATTAGTTGTTGTTCTTATACTGCGTCGAAATCCGGTTGTCCGAAGTAGTCGAAATCTATGTGTAAACGGGCCAAATACAAATAACATCAAAATAAAATCCAAAAATTATAAAATAAATACTACAAGGAAGGTATCGACTTTACATGAATTTAGGATGTTGAATAGACGGAATCAGAGTTCGTATGAGGGAGAACAAATTTTCGGAATTTGGAATTCACATGAAATAATAGAATTCCGAATTTATTATTCACTCGAATGGCTGTTTCGATGTTTTGATGCTTAACAGAGTTAAGGGCTTTAGTGCAAGTCAAGAAGGCTCACTTACGCGTGAGAGAAGGAGGATTAGATGGAGTGGAAATGTGAGTATGCCACATGGGACCCACATGTTGGAATTAATTTTTGCATATCATGTACAAGTGCATGTGTGCATGTTATACATCTCCTATTCAGTGCATGCATAGATGAATAGTTTGCATGCTAGACTTGGTTAGATGCTTTGGCCGAGACCAACAAGTAGGTATTGTTCACGTTCACCGGTGTACGTGGGTGTGCATGTAGCTGCTGGAGTTGAGTTGTGTGTGTGTATGTGTGAGCTGTTGTTGCATGCACAAAAGTAGTGCTGCATGCAACTGCATTTAATGCTGGTCATCAATCCTGCATGTATACCAATTACAAGAGTAATTAGCGGCTATACATGGCTGATGCATGTACACTGATTACGAGTCATAGCTATACATGGCAGACTTCTCGCGCAGGGCAGGAGGACGTGCATGTGCATGTGACTGGTTATAAAAGCCAAAGGCTTTCAGCCTTGGCGACAGTGCTAAAGAGGGAAAGGGTGGCGGCGCTAGGAGAGCACCAAAATGGGTCGTCCTGGACCCTAGGAAGGCATCGAAGGTGGCAGCGTGGAGAAATATGGCCGACGGCGGCGACGACGCGCATAATGGACAGAAAATAAATAAAATCTAAAAATTATGAAATAAATACTGAAAATTAAAGGATGAATTTAGATGAATTTAGGAGAATGAATCAACAGATTTGGAGTTTGCATGTGAGAGAACGAATTTTTGGAAGAATAAAAATGTTCATGTACTAAGCTCAAAGCAACTAACTAGTTGCATGTCTACTGTAGATGCAATTAGGCCGAAGCCATGCATGGCTGGCGGCTTGCAAAGCTTAGTGAAGGAATGCTATTATACATTAGGGATTCATTCGCTAGTGAGAATCAAAGAAGTAAAAAAAGGAATGGGTAAATCATTGACTTGTGGGGCCTCATAGCCATAGACTCAAAGGGGTATACGGATGAACTTCATTGAACGTAAAGCACAACACGTTAGAGCTTCGGCCATGGTGGTGGAGCTAGAGAGGAAATGGATGGTGGCGGCTGGGAATAGGGAAAATGATTCTCTTACCTTGAGACGAGGCCGTAGGAGGTGGCGGCCTTGTTAGGGCGGCGGCCAGTGGCAGCAGATCACGATGTCTGATGCTGCAGTGCCGGTGCAGCACGGGGGTGACGGTGCTCAAATGACAATGATGGTGAGGAAGAGAGCACCACGTAGAACACGGCATCGTGATGCTGCTGGTGGAGACGCTGTTGCCGGAGCTAGTTCGACAGTGGTGCAAACGGCCGAAGAACGGTGTTCGGCCAACGAGATTCAACTCCGAAATGTGGCTAGAATACTAGGAGAGGGGAGGACAGATTTTGGGGGTGGGATGAGGATGAGAAGGGGCTCCCAGGGCTCTCTTATATAGGGGTGGAGGTGGACCATGGAGGGAGAACTGTGCACGTATGTCATGGCC
This sequence comes from Phyllostachys edulis, assembly GCA_036346405.1. NCBI lineage: Eukaryota > Viridiplantae > Streptophyta > Magnoliopsida > Poales > Poaceae > Phyllostachys > Phyllostachys edulis. The sequence continues at coordinate 70,570,581 of CM070549.1, read as the reverse complement.
TGACATGGCGCAATTCTGTTGATTGGGTGCATTGATGAGGGGAGGAATGGCTGGGAATGGGGGAGGTGTCATGAGGAGGTTTGAATGCCCTTGATTTCACGAAGAATGGTGGAGGGAATCAAGGGATTTGAAGAGCTTTAATTGGCAACAATGGCGTCGGCTTACTGGACATGAAGAAGCCACGGGAGAAGAAAGGAAAACGGTTTGCTGAAGAAGAAAGGAGGGGAGAGAAGGAAATAAATAAAGGAATAAAAAGAGAGTGTGGAGAGAAGGAAATAAATAAAGGAATAAAAAGAGAGTGTATGGTTAATTGAAAGGAAAAGGGAGATTGGCAGCTAATGCTTTGAAGAGTGATGTTAAGCCTTTGAGCACAATTGGGATGGGTGACCGACCGGGAAATAGATTTTTTTATTTTCGAAATACAAATTAAGCAATAATTCAAATAGATTTTTAGAACATAGTAAATAGAGTCCAAAATTCTAGAAACATTCACAAAAATTCCTAGAATTGTTTTGAACTTAGATAAAATATTTTTAACTTATAAATGGTAATTAGTTTTGTAAATAATTTATTTTGGCTTAAAAATAATTAGGAAAAAGCTTTTAAAATTCTAAAAAATTCTAGATATTAATTAAAGTTTTATTTTTCACTTTAAATCCAATAAAATACCAGAAAACTCAATAAAATTTTATTTTGATTTTAAAAGCCAAGAAATTAGTTATTTTTTCTTTTAACAAAGAACACTCTTTTAAATTACAAAAATCGAGAAAACTTTGACACGGAAAATCCAATAATAACTTTATTTATTTTATTTTGGTAACAGAACTTTGGAATGTTACAGACAGCCCCCAATTGCGACGAAGACCACCCACCAGGAGATTGCCCGACAAGTAAGGTCACTTGTTTTCTTTGCGAAGGACACGACCATTGTCCCAAAGAATGCCATCTGAAGCGATTGATCACCAAGATAGTTGAACTACAACAATAGATTTTTCGCGTAGCTGTAAGCATTGCAACCACTAAAGCCTCCATGGAGATAGTCCCTAACCAAGACGACATGTAAGTCTGTCTGGACGGCATACTAACACAAGCTATGTCCTTAGGTCTAGTCGATATCGTAGGGGACTTGAACAATAAGTAGTTAATGAAAATGTATCAAGAATAGCATATGAATTTTTAGAATGAATCAAATACATAGCATATGGGTGGAGTAATCATATGGATAAGTACCTGAAAGATATTACAGCAAAACTTAGGATAAATCAATTAGATTGGATTAATCGAAATAATTAAGGATATACACATAATGTGATCAATAAATATATTAATGGCAATATATAGAGATTGGATATCATAAGGATTAACATAGTCAAAGTAGCACTAAAGGAAAATTCGATTTATATTAGAAAGTATTGATTTGGCATCAGTAGACTAGATAATAATGAATTATATGATAATTGGCAGAAACAAACACAATTGCATGTAATTAGGATCAATTGAAAAGTAGTTGATCTGTAGGAATAGCCATGAATGTTCGAAGTTGGATCACTAGGACTTATGCTAAATCCATGTATATATTAACCTAGATGATATGATCAAAGGGTGGGGAATGACAAATCGTAGTTATACGGTACCAAGGTACTATTGGTGGATAATGACAGACTCGAATATAATGATCAATATTAAAGAATGGTGAATCCATGTATTACATTGACAATATAATTCTGGTGGATAATAACGATTGGATTATTAACGATTAAATAAAACAACAAATATCGATAGACATTTTTAAGAGGGGGGGGGGGTAGCTGAGTACAGAAAAGATTGAATCATTAAGATTACTTACAATTATAATTTGGTAGTATAACAACCTTAATGAAGAAAATTAGGCAAACCAGAAGGATACATGAGCTAAAATTTTTGGTGTTAATGTAACGTAGATTATAAGATAACCCTAAAGTCTAAATTAGGGCAATTAGCGAGCTCAAATAAAATAATTGGATTCTAGTAGGAAAAATAAGACACGATGATTAGAATATAGTTAGTATATCGGCATATCCAAGGCTAGCTATTCCTTCGGATATGGACAATTACTATCAATCCATCAATAGAAAATTTGTGGCTGTCTTGAGGAAAACAAAGGACAACGACGCTGAGAATCAACGATAGGAGCAAATAAAGCAACTATGAGAGCGTCAGCACAGCACAATCCTTCCCCCGCTCTCTGTTCTATGTTCTTTCTTTACGTTCTACCGTAATCTTGGGGTTGAGATTCTTTTTAAGGGGGTAGGGTTTGTAACATCCAAAAAATGCCTAAATGCAAAAATATGAGATTTTAAAAACTTTTTGTATAATTATCTGTGCCATCTTATTTTCGCCTGCATTTTCGGGAGTTATTTGAACTACATTTTCTTTTTGTCGGCACAAGTAATGTACAACAGAAACCCTAGAGATGAAGACCCTAAAATACTAGAGTTTCAGAAATTATCATAGTCCTGTTTATTTTTTTTATTTTCTCAATTCTTTTCCCTCTTCCTATTTCCTTTTTCCCTCCCTTGCTACTGCTCCTTGGGCTGTGCCATATTGAGCTAGTCCGGCTCGACCAGCTCTTGCTGTGCTTCCTTCCCTCTCTCTTCCCCGTTATCTCTTCCAGCGCACGCGCCTGCCCAGTCGGTCGCCTCCTCGCCAATGTCGCCGTGCGCCAGGCCGCCCCGACGTCGCCCCGTGGCAATCAAGTCCTGCCACTGCCGCCTGCTCACCACGTAGCTGTAGCCCTGGTATTCCGCCCGCACCGCGCGCTCGACCCCTCGCCAGCCATCAACGCCTGCGCCTTGCATGAGCGCCACGCCCGCGCCTCCCCACTGCCCATGCCGCCAGCTTCATTGCCATCTCCGCCGCTCTCCTATAATTGGGTCAGCACTGAGCCGCTCATGAGCCTTCCTTTCTTTCCTCCACCACCTCCTCCCTTCCCCATTCTTCCCCACCGAGCTCAAGGAGGCCCAAAGCGCCGCGCCACTCCCGGCCGCCAGTGCCGCTACGCACCGCTCGCCGTCACGGCCGGCCGAAGCTTCTCTCCCCCAACCAAGCGTGTCAAATCATGTTCTCGCCTCCCCTCCTCAGAACCCCTCATCTAATTGCAGTTTTCGTTCGCAGGAAATCGCCGCCGTTCCCTTCTTCCCCAAACTCGGCCGAACGCGCCGCCACCGCCGCCATTGCCTCACCGGTGCGGTCCTCTTCGATTCCCTGAGCAAGGGTCACCCCGGACCCCCACGGATCCTCCCCCATCATCCACCCGAGCTCCTTCGCACCACCGCCGCGTGGAGCTTGCCGCGCCGCCCATGGCGCACTGCGCCAGCCCGCTCCGGCCCTCCTCAACCTCCACCAACCACCCAGGTGAGTTCCTACCACTCCCCTCGTGTTCATGCTCGCACAAAATCTCCTCCTCTCTCACCGGTGCACCACCGCCCCGTTTCTCCTCTAGGTGCGGCCGCCGCGCGCCACCGTCCGGCCGCTCCCATCCACTGTTGGCCACGCCTCCACCACTCCTGGAACCGTTTCCTCGCTCCGGTCCCGTTTTACTCACGCACGGCCGTCGCCGGTGTCCCTATCGCCGCCGGTGAAGCATGCCCGAGCTGCCTCTGGCCCTCTGTTCTTCTCGGCTTCCCCCTTCTCTGTGTATGTATGTATCTCTGTGTGTGTTTGATAACTAACAGCAAGCCCTCCCCTAGTAAGTAATTTAGGATCAAGTGGCAAGGATTAGTAATTCGCTTAGTATAGTTAGGTGATTAAGGGCTAAGTGATGTTATTTGAAAATGATCAGAAATCTGCTGTCAGTATTTTGCAAAAATAAGTATTAGTCAGTATGTATGTATGATTTTAGGCAATGTCATTGAGTGATTAGTCTAAGGACATCACAGCTAGTGATTAAATCTTGGGTGGTTGATTTGGGTAGTTTGGAGCTATATTTTCAGAACTAATTCAATGACAGATGCCCCCACAGTGACTAATAAGTAGTTAGCCAAAGCCATTGGAAGGTTAGCTAATGTGTAGATATTCAACCGGCAGGTTGTATTTTTCAGTAGTCAAGTGGTTAACTCAAGTTGCTTAGTGGGTTAGAGGTTGAGTGAATAATTAGCTGAGTTAAATACTGTAGCAGATAAGTTGTGATGAAATATTAATGTTCAGTAGTTCATTGATTCAATTAGCCATTAAACATTTGTCTAACAGAGGCAATCCAATTGACAAACAAGTATTTTAGATGGTCATCCAAAAGAAAACAGTGAGCCTCCATCTAGCAATTGAATAGATAACAAAGTAGGTTAGGGGTCAACAGACTTTCAGTTAGCAATCTTTCTTCTCAAATTGAGTTAACTAATGAACATGACCATCCGTGATTAAAAGAAAACATGTCAGTGTTCTTATTAGAGCAGTCAATAAGATGACTATAAGCTGGTTGTTTTAGTTAGCATTCATCGGTTAGTCAGTTTGTAGATAACCAAATTTAATTACTAAGATGATAATTAATTATCACTAGTAAGCAATTAGTAGTTAAGTTTAAAGAGCAAGTTTAATAAGGAATCATATTAAAAAGAACTATAGTTGCCTACCATTTCTAATTGAAGGCTAGCTAGGATATGTTGATATATCATTACATATAGGAGCCGTACAATAATTAGTAACACTACCGCTTAGTTAAGTGCTACGGCTAGGATTAAGTGAATGTCAAATGACTAACCACTCAAAAACAAATTAAGTAACCATTAATAGCTAACTGTCGGTAGGCCACCAAGTCAGCAAATAATTAAGAAAACAAATCAGTTAGTGATTATTGCCAACAACAAGTATAGGGTTAATAAAATGTAATATTGAGTTAATTACCACAACATAAGGAGGTGTTAACAACCAGTCACCACCTCGAAAGATCGGTGGAGTCTGAACAATAGTGTTAGTTAAACAAATCGCAAGTAATGAAACTAGCTAAGGATCGTCGTGGCAATAAACCCAAACCCATAGATCCCTTGATCTAGTGTTAGGCGGATACCTAACTAGCGCTTGGAAATTCCCCGTTAAGGCTCATGGAATTTTCTTGATAAATATAAAGTAATAAAAGAAACTGTTAAGCGTGTTAGGTTCCATGTGTCGGTGAGGCAAATGTCTACCATATACGAACCCTGCATTTACGTATAAGTCTCACCTGACTAACATGGAACTTCCTCGGTAAATGGGAAGTAATAACTAAAATAATCAGGAGAGCATATAAGAGGATTGATTTTGACTGTATGATCATCGTGGATGTATACATAGAATGCCTGGTGAGAATGCTTATGAGTACTAGGTGGCATGTTAAGGAAAACAATATCACCTAGGCTCTAGATATTGTCTGTCATCATCCGTTCCCAGTAGTAATACAATTCTTGATCCGCAAGCAAATATGAGAGTATTACCTAATCAGGTAATCTCTTCCATCCAGTTAACCAGTGAGGAATGTTCATGTGAATATTCTCTCTCTCTTAGAATTATCTACTTTGGCCTGAAGAATTTCTTTCATTCCAATTATCAGTGGATATATTTTGTCTGTAGTATTTCCTTCATCAACTTCCTCGATTATACTTCATCTGAAGTGTTTCCTTCATCCACTCCATTAGGTATGATTAGTTTCATCTGGAATACTTCGTCCTTCCAAGTTGTCGTTAGAAATGTTTGCTTTTATTCGAAGTATTTTCGTTGGTTTGAATGTATTTGGACTTATTGGATTTCATTTGGTTGTTTTCAGTCGCTATTGGATTTAATCGTAATCTGCGTAGTTAGAATATGAAGATATAATGGATCGACAACCCCAACAAGGACCAGTTCGGAATCAAGGTTGTCCGAATATTGAACATGATGATTATTAACATGTTGAGTGAGATTATTATCAGAATGTCGAGAAAGGCGAATATTAGAATATTGAGCCTTATCAGAACATTGAGCAAGACGAGTCAATACTTTGATCATATTGCACCTAATTTTTTGCAATTATATTATTTTAAATTATGAAATTGCATTGCTATGTTTTATACAAATATATTGGTCTAGCTCTTAGTTAATGCCTTAACAATAATTGTGTATAACCTTCCAATCCTTGAACTTGGTTTTGAACTCAACTAAGCCATTTTCCAAGACTTGAATAACATTTGGCTTGGACTTGTCTTAGACAAAGTTGTATCCTAACCCTTGTTTTTTATAAGGAGTTTTTGACTTGTTAAGAATCATGTTTAACATTTGGCTTGGACTTGTCTTGGACAAAGTTGCATCCTAATCCTTGTTTCTTATAAGGAGTTTTTGACTTGTTAAGAATCATGTTTAACTGTTTCTTACCCTTAGAGGATCTTTCTAATGTATCCTTAAGATAAGTATTCTCTTTTCCAAGGTTAAATCATGATTCATAAGTTTTGGCCTCAATGGCTCTAGCATGCTGCTGCTTATGAATAGCAACTTCAAGTTTAAGGGCTTCACATGAAGCACAAGGAGTATAATCAATTTTGTCCTTAAGCTTGACATACTTAGCTCTAACTGTTTCTAATGTGTCTTTTACTTCATGTTCACGTTCTAAGCAGAAAAAGATAATGCTAGACTCAACCTTATCAGAAGCGACCAACTTGCTAGATTCTAAGTATTTTTCAAATGGAGCAGATTTAACTTCAATTAACTCAGTCCTATCATTTTCTAGTTGGTGCAAAGCAACATCATAGGCATTTTTCATTTTAACAAGTTCAGAGTGTAAAGCATGGTAGGATGAACATTTATCAGCATCAAGATTCTTACCATTCACAAGTTCTAGTGTGAGATTATCAACTTGTGACTCTAAGTCCTTATTTCTAGCCATGGTGAACTCTAACGCCTTATCCTGACTAAGCAGTTGCTCAAAGATGGTATCACATCTAGCAGAGAGAACTTCATAGAATGGAGGTACGGGTACCTCATCGATGTCATTAATATTGACGGAGTCGGACATGAAGCACATGTTGGTGAAATCTTTTGCCTTTCCTTTCTTCTTGTCTTGAGGGAGCTCCTCCTCCTTGTACTCCTTGCTCCCAGAGTCCACATCGTTCATGGATTGTTCTCTAAAAGCGGCAAGGACCCGGTGAGCGGCCTTCATGAGCTTGGCAGCATCAAACTTGGACTTGTTCCCTTGAGGCTTTCTCCAAGCTGCCTTCTCCTCCTTGTGGTTGTCCTTCCCTTTTAGCTTGGTGCAGTTCGCCCGGATATGGTAGAGCTGTCCACACTCATAGCATATCATAGGACCGCCTCTCTTCTTGTTTTTCACATTGTTATAGGCCCGTGTGATTTTTTTTTGCTAGAAGGGCTAACTCAGGCTCAGGAATACTCTCAAGTTCCTCTTTATGGATTGCAGATAAACAGGCAAGTGAAAATTCAGAGAAAGACTTAGAAGAATCACCAAAAGTTCTTTTAAGAGGTCAGTCACCAAAGCTATGTTCTCCTTCTTAGGATAACTAACTCTCTTGATCTCATGAGTTTTGAGCTTGCTATAGAGCAGCTCCTAAGAGCAATTAGAGAGATCAACATTCTCCTCAATGACAGTAGCATTCATCTCCCACTCCTTGGTGTTGATTGCAGCCAAGAGATGGGTGGCATTCTCAGACTGAGAATACTCGATGTCTACTGCTCTCATCTGATTAATCACCTTGTTAAAGCGAGTGAATACATCATTATGGATATCATGGGGATATGCTCACGATCTTAGGATGATGATACAATTGACAGTGGTATTGAGGGTTTGCGAAAACATGTGTTTTCGGTAAAAGTTCAGTTCTGCCAGGCAATAGGCGGTCAGCCTGGTCAGGGCGATGGTTAGACCGGCCTGTGTGGCGGTCTGACCGGCCACCTCTAGCGGTTAGACCGGCCAAGCCTCGGGTCAAGTGGCTAGCGGTCAGACCAGCCGATGGGCGGCGGTCTGACCGGCCATTAAATGCTTTTGAGTTTGGAGCTGGGCCAAAAATAGAGGGTGTAGGTAAGAGAGGAGATTCTTCTATACTTGGTCTCATAATTTTTGGAGCTTCGAGTTAAAAGATCTATTCGTTTGAAATTTCTAGAGAGTTTCGGATTTCCAGGGAGAAAATTTTGGCTAAGTCACTTGCTGGGCGGTCAGACTGGCCAAGTGGCGATCAGACCAGCCAGAGGGCGGTCAGATCGGCCAATGGGTGGCGGTCTGACCGGTTTGGACTTGTTTGTCGGCCATCTTGGTAGCGATGATTGTTTGGTTAGGTCAAGTTCATGGGTTTCAGTGCATATGTGTTGCATGATGCATGTTTTGACTAACGTGGGTCAAGTTGCGAAGAACTTGTTCCCGGAATCGATTTCTCTATCTATTGTTGTGCAGGAAGCTTAGAGGTCAACGACGGTCAACGGCGAGCATGATTGGGACTAGGCTTGGAGAGTTGAGGTTCAGAACGATCGAGGATGCCGGGTGATGTCAGAAGACTCAAGCATGGCGCAAAATGGACAAGGATGACCGAACGGGAAATTCGGTGTGACGGGTTACATCAAGCGGCGTAGGGGTCGGTGCAAGTGCCATGGTGGTTTCGGTGGGCGCCGGATGGGAGAGATTTGCCGACATGAAGAGAGCCGTTGATCAACCTACACATGGCGAAGCATGGGATTGCTTCATGAAGATTTGGACTCGGTCTTTGGAGAAGGGTCGAGAAGGGGTATTTTGATAACTTCACCTAAATACCGCATTGATGGCTTTTGACTAAACCACGGCGCAAGACGGCGTAAGGAAAAGGGGTTTAGGTCAAGAGAACAATAAGACGTTCCTTTGAAATGCGTGCGTAAGTGAAACCCATTTATGTGTGGGCTTAACGGGTGCTCATTAGGGATATCCTTCTAGAAGCTAGCCTCCACTATAAATAGGAGAGGGTGCTGGTTGTGCACCTCCTAACCCTTGCATTTGAGCAAACCCTAGTTTGTGTTTTGGGAGAAAAGTGGAGAGGTTAGGGTTCTAGAGAGTTGGGTTTGTTGTGTGCTCATGTGTTGAGATTTTATCCTTCTGGATGGAGTGGCTGTAAACCAACATCAATATCAAATCAATCTAAACAAGATTTCACAAGATGAGTCTCTTTTTGTTCTTACTCTCTATTTTGTGATTTTGGGGTTTTCTTTGATCCGTTAGTTTTCCTTTGGTTTCTGGCCTGGATCTTGCTTGATATGACATGTGGGAATGCATCCAAGATCATCTTGATCATCTTCTACCACGAGAAAAGTCTTTAGATCATATTTTGGTTTTGACTCGGTTTTGAAGCAACCTTCACTCAAACGGAAAAAGGTCAGAACTTTGGCAACGATTTTCACGATTGTTGATTGGAATAGGTTCCTGACATCCTAAAGAAGGTATGTTTCAAGTTTCGTGAAGTTTGGAGTTGTGGATCAAAAGTTAGACCAATTTGTGATTTTGAGTTCGGGCTGATTTTACTGTTCATTGGGCTGGAGGTCAGACCGCCAACTATTTGCTGGTCAGACCGTCCGTGAAGAGGTCAGACCGGTAGGTACATGGAGGTCTGACCGCCCAACTAATTTGGATTTGAGTTTTTGTGATTTTGGTCTATTTGCTTCGGGGTTTTCATTGGATTCAATACAAGTCTTCTGCTATGCTTGTATATTGATCTTCATAGTTTTCATAGCTATTGGAGTGAAAATCATGTTGAATCCGATCAAGGAGAAAGAGAGATCGTGATCCTTTTCACCTTTTCGGTCCAACAAGTGGTATCAGAGCCCGGTTAGTTCAATCTTGATCTTAACCGGTCACTGAACTTGGCGATGGAGAAGTACTCCACCAAGCCGCATATCTTCGATGGGCTCGACTATGCCTATTGGAAAAATCGCATGCGTGTTTTCCTTCGGAGCAAAGGTCAAGCCATACATGAGGTTGTTCGAGCCCCGTTCGTTTTGCACGAGGTTGCTATGCTGGCTTCAGCAGCCCTCTTGGCAAACAACCACAAGGCAAAGAACTTTCTACATGCTGGGCTTGGTAGACAAGAATATGATAGGATTTGCAATCTTGAGACCGCGCACGAGATTTCGCACACCCTCAAAACCTATCATAACGGTTCGTCCTAAATTAAGCAAGTACGCCAGACGGTCTTCAAGCAAGAATACAACAAGTTCGAGATGCGTTCTAGAGAGAGCATCGATGATGTATTCACTCACTTTTACAAGGTGATTAATCAGATGAGAGCAGTAGACATCGAGTATTCTCAGTCTGAGAATGCCACCCACCTCTTGGCTGCAATCAACACCAAGGAGTGGGAGATGAAGGCTGCTGCCATTGAGGAGAATATCGATCTCTCTAATCTCTCTTTGGAGTTGCTCTATAGCAAGCTCAAGACTCATGAGATCAAGAGAGTTAGTTATCCTAAGAAGGAGAACATAGCTTTGGTGGCTGACCCTCTTAAAAGAAATTCTGATATTTCTTCTGAGTCTTCCTTTGAATTTTCATTTGCCTGTTTATCTGCAATCCATGAAGAGGAACTTGAGAGTATTCCTGAGGCTGAATTAGCCCTTCTAGCCAAAAAATTCAGACGGGCCTATAACAATGTGAGAAACAAGAAGGAAGACGGCCCTGTGACATGCTATGAGTGTGGAGAGCTCTACCATATCCGGGCAAACTGCCCCAAGCTAAAAGGGAAGGGCAACCATAAGGAGGAGAAGGCAGCTTGGAGGAAGCCTCAAGAGAGCAAGTCCAAGTTTGATGCTGCCAAGCTCATGAAGGTTGCTCACCGGGTCTTTGCCGCTTTTGGAGAGCTATCCATGAGCGATGTGGACTCTGGGCGCGAGGAGGACAAGGAGGAGGAGCTCCCTCAAGAGAAGAAGAAAGGGAAGGCAAAAGACTTCACCGGCATGTGCTTCATGGTCGACTCTGTCGACATCGATGACACCGATGAGGTACCTCCATCCTATGATGTTCTCTCTGCTAGATGTGATACCATCTTTGAGTAACTGCTTAGCCAGGATAAGGCATTAGAGTTCACCATAGCTAGGAATAAGGACTTAGAGTCACAGGTTGATAATCTCACACTAGAACTTGTGAATGCTAAGACTCTTGATACTGATGAATGTTCATCCTGCCATACTTTATACTATGAACTTGTTAAATTGCAAACTACTCATGATGTTCCCTTGCACCAACTAAATATTGCTAGGACTGAGTTAATTGAAGTTAAATCTGCTCCATATGAAAAATGCTTAGAATCTAGTAAGTTGGTCGCTTCTGATAAGGCTGAGTCTAGCACTTGCTCTTTCTGCTTAGAACGTGAACATGAAGTTAAAGACATATTAGAGACAGTTAGAGCTAAGTATGACACGCTTAAGGACAAAATTAATTCTGCTCCTTGTGCTTCATGTAAAGCCTTTACGCTTGAAGTTGCTATTCATAAGGAGCAGCATGCTAGAGCCATTAAGGCCAAAACTTGTGAATCATGTATTAACCTTGGAAAAGAGAATGCTTATCTTAAAGATACATTAGAAAAATCCTCTAAGGGTGAGAAACAATTAAACATGATTCTTAACAAGTCCAAAACTACTTATAAGAAGTAAGGGTTAGGATACAACTTTGCCCAAGACAAGTTCAAGCCAAATGTCATTCAAGTCTTGAAAAATGGCCTAGTTGAGTTCAAAACCCAACCTGCAAAAACTATTTTCAAATTTGTAGGTTTTGCCCAACCATCTTTTGAGCCAAAAGGTGCTTCTCCCTGTGGTACCAAATACCATTATACCTATTGCAAGAAGGATAGACATTTGCTTGAGTTCTGTTGGCGTAGGTTGAAAAATGCTAGGAGAAATCTTGCTTGAATTTCATCTCATCAATCTAGAGCTTTCATGAGACATGGTCACCTAGAAAAGAAGAAACCTGGTCTAGAATTTATTTTACATGCTCATCATTATCATGTTCTTAGACAAGATACATCTCATGTTTGTGTAACCATTGCTCATGATAGAACCTCAAGTAGGATCAAGGCTAGCAATTCTGCTTTGCATACTGTTCACAGACATGTGTCTCAGTACTGGGTTCCCAAGTCTTGTTTAACTAATCCTAGTATTGAAACATATCGATCTTCTGTGCCTTGATTTTTAGGATCGACGCGGAAGGGGGAAGAACACGTGGTTCATCGACTTCGGGTGTTCGCGTCACATGACCGGAGACTCAAGATGGTTCACCTCCTTCACATGGTCAACTGGAGATGACTTCATCACCTTTGAAGATGATACACAAGGGCGGATTGAAGGAACGGGATCGATCAGGGTGAACGACAAATTCATCTTGAAGGACGTCACTCTTGTGGGAAAACTAAGGTACAACTTGCTTTCTGTCTCGCAGCTTCTTGATGATGGCTATGAGACTAGATTTAAGAAAAATGTTTGTCGTGTGCTTGATTCAACTGGTGAGCTTGTTTTGGGATTTCTAGAGTTGGTAGGATCTTTGGAGCTAACTTTTCTGAATCTCTTGCTGGATCTCTCAAGTGTTTGATTTCATCTTCTTCTGAGTTCTGGCTTTGGCACCGTCGTTTGGGGCACATTGGTTTTGATCATTTGACGCGAGTTAGCAGCCTTGATCTTATGAGAGGTTTGCCCAAACTCAAAGCTGTCAAGGATGCTGTATGTGCGCCCTGTAGGCATGGCAAGCAAGTTGTCGCCTCACATCCTTCATTGACTATGGTCATGACTAACAGACTGGGACAATTGCTTCACATAGATACTGTTGGTCATGCTAGGGTTCGGTCAGTCGGTGGCAAATGGTATATTCTTGTCATAGTCGATGATTTTTCGAGATACTCTTGGGTGTTCTTTCTTGCTTCGAAGGATGAAGTTTTTGATCATTTTCATGATCTTGTTCTTCACTTGGCTTCTGAACTCCCTGGTGCCCTAAGAGCAATTCGCAGTGACAATAGCACGGAGTTCAAGAATGCCTCATTTGCCTCTTTCTGTGCTGAGCGTGGTATTGAGCATTAGTTTTCTTCTCCACATGTCCCTCAACAAAATGGCGTGGTGGAAAGGAAGAACAGAATCTTAGTTGAGATGGCTAGGACGATGCTAGATGAGTATAGCACTCTAAGGAGGTTTTGGTCCGAAGCTATTGCTATAGCTTGCCATATTGCCAATCGTGTCTTCTTGAGACCGTCTTTGGGCAAGACATCATATGAGCTTCGGTTTGGTAGAGAACCATTTGTTTCTCATTTTCGAGTTTTTGGAGCTAAGTGTTTCATTCTCAAGACTGGAAACCTCGATAAATTTTCAGGTACTTTCAATCTACCCTCTAGTGTGGCATTTGGTATTCCTGTTCTTCTTCTTTGTCCATTCGGGGTTTTTCTGATTCGGATTTTGCGGGCTGTCAGCTAGATAGGAAGAGTACCTCAGGCACTTGTTACTTCTTAGGCACTTCTCTTGTCTCTTGGTTTTCTAGGATGTAGTTCTCTGTTGCACAATTCACTGCAGAAGCTGAATATGTATCTGCCGCTAGTTGCTGTAGTCAGATTTTGTGGATGGTGTCCACTCTTAAGGACTTTGGGTTAACATTTGTTAGTGTTCCTCTTCTCTGTGATAACACTTCTACTATTAATATTGCTAAGAACCCTGTGCAACATTCTAGGGCCAAACACATAGATATTCGCTATCACTTCCTTAGAGACCATGTAGAAAAGGGTGATATTGAGCTAGAATTTGTGGAGCCCGATGCTCAGTTAGCTGATATCCTCACCAAACCTTTAGACCCAACTAGGTTTGCCACCTTAAGGAGTGAGTTAGGGGTAATTTATCCCTATGGGTTGGTTTGAGTGGGAGTTGGTTCTCATCTGATCTTTCTTTGTTCATCTGATCTTTCCTTGATCTTTTTTTTGAACTTGGTGTTATTTTTGATCTTTTTAGGCGTTTTGAGCTTTTCTTGCATCTCATTATACTATATTGCATTCATATGAAAATCACAAAAAGATGCATTATAATATAAGATTTACTGCTTGTCTTTTAAATTGATGCAACTTTACTTATTACCCTTTTGAGCTTTAGGACTTGTTTGGGATGGTCAGTGCTTTTACGGCGGCTTCCTACCTTCAGCAGGCTTTCTCTCTGACGTTGAATGGTCGGGTTTTTCTGATTTGTTGTTTGGTTGTCTGGCTTTTAGGTAGGGTGGTTGCAGCTTCCGAGATGAGAAATGTTTGAAATGCCCCTGAGAATAATAATAGCTTTTTTAAAGCCGTTTAACGCAATTAACAACATTAAACGACATTTAATGACATTTAACAACATTTAACGATATTTAACAACAATTAACGACATTTAACAACAACTACCGATATTGATTATTTAACTAAAATTATTACAATAAATATTTATTACAACAAATAATTATTACATAAATAATTATTACAATAAGTGATTATTACACACAATTATTACAATGAATAATGAATACACCAATTATTTCATTTACAACAATAATGGATACACACAATTTTTTTCATCATCTATTATTTCATGGAAAAAAATAAAAATACTGAACAATTATTACAATAAACATTTATTACAAAGAAATAATTATTAAAAATAATTATTACAATGAATAAATATTACAGTAAATAATTATTAAAAACAATTATTATATAAACAATTCATGCTCCCTCCACTTTTTTCCGGGCTTGGGACCGACATCGGCAGTGTTAGGCACCCCTACCCTCACACGTACCCTAAAAAAAATAAAGAAGTAACTATTCACAGCAGGGAAGATCAAAGGGTTGTTTATAAATCTCCAACAGGCTGATCCATGTTTGGCCTCATTAGACAAATGTTTCTATTTACATTTGACACTTGCAAAACTCAGTTAGTAAGTTTTTTTTCTAGTGGTTTCATGAGTGATACGAGTAACTAAAGTTGGAATACAACTCATGCTATATTAAAATCAAAATTGATGTACACAATGATAGATGTCAGACTTCAAATTGAACATGTTAAAAAAATTGGCTCAAAACCATAAAGGAATAATGAGATGTCATTTTACAAGTTATTCATATAGACACCAACATTGAACTTTGCAATAACAATCAGTGAAGGCAATTATAGACAATTTGTATCAATTTAGTTGTATATGTAACAAGAACATGCATTAATGGAGATAATTACAATAAGAGTAACCGAACAAATTTTTATAGATGTTGAGGCATCTAGAGTTACTTCATAGTCATTGTTTAAAGGATTAAACTTCTTCTGAGCAAGTTTCACTGATTCATTCATGTTCCAATATACACTCTAAAAATTGCATGGTAGAGATCACAATTCACAACAGTACATCATCTAAGTAATTTACAATGTAGCATCTACGAACAACAATGATGATAGCTCAACATCAAGTCAAAACTCATGTACAAATTGATGGTTCATGGACATGTAATAGCAACCAAAATTCTCCGTGAATTGGTTTACTTTGCACATAAAAAATTGATGCACTCAGATTTTAGGCATCATCTGAAATCAAGTGGAATTGTACATGAGCACATTTATTTGCATTACAGAGAAAGACATAAAACAAAATGAAGTGTAACAAGCACAAGCAATAGCAAGCACAAGTCAACATCAAGATGAAGTGTAACTGTGTAACCAAGAACAATTTGCAAATGCAGTACAGATTCTAGAATGTGTATTTGTGTTGCTCTCTCTAAAGTTCTCAATTCAATTCATATGGTCATACACTGGATTGTAATGTCATTGTATCAACCTTCCATAATTCCATCCATTAAATTGATGACTAAATTGTAAAAATTGTGATTCACAAACATCAATGAACCATTGAGAACCACAAAACAGCGCCAGGATCATCATCACCATGACCATCATGATCGGTTGGGATCATCCAAGCAAACACCCAAAAACCACATAGAATTTCCCAACTCCCCAAGAATCCAAGAAATCCTTACCCCAAGAAATGGGGGGAGGGTGATGAGGGCATCCCTATGACACCTTCTCCTCCTCCAGCTAATGCTCATGATATACGCCTCAAGTTGCCGATAGGACCAATAACAAGAGCACGTGCTAAGAAACTACAATCTCAGGTGAACTTGCTCCTTAATGAATATGTCATTGATTTTAATGAGAATTTTATACTACCTAAAAACAGTGTTTTGCTTGTGCTTAGGTTTGAAGATTCAGCGATGGACGGAGATCAAGGATATGCGGTCATCATCCAAGGAAGGCCATCAAATGAGGAGGTCAAGGCGCTGGCCTATGGCCCATTCGGCCAAGGAGGAGAGGGCCAAGGTCCATGCGGCCAAGCGAGGGATCAAGGCCCAAACGGTCAAGCACAAAGCCCATGTGGAGGAACCAGGAAGGAAGCCCAAGTCTGCGTGCGAACAGTAACCGGCCATGAATAGTGTCGTCCCATGAACAGTGCCACACGTGAACGGTAGCGCGTGTGAACAGTAACAATGCATGAATAGTACCACATTGAATAGTAGTACCGAATAGTTCTTAGGCCAATATTATATATTGAGGGGTAGACCCCCATTGTAAAGGCAGACCATACTTTTGAGATAAAGAATAGAACACAAGTTATTGCTTGTTCTTTTATACAAGAAATTCATGCGAGGATTTCTGAGAGAGAATTAGGCGATAAGTTGTTCGTTCTACCTCACAAGGTCAAGTTTACTTTTCCGTTGGGAATCGATGGCTTGGCGATCTCCACTCGTGGTCTAGTGGCGATCATCCTAGTGCGTGTTGGCGAATATCCATAGAGCTGCAAGTCCGTGCACTAGCGCGTGGTGTACAACTGAGCGTTGTTCGTCGTCAAGCACTATTTATCTACGGTTCTACTCGAGAAGATCGGGCCACCCCGTATCATCGTGGTATCAGATTCCAGGCCACTCGGTAGAATCTCTTTTTACCCATAATTTTAGTAGATTATTTTTCAGTCCTATACACCGAAAAAGCCACAAAAATATACCATCTTTCGCTGTAGTTTAAATCAGTATTTTTAGTGCGTTTTGTTAGGTCTTAATCCACTCGTTCATCGTGTTTAGTTGTTGGTCGTGTTCTGTTCGCGTCTCTTCTTGTTTCCCCTTCCACAAATTTTTGTGCTCGTACTTGATTCCCATTTTTGTGCAACTAAACATCGCTTATATCTAGTGGATTGCACGTTGTTTTCTTCATGAACCCATCTATCTGTTCGCAAACCTTTTGTACCTATTGAGACTAGCTCATTGTTGTGCTCGAGGGACTGCTCCTAGGAATTTTTTGGACACCAAGTTTTTTGTGTGTGCACTGTTCATGTGCTGCGCACTGTTCACGTGCTGCGCACTGTTCACGTCCCGAACATTGTTCACATTGGTAGCGGCCGTGAGTAGTAGTGTTGCCATGAGTTTCCAAACAAACAAAAAAAATCAGCATTGTTAGTGGTTGGCCGTGAGGAGAAAAAAGAGAAGAAAGAAAAAAAGAGAGGAAAAAACAGAGAACCCACAAAAAAAAAAGAGACGGCAAAAACTTCGGCCATAGTGTTGCTTTGTTCTGTTGGAGCATTGTTATATTTTTGTCTCCGCTACTGTTCGCGTACCATAATTTTTTAGCAATCTTGTGCCCTCATATCCTATTTTTGAGCACTAGCTAGCGTCTCTTCTTGAACTATTGCAATACGAGCATTCGCATCCATCTGAAATTGTTCGTGTTATCGCTCATTCCTTTGATTGCAATAGTCCCTTTATCATTGTGCGTGTGTTGCTGTTTATTCCTCTCTTATATTTATCGATCAGCAATTAGGCATTGTGAGTCTCGTTTGGATTGCTACCTAGCTCGACAATCTTTAAATTCTGAATTTGTTAGGTTGTTTTCCTCACTTAGCTCCACAAAAACATCTGTGTCATGTATTGACTGTCGTTCTTGATATTCGCTCGCACAATCTTGGTTGGTCGTTCGTTTCTACGAGCTTAAGTTTTGCTACTCTTAATTTACTTCGGAACGATACAACTTGCTTTGTTTTAGAACAGTAGTTGAGAGTTTCCCATTTTTTCCCACATATATTGTCACTTGGTATTTTTACTACTGTAACAATGTTAGGAAGCGAGCAGGACAAGGATCTGGACGGCAACCTTACTGATCCTGTCACCAAGATGTCCTTCCATACACTTCGTGCCATGCTCTGAGACAAGTTTTGGACTGAGGTCGACCTGGTGCGCGGCAACCTTGGGCGTGTCCAAAACAACTTGGACGGTCTAGGGACAGATTTTCAGAAGTTGTCCGTGACCGTTGAAGACAACCACAAGGTACTGCTCGACGCTATTGCCAACCTTACTGCTTCAATGCAGCTGGGTACATGTGGCGATGCGGGGAGTGTACACCTCCCGTACGAGCCGCGTGACGAGACGGATGCGGAGGCTGCCGCTAGACAGCAGCGTGAGGATGAACCACGCCAACGACAATTCGACGAATAGGCGCGTGTACGCGAGGTGGCGCAACAACACCGTGTTGTTGCTGAGGTCACGACGCGTCCCCCTGCACAAGGGCGCGGCCGTACCAATGGCACAGGAGGAGATGGTGCCCTCCTGGGCGCCAACGATGTCATCCACAATGGTGCCTATGGAGGCGCGCATGACGGCGCATTTGGAGGTGCTTACAATGGTGCCCATGGAGGAGGTCGTGGCAACTGCCACAATGACAATGATGGCGACGAGTCCGTGTTCGACGACTATATGCCACGCCGTCAACATAATTAGTATGCCCGCAATCGTCGGCGCGATGAGGACGCCGATGATGATCTTGTTGCAAAGCCCAAATTCACAATGCCGTCCTTTGAAGGTACTACAGATGTGGAGGTTTATCTTGCATGGGAGCTGAAAGTTGATAAGCTGTTCCGCATGAACCGCTATTCTGATCAGCGCAAGTTGGATCTGGCCGTTGCTGCTTTGGACGGATATTGTAACATCCCAATTTTCTGAGCTTTAAAAATCCTTTGAATAGTTAGTAGAGAGGAAATTCACCATTTGGATTTATTTGAATTTAATTCAAAAGCTTAAATAAGCCCTTGGTGTAACAAAACAATTTAATATGACTAAAGTCAACATGAACAATGGTCAAAACTATTTTATTTGGATTCTATGTGCTTGGATATATTTTCTAGAATTTTCTAGAATTTTTTCAAGTTCATTTGCTAATTTCTTTTGCCATTTGGAATTTCTGGTATTTTCTAAAATAGAAAAGCAATTAAAATCTCCTAAATAGTGTTCAGGCCGATTTCCAACTCGGTCGCCCCATCCGCTTATTGCTTTGCCCAATCTCCCAATCAAATCGCGCCTGACCAGTCCATGAGGCCTGAGCAGTTGTGCAGCCCACCCATCACCAAGACACGCCTGTTTTCCACTCGCGACTCACCCGAGCCTCGGCACTGTCAGCGGCCCCACTCGTTCTGTTAAATCGTCTTGAAACCGTCGGGGAGTTTGTTACGCCGCCGCTCGGCCGTTCGTGGGCGTCCGTGCCCTGGACTCTCCCGAGCCGCCGCCTATATAAGGGAGGCAAGCCCTTGCCCTCCGCTTCCTTTCCGCCGCCGCCTCCCCGTCAGCGCCTAACCCTAGCCGCCGCAGGAGCCGTAGATCCAATCTCGCCGCCGCAACTCCGACGAGCAATTCCGCCGCACCCAAAGCCACCGGAGCCTCGACACCTGCACCGTCGGCATCGCGCGAGCAAGAGGAACCCCGGGGTCACCTTCGTTTCGTCGGAGAAGCCCTCTAGCACCGTCGCCGTCGAGCCTGAAGCCCCGCCGCCGCTTCTACCTTGCCGCCGGCCACCTCGATCATCCTTGAGCACCCGTGAGCACCTCGTTGTGATCCCCGCATCCTCCTCTACCTCCCTGTACCACCCACCGCCGGCGATTCGCCGGAACCATTGGTTCCCGTGCGCCGCCGCCCTCGCCGCCGTCCACGTCGGCTGCCACCTCGGTGCCGCGTCACTTCTTTCCGCCGCGTGTCGTCCACGTGTGCGCTGAGTTAGCGCCACATGCGCACGCCCACCAGCTCAGCCCCAGTCCAGATCCAATTGGCTCGGTGGACTTGGTCCACCGTGAGCCATGTCACTGACGTGTGGGTCCCACACGTCAGGTTTTTCTTTTTATTTATCTTTTCTGGAAATTCCTTCGCTGACGCCAGCATTGCGCAATAATCCGGTTTTTCTTTTAAAGAATAATTCGAAAATTCAGTAAATCCAATTTCTTAGGGTTTTTCTTTAGATCCAAACTTCCAAAGCCCATAACTTTTGCATCCTAACTCCAAATCAGTCCATTCAAATTTCTAAATTCCTATAAATTCAAGATCTATTTAATGGAGATATTTATTTATTTATTTTGAGTTGTTTTGCCTCTATTATTTATTTAGTTTGTTTGTTTGCTTCGTTTGCGAGTAGACTTCGACGCTTCGGGAAGATTTGAAGAAGAAGGAACACATCAAGACCAAGATCAATTCCTAGACCTGTTCCAAGGCAAGTCATGCTTTGACCATGATTGAATCCCAGTTTTCTAAATGTTATTTTAATTCAAAGTATTGCATTTTATTTCAAGTAATTATTTAAATACTTTTGGGATTAGTTATCAAATCCAATCTGTTATGCCTTCCTTGTATAATTGTTATGCCTTGATCCTTTGTCACCCTAGTTGATATTTAGTTGGTTAATATTGTAGCACCAACGTGGGTTGGTTAGTGCGATTAGATTGCTTAGCCATGCCACGAATCATCTTTTCATGTAGAGTGCAATTATTAACTTGACTAAGTGACTATGTAACTTTGTAATAATTTGTGTGTACTGTGTGTCTTTGTGGCATGTGTTGCACTTAAATCAACTGGGTGGGAAAAAGGTTTGGACTGAGGCAAGTGGAGGAAACTGTGTGATATGGTGGCTATGTGATATGGGATTGTGAATCTGTGTGTCAAATTAATCTGTGTGCCTTAGTTAGAACAATGGAAGTCTTGCCTCGGTCATTTAAGGACTGAACTTTGTGCGCCATTGAATTGAGCCCTCTGTCGCGACCACATACTGTTATGGGGCCGGGCCTAGCATAATAAGATCTGAATTCTTGGCATTGATTGCTCGAGCGATGGGTTAGGCTATGTGAAAAGGGTGGAGGTGTGTGCTACCATGTAGTCGCATCATGGAACGATTCGCCGCTTCCACATCCAACGGTGTGTGTTGTACCACACACTTGTGTATGGTTTGGTATGACATAAGCACATCGGGAGCATCTATGTTAGGATGAAGTTTCAAATGCTTTGTTACAATTAGTACTTGCAACACTGGTTTGTATCTTGTGGGTGTAATAGCCCAAAATTTCAATTTCAGAGAAAATTTAAAACTATTTATTTTTGTGGAAATTCTGAAATTTTTAAAACTTTTTCTTAATTAGTTAAGGCTAAAATAAATTTAACTACAAAATCTATTATCAAGTTTAAGTTGGAAATAATTTTATTAAGTATAAAATGTCTCTAATAATTTATGAGAATTTTTCTAGAATTTTTGGAATTATTTTGCTATATTCTAAAGTGAAATGAATTAAACTGAATATTTAAAATAGAAAATGAAAAGAAAATCGAAAACAGCAATTGGGCGAAACTTGGCTCGCCCATTTACTCCTACTTACGCTGCATGCCCAAGCCGCCCACACAAAGACCGCCTCTCATCCCGCCTACCCTTTCTCTGAACCGTCCGATGTGCATCGAACGGCCACAGAACGGCCACGCCGCACACACTCTTTAGCCACCCGATGCAAATCCAACGCTCCGCCCGTTTTCTTCTCCCCGTCTTCTTCTACCTCCAGCCAGCCACAAGCCGCCGCCATTGCCGCCTTCAAAGCTCTTAAACGCGCCATTTATGCCTCCTTACTTCACGCGATCGCGCGCATTCAAATCCACGTATCTCTCGCTTCCATTCCGTCCGTTTTCCCTCTCTTTAACCCTCTTTATTCTCCACTTCGCCGCCGCCATTGAAGCCGCACGATCTCCGTCTCATCGCTTTGCCGGCCCCTATAAAGGGAGCCTCGGGCGCCTCCATTTCCACAACACATCGCCACCACTCACATCTTCCTCCTCCTCTGTGAAGCCCCAATTTTAGAGTTCTTCGCGGCGGGAAGAATTGGTTTCTTCTTCAATTCGGCCTCGCCAAGATGGCGCTCCGCCTCGTTGAGTACGCGTCTCGACATCGCCACACCCGCGACACTCGTGCGTGCATCCGTTTTGCGGAAACCCTCGAGAGCCTCTACCTCACCGTCGACCCGCGCCGCCGCCGCTCAACCTCGCGCCGATCGTCTTTCGCCGTTTTCATGCAACTCCGGTGAGCATCGTGACCAAGATCTTCCGCTCTCTGTTGCAATCATTCACTCGTTTCGCCGAGGCTCGTAGCTCGGCGAGGTCCTCACCGGAGAGTCACCGCTCGGGCCTCGTGGCTGACCACCTCGAGCCACCGGCGCCACCTCGGCATAAGCTCCGACGTGGTGCTGCGTGGCATGCCACGTCACACGCACACCACCACACCTTCTGCTAGGGGTCCATGGACATGTTCCATGTGGCCGAGCCTATGTCACTGGGCCCCACCCGGAAAAATTAATTCAAATTCATTTAAATTCGGAAAATCATCGCTGACGTCATCATGCAATAATATTTAGAATTCTCTTTAGAAAAATAATTCAGGAAATTGTTTAAATAACAGATTTAGTTTAAAATTTGTAAAATTCATAACTTTTGCATTATAACTCCAAATTAGATGATTCAAGTTGCTAAAATTTTAGAAAATTATTGTCTAACTAAATAAAATATAATAATTCAATTTAGAGTTCATTTTAGTTCTGTTTTAGAATTTAGAATTCTTTTAAATATCAAATTTAGGTTAAAATTTATAAAATTCATAATAATTGAATCCTAACTCCAAATTTAGTGAAACAAATTTCTAAAATTTTATAATTTGATTATCTAGCTCAATAAAATAAAATTATTATATTTAGACTTGGTTTATTTTGTATTTTTGAGTTTTATTTGAATTTTATTTGATTTGCCTTATTTTCACGTTTAGACTTTGACGATTAGGGAATTAGATACTTCTCAAGACGTAGATTTTCGGTATCTGCAAAGGCAAGTTATACTTTGACCATTTTGCCCTATTATTTTAAAGTTAATTAAATTCAGTTTTTAAATTATTAAATGCATGCATAATTTTATTCAAGTATTTCAAATTCTGTTTAAATAATTAGTTATTCCTATTATCCTTGTATGCCAAATTTTGGATGTTGCCATGTCATTCCTTTGTCACTTTAGATAAATTATTATGTTTAATAATCAAATGCTTCGCAAATACTTAGATCATGATTTATGTTTTTGGGAGAATTTTAGCCAACTCAATAAAATTTGTTTGAAAATTAAAACTATGGTATTGTTTTACCATAGAGAATTTGTAAAGATGGTTTTATAGAAATAAAATCAAAAGGGTTTGGACTTGGGCGAAAAGGATGAATGGTGGGTGCGTTTTATGCACCTGCTTAGTCTGGTTAAGATTAAGACCGTGGTTTAAATTGAATGACGCCCAAGTCAATTGAGGACCGGTCTTTGGCGCATTTTGTTATGCCTTATCGTACAACCACATGTCTGTATGGGCGGGACACAGCTAAATAATTTGTAATACCTCTTAGTTATTTGTGCTATGTTGTATGTATGGGTGTCGGGTGAAGACAGCTTTTCCCATCTGGCGCAAGAGGGGTTTTGGAGGACAGTCGGTCAATGGAAGCGAAACCTTAGCGGGCACAAGTACTTTGAGGTAGAACATTGTAACGGCCTTGTGATGTTTGCTCTGTCACACGCCTTAGGAAGCGTGGATTGGCCGACACAAAGAGTATAATATCTCGTGTGGGTAAAGTTGTACAAACTCTGCAGAGTAGAAACTATTCGAATAGCCGCGTCCACGGTCATGGACATGCTAGCAAAGCCACTCAGAGTTAGTTTTGTTTTTGGTTTTAAAATGATTTCAACAGATAATTTCAGGATGGATAGTCCTGTGGGAAAATTGGGCGGGTAGCCATTGTGATTGGAGGATATCCATCATCTTTTATGGAGGTTATCCACAATAAACTATTGTTATTTAGAATGGTGATTTAGATTATTGTATAAAATGGCTTTGTAATCTAATATGATTATTTAAATTAAAAGCTATGCTTTACATAAAATAACCTTGCCAGTATCCTTTGTCTACCTTATGCATGCATATCAATTCCATATTGGGTGTAACTTGCGAGCACGGTAGTAGTGCTCACTCTTGCTGAATAATCTTTATTCAGGAGAAGATATCTACCAAGACGGTGAGGATCTTGACGCCTAGGCTGCGCCCCCAGACGATTGCCTGTGGCGAATCGTTGGGTCTACTACTATTATTCTGCTTCCGCTGTGTTTTACTTTATTTGGCCTCAGGCCCTTTGTAATAAACTCTGAATAAATATTAATAAAATGCGTGATATGTTTTGATTATCACTTTTGTTTGACTGTACATTAGATATCTGGACTAATGTATGAACACGAGAGAATTCGGGATCCTTCGCTCCGAGTTCGACAAAAGTGGTATCGAGCCATATCGATTGTAGGTCGGGCTTTAGAATTTTCTTAAGGATTTATTTTTCAAAAACTAAACATATTTTGAGTCTATTCAAGAGTCTTCTCAACATTTCTTTTTAAAATGGTTATCAACTCATCTTATTCTCTAAATTGTAGATGGTCAACAACCAACTCGGATTTCCCATGGAATTTTCACGGGACACCGGGTGCACTTCTATGGAAGATGATGCAACACTTAGGTTACAACCAGAGACCAACTTATCAAGGGTACATGTATAAAGTGGGGAACCAAGAGCGTTGGAGACTTGAAGTAATCCTCACGCCAACCTTCAACCAAACACAAACCACCACATCTTGACGCCCAAAGAGGCGGATAATTTGTTGATGGACTTGAGGATGCAGCCAGAGAGGCAACACGTCGCCTCGCCACATTTACAACAATTATTTTGAAGACTCGAAGTTTCACTACCACCCCATGCACATTCCGGCTAAATTTGGATAGCACCTTTAGTCTCGCTGAGTATGAGGACTCTCTGAGCTTACTCACCAAGTGGACTGTCTAAGGCAATGGATTATGCCTCTGGGAACACTCTGGATGAACTGCGTAATACTCGAATAGCACGCTAGATGCGTAAGAAAGGCCGAAAGCGGCGGAAGAAGAGTCAAGCTATATACAAGGCGAGAGAGGTAGTACTTGCAGCCGATTATACCCTCTTACACCTTAGTCAGTATCTCATATGATCGTTAGATCTAATTATGAGCTATCAATGTCTCTTGTGATAGCCATAATCAAACAATAAAATAAAATAATAAAAGGACTATTTTGGCAAAATTTGGTTCTTTTGTCTTGTGCTTGTTAGTTCTTGGGCTGTTAAAAATATTATTCCTTAGAACTTTATTTCTATACTCTATTACGAGTCTTTAGAAGATTCCACAGATGGTTACCACACGCGGCGATGGTAGCGCTCAAGGCCAAGGAAATCCAAACGCAGATTACCGGAAAACCTGTCCGAGAACCACCTCCTCCACGTGCGAAGGGCCTCGATTGGCGCGGATGATGTGTCAATCGATCGATAGACACTGTTAGCTCACCCATTAACATCAACCAAGCGGCACCGGCTCAAGCACCACCACCACCTCCACCGCACAAAGATTGACCATGGCGAAATTTATGCGTGTCGTCCACCGACCTTCTCAAAGAAGACCTGAGCCAATGGATGCCGATGGTCGGATCCGTGCTATCGGGAAGAAGCCGGATATCACTCAATGTCTTGATCGTGAGAGAGTCTGTTTGCCTCTCATCGACTCACGGTCCCGCATCGTAATGGTGGGATAACTATAACATCTCCCATGCCGATCTTGCAGACTATCTCTTGGGAGGAGTTTGTGCGGGCTTTTCGCCATGCACATATTCCTTGAGGATAATGACCCTAAAGAAGAAAGAGTTCCACGCTCAAACAAGGCAACCGCACGGTGGGGAATACTGCACAAATTCAACCACTTGCTCGCTATGCCCCAAAGAGATGTGGCTAGTGATGAAGAAAGGCAGAAAGGTTCATGGATGGTTTAAGCGATGAGATCTCGATCCACCGGTCTCCAATGACTACACCGACTTCCAGCGGTTAGTGAATAAAGCTTTCGCCAGAGGCCAAACATCTGCAGATGGAGAACATAAGCGGAGGATGGCGCTCGAAGTACAATCTTTGAGGACAACCCAAGCCTCGCGTTACCGGCCTCGGCCACCACAACGTGGAGGATTTGATCTTCCACACTCGAGCTCGGTACCAACACAAATACCAATACTTGAAAGCTTCGTAGCAACTCAAGCTGGAGGTCGGTCTCGGCGAAGAATCCGATTTCATCAAGAATCTGAGTGACTTGTTTCCCTCAAGAACGAGACGGGGCATTATGCTAACAGATGCCCTAAGAAGTCGCAAGGTGCACCACCGCTAGGCCAAGACCAGAGTTCCGACCACGGTGGCAATCAAAAGCCGGCGATCCGAGATCTGAAGGGCGTGTGAACCACGTTATCTGCAGAGGAAGCTCAAGTAGCACCGATGTCGCCCTGGTGCGTTTCCAATCAATTCATGACCAAATTAGTTCTATTTGATTCCGAGCATCGCACTCTTTTGTTTCCAATAAATTTGTGGGAAAACATGGGTTACCTATCTCTCCTTTAGATAATCCTATGATAATTCACTCCCGGGCTCGAAATGAGAACTAGTTATCTTTGCCCAAACCTTACCCTTGAAATATCCTGAGTAACCTTCCTAGCAGATTTGATAGTTTTGCATTCTCAAGGTTTGGATGTGATTCTTGGAATGGATTGGCTAGCCAAGAATCAAGGACAAATAAATTGTGCCAATAGGTCTATTGCTCTTACCAATAAGCAAGGAATCTCGGTGGAATTCAAGCCCAAGACTAGTCTGGAGGAAGATCGGTTCTAACCAACTTGAAAGAGTTAAAGCTTGAAGATATACCGATGGTACAAGAATTTCGGATGTTTTCCTAATGAACTACGGCATGCCACCCGACGAGGACGTAGTATTTATAATTGACTTAGTTCGAGGACCGCCCCAATCTCAAAGCGACCCTCTGAGAATGCCTACCAATGAGTTGGCAGAGATGAAGAAACAGATAATGGAACTAAAAGCAGAAAAGGTTATATCTGCCAAGCTCATCACCTTGGGGAGCGCCGGTATTATTTGTCAAGAAAAAGACAATAGTATGAGAATGTGTGTGGATTACGATCACTTAATGAAGTGACAATCAAGAATAAGTACCGCTACCTAGGATCGATGATCTGCTTTGATCAATTAAAGGAGCAAGTGTATTTTCAAGATTGACTTGAGATCCGCTATCACCAATCAAGATCGCACGAAGAAGATATCCCAAGACGCATTCACAACCAGATATGGATGTATGAATTCACAGTGATGTCGTTCGGTTTGACAAACGCCTCGCTTATTTCATGAATATGATGAACAAAGTGTTCATGGAATTCCTGGATAAGTTTGTGGTTGTGTTCATCGATGACATTCTCATTTATTCAAAGAATGAAGAAGAACACGAGGATCATCTCGAGAATAATTTTGGGAAAACTTCAGAGAAAATCAGCTTTATGCCAAATTTAGCAAGTCGAATTTTGGCTAAGTCAAGTGGCATTCCTTGGACATATTGTGTCGGCAGGAGGAGTTGCGATAGATCGATCAAAGTTGAAGCCGTAATGGATTGGAAACAACCCAAGTCTGTCTCGGAGGTGAGAAGTTTCCTTGGATTAGCGGGTATTACATGATTTATTGAAGGGTTCTCCAAGATAGCAAGACCCATGACTCAACTTCAAAAAGGAGAAAAAGTTTGAATGGACAGAGGCACGTGAAAAGAGTTTCCAAGAACTCAAGAAGAGATTAGTGTACGCACCAAGCATATCTTGCCGATATTCATAAGGACTTTGAAATCTTCTGTGATGCATCCCGTCAAGGACTTGGATGTGTACTTATGCAAGAAGGTAAAGTAGTGGCTTATGCATCTCGTCAGTTAAGACCACACGAAGGAAATTATCCGACTCATGATCTCGAGTTAGCAGCAATTGTGCATGCTCTGAAAATCTGGCGGCATTATCTCATTGGTAACCGCTGTGAGATTTTCACGGATCATAAGAGTCTGAAATACATTTTTACTCAGTCAGAACTCAACCTCAGACAACGAAGATGGCTAGAGCTGATAAAAGATTACGACCTTGGAATTCATTATCATCCGGGTAAAGCAAATGTAGTTGCAGATGCCCTGAGTAGAAAGGCGTATTGCAATACCATCCTGGTTCAGAAGAATCAGCCAGAATTGTATGAAGAACTGAAGCATCTAAATCTGGAGATTGTCAACCAAGGATGTGTCAATGCTTTGGAAGTTCAACCCACTCTTCAGAGTCAGATTAGAGAAAAACAGTTAGAAGACGAAGACATCAAAGAAATCAAAAGAATATGAGAAGAGGCAAAGTCCGTGATTCTCGAGGATGAGCAAGGAACAGTATGGTTTGGAAATCGCATCTGTGTGCCTAATCAGCAGGAATTAAAACAGTCAATTCTAAAAGAAGCTCATGAATCACCCTACTCCATTCATCCCGGAAGTACCAAAATGTACCAGGATCTGAAGGAGAAGTATTGGTGGAGTCAAGATGAAGCGAGAATCGCTGAGTTAAATGCACATTGCGATATATGTCAACGAGTTAAGGCGAGCACCAAAGACCCGTGGTTTGTTGCAACCACTACCGATTCTGAATGGAAGTGGGAAGAAATTGGTATGGATTTCATTATCGGACTTCCTAGGACCCAAACAGATGTGACTCCATTTGGGTGATAATTGACCGATTGACCAAAGTGGCCCATTTCATTCGATCAAGACCACCTATCGAGTAGCAAACTAGCGAATTATATGTGGCCAAGATTGTTTGTTTACATGGTGTACCCAAGAAGATTGTCTCGATAGAGGTTCCCGATTCACATCCCGATTTTGGAAGAGCCTCCATGAAGCTTTAGGAACCGGGCTCAATTTGATCTGACTTATCACCCTCGACGGATGGTCGATGAGCGCGTCAACCAAGTTCTTGAGGACATGCTTGAGCACATGCCTTAGATTATGGAAAAAGTTGGGACAAGAATCGCCCTTTGCGAAATTCTCATATAACAATAGCTATCAAGCTAGCTTCTGATGTCTCCATTTGAAGCTTTATATGGCGAAAATGCGTAACTCCGCTCCTTTGGGATGAAGTAGGAGAGCACCAATTCTTGGACGGAATTGATCAAAGACGAAAGCAAGGTTAAAGCAATAAGAGAACGTCGAAAGTAGCTCAAACCCGATGTAAAAGTTATCTTGACAATCGAAGAAGAGAATTGACATTTGAAATAGGAGATTTTGTTTATCTCGAGTTACTCCACTTAGGGAGTAAGAAGGTTTCAACCAAAGGAAAACTCGCACCTGATTTGTGGGTCCTTACAAAATTTTGGCAAAGAGAGGTGAAGTCGCTTATCGGTTGGGCCGCCAACCTCCTTGTCTGCGACACAACGTCTTTCATGTGTCACAACTAAAGAAGTGCCTTCGAGTGCGGAGGATCGACTCTTTTAGAGAGTATCGATCTACAAGAAGACCTCACTTATGTAGAACAACCAATCAAGATTTTAGACGTCGCAGAGCGTGTTACGAGAGCAAGATCATCCGATCATATAAAGTTCAATTGGAGCCACCACCTGAAAGTGAAGCCACCTGGGAGCGAGAGGAAGATCTTAAGGCAGAGTATCCCCATCTTCTTGCTGGCCAAATCTGAATCTCGGGGTCGAGATTCCTTTAAGGGGGGAAGGTTTGTAACAGCCCAAAATTTCAATTTCAGAGAAAATTTAAAACTATTTATTTTTGTGGAAATTCTGAAATTTTTAAAACTTTTTCTTAATTAGTTAAGGCTAAAATAAATTTAACTACAAAATCTATTATCAAGTTTAAGTTGGAAATAATTTTATTAAGTATAAAATGTCTCTAATAATTTATGAGAATTTTTCTAGAATTTTTGGAATTATTTTGCTATATTCTAAAGCTGAAATGAATTAAACTGAATATTTAAAATAGAAAATGAAAAGAAAATCGGAAAACAGCAATTGGGCCGAAACTTGGCTCGGCCCATTTACTCACACGCATACGCGCGGCCCAAGCCGGCCCACACAGCACCGGCCTCTCATCCCGCCTACCCTTTCTCTGAACCGTCCGATGTGCATCGAACGGCCACAGAACGGCCACGCCGCACACACTCTTTAGCCACCCGATGCAAATCCAACGCTCCGCCCGTTTTCTTCTCCCCGTCTTCTTCTACCTCCAGCCCGCGCGCACCGCCGCCATTGCCGCCCTTCGTAAAGCTCTTAAACGCGGCCATTTATGCCTCCTTACTTCACGCGATCGTGCGCATTCAAATCCACGTATCTCTCCGCTTCCATTCCGTCCGTTTTCCCTCTCTTTAACCCTCTTTATTCTCCACTTCGCTCGCCGCCGCCATTGAAGCCGCACACGATCTCCGTCTCATCGCCTGCCCCGGCCCCTATAAAGGGAGCCTCGGGAGCGCCTCCATTTCCACAACACATCGCCACCACTCACATCTTCCCTCCTCCTCTGTGAAGCCCCAATTTTAGAGTTCTTCGCCGGCGGGAAGAATTGGTTTCTTCTTCAATTCCGGCCTCGCCAGTGACGCTCCGGCCTCGTTGAGTACGTCTACGACATCGTCACAGCTTCGCGACACTCGTGCGTGCATCCGTTTTGCCGGGAGCCTCTACCTCACCGTCAGCCCCGCGCCGCCGCCGCTCAACCTCGTCGCCGATCGTCTTTCCGCCGCGTTTTCATGCAACTCCGGTGAGCATCGTGACCAGCATCTTCCGCTCTCTCTGTTGCAATCATTCACTCGTTTCGCCGAGGCTCGTAGCTCCGGCGAGGTCCTCACCGGAGAGTCACCGCACTCGGGCCTACGTGGCCTGACCACCTCGGAGCCAGCTGGCGCCACCTCAGCATAAGCTCCGACGTGGTCACTGCGTGGCGACACGCCACACGACACCACCACACCTTCTGCTGGGGGTCCATGGACATGTTCCATGTGAGCCGAGCCTATGTCACCTGGGCCCCACCTGTCAGAAAATTAATTCAAATTCATTTAAATTCCGGAAAATCATCGCTGACGTCATCATGCGCAATATTTAGAATTCTCTTTAGAAAAATAATTCAGAAATTGTTTAAATAATGATTTAGTTTAAAATTTGTAAAATTCATAACTTTTGCATTATAACTCCAAATTAGATGATTCAAGTTGCTAAAATTTTAGAAAATTATTGTCTAACTAAATAAAATATAATAATTCAATTTAGAGTTCATTTTAGTTCTGTTTTAGAATTTAGAATTCTTTTAAATATCAAATTTAGGTTAAAATTTATAAAATTCATAATAATTGAATCCTAACTCCAAATTTAGTGAAACAAATTTCTAAAATTTTATAATTTGATTATCTAGCTCAATAAAATAAAATTATTATATTTAGACTTGGTTTATTTTGTATTTTTGAGTTTTATTTGAATTTTATTTGATTTGCCTTATTTTCACGTTTAGACTTTGACGATTAGGAATTAGATACTTCTCAAGACGTAGATTTTCCAGATCGCTGCGAAGGCAAGTTATACTTTGACCATTTTGCCCTATTATTTTAAAGTTAATTAAATTCAGTTTTAAATTATTAAATGCATGCATAATTTTATTCAAGTATTTCAAATTCTGTTTAAATAATTAGTTATTCCTATTATCCTTGTATGCCAAATTTTGGATGTTGCCATGTCATTCCTTTGTCACTTTAGATAAATTATTATGTTTAATAATCAAATGCTTCGCAAATACTTAGATCATGATTTATGTTTTTGGGAGAATTTTAGCCAACTCAATAAAATTTGTTTGAAAATTAAAACTATGGTATTGTTTTACCATAGAGAATTTGTAAAGATGGTTTTATAGAAATAAAATCAAAAGGGTTTGGAC
This sequence comes from Phyllostachys edulis, assembly GCA_036346405.1. NCBI lineage: Eukaryota > Viridiplantae > Streptophyta > Magnoliopsida > Poales > Poaceae > Phyllostachys > Phyllostachys edulis. The sequence goes on along the minus strand of CM070549.1, from coordinate 70,538,434 downwards.
TTGGGCGAAAAGGATGAATGGTGGGTGCGAGTTTATGCACGGCTTAGTCTGGTTAAGATTAAGACCGTGGTTTAAATTGAATGACGCCAAGTCAATTGAGGACCGGTCTTTGGCGCATTTTGTTATGCCTTATCAGTACAACCACATGTCTGTATGGGCAGGACTGCTAAATAATTTGTAATACCTCTTAGTTATTTGTGCTATGTTGTATGTATGGGTGTCGGGTGCAGACAGCTTTTCCCATCTGGCGCAAGAGGGGTTTTCGGAGGACTGTCCACCAATGGAAGCGAAACCTTAGCGGGCACAAGTACTTTGAGGTAGAACATTGTAACGACCTTGTGATGTTTGCTCACACACGCCTTAGGAAGCGTGGATTGGCCGACACAAAGAGTATAATATCTCGTGTGGGTAAAGTTGTACAAACTCTGCAGAGTAGAAACTATTGAATAGCGCGTCCACGGTCATGGACATGCTAGCAAAGCCACTCGAGTTAGTTTTGTTTTTGGTTTTAAAATGATTTCAACAGATAATTTCGGATGGATAGTCCTGTGGGAAAATTAGGCGGGTAGCCATTGTGATTGGAGGATATCCATCATCTTTTATGGAGGTTATCCACAATAAACTATTGTTATTTAGAATGGTGATTTAGATTATTGTATAAAATGGCTTTGTAATCTAATATGATTATTTAAATTAAAACCGCTATTTGCTTTCATAAAATAACCTTGCCAAGATCCTTTGTCTACCTTATGCATGCATATCAATTCCATATTGGTGTAACTTGCGAGCACGGTAGTAGTGCTCACTCTTCTGAATAATCTTTATTCAGAGAAGATATCTACCAAGGCGGTGAGGATCTTGACGCTTAGGTCAAGCGCTTCGCATTTATTACTGTGGCGAATCGTTGGGTCTACTACTATTATTCGCTTCATTGTGTTTTACTTTGTTTGGCCTCGGGCCCTTTGTAATAAACTCGAATAAATATTAATAAAATCGTGATATGTTTTGATTATCACTTTTGTTTGATTGTGTACATTAGATATCTGGACTAATGTATGAACACGAGAATTCGGGATCCTTCGCTCCCGAGTTCGACAAAAGTGGTATCAGAGCCATATCGACTGTAGGTCGTGGCTTTAGAATTTTCTTAAGGATTTATTTTTCAAAAACTAAACATATTTTGAGTCTATTCAAGAGTCTTCTCAACATTTCTTTTTAAAATGGTTATCAACTCATCTTATTCTCTAAATTGTAGATGGCTGAACAACCAACTCGGATTTCCCATGGAAGTGTACAAACTCTGCAGAGTGTAAACAATCTATTCGAATAGCCGCGTCCGCGGTCATGGATAATGCTCGGGGATTTCACACGAGGGGTAGATCTTCATAAACTGTGTGGGAAGGGAGCTGTGTGATCTAAATCATATGGCTATGTGAATAATCTGTTTAGGCCGTGTGTGTCTTTGTGAAATCAAATTGCTAAAATTATTATTGTCTATTTGTTTTACCTATTTTCAATCTATTAATTGTATTCAACTGCAAATGTTGCATTTCTGCAAAAGAACCACAAAATGCCATTCCCTTGTAATAAGCCTGCATGTATAATTGCATTTCTGTGGTGTGACTTGCGAGTACGGTGTGTACTCACGCTTGCTTTAAAATAAATCAAGCAGAAGAGGCGGAGTCTTCACCAGCATTTGAGGAGGAGTTTATCGAAGGTGCCTGATCGTGGGGTCTTGATCCCCGTCGGTTGCCTGTGGTGAATCAATGGGATGCCGTTACCGTTTCTGTTTTCGTTGCTTTATTTCTCTATTAGCCCTGCGTGGCTTAATAAATGTAAACTCGACCGTAAGGTCAAACCATTATTTATTAATCAAATTATTCGTTATTGCTATTATTCGCTTGTGTGGATCGATATCCATCTTTGTTGACACTGTGTGCACTAGCGTGATCCTGGACTAGTGCATTATACACAGAGGGTCCAGAATTGCATTTTTGGGTCCCGACAGATATGCTGCTACATGGTGGGAGCGCTGTGTGCAACAGCGTATGGAGCGACACGAACCACGTGTTGTTACATGGGACGAGCTGAAGCGACAGATGCACGCATGCTTTGTACCTACACATTACAAGTGCTCGCTGCATGAGAAGCTGATTGGGTTGCGATAGTGTGGGGACCCCGAGATCAGATCCGTTTCAAGCTAAGTAATTACGCCGAAAGAGTACAATACTTAACATGAAATGAAAACAATTCCGAGTACCCAGACATGTGTCTCATGTTAGCTCCCAAGGATCAGTGACTAACATGCACATATCCAAACACAACATTGCATTCACATCCATACATAATATACAAGAATAATGGAATCGTAAATACAACATCATTGAATAGAAATATAATGTACAAGTTTGCATAAGAGGACCAATCGGCCAAAAGTAATTATCAAATGATAAATCGCAGCGGAAGACAAACTTAAAATAAAAAGGGTATAACCAAGTTGGCATGCCCACAATCCCACAAGCAACCAAGCGGGATTAAAGTCGAAGCGTCAAGTACTTTACCCAATTTGAATGACTTCTCACCAACAAATGGACAATTTTAAGTACAAAGTTGTACTCATGAGACTTTTCAAGAAAAATAAGGATGCATGTAAGTATCAAAGGAAGGCTACTACACTAGTCAATTTTCAGCATAAAGCAAGTTTTGTAATTAGATAAACAGTATAGATTTAACTTGCCATTTTTAAAACATTTATAAAACATTGTATAACAGTAAGCAATGATCATCAACAGTATAATCTCCAAATATAATCAACACACGAACATCCCATTCGTGACACAAATCATTCTATAACAAATTAACAAGCGAACATCCCGTTCGAGATAACATTTCAGATCTGGACAAACTAACATAAAGACATAACATTTTTAACCATAACCCAAACCAAAGTTCCCATGAGCTAACTGTGCATGCTTTCCCACAAGTGATGTCCATAACCGGGGACACGGCTATTCGAATAGATTTATTTGACTCTACAGAGTTGTACAGCTTTACCCACACGATATGCATACCTTGTAATGTCGCCATGCACTCTTCCGTAGGAGTGTGACTAAGATGTCATAATGAGGCCATTACAATGTCATGTCCTAACTATCAAACCACCCGAGGATGTCCACCATGGCAGGCTATCGTACGCGCTAGAACCACAGCTAACCCCATTGTGTAAGTAAGTCCCTTGCGTAGTTTCACGGCAAACGCAAAAGACCCTTAAGGGCAAGAAAAGAAAAGTGTAACATGCCCCCACCAGATTGACAAGAGAGCCATTAAAACCAAACAACAATAATTGTCAATCTGATTGTGTTTTGATAGCTAACACACAACAAATTATTAAGCCAAGACTTCGCCATTATCCCAACGTGTGGTTGTATGTAAGACTTGGTTCATCACACCACAGACCGGTCCTCAAATACCTGGACGAGGCTACGCGAATCCGGGACCACCCCTTCATCACCCTATCACCCGTCCAAGTCCAACACACAACAACAACCCATCAACAAATTCATAATAATCAAATACGAAGATCTGGACATTTTCCTCAAATTCAACATAATCAAATCCATATAATCCTCAAATTTCATTAAGATTCAATTCGATCCATCGGCCGATGGACTAGCTCCATCAACCATTATTGACTACAACTACTAGCACGACTAAGCATCGTTCTACAAATTAGCAACAATCCCATATAACATATATCCTTAATCATTCAAGGTGAAAAGGGTAATCAACATTCAAAGGAAGGCCAATGCAGCAAGTAGGGAATTAACTACTTCTACCCATGAACATACTTTTCAACATAGCATGCAATTGAGAGATTAAAACCATACAAAACATTTTAAAATTAGTAGGAGCAATATGATCAAGAGGAGGGTGCTCGCACCTTTTCTGTACCACTTGTTCAATCTTAGGTTACACTCATGTATATGTTCGTATCGTCGAGAAATCTATCGAAAGAACGATATTGCAATCAACACCAAATAAGCCGAAAATTCAAATTTTCCAAAAATGCATGAAATTTATACAGTAGGTAGATTATGATTTTAGATGAATTTAGGTGAAAGATTTATTCCATTTGGATTTAGCATGTGACAGTTATGGAGGTTTGAATCTCAGTTTTCTGGAAAATCCAAAATAAATAGAACCGGTTACTGTTCATACTAATTTAATTATTTGGCCAAAATTTGTAGAAAGGTGGTGGGGAAAAGGGTTACATAGATAAATAGAGAATAATATTATAAGATCAAAATAACTGAGTTTATCTCATTTGGAGTTTTTATGAATTAGTTATACATTTTTAAAGTTAAAGGCATTTTCTAGTGTATAAATAATTAGGTTTTGGATCAATCTCCAATAACTATATTTTCTGTGACAGATAAAAGGTTGAAACCTATTTTCATATATAGTTCATTTAAAATTAAAAATAGCAAAATTGGTTTCACTGCTTTTGGATTTAGAATGAATTAGTTATGCAATTATCAAATTAATACAATTTCCAGTGTATAACTAAATCATTTCTGAATTTTCCTTAAGTATTAATTACTTTTTGTACTCCGGTCCAGCTAGCCTTAGAGACTGACAAGCGGGACCGGGGTCAAGGGTTTGACCAGTTAGCTTTGACTCGGTCTTGGTTGATGCTATGCTAAAGGCGTATTCATAAGAATACGTCTTCTAATCCTGAAGACGTATAAACGTTCAAAGCATACTAGGAATGCGCTTTTCCTTAAGCGAAAGCACACTAACCGGTTTTACCTATTCACTTAACCGGCCATATGGGCCCACTTGACAGCGACACAAGACTAATGTAACGTCCCATTTCTTCTAGAGTTCTTGCCAGCTTTCAAAATCAAAAGGAACCATTTGGTTTAATTGCCTGTTCAAGCTTAACTTGGTATTTTGGAAGTTGGAGAGTTTAACTTGACCTAACCAAACCTGAACTAAGTCCCTTGTTGGTGTTCTCTGTTGGTTGGGGCTTCTTGTTGTTCTTTGGTGTTCCTTGGTTTGGTTTTCCTCCTAAGCTTCTCTGTGTGCCTCTTGGTTTAACCTCTCTTTAAACCTCCTTTGTTGGTTTGAATCTCTTTGAGATTAAAACCTCCTCTCCGCTTAAATCTCATCCTTTATTTAGACCTTCCCTTGTTTTGGACCTCCTACTGAGGATCAAGCTCGGGTTTGTGTTTCAAAACCCCTTTGGTTTCTCAAAGCCAAGTTTGGCCTTGATTTCCTTCCTCTGGACCTCCCTCGAGGGTGGTTCAGTTAAGCTTCTTGATATTACCACCATCCCTCTAGCGGTCACACCGTCCGTTCGAGTTGCGACACTTTATCCTGGTTTTACCTTCCCCGATTCGGTACTTCCGACCTCTGATCGTACCGCTGTGGTAGTGCCGGAACTACCGCCTTTGTTAAAACCTCCTTTGAGCCTTTTGGACCTCCCTCGCCCGTTGGACCTCCTCAGAGTCCAAAGGACCTCGCTTAACTCCTTGAAGACCTCCCTTGTGTCCTTGCGGACCTACCGCTGTTGTTTTGCGGTCGTACCGCTAGGGTTTAACTTTCCTTGCCTCAGGACCGTTGATGCTTTTGGACGGCCCGATCTTGAAGGTGCGTTCGGACGGTCCGAACATTCCACCCCTTAAGAGCCACCCGATCTGTATCGGACGGCTCTAATCCGTTGAGACCTTCGCTCGGTCCGAATGACCCCTTTTGCTTGGCCCGTTCGATCTTGATCTAACGGCCCTAGCTTTTTCCACGTATCCTTGTTTCCGCGGACCTCTCCTTTGCGTTGATCTTGACCGTTGGGATCTCATTTGAGAGATCTAATCCTCAGGACCTCTTTGTGACCTTTGGACCTCTCGGTGTCCTTAGGACTTCCACAGGTCGGACCTACCGTTCGCTTGGCTGGACCTACCGCTCGAGCATGGTCTTCGTCACATAAAAACCCCTTAATCAGATCTGACCATAGGACCTCCCTCTTGGAGATCTAACCGTTAGGACCTCCTTGCCCTTTTGATCTGACCGTAGGACCTCCCTCTTGGAGATCTAACCGTCAGGACCTCCTTGCCCTTTTGATCTGACCGTAGGACCTCCTTCTTGGAGATCTAACCGTCTAACCGTCAGGACCTCCTTGCCCTTTTGATCTGACCATAGGACCTCCCTCTTGGAGATCTAACTATCAGGACCTTCTTGCCCTTTTGATCTGACCGTAGGACCTCTCTCTTGGAGATCTAACTGTCAGGACCTCCCCCTTGCCTTTGATCTTAACCGTTTAGGATCTCCTTTTGAGAATCTAAGCCGTTAAGATCTCTCCTTGGTTTGTCTCAGTCGTTAAGGCCCTTCCTAGCTTGCGGTTGTACCGCATCTTAAACCCAGAGCTACCGTCTTCCAGTCGTACCCCTTCTTGAACACGGTATTACCGCAGCTAGCGATGTTGTGCCCATCTTTTGCTCCTCTTCGAATCTTTGGACCTCCTATCCAGGACCTCTTTGTAGTGTTTTGGACCTCCTGTCCAGGACCTCCCGTCTAGGACCTCCTTTGTATAGGAACCTCCGTTGCGGGTCAGGACCTCCCCCCTAGAGGTCGGGACCCCTGGTCTTTTGCGAAGGCCACCCCTGTGGCGGGGACCACCTCTTTGACTGGTGGTGCACCCTATTGACCGGCCCCACTAGTCAGCCTCACCCACCTTCTATCATTCCTGCCGCCTTGAAACTTTGAGCGCATTTAATGCATGTCGGATCACATTAAATGCAGTCACTTCTAGGGTGCATTGTTTATTTCCTTCTAGGACATACCTTGTCCTTACCTCACTGATCATTGACACATTTGCCTGGGCTGTTTCCTTGCCCACATCACCAGCCGGCTATAAATAGCCTGGGCAAGCCTTCCTTTGTCACCTTTGGCTCATTTCTAATTCCTTTGCCTGGGTTTCTCTGCGCTCAAGTCCTCCCCTGGAGCTCTCCAAGCCGAGCTGTGCCCCCAGTTTATTGGCTTCTTTTGGTTGAAGTTTTTCTTAGGTTCTTTGGAGTCTTTGAGTTCTTTTGCCTTGTGCCAGTTGCTTATCTCGGTTCTTTGCGGTCGTGTAGATTCCGAGCTTGAGGAGTATTTGGACTCGGCAGTTTCAACTGAAGGACCTGCACTACTTGACGAAGGCAAGTCACAGCCCTTGATCATGATGAGCCTAGTCTTCTAAATATATTTTGTTTTACTTTATCTTGCATGGCTACTTTTATACGAAAATGTTTGGGCAGTAGCTACTCTTCCTAACTTGATATTATACCTCCTTTGGACTTGTTGCTGGACATGTTGACATATTTCCTTTGGAAACTCTAGGTTGGGTATTATAGTTGGCATCTTTTGGTATTGCCAACATGGGACCGTAAGTTTATGCTTAGCCTTGCTCTAGATCCGTGGGTTTCGAGAATCATGCTTCATCAGTTAATAATCTTGATTAATGAACTATGGAATCTGTGGTTGGTGCCACTGTTAAGCAACTATGGTGGGATACCGTATGTTGTGTTGACTGTGGTATGAGACCACTTTGTTAAAATCTGGTGGTGCCAGGACCTAGTGGTCCTTTGGCCAAGGTTAATTACAAAAGGGTTTTGCTTGGGCAAGAAGGCAGGGAGTAAGAAGTGGGTGCTTTGCACATGAGGTTGTGGAAGTCTTGCCTGAGCACAATTAAGGACTTAACTTTGTGATCCGTTGATCTGGATCAATCAGTGCAACCACAAGATCACTTTATGGGGGTGGTCTGGGCCGAATAATTGGCAATGAGATGGCTTAGTGCTGTTGTGGTTGAGCAAGTTTTATTGCAATGACGCAAGAGGGGGTACGAATCCGGTGGCATTTGCAACCCATCCAGAAGCGAAACCTTAGCGGGCAGCTCTGAGCCAAATCAAAGCTTTGTAAAGGCCTTGTCACGCTCTCTAGACTGCTCACCATTGGAAGTGAGCAAGGGTCTTTCCGGAACCCGTCCCGCTAGAGAGATCATGGATTGTGGGTAAAGTTGTACACCTCTGCAAAGCGTAAAATCTATTCGAATAGCCAAGTCATTGGTTATGGACATCTCCCGGAGAAATGGTGCAAGGGGTAGCTTTTGTGAAATTTGTGTTCCCTTTGCACTTCTGTGAGAGGCCGTGGCCTTGCCTCGAAGAGACCTTGGCCGGCTTTAGAGGGGCCATGGCTGGCTTGAGATGTGGTCCACAGGATGGGTTCGAGCTCTAGAGTTGTTGCTCTAGAGAGGTCTTGGGAGAGGTCCTGGCTGTGGGTGCAACCAGACCTCCCCCAAGTGGTCTGGATGTGAGTTGGCACTCATTCCCTTCTTTTCAAACAAATGTAGTTATGTAATATTGTTTTAACTTGCTGCCTTTCAATCTATTATGTTATTTACTGTCAAATTTTGCTTTGTGCAACTAACCATACAGCTCTCTATTGGTAAGCCATTGCATGATTATTAACTGCATAATGCTCCCCTGTGATTTGCTGAGTACATTCAAAGTACTCATGGCTCTAAGCCCTATGTCAAAGCAGTGTATGAAGATGACCAAGTGCAAGGAAGCTCAGACCTCTTTGAAGAGGATTTCTTTGATGTTCCCGCTGCCTAGGACGTCCTCCACTCGATAGCCTGTGGGCTTGCCGGTTGGCATCTATGCGTTTTGGTGTTTCGGCTGCCAAGGTTCTTTTGTTGTCGGTTTGTAGCCCAAGTGGCAAACCCTCTGTAAACAAGCTTGGACCATAAGGTCTTGTTTAATACTAAGTTTAATTTGTCTGCTTCACCTTTTGTCTTGACCTTGTGGTGGTGATTGTACCAAAGTGATTCTATGCGAGCTAGCATCTAGTATCCTGGGACTAGCTCGGTGTGCACAAGGCCAAGACCTCTAGGAGGTCTTGGGATCTCCTGGGAGGTCCTGGCGGACCTCCTCTTGGACTTGCCGTGCGGTCCTTCCGGACCACCCCAAGTCTCTAGCGGTGCTTGCCCGGCTTAGCCAGCGGTACTACCGCTCCTCCGTGCGGTAGTACTGGTTGTGGTGAGGTGCTACCGCTGCCCTTGTCTCGGTAGTACCAATTGCAAAAAAAATGGTCCTCCTGGACTCCCCGCCTAACCTGAGAAGAGGTCCTCACAAAGGTGGTATCAGAGCCCTGGTCGGCTGTAGGAGGTGGCTGTAGGTAGAAAGGTCGTTTTATTTTTGATTCAAAAGCTATTTTATAAATCAAACCAACTTTAAAACTTGTTTAGTGGTTCTTTCCTTGTTCCGAGTCTCAGGCTTGTTATTACCTTGTCTTAATCTCTTCTTATCTTCTCTTTAGTTCTCGTGATCTTACCTCCTCTAGAACTTTGTTTTCAAGTTTAACTTGACTTCCTTGCCTCTGCACCTCCAAAGGGCCGACTTTGTAAGCTTAGGTTGATAGTGGTCCTTGCCTAAGTCTCGCTTAGCTTGGTCTTTAGGACCTCTCGTTGTGGTTTTATTGCCTCTTTTGGGTCTTCCGCCTTCTTGGCTTTTCGGTTTAACCAAGTCACCCCTAATAGGTTAATCTATCTTTCTTCCCTTGCTCTAACTCATCTTTGTGCTATTCCTCTTATCTTTTATGCTTTCATTCTTATCTGTTAAACCTAAGAGCTATGTGTAGATGGTTCAAACACGCAATCATCCAATCGAATGAGCCTCAGAGCAAATGCCTCCTCCACCACCTCCTCCAAAGCTAGTGTCGACCTGTGTTTTGGATGCTTTATGGCGGCCCAAGCTCAAATGATGAGTTCCATGATGCAAAATATGAATCAAATGATGGCCCAAAGAAAGTCGGACCACCAATGCTTTGCTTGCTATGATGAGTCGTAACGCCAAGCAAAGCGGTTGTGCCTCCTCCACCTTCGCTCATCCTCAATCAAGGTTGTCTCGAGTTCATGAAGACTCGCCACCACCTTTTCAAGCTCCTGAACCGCTTGATGCGATGATTGGTTAAGATCAACCGAGAAGAAACTTGAAATTGCCCGCCAGTGAAGACAGAGAGAAAGTCTTGTTTGCATCACATCGCTTGGAAGGTGCCGCACTGAATGGTGGGACACATTTTGTGCCTCCCATGTCAATTCCCCTGAGGATCACTTGGGCAGAATTTTCGCACTTTTCGTCATTCCCATGTCCCCGATGGCAAAGTTGAGATGAAGAAAATGAATTTCGAGACCTTAAGGTGGCAAAGATGATCGGAGTGAGTACCTTACTAAATTCACTCGCTTGTCACGCTTATGCTCGTGAAAGACGCTACCACAGATGATGCCCGTCGGAAGAGTTTTAAGCGAGGACTTCATCCCATCCTAAAGGTCCGTGTTGTGGGTAATGATTACCCCGATTTTCAACACATGGCGAATAAAGCTTTGCTTATTGAGGAGTCTCGCAGAGAGCTCTCAGAGTCTTTCAAGAGAAAGGTGCCACCCTCCAGTGCTCAACAAGGACTTCCCCAGCGTGCCAACACCTTTGTGCAAAGACTAATCTGCGCCAAGGACCTCCCTGACCTCCCAGACCTCTGCTAAGGCCTCTCGATCAGCAAATTCAAGTCAGTCGCATTGCCAAGAAGAAGAATCAGCTCTCAAAGACCTCCCCAAAGAAGGGGGGATCACTTTTTATGTCATCAAGTGGGACATTTTTCCAATCAATGCCCACAAAAGGCGGGACCACCACCGACTTCCTCTTCAGACCTCCCCTGCTAGGACCCTCAAGTAGCTGCTGGACCTCCCCAAGCGAAGACCACAAAATCTTTTGGAAGAGGCCATGTAAACCATGTTGCGGTGGAAGAAGCCCAGACCTCCACAGACGTTGTACTATGTATGTTCCTAGTAAATTCAGGACCTGCCAGCTGCGGTTTTGTTTGATTCTGGAGCTTCCCATTCGCTCATTTCTCGAGTTTTGTCATTAAGCACCGCTTAAGGTTGTCGCTTTAAGTCTACCTTCTTGGTTCAATCCCTTGCTCAGAGTTAAGCATGAACCAGGGTTGTCCGCAAGTTAAGATGGTCATAGAGGGAGTAGAATTCTTGGCCAACCTTATTTTATTGGATACCAAGTCTCTGGATGTGATCTTGGGTATGGATTGGCTTGTAGACCACCATGCAATGTTGGACTGTAGTAGGAGAAGCATCTCGTTGACCAGCCCTAGTGGTACCTCAGTGAAGTTTGAAGCCTCCTCAGAAAAGCTTGCTGGAGCTTTAGCTTGCAGTACTCAAGTTCTAGCTTTAAAGGACGTCCCTGTGGTCCGAGATTTTGAAGATGTGTTCCCTGATGAGCTCCCCGGAATGCCTCCAGATAGAGACCTTGAGTTTATCATCAACCTTGTCCCAGGGACCAACCCTATCTCCAAAAGACCTTATAGGTTGCATGTTGATAACCAGGTGGAATTGAAGCAACAGATTGAAGATATGTTGAGCAAAGGTTTTATTAGACCTAGCTCATCTCCTTGGGGAGCTCCAGTGATATTTGTGCCCAAGAAAGATGGAACTCAGAGAATGTGTGTAGACTTCAGAGCTCTCAATGATGTTACCATCAAGAATAAGTACCCTTTGCCAAGAATTGATGATTTATTTGATCAATTGAAGGAGTCAGCAGATTCTCAAAAATAGATTTGAGGACCGGTACCACCAACTCAAGATTCAGAAAGAAGACATTCCAAAGACAGCTTTTTCAACAAGATATGGGCTATTTGAGTTTACTGTTATGTCATTTAGGCTGACCAATGCCCCTGCCTATTTTATGAATTTGATGAATAGAGTGTTCATGGAGTTCCTAGACAAGTTTGTCATTGTTTTTATTGATGACATCCTTGTCTATTCCAAAAGCGAAGAAGAGCATGCAGACCACCTCCATTCGGTTTTGGAGAAGCTGAGAGCTCATCAACTCTTTGCTAAGTTTAGTAAATGTGAGTTTTGGTTGAAAGAAGTGGTCTTTTTAGGTCATGTATTATCTGAAAAGGAATCTCTGTCAACCCCAAAGAAGGTCCAAGATGTACTTAATCGAATCTCCTAAGTCAAGACCTCAAGTCCAAGTTTCTTTGGTATGGCAGGTATTACGAAGATTTATTGAAGGTTTTTCTCGGATTGCAAGACCTCTAACCCAGCTATTGAAGAAAGAGAAGAAGTTCTCATGGACCCCTCGACAGAGCAAAGTTTTCAAGAGCTCAAGAGAAGGTTGACCTCTGCCCAGCTTTTGGTTTTGCGGATGTTAGAAAGGACTTTGAAGTCTATTGTGATGCATTAAAGCAAGGACTTGGCTGTGTCTTAATGCAAGAAAGAAGAGTGGTGGCCTATGCCTCACGACAATTGAGGCCCCATGAGGCAAATTATCCTACCTATGACCTAGAGCTAGCTACAGTAGTGCATGCATTGAAGATTTGGAGCCACTATCTTATTGGAAATAGATGTGAAGTCTATACAGATCACAAGAGTTTAAAGTACATATTTACTCAAACTGATCTGAACATGAGGCAAAGAAGGTGGCTAGAGCTAATTAAAGACTATAATTTAGGAATTCATTATCACCATGGTAAAGCTAATGTAGTGGCTGATGCTTTGAGTAGGAAAGTCTATAGCAGCACACTGATGATTAAAGAAAACCAACCCACTTTGCATGAAGAATTTCAGAAACTCAGACTTGAACTAGTTGAAGAAGGATCTTTAGCAGCCCTTGAAGTGTAGCCCACCTTGCAAAATCAGATTAGAGCAGCTCAAGTTGAAGATGCTGGCATTCAAGAAATCAAGTCCAACATAAGGAGAGGGAAATTTTTAAGGTTTTCTGAAGATGAACAGGGGACTGTTTGGTTTGACAAAAGGTTGTATGTGCCAAATAACATAGAACTTAAGAAGGTGCTGCTTAAAGAAGCCCATGAAGCATTGTATTCCATCCACCTTGGAGCTACAAAGATGTATCAAGACATCAAGAAAATGTATTGGTGGCCTTGTATGAAGAAAGAAATTGCAGAATATGTGGCCAAATGTGATACTTGTCAAAGGATCAAAGTTGTGCACCAAAGACCTGGAGGTCTTTTGGTACCTTTGCCCATACCCGAGTGGAAATGGGAAGAGGTTGGGATGGACTTTATCACTGGTCTACCCCAAACTCAAGCTGGTTTTGACTCCGTTTGGGTCATTGTGGATCGGCTAACCAAGATGGCTCATTTTATTCCAGTAAAGACCACTTATTCTGGGGACAAACTGGCAGAGATATACATGGCAAAGGTAGTGTGTTTGCATGGTGTCCCAAAGAAAATAGTATCGGACAGGGGATCTCAGTTCACCTCCAAGTTTTGGCAAAAGCTACATAATGCCTTGGGCACAGACCTCAATTTCAGCATAGCTTATCACCCACAAACTGATGGCCAAACTGAGAGAGCTAACCAAGTACTTGAAGACATGCTTTGGGCATGTGCCCTGGAAAAGCACGCCAGTTGGGACCGAATGTTGCCTTATGCTGAATTCTCTTATAATAACAGCTATCAAGCAAGCCTTCAAATATCTCCTTTTGAAGCTCTTTATGGAAGAAAGTGTAGAACTCCTTTATACTAGACAGAGACTGGTGAAGGACAAGTTCTTAGACCAGATCTTTTAAAAGAAGCTGAAGACCAAGTGAAGTCAATAAGAGAAAAGTTGAAGACTGCTCAAACAAGGCATAAGAGCTATGTAGACAATAGGCGCTGAGATCTATCTTTCGCCCCTGGGGATCAAGTGTACCACAAAGTGTCACCTCTCAAAGGAATGCAGCGGTTTAGAATCAGTGGGAAGCTAGCTCCAAGGTTCATTGGACCTTTCCCAATTCTTGCCCGAAGGGGTGAAGTGGCCTACAAGTTAGACCTCTCTCCTCAGCTTGCTGGAGTGCATGACGTGTTTCATGTGTCACAATTAAAGAAGTGTTTGAGGGTGCCTAAGGATCAAATGCCGCTAGAAGCTATGGACCTCCAAGAAGACCTCACTTACAAAGAACAACCGATCAAAATCTTAGGCGTGTAAAGAGTCACAAGGAACAAGACCACCAAGCTTTGCAAAGTACAATGGAGCAACCACATCAAGTAGAAGCTACTTGGGAGCATGAAGAGGACCTCAAGAAGGAGTTTCTCACCTATTCTCTAGTTAAACCTCAATCTCGGTCGAGATTCCCTTAAGGGTGAAGGTTTGTAACGCCCCGCTTTTTCTAGAGTTCTTGCCAAATTTTCAAAATCAAAAGGAACCATTTGATTTAATTGCTGCTCAAGCTTAACTTGGTATTTTGGAAGTTGGAGAGTTTAACTTGACCTAACCAAACCTGAACTAAGTCCCTTGTTGGTGTTCTCTGTTGGTTGGGGCTTCTTGTTGTTCTTTGGTGTTCGTTGGTCTGGTTTTCCTCCTAAGCTTCTCTGTGTGCCTCTTGGTTTAACCTCTCTTTAAACCTCCTTTGTTGGTTTGAATCTCTTTGAGATTAAAACCTCCTCTCCGCTTAAATCTCATCCTTTATTTAGACCTTCCCTTGTTTTGGACCCCCTATTTGAGGATCAAGCTCGGGTTTGTGTTTCAAAACCCTTTGGTTTCTCAAAGCCAAGTTTGGCCTTGTTTCCCTTCCTCTGGACCTCCTCGAGGGTGGTTCACCGGATTCTTGATATTACCACCATCCTCTAGCGGTCGTGATCGTCTGCTCGAAAGGCGACACTCTATCCTGGTTTTACCTTCCCGATTCGCATTTTCCGACCTCCGTCATACCGTGGTAGCGCCGTAACTACCACCTTTGTTAAAACCTCCTTGAGCCTTTTGGACCTCCCTCGCCTGCTGACCTCCTCGAGTCCAAAGGACCTCCTTGACTCCTTGAAGACCTCCCTTGTGTCCTTGTGGACCTCATCACGTTGTTTTGCGGTCATATCGCTAGGGTTTAACTTTCCTCGCCTCGACCCTTGATGCTTTTGGACGGCCCGATCTTGAAGGTGCGCTCGGACGGTCCGAACATTCCACCTCAAGAGCCACCCGACCAGACGGACGCCTCTAATCCGCTGAGACCTTCGCCGGTCCGAACGGCCCCTTTGCTTGGCCTGCTCGATCTTGATCTAACGGCCCTAGCTTTTTCCGCGTATCCTTGTTTCCGCGGACCTCTCCTTTGCTTTGATCCTGACCGTTGGGATCTCATTTGAGAGATCTAACCCTCAGGACTTCTTTGTGACCTTAGGACCTCTCTGTACTCCTTTGGATCTCTCTGTGTCCTTAGGACTTCCCTAGGTCGGACCTACCATTCGCTTTTGACCTACCGCCGAGCATGGTCTTCGCCACATAAAAACCCTTGATCGATCTCGACCATAGGACCTCCCTCTTGAGATCTAACCGTCAGACCTCCTTGCCCTTTTGATCTCGACCATAGGACCTCCTCTTGGAGATCTAACCGTCAGACCTCCTTGCCCTTTTGATCTCGACTGTAGGACCTCCTCTTGGAGATCTAACCGTCAGACCTCCTTGCCCTTTTGATCTAACCAGGACCTCCCTCTTGGAGATCTAACCGTCAGACCTCCTTGCCCTTTTGATCGACTGTAGGACCTCCCTCTTGGAGATCTAACCATCGAGACCTCCCCTTGCCTTTGATCTTAACCGCTTAGGATCTCCTTTTGAGAATCTAAGCCGTTAAGACCTCTCCTTGGTTTGTCTCACCATTAAGGCCTTTCCCACCTTGTGGTTGTACAACACCTTAAACCCTAACTACCGTCATCCTGGCTGCATTCTTCTTGAACACGGTATTACACATTTGGCGATGTTGTGTCCATCTTTTGCTCCTCTTCGAGTCTTTGGACCTCCTGTCTAGGACCTCTTTGTAGTGTTTTGGACCTCCTATCTAGGACCTCCCATCCAGGACCTCCTTTGTATAGGAACCTCCATTGCGGGTCAGGAACTCCCCCCTAGAGGTTGGGACCCCTGGTCTTTTGCGAAGGCCACCCCTGTGGCGGGGACCACCTCTTTGACTGGTGGTGCACCCTATTGACCGCCCCCACTTGTCAGCCTCACCCACCTTCTATCATTCCTGCCGCCTTGAAATTTTGAGCACATTTAATGCATGTCGGATCACATTAAATGCAGTCACTTCTAGGGTGCATTGTTTATTTCCTTCTAGGACATACCTTGTCCTAACCTCACTGATCATTGACACGTTTGCCTGGGCTGTTTCCTTGCCCACATCACCAGCCGGCTATAAATAGCCTGAGCAAGCCTTCCTTTGTCACCTTTGGCTCATTTCTAATTCCTTTGCTGTGTTTCTCTCAAGGCCAAGTCCTCCCCGAGTTTCCAAGCCGAGCTGTGCTCCCATTTTATTTGCTTCTTTTGGTTGAAGTTTTGCTTAGGTTCTTTGGAGTCCTTGAGTTCTTTTGCCTTGTGCCGGTTGCTTATCTCGGTTCTTTGCGGTCGTGTAGATTCCAAGCTTGAGGAGTATTTGGACAAGGCAGTTTCAACCGAAGGACCTGCACTGCTTGACGAAGGCAAGTCATAGCCCTTGATCATGATGAGCCTAGTCTTCTAAATATATTTTGTTTTACCTTATCTTGCATGGCTGCTTTTATATGAAAATGTTTGGGCAATAGCTACTCTTCCTCACTTGATGTTATACCTCCTTTGGACTTGTTGCTGGACATGTTGACATATTTCCTTTGGAAACTCTAGGTTGGGTATTCTAGTTGGCATCTTTTGGTATTGCCAACATGGGACCGTAAGTTTATGCTTAGCCTTGCTCTAGATCCGTGGGTTTCGAGAATCATGCTTCATCAGTTAATAATCTTGATTAATGAACTATGGAATCTGTGGTTGGTGCCACTGTTATGCAACTTTGGTGGGATACCGTATGTTGTGTTGACTGTGGTACGAGACCACTTTGTTAAAATCTGGTGGTGCCAGGACCTGGTGGTCCTTTGGCCAAGGTTAATTACAAAAGGGTTTTGCTTGTGCAAGAAGGTAGGGAGTGAGAAGTGGGTGCTTTGCACATGAGGTTGTGGAAGTCTTGCCTGAGCACAATTAAGGTCTTAACTTTGCGATCCGTTGATCTGGGTCAATCAGTGTAACCACAAGATCACTTTATGGGGGTGGTTTGGGCCGAATAATTGGCAATGAGATGGCTTGGTGCTGTTGTGCTTGAGCTAGTTTTATTGCAACGACGCAATAGGGGGCATGAATCCGGTGGCATTTGCAACCCATCCGGAAGCGAAACCTTAGCGGGTAGCTCCGAGCCAAATAAAAGCTTTGTAAAGGCCTTGTCACGCTCTCTAGATTGCTCACCATCGGAAGTGAGCAAGGGTCTTTCCGGAACCCGTCCCGCTAGAGAGATCATGGATTGTGGGTAAAGTTGTACACCTCTGCAGAGCGTAAAATCTATTCGAATAGCCAAGTCCTTGGTTATGGACATCTCCTGGAGAAGTGGTGCAAGGGGTAGCTTTTGCGAGAGGCCGTGGCCTTGCCTCGAAGAGACCTTGGCTGGCTTTAGAGGGGCCATGGCTGGCTTGAGATGTGGTCCAGGGGTTGGGTTCGAGCTCTAGAGTTGGTGCTCTAGATAGGTCTTGGGAGAGGTCCTGGCTGTGAGTGCAACCAGACCTCCCCCAAGTGGTCTGGATGTGAGTTGGTGCTCATTCCCTTCTTTTCAAACAAATGTAGTTATGTAATATTGTTTTAACTTACTGTCTTTCAATCTATTATGTTATTTACTGTCAAATTTTGCTTTGTGCAACTAACCATACAGCTTTCCATTGGTAAGCCATTGCATGATTATTAACTACATGATGCTCCCCTGTGATTTGCTGAGTACATTCAAAGTACTCATGGCTCTAAGCCCTATGTCAAAGCAGTGTCTGAAGATGACCAAGTGCAAGGAAGCTCAGACCTCTTTGAAGAGGATTTCTTTGATGATCCCGCTGCCTAGGACGCCCTCCACTGACACGGCGATCTGTGGGCTTGCCGGTTGGTATCTATGCGCTTTGGTGTTTCGCCGCCAAGGTTCTTTTGTTGTCGGTTTGTAGCCCAAGTGGCAAACCCTCAGAACAAGCTTGGACCATAAGGTCTTGTTTAATACTAAGTTTAATTTGTCTCCTTCACCTTTTGTCTTGACCTTGTGGTGGTGATTGTACCAAAGTGATTCTGCATGCGAGCTAGCATCTAGTATCCCGGACTAGCTCGGTGTGCATGAGGCCAAGACCTCCAAGAGGTCTTGAATCTCTGGGAGGTCTGGCGGACCTCCTCTTGACTTGCTGCTGTCCTTCCGGATCATGCAGACTACGGACGCCTCGGGCGGTCATTCCGGACCACCCCGAGTCTCTGGCGGTGCTTGCCCGGCTTAGCCAGCGGTACTACTGCTCCTCCGTGCGGTAGTACTGGTTGTGGTGAGGTGCTACCGCTGCCCTTGTCTCGGTAGTACCAGTTGCAAAAAAAAAGGTCCTCCTGGACTCCCCACCTAACCTGAGAAGAGGTCATCACAACTAACTACAGACCAATCATTAACACATTAAGCATTTATTTAACCTTAACCGACACATATTTTCATTAATCCAAAGCTATAGTAATCGTCGAAAAATCCGACAACGGAGAGGACACGGCCGCGGCATTGCCGTGCTCACCAACGACGAGGGGAGGCCGAAGAGTGCAAGGACCGAGGCAAAATGGGAAGACAATAGGGAGGGTTACCTTCCGTGGCGCTGCCGATGAGGGCACTGGGCGACCGGCAAGGGGTTTGAGCGGAGGAGAGCCGGTGCGGGTGCGGTGGAAGCTCGACGTAGAGGCTTATCCAGGGAAAACCGACACCAAAGATGGGCTCTGGGACCCTCGTGAAGCTCACCGAGGTGAAGTTAAAGCGGAGGAGCACTAGAGGCTCCTTGTTGCTGTTAATGGCGCCGACGACGAAGAGCTCATCGTGGGGAAAACACCCTGAACAAAGTGCACGTCCTGGAGCTACCGAGAGCACGACGGCGATTCGAGAGCTACAAACTGAAACACGAGTTGAGGTCAACCAAAATGAACATGGCAACGAACGGAGAAGAGAAAAGATGCCATGGTGAGGAGCTTACCTGAGGGGAATGCAAGAAGAGAGCCTCTTCCTCCTCGACCACCGAGAGGAGGAATGGAGGAAAGGGGAGAGCAGGGAGGCAGATTAAAGGTGGGGAATGGACGAGGGAAGCGGGCGTGAGCGAGCGATGATCGTGGACCGGCTGCCGTGGGCGCGGGCGAACGGCGCTGCTCATCTTGGACGGAGGGTGGCGGCACATACGCTGCTGCGGAGGCGTTACTTCGCGCGCTAATGACTCGAGGGTTAAAGATGGCCCTAACGCTGGCCCGGCCCCAAGCGCTGCTGGCACAGAGTGGCTCAACGGTGACTGAGTTCAACCGAGTCATGTGGGAGCGGTCCGAATCAGAGCTAGGCTCAAGCCGGAGGAACAGTGACTAGCTCGGGTCGGTGAAGTTCGGACCACTCGATTGAAAGTGGACGGTCCGGATGCGCGTTGAGATCGGACAGCCCGATTGGCCCAACCGATCCGGACAAATTGACCGAGATCGGACGGCCCACGCGTGAGTTGGTCGGGTCAGACCCAGAGTCCGATCGGTGCAACAGTGTAAGGCTCGGGCCAAATGAACAGTGTTGAGCCCGAAGTTTTGATTTCAGTTTGACCAACTATTGGCAGATTTGACCAAGGCTTTAAAAATAGAAATAAAATTCTAAAAATTCTGAAATAAATAAGGGGGCTTTCTGGGATGACCTAGTTCCCATATAAAATTTGAAAACCCACTTTTCATGATTTAATTTGTATAATTTAAATTCAAACTTAGAATAGGTTATTGATTTGAGTTTGAATTTTCTTAGGGTCAATTTAAGTTCCAAAAATTTGGAGAAATTATATTTATTGATGATAATTATTATAGTATTTGAATAAATTATTTCCAGAAGATGAACAAGAGTTTTTATTCTTGTTTTCTTTTGGAGCTTATATTTGAGTTGTAGGTTTAAACTTTATTTGAGATTTTCCAAGTGCAATAAAAGTTGCAAAGGCTTTCAAAAAGTCATGCATGCTGGTAAGATGCATACTAATTATCATTAATTAACTTGGGGATGTTACAGATAGGGATTGAAATCAGTTGATGAATATTATAAAGAGATGAAGCAGATTATCATACATGCTGATGTGCGTGAGAATGAGGAACAAGCGATGGCTCGCTTTCTTGCTGGGATGAATTATGCTATTCGGTGGATCGTTAATCATAATCAATACCACAACATGGTTGAGTTGATGCATCAGGCTCGTGAGGCTGAGAAGCATGTAATTGAAGATGCTAAGTATGTTGCACGGCAACGTTATTCAGTGAGCACAGCGCCACCGTACAACACGGGATAGCCGGGCAAGTCCGCTCCATCTGAGGGCAATTCAGCGACACGTAGTTCAGCACAGAGGAAGACGGATAGTACACTGCCACCACCGCACCGACCACCGGCGCCCGCTGCTAGTGCGACATCCTCGATGGGTGCTACAGGCCGGTCACATGAGGTGACATGCTACAAGTGCAAGGGAGTTGGTCCTTTTCAGAAAGATTGCCCAAATAATAAAGTTATGATACTTACTGATGATGTGTATATTTCAGCTAGTGATGAGGACGATACTACTCCGTTTGCTGACTTTACAGAGGATCCCACATAGGATGAGAGATTGGACTGTCAGCCGGGGTTGCCAGATGGAGAGCATATGCTAGTGTGCACACCTCGTGTCCTTAGCGTGTCACAAAGCCGCCTCATCGCGATAACAAAGGTAATTTGTTTCACCATGGGCAACGGTTGGCAGTAAAGTGTGCAAAGTCATAATTGATGGAGGAAGTTGTCATAATCTGCAAGCAAGGAGATGTGCACAAATTGGGCTTAAAATATTTACCGTGATCCTCATCCTTATCATGTGCAAGGGTTGAGTGATGTGGGCGAGGTGAAAGTCACCATATGGTGAAGGTGCACTTCAAGATTGGAAAGTATGAGGATACCATTGTTTGCGATGTGGTGCCCATGTCAGTTTGTCATTTGCTGTTGGGGTGCCCATGACAATTTGATCGCCATGTTTATCATGATGGACATACAAACTGCTACAAGTTTAAGTGGAGCGGCAAAGATGTGATTTTGTATCCACTTACACCGACAGAGATAGTTAATGCTGATAAGAAGAAAGTTGAGGTGAAAATTGAGAGTACACCAAATAGTGAGATTCCACCTTCGGTGAGTGAGAGCCACAAGCCAAAATTGAGCGGTAAAAATAAAAGTGAGGGAGAGAAAAGTTTAGTAATGTTAGCCACTAAATCGGAGATGCGAGCTTTTTGTGAGAATCCCAATTTGGTGCACTTTGTACTCCTGTACAAAGATGCTTTGCTTTCTACTAATGACTTGACGTCTCTTCCTAGTGGTGTCTCTCATGTTTTGCAGGAATTTAGCGACGTTTTTCTGGTGGAGGTGCCCGCTGGTTTACCACCAATCCGCGGGATAGAGCATCAAATTGATTTGATTCTGGGAGCGACACTACCAAATCGACCACTGTACTGCACCAACCCCGAGGAAACAAAGGAAATTCAGAAACAAGTACGAGAGCTTCTCGACAAAGGGTACGTACGTGAAAGTTTAATCCCTTGTGCTGTTCCTGTTATTTTAGTTCCTAAAAAAGATGGTACTTGGCGCCTGTGCATAGACTGTAGAGCGATTAATAATATCACTATTCGATATCGTCATCCTATACCTCGCTTAGATGATATGTTAGATGAATTGAGTGGTGTCGTTTATTTTCTAAAATTGATTTATGAGTGGGTATCATCAAATTAGGATGAAAGAAGAGAATGAGTGGAAACCGCTTTTAAGACAAAATTTGGTTTGTATGAGTGGTTAGTCATGCCGCTTGGGTTAACTAATGCACTTAGTACATTCATGAGATTGATGAATCATATTTTGAGGCATTTCATTGGGTAATTTGTGGTCGGTATTTTGATGATATCTTGATTTACAGCCATAATGAATCTGATCATTTTAACCACATTAGACAAAAGTTACGGTGTTTTACGCGATGCTAGGTTGTTTGGGAACTTAGCGGTGCACTTTTGCAAAGATCGTAATATTTTTGGGCTATGTGGTTTCGCACAGGAGTAGAGGTAGATGAGTCTAAAATTGAAGCAATTAAAATTGGCCTACTCCTATGAATGTTAGTCAATGAATGTTAGTCAAATTAGGAGCTTTCATGGACTTGTCGGTTTTATCATTGCTTATATGATTTTAGCACCATCGCCACCTAATCAATGAATTAACAAAAAAAGGTGTTGAGTTTACATGGGGATGGCACAAGAAGTCGCTTTTGATGAATTGAAAAGCGCTTAACCGAGGCAATCAGCATTTGTTTTACCTCGATTTTACTAAGAATTTTGAAATTGAATGTGATGCTAGTGGAATTGGTATTGGCGATGTATTGATACAAGAGGGTAGACTGTTGCTTATTTTAGCGAGAAACTCAAAGGTGCACAATTGAATTATCCGGTCTATGACAAGGAGTTGTATGCTTTAGTGCGAGTTTTAGAAGTTTGGCAACATTATTTATGGCCTAAGGAATTCATAATACATTTTGATCATGATGCTTTAAAATATTTGCAAGGCCAAGCTAAGTTAAATCGCTGACATGCTAAATGGGTGGAATTTATTGAGTCGCTTCCTTACATTGTGAAATATAAGAAGGAAAGGAAAACGTGGTTGTTGATGCTCTTTCTAGGAAAAGTGTGCTTTTAAATCGCTTAGATGTGCAAGTTCTCGGTTGAGAGAGTTTATGGATTTATATGCTAATGACTATGGTTTCGCTTCACCTTATGCGCATTGCAAAGATGGGAAAGGCTGGGACAAATTTCACATTCATGATGGGTTTTTATTTTGCGCTAACAAACTATGTGTTCCAGAATCGTCCGTGTGTTTGTTATTATTGTAGGAATCTCATGTAGGTGGATTGATGGGATATTTTAGACGTGAGAAGATGTTGTCTATGCTGAGCGATCACTTTTATTGGCCTAAGATGAGGCATGATGTGGACAGGTATGTACAATGGTGCATAACTTATCACAAGGCGAAATCAAAGTTGCATCCACATGGTTTGTATACTCCTCTTCCAGCTTCCTAATGCACCATGGGAAGATATTAGTATGGACTTTGTTTTAGGACCGCCTAGGACCGAGAGGGGAGAGATTCTGCTTTTTGTCGCTAGGATCGATTTTTAAAGGTGGCACACTTTATTTTGTGCCACAAGAGCGATGATGCGCACTCCAAGACCATTGTCTCGCATCGCGACGCCAAATTCATGAGTTATTTCGAAGACACTTTGGGGAAGCTAGGATAAGGTTGTTATTCAAGACAACTTGTCATCCCTAAACCGATGGTCAAATAGAGGTGGTGAACCGCACACTTTCGATGCAGCCATGGACCATGATCAAGAAAAATATGAAGTGGAGGATCTGCTTGTTACACGTGGAGTTCGCCACAACAGAGCAAGCCCACTCTACTACACGATGTGTCCTTTGAGGTGGTGTATGGTTTTAAGCCTATTACGCCATTTTGATTTGCCGCCGCTCCAAGTCAACAACGAACAAATATGGAGGCGCTAAAGAGGGTTGAATATGCAAATAAATTGCACATCAAGGTGAAAGAAGAAATTGAGCTCAAGGCAAAGTACTACGCCGACAAGGCTAACAAGAAAAGAAAAAAGATGATTTTTCACTAGGCGATTTAGTTTGGTTACACTACCAAGAAAGATCGCTTTTCCGAATCGACGAAATCGGGTTGCTGCCACGAGGAGATGGTCCTTTCAAAGTGCTCGAGTAGATTAACGATAATGCATACAAAACCGAAGCTTCCGGAGATGACTATGGCGTGAGCTTGACATTCAACGCTGCCGATTTATCGCCGCTCTTCTTGGTCGATGATCTAGAGTCAAGGATGACGCTTTTCAAGAGGGGAGGATGATGAGGGCATCCCTATGACACCTTCTCCTAATGATCATGATATACGCCTTGAGTTGCCGACAGACCAATAACACGAAAGCACGCAAGAAACTACAATCTCGTGAACTTGCTCCTTAATGAATATGTCATTGATTTTAATGAGAATTTTATACTACCTAAAAACAGTGTTTTGCTTGTGCTCAGGTTTGAAGATTTAGCGATGGACGGAGATCAAGGATATGCGGCCGTCATCCAAGGAAGGCCATCAAATGAGGAGGTCAAGGTGCTGGCCTATGGCCCATTCGGCCAAGGAGGAGAGGGCCAAGGTCCGTGCGGCCAAGCGAGGGATCAAGGCCCAAATGGTCAAGCACAAAGCCCATGTGGAGGAACCAGGAAGGAAGCCCAAGTCCGCTACAGTGAACAAAGAATCGCCATGAACGGTGCCGTCCCATGAACATTGCCACACGTGAACAGTAGCGCTGCATGAATAGTAGTACCGGCTAGTTCTAGGCCAAGACTATATATTGAGGGTAGACCCCCATTGTAAAGGCGCACTATACTTTTGAGATAAAGAATAGAACACAAGTTATTGCTTGTTCTTTCATACAAGAAATTCATGCGAGGATTTCTGAGAGAGAATTAGGCGATCAGTTGTTCGTTCTACCTCATAAGGTCAAGTTTACTTTTCTGCTGGGAATTGAGGGCTTGGCGATCTCCGCCGTGGTCTAGCGGCGATCATCCCGTGCGTGTTGGCGAATATCCATAGAGTTGCAAGTCCGCACTAGCGCTGTGGTGCATGCTGAGCGTTGTTCGCCGTCACACTATTTATCCATGGTTCTATTTCGAGAAGATCGGGCCACCCCAGATCGAGGGAGAGGCGACGATCAAAGAAGAGGTGGAGGTGCGGAACCATGATGTTGCAAAGCGGTCGACGCTAACGCGGCTGAGGGAGGAGGAGGTGGAGGGCGGCGGCCGTGCGGTAGAGGGAGGAGGAGAGCGGTAGCCGCGAGAGGAGGGAGTCGGGGGAGGAGGTAGCCGGGGAGGTGGTTGGGGAGGAGATGGCTGGGGAGGAGCGGGGTAGAGGCCCTAGAGGGAGGTAGCCGGAGGAAGGACGATGGCACAGGAGGAGGTGACGCGGCGGCGCGAGCAGCTGGAGCCAGATCTGGGTGGAGGGAGAGGCCAGCGGCTCGAGGTCGGGAGCAAACCAGATCCGGTCAGCTAGAGGCGACCGGACGTGCGGGGGAGAGGGAGGAGGCCGCCACGAGTGGGAGGAGGAGGGGCGACAATGGCGCAGAGGAGGTAGGGGCCATGGGGAGGAGGTGGAGGGCACGGGGAAGAGGAGAAGTGGCGGCACTTGGGGAGGAGGAGGGCCGCGGAAGGAGGAAGGGCGGGGGAGGAGGAGAGGCGCGGAGCGTGGGAGGAGGAGGGGTTGGCCGACCGACGGGGAGGAAGGGCGCCGGGAGGAAGGGGAGAGGAGCGCCGCCGAGGAAGAGGGAGAGGGGCGGGAGCAAGGATTAGGGTTAGGATCTGGGTTGGGGGTTTTATGCAATTGCAAGATGCGGGAAATACCCCGCAAGTCGAGGGGCAAATGCAGAAGGGGGGTGGTGGGAAGCCTCGGAAGCTGGTCGTCGGCGGCTTTTGGCTTTGGGCTTCATAATGTGTACGTAGAAAGTGGCTTCCTCGAAGCCGCTCAAAAGCTCGCCATTTGGTTCGCTTGCAGCTTTTTTCAACGAAATCCAAGTCGGGTCAAAACAAACACCCCCTTAGTATTTCAATTCTTGCTCAATATCATGTCTAGTTCTTTGACTTGCTAGAATTATCATGCTTTCACATGTGTAGCTAAGTCTTTGCTAAATGAGCTATAACTTTAAGACAACTTGAAATAAAAATTATAATCTGTGGATATCTTAGCTAGTTGCATAATTAGTGATCCTTTTGTGACACTGGCCCTATCAAAATTGCTTTGTTAGCTCTTGAATCTAGGATTGAACATCTCTTAAGCTTCTTGTTCCTTTGTGAATATAAAACTGCTCTTGTGCAAAATAAAAAATCAATTTTCAAGATTCTCATGTGCTTAAATTGTGCCAAAATATTCTCACGAGACTGCATGTCAAAGACATGAACTTGAAAATAGTTTGATGATCCGCATAATCTCATAGAGATTGCTTGTCAAAATTGACATGAACCTCAAGATTTGCCACCCTCGTTGAAGCTTAGGAAGAGTTTGTGGATGGCTTCTAGTCCGTGATCTTCTTCACTAAGATAGACCTTTAATCAACATCAATATTCATTGCAAATGAAAACTTTGTAAAAATTGGGTGATTGAGGTTCTTTGAGCAAAATGATTCAATTGAGAACTTTTTGTCTCTAGGATGGTCGCTGTTATCTTCTTGATCTCACATTGACATTCTAACACGGCTATTATCACTTTAGGATCTGACGAGGATATAATAATCCTCATTTTATCTTTTATCTATAACTCTTAACCAAGTAAATATGACATCATATGGTCCCCGAGTATACCCCTTAAATGTTATAAGGAAGAGCCTCATCGGATGGTCGAAGTTCTTCACGCACCACCCCCATAGTCGAAAGTTATGCTACGACTACCCCATAGTCGAAAGTTATGCTACGACTACCCCATAGTCGAGGTTCTTCTATGACTAGGTCAGCTATGACCATTTTATGATCAATTAAACCTATGCACAAGTAGGCCCAATTGATTAAGGGATTCAAATACCATCATAATGTTGTTACTCGCCAAGTAATAGCACGTAATGCTCCATTATCTCGGTATATAGTCGCGGTTTACGTGGAGGAGTTAATACACCGTGATTACTACCAACGCATACTGCTATAGATGTGATGAGGCGCCGCTTCACTGGAGAAACCGCCGCCCTTCACGCACTATATAAAGGCGGCAATCGAGAGGAAGGGGCCATGAGAAATACAAGCACTATCATTTGTAATAGTCTCGAAGTTTTTCCCCATTGTTCGTAATACACTCAATACCATACACACACAGAGTAGGGTTATTATTCTTCCGGAGAAGGCTCGAACTCGTATAAAAATCCCGCGTCAATCTCTCTCTGTGATTTCATTCTAGGAGACCCCGAATCAAACAATCTTTACGTAAGTTCGGTTCTAAAAACCGGCTACTGGCGCCGACTGCGGGGATCTTCCTAATCTCTTGTCAATATACTCTCTGCTTTCCAAATCTCATGCACTCATGGCAGGAGAATGGAACGAGGAGAACTGGTTCGACTTGGCAGACTACGCAGACGTCGACATAGATGCCGGTTTCGATTACGAGTCGAGTGATGACTCATCCGATGGTACTGCTGCCTCCGGTGATCTTCCCGCAGATCCAGGAGACAATGTCGCCGATGGAGTTGAGGAGGGATCCATATCCCCACAACAAGACGCCCAAGAGAGGAGTCTACCTCTCAAAGGACAAGGGTCAATTTGACTGTAACTACACCTGTGGACTCACAACACGACGAGAGTTTTACCTCGGTGTCCGAGTCCCCTAAGGCGGTCCGACTTGGAGGCAAGTTCGAAGCCACAATTCCAGACTTCACCAAAGATTCAGATTCTTCTCTCCGCCGACGCCAGAGAGAGCGGATCAAGCATGCTTTTCCTACAAACCGCCATCTCCGCAGATCACGCCTCACAATCTGAGACGGTTATAACCCTGACTTCCCCTACCGGAGGGATTACTCCAAGTCGCCAGATGGTGTCTCTCGACGACTGCTCGGGAGGCCTCGAGCGCAAGTGAGAATCATCAACGGAGGTCTTCGCCCTTCCTCGATCAAGGTCACTCTCCTAGAGACCGAACTAGAGACCCTCCCAGAAGATCACGACCGCGCCTCATGGCAAAGTGGCAAGAACACCACCGATGGCGACACGACCAACACCTTCATGAACGCCAAGGAAATCCTCGACATACTCAAGACTTCATTGAGGCGCCTCAAGAGTCCGACAGGAAGATCTTGAAGCTACTCGACGAAGGAAGATTGTGGCTCAAGAGTTTACTCCGGGCGATCCAATATCGGTCGAGGAAGCTCAAGAACTCAAAGACATCGTTGATTTGCTCGAGAATCCAACTCGAGAGCTCGCCTCGAAGGCGGGGTACGACCTCTTCGTTGAAGAGATCGCACAAAGGCTTCGGCTCACGGCGGAAAAGCCGAAGCACCTCGCCAAGATCATTCAGGAAATCGTGAGTAATACGACTTCTTCAGCCTACCACGATCGATCATATCACCACAAAGGAATCAACGAACAAGAAGTCACATCGATCTCCTACTCAGAGAAATATTTTTCAACGATCGATGATCAACAAACCTATCGGAGAGGTGATCGCTCACCATACCGACATAGGAGT